>CM065815.1:1733250-2951500 GCA_033398695.1 Orobanche coerulescens | reverse complement strand
ATATGTATAAAATATATAAATTATAAAATACATATAAACTTTTTTTTAATTTATTACCGGATTTCTTTTCGGTTTTATCGGTCCGGGTCTTATCAGTTTCGGTTCAATGTTTAGAACTCGAATCCGAACTCGTTAGTTTCCGGGTGAGTTTCGGTCCCGGGTATTTCGGTCCGATTCATGATCGAGTTTCGGGTTCACTCGGACCGCTAACAACCCGAGTCATGAGAAATCCTTTTCCAACTTCTCACTCTCTTTTTCTCTATATAAATATACAAACACTGGGATATTTTTATTTTATATTATTATTGACACACTGTTGTGGGCCTGTGGCAATAAATTTCCCAAAATATTAGGGTTCCTCTGCTGGTAGCGATGGAAATCGACTCTCTGGTCTACTCCAATTTCTCTGGCGATGGTGGAGAGAGTGAATCAGCGAAGCGCAAGTTCCTTCAGCTAGGAGAAAAAACTGGCTCTCAAATCGATTCCGATTTGTCTGCCAGCGATCGTGGAAGGAACAAGGAACCGAAATTATCTGTCGATGAACCGGAGGCGAAACAACCACCACCGAGTTCGAAAGGGAAAACGAAGACATGGTGCAGTGAGATGACCGATGATGAATTGTTGCATTCATTAGATGAACATGAGGACATGGAGATATCTAAGGAAGTTATCCAGAAAATTCGGGACTACTCAACCCAAGTTGCCGAGAGTGATGTATGTATATATTCAATCCATTCATATTTGATTCAATCGATTATTCATTGCTATTCATTCATATAATTTTCCCCTTATTCATTCATATATAATCTTGAGTTTGATTGTTTTTAATAGTAGTTAATTGCAGCTTTCTTAACTTACTATGTGTTTTTGCGCAGGGGTTTGAAGCCTGGTGATTTTTTTGGAGTGACAAATATTGTCCCTACTGTATTGTCCAAGGAGCAATCACCAAAAACCTATGCTTTATATGAGAGCTTCGCCAAGTTTGCCATGGATGATTATAATAAGAACCATGTGTGCATACTTTTTACAACCTTGCTTCTTTTTTCTATAGAAATATATAAATATGTATATAATCTGAGGAACCCTTGTGTGCTTCTATTCTACCTTTGTGTTTCAGCAAACAGAGTTTGAGTTCGAGCAACTCAAGAGAGTAAATCTTCAGCCTATGAGATATACTCGCTGTTATTTAACTTTTAGCGCTCGTGGCCGTGACCAAAATGCAACTCATGAGACTTTTCAGGCTTTGGTGGTGGCCCATATTGCTAATGAGCACGACAAAAAACTCCAATTCTGCAGGCCCAGGCCTAATAAGGTATGCCCAGCAAGATTTCTCTGATCAGTATTTGGCATTCATAATACTTGGCCAGTTAAAACCCTTGATTAATCTGTACACAGTTTTCTTTTTTCTTTTTTCTTTAAAATGTTTGGCATTCTTGCTACGTGGATGAGTTTTTAAATGATCTCGCCTCACTTTACTTTGTTTTTCATGTGTCTAAGTGCAGCTAAGGATTTGAAACTTAGGAGCAGCATGCGCAGTGGAGCAGCATGCGGAGTTGGGGAATTCAGCACTTAGTGGCTGTTATATTTGTTACCTGCATATTTTAATTAATGGAATGCTCACAAGAGCAATTCAGATGTAGTGCAACTCTACATTCATATAGAGAAGCCAATCTTGGTTCTAGTCTTGTTTCTACTTATTCTGCTTTGTCCTATCTCTCTGTCTCCATTTCCTCCTATCCTAAGGTTTCTCCATAAAACGATTGGGTCTGAATTTAACTACGATTCCTCAGTAATTTTTGTGTAGACTGTGTAAACTTTGCAACCTTAGATAGATCTCTGGTAGAGGGATGATGTATTTCTGGGATTTCTCAATCATATCCTAACAAATCATCCTTTCCTTATTGGGCTATTCTAATGAAACAGAAAAGACCATAGATAAAAGTGATGGAACTGATAAAACCAGAACTGAAAAAGAAGATTCTGCAAATAAGATGTACGGTTTGATTGTTTCACGTCACTTACGTGAACATGACGTAGAGGAAAATGATAATGGAGCAAGAGATGATGAAGTTTCATGAGACATGTGGGGAATAATAACCCACCGGTTTACATGACCCTTTGGGATTCCAAAGCCATTTTTAAAAAAGGTGATTAACATCTGACTACCTTTTAAGATAGTATAATAACGATTTGGACCTTGATGTTTTAGATATTACACTCAAGGACAAATTTTGGCGTGTTCAGAAACGAAGGACGAAAGTCAACCACATAAACTTCCAGTTTTGCCCTTTTATTTTTCCTTTTCGTTTAAATTATATATTTTATTTTATTACATTTAAACCCAAAACTTTCAAATTTTAATAAATAAACCCCAATTTTTTTATTCATTTATGTCCTTTCTTCTTCCCCCCCCCCCCCCCCAACAAAAAAAAAACTCGCTGATCGGAGCTGAGATGTTCCGATCTGGAGCTGCAGCTCCGATTTGGGAATCCAGATCGGAGCTTCAAATTAAAAAAATAATAAATAAAGTTTTTTGGAGAAGAAGAAGTCTATCATGGTGGTCCGATGGAGCAATGGTGGTGTTGATGGTGCTTGATGAAAGAGCACTACAAAAAACTGATCCGTCGCTAAGTAGGTCCCGAATTGTCGCTAAAGGCTAAGCGACGGATAAATAAGTCGTCGCTATATTTTTCGTCGCTAGATAAAATGTACGTCGCTAGATAACGACGGATATTATCTGTTGTTAGTTTTTTTTTAAATTACTAAACACCGCCCTAAATTACTAGACACTGCCCTATAATATTACTTTTTTGCCCTTACTTCATATTCAGCAGATTTGTAATCCTACCTTCTCAATATTTTTCTCTCTCGACTTATTCTAAAGAAGCCACCATCCGCCTCTGCACAGTAGCCACTTCGCCATGGCCAGGAAAAGGAAAAGCTCCTTAAATAATTTTTTCGGGTTTACGCTACTTTGGCGCGGCCATTGTGTCGGAGTGCAGCAGTCGCGGTCGATATTTTGTCACAGGCGTCCGCCGATGACGCTGTGCCACCGATCCACTTTGTCCATGGCGCAGCGTCAGGCGGAGCCAGCGCGGCCATTGGGATAGGCGTCAGTCGGACGTCCGAGCCGTCTGAGCGTCAAATCGGACGCCTATGCACTGGAAGAGGCGTCTGAGACGAACGCCCGAACCATGGTCGTGGCGTCCAGACCAGACGCCCCTGCCTTGGTGCAGGCGTCCTGGCCGGACGCCTCAGTCATTTTTCCGAAAATAAAAAATAAAATTTTCAATTAATAATTAATAATGTGTATTGTTTGTATGATTATTACTTATTAGTTGTATTGTATGTTAAATGCAGATGAGAGGAGGAGCGGGCAAATCTATGCCGCTAGTCACAGAGTTGATGGGTTCTGAAGCGCGTCACACCAGAGCTCGTGGTGTTGATGCTTCCATTCGTAGACAGCGGGACGCAGAGCGTAGGAGATTCGAGGACGTACCTTATACTGACTTTGGTACTGAGGATTCGAGTGAGTATTATTCGCACAACGAGGATGACGATCAGGAGGGCGGTGATGATTCTTCTTCCTTTTCGTGCCGGGTTCGGAAGGGGAGAGGGGGAGGTTTGTCACTTCTGGGTCTACCAGTAGTAAACGACGTAGGGCAGAGGATGACACATCATGGATGGTTACTGAGGAGATGCCTGGTGGCCCTATCGACGACAACGTTATCTTGGTCGCCAAATATATAGTCGGCGATAACACGAAATCCACAATTACCGTCTCCGGGGACATCAAGATAACCTTCTACAAACGGCAAAATAATTCCCGGTATCTTGTCGATATGGTGATAGTAACCTATCTCCACTCGTCGTCATGCAGCTCCAGTGGTTGTTTCCCTGCTCTCCTGGATACTGAACATAAAAAAATATTCACCCCCGAAGGGGTTAGCACAACGATGCTAGTACAAGTGCCACCACATATTATTCAACATCTTACGAAGAATAATAATAACATAAATGACAAAATGCCAACGAGCCTCCTCCTACGAGAAACTCATAAATAACATACACAAATGATAAATCACAACATGATATCACAACATACACATGGTAATTCCGATGATCCAGCATTCACTGCCTAGATCCCCCGATGATCCCGTCAGACCAACCCGTGGTGGAAAAACCAGTCCGATGATCCAGCGCACGCTAGCATAGATCCCCCGATGATCCCGTCGGACCAACACGAGGTGGACATACAACAACGACACATATGTACTACAATATGTATAACATCAATACGTAAAACATTTAAAGTACTTGCCTCGACTTGAAGACAAGAATAACACTTCCATGAATACCAAAACACCTTAAGGTCGCCCCTTCGATTAATCACGTTGCAAAACTCGAACCTTAACAAAAGAAATAATATAGAGTTCATCCCACGTCGAATAACTAACGTACGGCCATCTAACAATCCAAACTACGACTGAAAGTTCACAAAACGTATTCTGACTGACCTTCTTAACATACGTTACATACAAAGCGTAGCGTACGTTAAGTCGGTTCGTTAGCGTACGTAAGTCACGAAGCCTAGCGTACGTTAAGCTTATATTGACAGTTCACTTCTCCGATCAGGTGACTGACTCGACTGATGGTATAACGTACGTAATATACGGTGATTAATGTACGTTATACTCGCAAATACAATTCTCATGCAAACAAGACCGATTCTAGAGTGTTTGATATCTTCGAATTTCCAGGATAAACATGCCATCATAATACCATACCCCGATATTGATGATAAATCCTCAATTGTAGTTCGGAAGGTCTATGGTTGTTATCAATACCATTATTACATTCAAACTATCATCATGAAGGTTGGTTAAAATCCATCTTAACAAGGTACAACAAATCCTTCCATGATCAATCTCCAAGGCTCGTCTAACGGAAGTGATATTTAATACCAAGTCCGAGAATACTACGAAGACACCTTCCAAATTGGATTATCAATCTCAGAAAACTTCTTCTACTTGTTTATTGTAACAAGATTCAAATTATGATGTTCTTAACCAAAGTACTTAAAGCATAATCACCTCAACTTCCTAATCATGATGTTGGTTGAATAAATCATCCATGGAAATTAATATCTTGATAGCATGATCATAATATTCTTAAGGATACGAATCCAAGGTTGGAGATAGCATTAACATACCTTAAAATGAAGAAAACACCAAGACAATAGGTAGAATCCAACTCCGGTTGCTTGTGTGCCAATCCAAGGTGTATTTCTACTTCAATGATCAAGTATAGCAATCTCCATCTTCAATGACCAAGTACTAAGTGATCTAAATGTGTTAAATGAGGCTGGGAACTCTCTGAGAATGAAGTGGGATGAAGGCCAAGTGAGAAAAAAACGAAGGAAATGAATTGGGGTGCTGTCCCTTATATAACATTCTGACCTTAACGTACGTTAGCCTCCACGCTTAACGTATGTTAGTCGCTTAGCATACGCTACCCAGTGTACTTAGCGTGCGCTATCGTTCATTGATAGTTAACTGTTCTCATTCTGTACTCGATTACGTATGCTACACCATCAGTGTTACGTACGTAAGCAACACCCATTAGCGTACGCTAGATACATATCTTAGCATACGTTACACCCGTTGACTTCAAAACGTGTCCAGGTTAATCCGCGGAATCTTATCCGGACCCATCGTCCGGCTGGCGCATGTGTTAGCCGTCTAGCTCAATTATTGGCCTCCTTACGTATGCTACGCTTCATTCGTCGCGTACGCTACCTTTGGCAGATAACGTATGTTAAGTTTCCTTCTTAATGTACGTTATCACGCGAATGCATGGGAAAATTTACATGTTAATATTATCATGCACATGGATTCGAATACGAGAAATATCATACTTCATTTATCGATAACACAAATCCGAATAATACAGGGTTCAAATACAGATAAAATACTCAGTAATTAATCCGGATATTACATGGTGAAGATGTCGTATTTTTGATGACCTCTCGATTTGAAGGATTGACAAAGGGAGAACCTCCCGATAAAATTTCATGTAAGACGGATTGTAAGAGCTCTTCGAATGATCCGAGATAGAATGAAGCAGGCATCTGGCTGAAGACGTTAAACTTAGCGCTAATTGGGAGGCAATCCACCGATTTTTATTTCAGCATTTGGATTTTATTAGAATTTGTTTTTTAGGCATTTTAATACTATTTATTTTTAGTGTGTGTTTTTCATTTTTATGTATTTTGCTTGAATTGAAGCGCTCCGCACGAGAAATACGCACGGTCGTGAGCTCGTGCGCCTTACATGCAATAGGTAGCACCAGGGACACACGAGTAACAGCTCGTGTGGGCTGCTCGTGCGTATTAGGACATAACAGAACAGAAAGGTCGCATACGACCTCACGCACGAGCAATTGCTCGTGCGACATGCTCATGCGTCGCTGGGGTTTATTTAAACAGATCAGTCGAGTTTCCTAACTTACACTTCAAAAATCAAAACCCCGACACCCATTTTTTCTCCGGAGCAAAAAATCGACCTACCAAGCTTTTTCTACCCGTTTAAACTGAAAATTGATTTGAGAAACATCAATCACACAAGAACTTAGGCCTTCTCACCGATCGATTTCAACTTTCAAGTAAGAATTCTTCTTTTGGGATTTATTTTAGAATTTCGTTGATTTGTTGGAATTAGTCATATGAATCGATGTAATTGATGGATATGTTGATGTTATGAATTCATGGAATAGAATATATTGTGAATTGGTTCATTTGGCATGAATTTTGGTTGAGGACTTTTGTCAAACACCTTGCATACGGGGTATTTTCTTATGAAACTGGATTGGATTATTGCTTGATTCTCATTTGGTGATGATATTGGGTTGTTCTAATGTTTTGATATAGGATGATAATCTATGAATAGATTTAATTGTTGTTGAGTTTATTTTCCTACAAAATTCTTGACCTTTATTGTTTTGAAACCATCTCATGAGAATTTTTGAGAATCTACATATTATCTCTTTCGACAACATGTCTACAGCTGGTTCTAGGAAGGCAGGGAGCAATGAGGGACGACTTGTGACCGCTAAGGGTCTGGGGCTGAATCTAAGAACTGCGTCGGCTAAAAATCGGCTCACACAATTAGCTACCAGAAAAGTAACGCCGACTCGGTACTCCGATGACGAGTGCACACAAGCACTCGGTATTCATGATGACATTTGGCATCTGTTCGAGAATCTGGGATGGACGGAGTTTATGCAGAGGCGTTGGGATACGTTTCATAGCCTTACATTGGAGTTCCTCAGCACACTTGAGTTCGAGGGGACTTCATCGATCGCAGCCACTGCCATCGTCTTTCAGTTAGGTAGCCGTAGAGGTGTCTGACGCCCGCACAAATAGAGGGGCAGATTTTTGGAATTGAATTGGGAAGAGCATACACCGCCTACGGTGGGTACTCGCAGGCGAACTTTTGGAGGCATATTACCAATGAAGCTCGCGAATACGAGGCTAGAGCGGCAAAGGCATCCTTCATACGCAGTCCGGTCTTCAAATATCTTTCAAAGGTGCTTGCTAGCACTATATTCGCGGTTGGCGAGACCAGCGTGGTCGGGGGGCGCGAGCTGGGAGTCAATTGGGCAGCCTCGGCACGACAGGGCGTGCAAGTCGGTCGATTATTTATCGAGCACGCTAGGAAGGTGGCTTTGGCCGAGGCAGGAGCTATTTGCATTGGAAGAATTATTACTCCTTTTGCTATCCACTTTGGCGTCGACATATCCACCCTTATCCCCATTGCCGGCTTAAAGATGCTTAACAAAACAGTCTTGATTTCGATGAAAATGATCAGAATAAAAAAAAATCAAATCTGGTTGATCGAGGCACCTCAGCTAGAAGGCGAGCAGAGATGTATGTTTTCCATTGCCGAACACCATGCTTATCGAGTTGAGTCGGCCAGAAAATTGGGCATTGACTACCGAGGCCCATGAGGAACTCATGGTGCTAGAAAATGTGTTGTGGCCTCCGGTGAGAAGAGGACCTAGAGAAAGAAGAAGAAGAAGAAGAGTTCGAGAGGAGAGAGACTAATTCGTTGAATAATATTTTTTACAAATAAAAAGTTTATTTGTAAAAAAAATTATATAATTTCTAATTGGCTGAATAATATTTTTATTTTTTATCTTTTGGATGAAGCAAACATTTTTATTTATTATTTCACACTTTTTGTTGACCCACACTTTTATTTCATTAATTTACGTTGTCATTTTATTCATTCATACCGTTGTGTAAAATAAAAAAATTATTCCTATACATTTTGCTTTGCAATTATGATGGATTAAATAACTATGAGATCTAACAAATTTAGTAGTAAATTTAATTTAATAATTTTCATTAATATATCTAGACATGTAACTTATAATTGAAATGTTAACGCGATTTTTGCGAACATAGAAGCAAATAGGATGATGCCAAGTATACGTTGTTTCAACCATTATGGCATTCATTAGCAAATTCTAAGATATAATTATGAACTACAAAATCAAATGTTAACTGAAATAAAATAAGTTTTACAAACTTTACCACTGCTTTCGGTTCGTATAATTTATGGAATAAGTCATGAATGGAAATAAGTAAGGTTGGGACTTAGAATCCGAATAATCGAACCGAAAAGGTAAAAATGGTTCGGTTCGATTCGGTTATTGGAAAAAAAAATCGTGTTTTTTTTATTGGATCATACTTCAAACTAAAGTTCGGATAACGATTATTAATTTTTCGAACTCCAAAATTCCCGAAAAACCGATATACATAAAATTCATGTTAAAAATAACCGAAATACCCGATTATTCTACATATTTTCGGTTATTCTATATGTTTTCGGTTATTTTACATTTTTTGGTATATACTATATTCTACATATTTTCGAATACTCTTGGAAATATATATAGTATATACTATATTGTCACCTGTTGGAAATAACCGAAGAACCGATAAAACTACCCGATATAATTTCGGTTCGGGTATTTTTGGGTAATGCAAAAAAAAATGAGGAACCGTACCTGAAAATTTTAATTCGGTTCGGATAATGAGTTCGATTTTTTTTACTCAATAACCGAAAGTCCCAGCCCTAGAAATAAGTCATTAATGAATATTAAAATGGATAGATATGAAATTGAACTATTTCCATTTACGTATTTACTAACTATCTGGAATGAACCATGAAACGGAATAAAATATCTTTAAATTACCATGATATTCCTATAATATTGACATTATAAAATTGTAATCAGGAAGAAAAAGTTGATTCGAGATGATGGATTCCAATTTCCAAATACATACCCACATGGGTATCGGATTCCATCAAATAGATGAATCAATTTCTGATTTAGTGGTGGACCCATTTGATTCCAAAATTCACTTTTTACAAGTAAACACCGGAATTGAAATTGATCCGATTCCATTCAACTAAAGTAAAGACATCCTTATTGTCGAATTCGAAAATAATGATCTTGATTCTTGTCACGACCACAATATTATCCTTTTTTTTTTTTTATATATATGGTGTGTTTAGCCTTTAGTTTTGGTAAACTTTCATTTCGAGTAAACTTCTTTGACCTTTGGTAAAAAAAAGGCATTACGTGAGCGAAACCTTAAACCAATTTTGGTTGAGAAGCTAACTAAATTAGTTTTTTTTTTAAAAAAAAGCCCCTTTTATATTTTCCATTCCAGAAATATCTCTCACCTAAATTAGAAAAACAAAACAAATATTGTAGATGACGTTAAGAAATCCAGTCAAAAAATAAAAAGTAAAAAAAAAAATTCTGAAAATTCTGGAAAATCTAAAAAATCTGAAAAATTAAAAAAAAATCTGAAAATTCTGCAAAATTCTGCAAAATTTAAAAAATCTGAAAAAAAATCGGAACTTTTATTTTTTAAGAAAAATTATCTTGAATAATAATATTAAAAATCAGATCTTTTATTTAAAATTAAAAAATAAAAAGTAAAAAATAAAAAAATCTGGAAAATTTAAAATAAAAGTTCCGATTCCGAAAAATTCGGGAAAGTTTAAAATAAAATTCTGAAAATAATAATATAAAAATCAGAACTTTTACTTTTTATTTTTGAATTTTAAATAAAAGATCTGACTTTTAATAATATTATTTCAGATAATTTTTTCTGGTTTATATCAATACACAGTTTAAATTCTTAAAAAAAAGACTATAATATGATGATAAAATTTAAAAGAAAAGAAAAATAAAAGTAATGCCCTTAAATGCCATTTTACAAATATAAATTTCTTGTCAATTTAATTTCTAAACACCTACATTAAAATCAGTTAGACATCAATTTCTGTAAATACTGTGGCCAGAACTACCTAATTCTGTGAAATTTATCATTAGGCACCATTCTGAAATTTAGTTTTTACTAGCTAGCTTTACTATATATTAAGAATCAGGTAATTGGTATAGGGGAAATAACTTGCAGGGACTGAATGACATCGAAATCAGGCAAATTGAGCGGTGGAAGTGAAAAATTGCTGTAGGTGGAGCTGCCCCTTCTGATCTCCTCCATTGTAAGAAGAGCCGCCACCGTGTTCCGGAAAATTCCTTCTTCGGGGACCGCAGACTCCGCCTTTCCCTCCTTCGCAGCGGCAGCGTGGACTTCTGTCGTGGCTTCCGACGGCGGAAACACCGATTCCATGGTGGTTTCGCATTCCTTGACTAGTTTCGAGATTAAGTCCGTTGTGAAGAACGGTTGTTTCAAGACCTTTTGGATCACCGGCAGCCGTAGAACGCCGCCGGTTCTCTTGTCGTACTTTTTTAGTATTTTAGCCAACCCTGAAAAAGTCGAGAAACAAAAAAACGGGGAGTTTTGTTTATGTGTTTGTGTGTGTATATATATATATATATAGGGACGCGTTACATCGTCTGCGATGTTAGATCACGATCTTTCTGATCTTAATTTATGCATGAGTTTTGTGCGATTATCGTAAATATATGCATTTCGTGCATTAAAATTTCAATCATTAATTCTCACAAAAATTGATCGTATAATCTAATAATTTAATGCATCGATATTTTGATGCATATATTGCATATTTTAATGCATTGAAATTTTAATGCGCGAAATGCATATATTTAAATGCATAATTAATCTGGCTAAATGCGTAAATTAGTCTTGTAAAGTAATGCATTGAAATTTTAATGCACGAAATACATATATTTAAATGCATAATTATTACAAAACTAAATGCGTAAATTAGTCTTTGTAAATCTGCTAATATTAGTCTTTGCGTAAAAAATGTATATATATATATATATATATATATATAATGTCGTATTCTATTGGATTCTCTCTCAAAATATATTTTTAAAATATTATTTTTTTATTTCTTATTAATATAGATTCAAAATATTAGTGGTCAAAATTTTTCATTGACATTGTATTTTTTCTCTCCTCCTCTGTACTCCCTCCGTCCCTTAAGTATAGACATATTTTATCATTTTCGTATGTCCTCAGAAAATAGGCACACTCTATTTTTAGTAAAATCACTTTGTCATTTCTTTTTATAAAGTCATACTTTCTCCACTCAACACACTATTTATTAAAACCCATGTCACTCACCCAAATCTCTATACATACGGGATGGAGGGAGTACTCTTTTTTCCCTCAATCCCGTTTATGATCATGTGATTTTTATGCACTTAATCTTAAACATTTTTACTAATACTGTAATTTTTATTTGAATTATGTATCTGCAAAACAAAATTGAAGATAAAAAAAAACTTATAAATACACTTATATCATTAATTTAGAAAATACTAATACTATTTTCGATGCTGAGCAAAAGTCCGTTTATTTTTTTCAGTATTCTGCTTTGACTATTATTTTTTTCAAATGTTGTAATTGGAAGTATTAATGAATGTATTTCTGTGTAACTAACGAGTGTACCTGTGTAGTTGATACTGCTGTAATTGATTAAGAGAACCATTTCACCATGGAAATTCACAATTTCTTTTCTAATCTTAGACATCTCCTCTTTGTATTCAACATCTGATGGCTGAGTCCCATTTGGTCCCAATTTATCTATCACTTTCTGTATTCTCTGTCGCAATTCCTGCATCAAAATTATTTTTCTTAAACAGAAAAAAAAAGATATTTTTTTAATTATTTCAGTAAATATTCTTTTGGACTTATTTTTCAGTTTTTCAGTTCAGTTCAGTTCTATTCGGTTCAGTTCAGGTCCATTCGATTCAGTTCAATTAATATTATTATAATAATAATCTTGATTATTATTATTATTATTATTGTTGTTGTTGATTACTATTGTTATTACTAATAGTATATTCTATTATTAATAATAATATTTATTGTTGTTGATTGTTGATTACTATTATTATTATTATTTTTATTTTTATCATTATTATCATTGTTATTATAATTATTATAATTATTATTTGTGACATTTGATACTTTTGTGACGTTTTGTACATTTGGGGCATATTTATTAGTATTATTATTTTTATTATTAGGATTGTAATTAATTATATTATTATTACATTATATTTATTATTATTTTTATTATTTATTATTGTTTTATTATTTTTATTATTATTTTATCATATTTATTATTTTTAATATTTATTATATTATTATTATTATTTTATTATTATTATTTACTCTTAATATATATTTGATTGATTGATTCGTATTATTCGATTCGAAAAGAGCAGGCTGCAATTCTGTTTGAACCATATATTCATACTTGATTTTTATTTTATTTTTCAATAAAATACCCTTTTTACTTATGTAAACAAATTATTTAAGAAATATTTTATAAATTTTAATTCAAAAAAAAAGTGAAAATTACTTGAACCGGTTTTTTTTTTTTTGAAAAACTAAGTGAAATCCCATAAAAATGTAAAAAACTGCACAAACATTTATTATTATTATTATTATTATATTTACATAATAGAAGAAAATAAGAGAACTAACCTTATGCCGAATAACAAAGTCTTCTTCTTGTTCCATAAAAAAGGCATTAAACTTGTCGATCTCATTGTTCAACAAGTACATAAATTCCGACCCGGTTTTGCCGTAGTCCAACGAACCCTCCACCATCTTCGGAGCCGATGATATTAATTTCACAAACTTCTTCAATTCCTTATACGATAAATATTTGTCGCGCCAGTTTGGCAGACTTTGTTCGATTTGTCGCTTCAATCTCTTACCAAACTTCATAGAAGGGTGTGTGTGTGTTATCGTTATGAATGGCACAATAGTAAGGAGTGGGAATGTGGTGGCTTTATTGGTAGTAAAAAGGATAAGAATATATAGAGAGCATATACTTGACGTGATGTGATAGCGGTTAGAAGAAAAGTAGGTAATAAATAAAATTAAAATCCATTTGAAGTAATTAGGAATTCCTGAGCATATTCGTGTTACTAAAGTCATGCTTGCGGCGATAGGGGAATAGGTGCCAAGTCTTGAAGACTTTTGTGGTAGTAATTAAATCACAAATTAACCAATTGTACCTGACCTCCAATTTGGAGGTCAGAGATTCAATTATTAGTGGCAACACTTTATAATTGAATTTACCATGTGATGATTCGCGAAGTCTTTGATTAAGGGTTAGGTCACTGGCCCAGAAGTGCGGCGGTGGAGCAATTAAATATTGAGAGCAGCGGCGGTGTGGGAGCGATCTCGGTGGGACCATGCGATTGGATTTGAGGGGTTCGCGTGGAGCAATCGGCAGGAGACGACTCACTGCGCGGTAGTTGAGGATATTTAAGAACATGAGGCAGGATACACATCTCGCGATTTAACCAGCTTGATGTTGTGGGTAGGAACATTATCCAGTCTTAGTCAGGTCTAAGTTTGGAACCTCGGTATCAAAAAAAAAATCACAAATTTATTTGCTGTGCATAGTACGTACTAGATACAACCAACTATGTTGCATGTCTATTTAGGGCTGTTCGAGAACCGTCCGATAATACCCGGGATCAATACTCACCCGAAACATTAGCGATCCGGTCCCGAGTCTAAAAATTTACCAGGCAAACTTATCGATCTGATGCGGGTCTATCCCTTAAGATATCAGTCCGATCGCATTCTATCAAGTCCGGTCTGAACCGGTCCGGTAACAGCCCTATATATATGTTTAGTAAATATATGATAGTTAATAATTGCTCGATTGTTTAAAATGAATAATAAGGATATTAAAATATTTATTTGGTTAATAATTCCAATCAATATGGTGAAAATAGATAAATTTTACAAATAGATAAATACTAATAGTACATAAATATTAAATTAATTGTAAATAACTTTTGTATACAAAGTGACAAGTATCTTTGTAAAGGGTAGATTTTATGGTTATTTTAAAACAAAATTATTATTTTTGAATCAAGTACCCAAATTTTTCTAGTTAAAAAAGCTCATCTGCCAATTTTTTTTTTTTTCATCTTTTCCTTGTGAGCCTCTTCTTGAATGTAAGTGGTAGTTATAGAATATTAATGGATGAATGTATACTACTATTATTTTTTAGTATAAATTTCTTAACATCTGTTGGAAAAGAGCCTAAAAGAATGATATTGAAGAAGAAACGCTTGTGTCTTTAGTAAGGCTGTGCGAGCGTCTGAAGAAGGATCATTACTTTACACTTTCATATCTGATACCACTAGGCATTTGAATTTGAGGTTAGGAACTGCGCTGTTGAGCATGTTCGTGAGTTTGGGGAATCTGACTGATGCATGGTACGTGTTTGGGAAAATGCAGGAAAGGAATGTGTTTTTTTTTTTTTTTTTTTTTTTTGGGGGGGGGGGGGGGGTGGTTTTGATTGATGGGTACACGAAGAATGGGTTTGTCGACGACGCAATTGACTTCTTCGTGAGAATGTTATGGCTTGGCGAGATTGGGATTAGGCTCGACTTTTGTACTTTTCCTTGTGTATTCAGAGCTTGTGGTGGTTTGAGTAATTGGGGTAGGGAGATTCATGCCCATGTGTTAAGGTTCGGGTTCGAGGCTGATGTCGATGTTTTAATGCTTTGATCACTATGTATGTCAAGTGTGTCGATCGGGGGTTGTTTGATGGAGTGTCTAGAATATATAGTATCTCATAGAATGCTATGATTGCGGGGTATTTTGAGAATGGGGAGTGTTTGGAAAGTTTGCTTTTGTTCTTGTCCATGAGGAAATGTTATTTCCATCCTGATTTAATGACCATTACCAGTGTGATTTCAGCTTGTGAGGTCTTTGGTGATGAGAGGCTCGGAAAGGCGGTTCATGGTTACGTTGCAATGACGGAATATGGGCCCGAGGCATCAGTGGTAACTCATTGATTCAAATGTATTCGAGTTTCGGAAGGTTGGGAGAGTGCGAAGAAGTTTTTGCTCGAATCGAGATCAAAGACGTGGTATCATGGACGTCAATGATTTCCTGTTATAACAATAATGGGTCGGCCTGCAAAGCAGTCGAGATTTATGAAGAAATAGAATTAGAAGGCATTCTGCCGGATGAGATACAGTTGCCGGTGTTTTATCCGCATGTGCTTCTCTCGGTAATTTTAGATATGGGCATAAAAGCTTCATGAGTTGGCCAAAAGCAGAGGACTTATAAAATATCTAATGGTTGCTAATGTTCTCATCGACTTCTACTGTAAATGTATAGATAAGGCTTTAGAACTATTCCGTTAAATTCCCGACAGAAATATAGTCCCGTGGATGTCGATGATTCTCGGGCTTCGGATCAATAACCAAAACTCCGAAGCATTGATTTACTTTACGCAAGTGAAACTCTGCCTAAACCCGAATGAGGTCTATCTCCGTTTGTTCTGCATCCGCTCGTATCGGGGCATTGATGCATGGAAAAGAAATCCATGCACACCTATTGAGAAATGGATTAGGGTTTGATGGTTTTCTACCGAATGCGCTTCTCGACATGTACGTGAGATGTGGGAGGATGGAGCTCGCAGGAAATCGATTCAAGACACGAAAGGAAGAGCTGGGGCTAACTGTCAACCCTGGGTGCAGTTGTGGACACAGTGAGAGGCTGGCTGTTGGTTTTGGGCTTATAAGCACTTCCCCTGGGATGCCCATTTGAGTTGTGAAAAATCTCTACATGTGCTTTTTAGCTGTCATAATATGTTGAAATTTATTTCCAAGATTGTTGGAAGAGAGATTTCTGTAATGGACACGGAATGTTTTCACCGTTTCAAGGATGGGAATGCTCGTGTAGAGATGAGGGTTATTTGGGACTATCTTGAGAAAGATCAATTCTTTAGCAATTTCTAGGAAAACATGAGATCTACATTTATTCGAGTATATGCAAGGTGAGTTTTTCTTCGACTTACCTTTTTTATCCCGATTAGCAAAACTGATGTCATTACTTACGATATTTTCCATGCAAATGGAAAAAGACTTACGATGACGATGGTTTTAAAATTTCATCTATTAAGGTTGCGATAGGAATGACATCCGGTATAATATTTTGCTACTTACTCTTTGCATGAATTTATAATGTTAAACTAATTTTAGGCCATTAATTGATAATATGATTTCCATGGCACCGGCCTATTAAAGCGCAGTTAAAGGAATCTCCCAGCAAACAACAAACTGTTATTACATATATATTTCACAAACTGTAAAAACAATCAAGCAAAAAACTAATTTCCACACCATTATTCAGCTAGGGGAGCCAAGCCTCTCTCATCAAATCAATCACATAAAAAGAAAAGAATAATAGTAATAATAATAATTATACAACTTAACTAAATACAAACAACCTTACAACTAAATTAAATCCTCACTGCTCGCTTGAGTGTCTTGATCGACGATTTAATAAAACTATTTCTAGCCGCATTATCGACACCACCATCATTATCATCAAGCACTAACGGTTTCTTTCTCATGCAATCCACTCTCTTTTTCATGCCTTCCAATATAAGAGAAGGCGAAGACGGGATTCTCCGAAAAGCTCTAGCACTCTCCGTCTTCAAAAGTTCCCTCTCTTTTCCGGCTATATCCTTTCCAACACTCGCATCTGGACTACTCACCCTTCCTGCCCCTTTATCCACGGTAGCTAGTTCTTTTTCTTTTATTTTCTCCATCACTATACTGTGAGTATCGCCGTTTAAATGCCTTGTCCCTTCCGTGTTCTCATCATTTTCGCCAGCCTTTGTACTTTCTTGAGCTTTTGAAAGTTTGATATCTCTGTGTGGATATATCAAATTCAGCTTCTTGATTAATTCATCGGTTCTTGTCGTTCGATTTTCATCCGTGTTTTTTTGAGTATTTAACTTGGGATCATCCTCTAGTGTATTTTCGAGTAGAAATTGAAGCCATTTTTCTATATTTCCTCTCCCACGTCGCCTTCTGCTCTCTTCATCCTCTTCTTTTTCCGATTCGTGTGGGAATGGGAATTGAATATTATATATTCTACCTCCATCTTCGATCTCCATATCTTCAAGCATTTCTTCAGTTATAAACCCATCATTACTATTATTATTATTATTATCATTATTGGCCTTCTCCACCACAATTTCCTTCAATATCCTAAAGCTGTTATTCGTTTCCTTTCCTTCACGTCCTTCTTCTTCTTCTTCCAAACTTGCTCCGGAACGGCTCTGTTCTTCCTCCAAGAACTTTCTGAGTTCCTTGTGCTCTGACAAATACAGTATATCAGCTTTCTTGGTATCGCCTGTTTCCGTTTCTTCTTGTGCTTCCATTTCGTTTGCCGGAAAATACCGAGGCGCAATCTTACTACCGTCTTTCTCTTTGATAAGGGTACGATCGCCCGTTCTTGACCTTTTTCTTGCCTGCTCCCATGAGGGTATTACTACTTGTTTCTCTAGCTCATCTCTTTGCTTGTACTTTCTGTGAAGTTCTCTCTCAGCTGAATCACAAATTGCCTTCTGGGCTTCAAGTCTAGCCAAAAGGGCACTGGCTGCTGCCTGATTTAATCTCACTTGTTCCTTGTAGACAACACTTCTAAAGAAGGAAACAAACATGAAACAATCCAGTTAATTTTTTTCTTAGGAACAATTACACATGCGACCTCTGAGGTTTAGCCTAATTACAAAAAGAGCCCAGTTATCTTTCTGAATTAACACCCTCCAAATGTGTTTGATTTCACAAAGTGCATGCCATTTATTAAAACCCCATGATAGGACCAGAAGGGGCTGCAACTCACCAAGCCCAAAAGGTACCGGCCCGGCCTGAAATATATTAACTACTCCCTCCGTTCACTTTTTTGTATCAATAATTAGTAAATATATTAATGGTCAAAATTTTACATTGAACTAACCGCGAAAGCTTTCTCTCTATTGCAAGTATTTGTTAAAAGTATTAGCAAAACAAGGAAGTATGCTTTTAAGCATAGACAGGTGAATTTTTGGCCCTGCTTTCTCTGCGGGCCCGGTCCAGTCCATTTGATACCTCTACCACAAAATATCAAATAAAAGACCTCTATGAACTACAGAGAGTGTTTGTAATTTTAGGATTTTTTTTTGTAATTAGACAAAAAATCAGGGGTGGTTTTTGTAATTAGTTGCTACTACTCAATGCAGTTATAATTCGGTTTTGTTATGATCTTACTTACTGGTGCATGGCATCTCTGATCATCTTCTCCAGCATTACTCGATAAGAACATTGGGACTCGGCTACACGTCTGCACTTTTCGGCCCTCCTCCTTTTCTTTACGAGCACCAATTCGAGTTCTTGGATGGAGACTTTCTCTTCCTCTGTCCTCTGCTGCAGTTCCCTGACTTCATTATCTAAGTTGTGTATTTCTGACTGCAGTTTTTTTGCTGTTTGGTCTCTCTGTTTTAAAGAGTCTCGGGCCATGACTATGGCTTCATATGGATTGGTCGGCATTAACGCGTTCTCGTTTTCGTTAGGAAAGTTTTTTGTTTTCTTCAAAGCTGCAATAAAAAAAAAATGATAACAGTAAAGGGAAGGAAGCCATAATTTCAATAGATTGTAAAATGCAGTCCTCATTTCTTGCCTAATTAACTAATCATTTGCTAGTACTAACCTAGTATGGGGGTGCTCGATCTAGGCCGTCTGTTACGATTGAGTGTCGATTTCAATGGAGCCTGATCGGATGATTCTCGCCGTCGAGAAAGAACAACAGCAGCTGGAGCCAGGCCTATCTTACCTTTTGATTCCAAGAAATGTTGGGGAAAAACATGGGAATTAACTGTCTGTGAAGCATTCACTTCTTCACTTTCACCTTCCGAAAACAACCAGGAATATGCCCTGCGCCTGAAAAAAAAAATTACATGAACCCATTGCTATAACCTAATATTATAATTAGACTAAACTTCAGGGGTTGTAGAGTAAATATTTGTAAAGATATTGCCACCAACCTGAAATCTGAGTTGGATGAAGCAAAGATGGACAAGAACTGGTTAATGGATATTCCTAACTGAAAATCCCACCAGGGTATGAGAAACTCAAGCTTGTTATGCTTTCTTTTGCAGACTTGCCATTGCAATATTCTGAGGTTGCTTGGAACAGTCAATCCTCCTCCTGCAGATTATTATTTTTTTTCAAAAAAAAAAAAAACCCAAAAACCACAAATTACAAACCCCCCTCAGCTATAACACACATTTCTTAAGCCTAGTTTGGTGTTGCTGTGATCAGTCGCGGAAGCAAAGCATTTACTCAGGAGGGTCCGGAGTTATAAAAATTACGGAGGTCGGACAACTATATAAATAGCTTCCCCTATTTTATAAGGGAATTTTCATCCGTCGGGGGGTCCGTGGACCCCCACCCCCTTGGAACCCCCCTCCCTCCGCACCTGGCTGTGATTTAAAAAAAATGCTGCAGCTGTAATGTGAATATAATCAGCTGTGAATTTAAACAGATTTATATTTGATAAAATTATTATTTTCAAAGTGCTTTTAACATGTAAAATATGAATTTGCTGTGGTTTCATAACAGCAGCAGCTTCTAAAATCAACAATAATGCTGTTTCCAAAATTTGCTGCAGTAACTCTAAAATCTGAAAAAAGCTGCCTTTTTTCCATCTGCCAAACACTATCAAGTATAAAAATTCGTCAAAAAACTGATTATTTCTAAAGTTAATCAATACCGACAATCGGGTTCTTAATAGGGTTATTTTTACAAACATTACTTGAGCAAGGAAACCAATGATCAATGTCCCATGCAAGAGGCGAAGCAGCATCGGCATGATAGTACAGAACATTCCCATATGCATCCACACGAATAACTTCTGGATCAAAACCAGCATTCCTGGATTTTTTTTTCGTTAATTGATGTAATGAAAGAGGATCAATGATAATTTATATGTAAAGATAAATTAATTACTAATTTACCCAAGATGATTCAGTTGTTTCCATAAAAGACCCAAAAAGATATTTGATTTTGTTGTAGGTTTTGCTTTGGGGTCAATAATTGGAAACATGTCATCTAATTCTTTTGCTCTTGAATCCTGCATCAACAACGACGACAACAAAAAGAATAGGGTTATTTCAAAAAAATCAGCTAAACAAAAATCAAAATTAAATTAATGTGAGTGGAAAAAATGAGTTTCCTAGGCTTCTCTTGTGAGACGTCTCACCGTGAGACGTCTGATCGTGAGACGAGTCTCTCTAAAACTAAATTTTTTACCTATATACTCAAAAAAGTACCAAAAAAATAAAAAACTTTAACTAAAAAGAACTAAAATACTAAAAAATGTACGTTAAAAATTGAAAATGAGATCTAACAATTAAACACATAAAAAAACAAAAAATCCTTAACAAAATAAAAAATTAAAAACCTTAAGAAAAAATAAAAGAACTAAAAAAAATCCCTAAAAGCAGGAAAAAAAAACTAAAACCTGGACCCAATGTCATGAGTTTCTCTCTCTCTCTCTCTCTCTCTCTCTCTCTCTCTCTCTCTCTCTCTCCCTCTCTCTCTCTCTCTCACGTACACAACAAAACACACTGAAACCTAAAGTCCACACTCCATTATACTTTCCGATTCTAAATTCAACTAATCAACAGATATGCAACAACGAGAAGGAAAAAAAATGCATTCTTTTTACCTCTTGCTGGTCCAAACCATAAGGAATGAAACTGAACGGCGGGCCGTGGCTAAACGGCCCGAAACTCCGATCCCGACAGAGCTTAGCGTAGGTTTTCGGGTACCCAAGGCCCTCATCGACCGCTATCTCCTCATCCCTAAACAACAAATTATTCGCCATCCTGAAAAAAATAAAAAAATAAAACAAAATCTATAATCTTCTGCTGGATGAAAATTTGATCCCCGAATCTGGTGAGGAAAACAAGTAATAAGACTTTTAACGGTCAAATTCCGAAGTTTAAAAAGATCTTTTTGTTCTCTCGTTTTTTTAAATGTTCGGTACTGTAACGGCTAGATGCGCGCCTGACCCCACAACAGCTCATTTACCTCAGCCCACCTCATTTAAAGCCATTTGGTGCCGAAAAGACCAGTTTGCCCTTTTAGAGAGCTTGACACCTTGGTGAATACATTAGGGAAAAAGATAGGGGTGGAATAGGAAATTCGTAACGAGAATTTATTTGAGCAACATTAAGAGCAAGTTCTGAAACTCAAAAAAGAAGCAAGAGTAATGACATCTAACATCATTATAGTTTCAACATGGAATAAAGGAGTTGTGAAAAGTTTGTAATAAAGGGCCTTTTAGTTTTTTGGCACCAACTAATAAATCAATCGAACTGAATTCAAAATTGGTCTTTGTTACATCCTACCAAGGCTGCAAACGAGCCGAGCTGCTCTTGAGCATTTGCAAACATGTCGAGTCAAAGATCTACTGGAGTTGGCTAACCTTGAGTTCGAGATGAACTCAAGTTGCTCGATCTCACAAGCGGGTCAAGCTTGTACACTTTGTTAGTACACTTATGAACACTACTACCGGCTCGGTTATATTTAATTTACCAAAATATCCCCATAGTATAATATTGATTTTGATAATACCATAAGATCTCTATAAGTTTAATTACCAGAAACTCAAGCCCAACTCAAGCTTTTCTTGTAATCATATATTGTCGAGTTGATCTTTAGCATATACTCACTTCTTTATCAAGTCGAGATCGAGCAATACTTTTCTTGAGTTATCGAGCTCGAGTAGTGATAATACCTAGAAAATAAATCAATCCGACTTGATAAGCTGCTCGACTCGACTTGTTTGCGCCCTACTCCCATCTCAACATAAATTTTGTAAAAAAAATCCAGTTTTTTCAATTCAACAATCGGACAATAAAGATAAAGTGGGAATATGGTGCGTATCACAATGATGAAATACTATGATTTCACCCAACACCATAAAAATTACCTTCCCATTCTTAACATCAATAAGAGTATTGGTCATAGCCATCGAGGGACGACCAAGAAGAATAGTATGACTCGAATATCACAAGATCGACCAACACAATAAAACCTTCAATCAACTAAAATATCTTCTTAATCCCCTTAAGATACCTTAGGGCCCTAACAACAAGTTGCAAACATTACAAATGAACTTTAAATTATCAACCTCAAGCTTGTATTGAATAGGGCACCAAATTGATTCACACTCCCAAATCAAGCTTACCTCTAGTTTCCTTCCCATTTCCTAAAGCAATCCCAACTAAGAAACCACCCGGGTCTTTCTCTTTAGGGGGTAAATTGGGGTGAAATGAAATGCTAGCCGCATCCGAAAAGATATTTTTTTTCATTACAATAAAATTTCTCTTGTTAGACATCAAATCCCTAAATCTTTTTTTTTGCACAACCCAGGATATTACGTGTAACACTCCCCAACTCGACTTGGGTTGTCACACGTTGTAGCACCTTCTACGAAGGTCTACCAGGCTAAGATCAACCATACTTCACAACAAGTAATAAACTAAAACATCACATTTAATAAAACTAGTTGTGTTGTAGCCTCGGCAAAAAAATTATGTCAGCAAAATGAAAACATTAAGAAATGACTCCACTTGTCCATGCAGAGGACTTTCACATAAACTCAACAATAAATAAACAGTTGCTCAAAAAGTAACTTTAGACATACAATCGAGAAGACAAGACAACAACACTTGAGCCTTTAACATCTTCGTTGTTTATAGTCATCGTACCAGATCCAAATTTATAGACTATTATTTTCTTCTACAATCATCTATTCATCAAATGGAGCTCGCACAATCTGTTGAGGATTATTTTCTAGATAAAAATGCAGGCACATTTATCCTTAGTACAAGATGACATGTGGTCTGTCGTACAGGAAGGCCCTTTCACTTTCATGAAGCGTAATACATCGGAAACTATTGAGTCTAGAGAATAAAATAAACTACCAAAAAACTCAAGAAGTGAGCTTACCACAAATGAAAGAAACCTAGTCAATCTTGACAACCGAGCAAGAGATATTCTATATAAAACTCTTGACAGATCTACAATGGTAAAAATAAAAACTGGAAAAATACCAAATAAATATGGGATACATTTGCTTTTAATGTGAAAATGAATCCAACTGATCAAGGATAACAAGCTGTCAATAGCTACGCACAAGTTTGAGAACTTCAAAATGAAAGTTGGAGAAGATATTGCCAATGTGGACACCATATTTACATCTATAACCATAAGATCAACCCTCTGATCAAAATATACAACAGTAGGGAGATGGCCTAAAAGTACTAAGATCACTTACTTCAAAATGGAGTATGAAGGTTGTCGCAATGAGAGAATCAAATGCCTCGACAAATTCAATCTTCAGGAGTTCTTCTCAAATCTTAAAGCTTTTGAATTTGGTCCACCTAACTAATCTACAACTGAGAATAATTCCAAAAGAGTTGTCTTTACGGCTGAGTGTACCAACAAAAACTCAAATGAACCCGATCCACCAAACCAATTGAACTTCGAAGAGGATATATGACTTTCATCATTAAGAGATCTAGAAATTCAGAAGAAATTTTACCAAATATAATTTAGCCTCCTATTTAGCCAATATAAATGTGGCCTTGAATATCATAGGGCACTATTAGTCTATTTCTAATACAAGAAGTATGATAAGATCAAAACAATTACTCTTTTTTTGAGATGAGGGACCCACAACAACAGCAATGACAACAACCTAGACAGTAATATGTGAATTTACGTACAATAGTTTATGTGAAAATGCAAATTAAAAACTAATGAGTTCTCAAAACCTCCGATACAAAATAAAAAACCAAAACTAAAACAGAAAAAAGGAAAAAAGAAAAAAGTTTCTATAAATTGTAAAATAATATTATAAAATAACAAATGTAAAAACTGAATAAATAATTCAATAACTAAATAATAAAATTACATGAATAAAATAATATTGTATTATTACATGCCTTAATCTCTGATTATGTGGCTACAAATCGTTCAAATCTACTTGTCAACTAGAAAAGTTATTATATGAAATATGATCGGGCAGGATGTATTGCTGCACCTCTACACTACTACTTAGGATTAGTTATTATATAAATTGGGAATCAATTTTTTAATATCAAAGCATAAAATTGATAAGTTTTATATCCTCATTCATAAAACTATAAGTTTTTTGTACCATTTTGATTAAAAAGACTAAAATGTCCTCTCTTTTGTTGTATTGTTGACTTCTCTCTTTTTTTTTATTTAATTTAAACTACTTTTCTTTTCTTTTTTCTTTTTTACTTTCCTCCTCCGATCGATATTAATGTCCAAGAACCAAAATTTAACTACAAACATATACATCAAAACAACACAACCATTTTATTTTTGACAAAGAGTCTCTCAAAAAATCTTATAGAAATCACAAGATTGTTCGAAAATAAAAGTTGACGTTGAAATAGGACTTCATTTGTCGTGCTTCTGAGTTCATAAAGAAGGTATGCATCATTATTTGAACGATGAAAAAAAAATTAGAGATCTGTTCTTACGGACACGATCGCTGCACACGATGGGAAGCCATCGCGGTGCAACGATCGTGTGCAGCGATCGTCGCGCGACCTTAACATCGCGGCGCAACACTAACGTACACGATCGTTTAACACGATCGTCTAAAATCGTGTGCGGCGATCGTGTTCATGGACGAAACTTGCACACGATCACCGCACACGGTAGTATACGGCCGTGCATCGGTCGTGTCCAAGGCGCATGCTTTTATAATATTGTTCGCTCATTTTTCGAATAGTTATTCATCTTTTTGTAATCAGATGTCGTGGCAGCGTATTTTGATACATCACGGTGGTCATTGGGAGCGATCGACATATGTAGACGGGGACTCCTTTTTTGTCTATATCGACACGAGCAAAGTTAGTCGTGCAAACCTCATGGGGGTTATCAGAGAGGGTTTGGGTGGTCCAAATGAGTCCGATTACAAATTATGGTACTTGACACACATGGCCAAAGGAAACAAAGTAAAAGTCCTATTACGGGGCGATACCGAGATACTTCGATTACTAGTAGAATACAAGGAGGATCCTGAGGTCTATGTTGAGAACAGCAGCTCCTCCACTCCCGATGTTAATATGGGATGTAGCAACTCGAGAGTAGAGCCCGACAACATAAATTATGACATGCCTTCCAAAGAGTATCAATACGAGGAAGATGAGGAAGACGAGGAAGATGAGGAAGATGAAGAGGTGCATACATCCGAAGATGAAGATTGTTGTAAAGACTTGCTTGAGTCACTATCTGCGGTATTTCTTGCTTAGGTTCGCCAACCGGCCCAAATGGATAGGATTATGAGTCGTCGGAACTTCTCATCCGACCATCAATCTGCGAGCGAGCATGAGCATATACAATCAACGCGTAACTGGATCATTCCATTTCCGGACCCCGGTAATGCCGGGACTTTGGGTTGGGTCGAGCAGCCTCCACCGGTTACCGGTCAGCTAGAGGTGGGGTCCACCTTTCGTTCGAAGACAGAGTTGAGGATAACTGTAGGAATGTATCATTTGGAAAACATGCTACAGTGTATCACTGATCGTTCCGCCGATAAACGTATAGTGTTTGTCTGTAAGAGTGGGCGAAGAAATTGTCAGTTTAGGTTGTGTGCTATTGAGGGTGCAACTATTTGGAGAATTACTAAGTTGACATTGGAGCACAGCTGTTACCCTGATTTGAACCGTGCTGCCGCACGATCGGTCACTTCTGAGGTTGCCGCCCATTATTTTGCTAAAAGATTGACCGGTGAGGGGGTCACTTTGAGGCCAAAGGAGATGATTGCAGAGATGTGTAGGGAGTACGGCATTGACATGCTATACAGTTTTGCTCTCCGGACGAGGAATATAGCGATAGAGAATACATATGGCGGCTTCGATGAGTCGTATCAGAGGCTCCCATCTTATCTGTATTTGTTAAAACAGCGTAATCCAGGGACAATTTATGATTTGCAGACGACTCGTGAGGGAGTGTTTCGCCACATGTTCGTTGCACTCGGACAGAGTATTAGGGCATTTGATACGTGCCTTCGACCGGTGATTATAGTTGATGGGACCCACCTAAAGGGAAGGAATAAAGGAACTCTATTTGCGGCCGTCACATTTGACGGGAACGAGCAAGTTTTTCCTCTTGCTGTTGGTCTCGGTCCGATAGAGAACGACGAGTCATGGACTTATTTTCTGTATAACCTGCGCAGATGCTACAATCCGACGGAAGATTTGCGATTGTGAGTGACCAACATAAGAGCATTGAGAATCTGTTCGAGCCGTCTATCCGAATGCATTCCACGGGTTTTGCTATCACCATCTTGCAAAAATCGACCTCCTATGGTGCGCATGCTATAGGACTCTTTAGAATCACTGCCTACACGCATCGAGAAGAAGTTTTTGAAAACTACTTTTCAAACTACATATCGAAAGCCTAATGGGCGCACAGGCGCCTTTCTGAAATTGGGCCAGAGAGGTGGGCTAGGTCGAAGTGTCCGCTACGACGCTATAACTTCTTGACATCCAATGCTGTTGAATGCTTTAATAATCGTATGTTGTGGGCTAGGCGTTTACCTTTTTGCTGGTTACTTGAGATATTTCGCCTAATTTTAGAGAATTGGTTTGATGAGAAGCGGGGAGAAGCTACGTCAAGAGACCATGAGTTGACAATGCACACTTTTGAAAAGCTTTCTAACTCTGTGCAAGCCAGTCTGACTCTTACCGTTCGAGCTACCACCCCACTTGTTTATAAAGTCGAAGAAAACAAAGTTTCTTATGAGGTCGACCTTCGAACATGGACATGTTGTTGTCGTGAGTTTGATTTGGATCAGATTCCATGTCGTCATGCCGTTGCCGCTATAAGGTACATGTCTATGCTGTTGTGTGCACGATCGTTACCCACGATGGGCACGATCGTTACCCACGATGGGCACGATCGTTACCCACGATGGGCACGATCGTAACCCAATGGTCACGATCGTAACTCACGATGGTCACGATCGTAACTCACGATGGTCACGATCGAAACCCACGATGGGCACGATCGTAACCCACGATGGGCACGATCGTAACCAATGATGGGCACGATCGTAACCCCACCGTCGCCATGACCGTAACCCACGATCGCCCTTATCGTAACCTACGATGGGACACACGATGGGCACGATCGTAACCCAATGGGCACGATCGTACCCCAATTGGCACGATCGTAACCCCACGATCACCGTGATCGTAACACACGATCGGCGCGATCGTGTTTTGCCATCGTTTGCAAAACAGGGATGGTCTGGATTTATCACCTCATCAATATCAAAAATACATTATCCTATACAACATCCTTGACATAATTGCTTATTGTAACAGGCGCGCCGGCAATGGTTTGTCCGTGTATGATTTTGTTAGTCGTTATTTCAAGCAACAAGGCCTTAGAGAGACTTATAAGGAGCATATTAGTCCCATCCCACATCCTGATGAGTGGAATGTCCCACCGGAGATCTCATCCATCGTTTGCGTACCTCCGGAGAATGCGACAAGCCGGCCGACCAAGGATGAGTCGCGCACGGTCCGCTGTTGAAAATTTGGCCGCAGGTGGACGGCCTCAGGTGTGCGGTAGGTGTAAAGGAACCGGCCACAATAGAAAATCTTGCAAAGCATTCATTCCCATAGGTGGTGTGGATTTGAATATCCCTCAAGAAACTCAAGAAATCGATGAACAAACGAGGCAAAGGCGCCGGCAGAAGAAGAGGTGTAGCATTTGCCGTAATGATGACCATGACATAAGGGGATGTCCATACCGTGAAACTTAAATTGCTTATGTATTTTTATATTTTGTGACTTACTAGCAACAATCATGTGCTGATATTTTGATCCTCGATGGACCATGTATTGATTCAGTATTCTGATTATTAGTTGAAATGTATAATTTTGTGTCTATTTTCTTTACTTTTGAATTGAAATTTAAGTGTTCAGTTATGTAAAGCAAATAAAGGTGATTATGGAGCCAAACATTAACCATAACAAAGTAGCTCACTTCAAAGAGCAATAGTTTACAGTTCCAAAGCATATAACTTTACAAAACAAAATTTAATCACCATCACACAAAAATATCTAATAATAACATAAAAAACAATCAATTGGATCCCTTTTCCCCAATCTGTCTTGTATCTTTAGTCTTGTATCACCGTCTTCATGAACTTCCTCTTCCAAAATAACTTTTTTCTTTTATTCTCGAAATCTCCAAATCATTATCATCATCACCATCTAGTATGGTGGAGTGCTCATGATGTTTTTAAATAGGCCCTATTTCATGGAACACATTAATTTGCAATGATAGTCACTACACATACAACAAAATCAAAAAACTTACTCTGAGCATTGAGTATCTTCCTCTCGGCCTAGTTCTGTATGGTGGGTTGGGAGTAGGTATCCTCCTTCTTCTTTTTGGTGGTGGTGCTTCGCTTCCTCCTAAATCAGTTTCTCGTAATCGGCCGCTCATTTCGCGTATTTGATTTTAATGAATTTTAACTGATGTTAATTGATTATGGTTTGTAGTGAAAAAGGGGGGGACCGACCCACGATGGGATTTTATAATAAGGGGGGGGGGCGACCCACGATGGGATTTTATAATAAAGGGGGGGACCGACCCACGATGGAATTTTATAATAAAATAATTTGACCTTTGAAGTAAACACGATCGTGTACACGATCGCCGCGATCGCGTGTTCCAATCGTGTGACACGTTGGCAACCAGGTGTCGCGTTGTCTTTGGTGTCAAATTGGCGTTGTATCCACGTATGCACACGATCGTGTACACGGTCGTGTCCACGATGGAACACACGATCGTGTGCACAAGAACATCAAGAATTTTCACCAATTTCTCAAATTACTCATCAATTTAGGTGTTGTTACTTATATATTAACAATTATTTGTTAATGATACACTTATCTAAAAAATTATTGATTGAATTAATATAATATATTGCATATCATGTGTCGTCCAATTGTTCTCAGTGTATTAGTACGTACGGATAAGTTCAATCATCTGGATGAATTACCTCATATACTAATGAATTACAACGAAATGACAAATAGGAGTTTGTATAAGAAGCTAAATAGTAATTAATGTTTGAACAAGCGATGTTTGTATCACAAAACATCATTCTAGATAACACAATAGTTCAAATTTGCAAAAATACCAAAAGTTCATATGCACACGATCGTGTACACGGTCGTGTCCACGATGGAACACACGATCGTGTGCACAAGAACATCAAGAATTTTCACCAATTTCTCAAATTACTCGTCAATTTAGGTGTTGTTACTTATATATTAACAATTATTTGTTAATGATACACTTATATAAAAAGTTATTGATTGAATTAACATAATATATTGCATATCATGTGTCGTCCAATTGTTCTCAGTGTATTAGTACGTACGGATAAGTTCAATCATCTGGATGAATTACCTCATATACTAATGAATTACAACGAAATGACAAATAGGAGTTTGTATAAGAAGCTATATAGTAATTAATGTTTGAATCACAAAACATCATTCTAGATAACACAATAGTTCGAATTTGCAAAAATACCAAAAGTTCATATGCACACGATCGTGTACACGGTCGTGTCCAGCCGTGTGCACGATGGAACACACGATCGTGTGCACGGACGTGCCCACGATGGTACTCACGGTCGTGTGCACACGGTCATGCCAGCCATCGTGCGCACTGCAGCGATCAACCCATGACCGTGGGTAGGTTGCACACGATCGTAACACACGATGGCCACGATCGTGTGCATCCATCGTGTGTAACACAGAGCCAACACATTAAGATTTAACAACACTGACACATTCATATTGCCAAAACTGTTTAAGTACAACATAAATATTTAACAACACACCATAAACCATTCTACATGTCTAAAGACAACATAAAGATTTTAGCAGCTAAACCATATCGATATTTCTTAATATATTTTTTATTAAGTTCCTTGATTTGGTGCCTTGCTCCTGGGTTTGCAGAGACGAGTCGATCCAAGTACATGCACGCGAAGGGGCCACAACTGTGATTGTCGTTTTGTATGAACTGTAGCTCTCGTGGCATAATTTTGAAACTCATCTCCGTGTCATACTTCTTTTTCGATTGGTTGTTCATCCAATACCCGGATTGAGCTAGCACACGAGGCATCAGATGCATAATCGGTCGTAGTTGGTTGAATCGGTATCGACCATCTTCGTGGTGGTGTGACAAGGAATCGTACAACTCCACGGTCCATGCTATGATGTCAATCTTGATAGTCACCCAGTGGCTTTGGTCGAGGCAACAAATGGCAATGATCTGTTCAAACAAAATATGTAATCATATAAGATCATCACATCAAACATAGCGAATCATTTATAAATATAAATTTCAAATGGCAACAAATCGTCAATTATTTATAAATATAAATTTCAAACTTACTTCGTTGCAATTTAACCATGGAACCGCATGTGGTGTATCAAGACCTGTTGATGAGTCGATTCTTGATCGACTCATTCTGTTCTTTCTAGTCGTGTTTTTGTTTGCTTTTTAGTATTTTTGTTCTCTTTTATGCGTGGTATGTGTGTTTTTAATTTATAGGTAGCCAAGCGAAGATTGTGGTGAAATATGCGCTTTCATAGCTAATATTGGAGTTTATGACGATCAAAAGCTAAAACGGGGCCTAAAACGACGAAAGATTTAAGCAGTATCGGTCAAATCTCCTAAATCCCAGAATCTCCACTCCGAATTGAGATATAATCTCCTTTGATATAAATTCCTCGTGAAATTAGCTTCGAAACGGTATATCATATGCTAAAATCCGAGGTGTATTGATACAAGAACGAAGGATCAAGCCGAAGAAGACCGAAAGCCGGACTTGGCTGCACCAGGCGACTCGAGCCACATCAGGTAACTCGGCCGTGTCACAGGACACGGCCGGGTCTCATTCCAGCGCGAACTGCAATTTTCAGAAGGGTACGACACGGCCGTGTCATAAGGACACGGCCGAGTCACTATTTAGCCGGCTTTGTGTTTCCCGCATAGTGCAGCACGGCCGTGTCATGGGACACGGCCGAGCCTCTCGACATATTATTCAACGTAGTGCGACACGGTCATGTCCCAGGACACGGGCCGTGCCACTTTTTGGTTCATGTCACTTTCCTTGACATTTTTGCATACTTTTAAGCCTTTGTCTTGATTTTTTGGCTATAAAACAAAGGGTAGTGACCCCTTGAGAGGTGTGCTTGTCTTGTGAAGAAGATATTTTGTGGAAAAACACAAGATTAGGGAGGAAAAACACCAAAAGAGTGGGAAAGAGAGAGATTTTCATCATCTTCCTTGTATGCTCTTGGAGTGAGAAAAATACTTTTGTGAGATATAATAATTCCTTGTATAAATTTGTTGTGAGTTCTTGTAAGAAGATCATCAAACCTTCATTGGGAATTCGATTTCGGCATTTACAAGGGAAGTTTTTACCATGTTTTGTTCTTCAATTTCCATTATTGTTGTTGAATTAATCATGTGTGGCTAAACACTTCATATGGGTTTTTAGATATAGCCACACACATGTTTTTGATTGTTAGTTCCTTTTGATTTTCCGGATAAAAGTTTGGGATTGTTCCTCTTGTTCGTTCTTCGTTTAAGAACTTTTGAATTAGATCATCAAACCTTTTTCATTGTTGTTATTATTATTCGAATCGAGGGTTTTTATCGGTGTTCGCCATCAAACGAACCGAAAGAAGCGATTGTGAATGTTCTCGAGCTTTTCGCGATCTTTTAACGATTTACCTCATCAAAAGTAGTCGGTTAATTGATTGTTAGCTAGGGTTTCGTCCCCATCAAAAGAGTATCCCTTAATTTTCGTTGAGAACAATCGTGATTTTTAGAATTTCCGCCATCAAACGGATTTCTTTTAATCGTGAGCAATCGATAATTCCTAACCTTATTTATTTGAGTATCGGAACTAATAATTGATTACGTGTGCGTCGATGACTCTAAATTCCCATATTAATCTCATTATTGTTATCTCTCATTTATCCGACTATATAATTGGTGTTGTTATCACTTAATTCAATTTAAATTTTGTGCATTAGTAATTGTAATCATAATCAACCAATGATGTATTTTAATTTAATTTACTTTTGTTCATTCGACTATTTGCCGAACATTATCGAATTTTAAACCGTTTTCAATTCCTCGAGAGATCGACCTCGGAGTTACTTGCCGCTTACTACAAGAGCGATTCGTACACTTGCGAGTATTTAATTTGAATCCATCAAGTTTTTGGCGCCGTTGCCGGGGAGTTGGCGTTTAATTTTTAATCTTGTTTTAATGATAGTTGAATTGCTATTCTTGATCAATACTATTTCGATAAAATTCGCTCTTACTTCCTTTGTTTATACTTGGTAGGAGATCGTTGGGTAACCCGATTCTTCCACCGATAGACGAAGTTCAAAGAATTAGAGCACCAAAAATAATGGCCACAACATCAATGGCAAACGACGAGGTGAATCCGGACCTTGAAGAGCGACTTTTGATACAAGAAGAAAACACTCGTCAACCAAGGGTTGAGAATGTTGCACAAAATATAGATGAGGAAGAAATTAAATCAACCAAGGTTTCCGAGATATGATAATGTTGGGCGCAATCAAGGGATACCGGAAGCTCAACAAGGGAGGTACTTTTATCCGAGACAACCACCCGTCGAAATGCAATATGGAGCGAATTATTATCCCGGACCTCAATATGGGATGGAGGCGAACTATAACATGCCGCAACAACCTCTGGTCGAACATCTTATGAGGGACTATGCAAAGCCCGTAGTGAACACCGCCATTTCATGCATCCAATTAGCACCGTCCGCAAGGAACTACCACATAAGCGGATTTCACATCGAGCAATTGCCCTCATTTCACGGATTAGCACGAGAGGATCCGTTATCATTCATCCGAGATTTCTATGTGGCGATTGACAACTTCCCATTGAATGGGTTGAGCGAGGATCAACTACGAATGAAGTGTTTCCCTTATACACTCAAGGACGGGGCGAAACAATGGTTGATGACTTTGGCGCCCGGATCGCTAAGAACATGGGATGAAGTTTACGATAAAGTCATTACCAAGTACTTCTCCCATTCAAAGACGACGCAATTGAGAACTCAAATCTCAACTTTCGGACAACAAGACGGAGAGGCATTTCACGAAGCATGGGACCGATTCAAAATGCTACTCATTCAATGCCCACACCATCACTATGCGCTTCAACTACTCAATCAATTCTTCTATGACGGATTGACTCAATATTGCCAAGGAGCGGTAGATAATGCAGTCGGTGGTTCGTTTTGGGGTTTGACGGAGAGACAAGCATATGACGTGTATGAAACATTGGGAGCAAATTCTCAACAAAAAAGTGTACGTGTTCGTAGGGGAGCCGTGCACCAAGTGAGCGAGAAGGACGAGATGCAATCTAAAATCGATGAGTTGACAAATGAAATAAGACAACTCAAGACTCAAAATAAACCTTCTAGCTCACGAATTTGCGAGATTTGCGGAGCACCCGGACATGATGCCAATTCATGCCCTCATACTTTTAGGAGAACAAACCGAACAAGTTAATTGGGCTATGGGGCAAAGCAGGAAGGCCCGAATGGGAAGAGAGGAGAAATAATTATGGCGGAAACGCAAGAAATGTACCTCTCCCAAATACTTATCATCCTGGGCTAAGAAACCATCCGAATTTCTCATGGAGAAACAACAACCCGGTGCCATACGACACAAGCGCCCAAGCTCAATACAACGGAGGAAACCGAGCCCAACAACCAACACGAAGTGAACCACCTCCACAACAAAGGAACTCTCTTGAGGAGAGTATAGCGGCATTCATTAAGGAGAGCAAGGAAAACCGAGAGGAGAACAATAAAAGGTTCGAATCTTTAGAAGCTTCGATGAAAAAAATGGAGGTCCAAATTGGGCAACTTGCTACCGAGGCACGTAGACAAGAAAGGGGTAAACTACCGAGTCAACCCGAGTAAGCTCAAGCCATTACCACCCTCCGAAGTGGTAAAGTGATTAATAAAGAAGTTAATTCCGAAGTAAAAGAAAGAGGCGATGAGAAAGAAGACGAGTCGGGAAATCAAGAAGAGAAAATAGACGAAGCAACTTCAACTTCCAAGCTTCACAAATCCGCTCAACCATATAAGCCACCAATTCCTTTCCCGAGCCGTCTGAGAAAAGCAAAGCAAGATGAGCAATTTTCCGAAATCTACGACATGCTTTCGAAGGTTCATGTCAACTTACCTCTTTTGGATGTTGTGAAGAACATTCCCGCTTATACAAAATTTTTCAAAGAGTTGACCTCCAACAAAAGAAGATACAATGGGAATGAGAAAGTGGTGCTCTACGAGGTAGAGGCAAGGGGTCAAAAGAAAGGTGATCCCGGAAGTTTTATGATCGACATTACTATGGGAGATAAGAGAGTTGCTCGTGGGATGCTAGATTTGGGGGCAAGTGTGAATCTCATGCCATACTCGACCTATTTGAGGCTTGGACTCGGGGGAATCAAACCGACAAGAATGACTCTTCAAATGGCGGATAGGTCGGTGAAATACCCCAAAGGAGTCATTGAAGACCTATTAGTGCAAGTGGACAAGTTGGTGATTAGGCCGATTTTGTTATCTTGGAGATGAGCGATTTCGGGACAAGCGAAAATGAAGGGACAATACTTCTAGGGCGGCCGTTCATGCGTACAACAAAAACAATCGTCGATGTCGATGAAGGAAAGGTCACCATGACCGTCTTGGTAGCGTGGAAATCAACGTGTTCGGTTCATCTCCTATCCCTTCTCATATTTATGCTTCCCATGATGTGAATTTTGTTGATTGCATTGATTCTTTGGTTAATGATATATATTTTCATGATGATGTAGGTGACACGTTGCATGATGCTCTAACCGTTGAGCATGATATGGGGCTTAATAATCTAGAAATTGAAAGATATGTTGCGTTATTAGATAATTCCGAAATAATTGATGAAGTTGACGGTTTTAAGATACCGTTGGAATTAAAATTTGAGGAGCCCGTTGAAATCACCCCACCCCAACTTGAATTGAAAGAACTTCCGACACATCTTAAATATGTTTTCTTAGGCAAAAGTGACACTTACCCTGTAATTGTCTCTTCCGAATTAACTCCTTTGCAAGAAAACAAATTAGTAGAAGTTCTAACTAAGTTAAAAGAAGCGATTGGGTGGAGTATTTCCGATATCAAGGGAATAAGTCCGGTTAGGTGCATGCATAAAATAATTCTTGAGGAAAATGTTAAACCGGTTAGGCAACCTCAAATGTCCGATATCAAGGGAATAAGTCCGGTTAGGAAAATGTTCTGGAGCGCTTTTAACAGCGGTTCTGGAACCGCTGTTAAATGTCCCGCTGTTAAATTTAACAGCGGTTGTCTAAGAACCGCTGTTAAAATTTAACAGCGGTTGTTAACAACCGCTGTTAAATTTATTTATTTTTTTAAATAATTTTTTTAATAATTTGAAATTATTTTTTTAATATATTATTTTTAAAAATATATATATTCCTTGATCACTTTCCTTGACCCGACCCGCCCGCCCGCCAACCCGCCCGCCAGCGACCCGCACATAATATGTATAAATGTGCATTTCCGCTACTCACGGGATTCGAACCTGTGACCTCAATGAGATGGAGGTGGGTATCAAACCAGTGAGCCAAAGTCATTTGTTGTTCAAATATTGATTTCTATTATATAAGTATACAATAAACCATATATATATATGTATATAAATATATATATAAAATATATATATATATATTATATGTATATGTTTGTTAATATTTTCAGAATTATTTTCAAAATATATTAATATTTATTATATTACACATTTAATAACTAATGATCAATATAAGTATACAATAAACCATATATATATATATATATATGTATATATTATAATTTTCAATATATAATGTAATATAATTTTTAATATTAATATATAACAAAATATATTAATATTCAATATATTCCACATTTGATATAATATAATTCATAAAATAATATGTATTTATTATAATTTTTAATATTTAATGTAATATATTTTTTAATATTAATATATATCAAAATATATTAATATTCAATATATTGCACATTTAATATAATATAATTCATAAAATAATATGTATGTATTATAATTTTTAATATATAATGTAATATAATTTTTAATAATATATAACAAAATATCTTAATATTCAATATTTTGCACATTTAACAGCGGTTCTAGAAAGAACCCATTAAATGTACAGATTTAACAACGGTTCTACAAGAACCATTGTTAAATGTACAGATTTAACAACGGTTCTTAAAGAACCATGTTAAATGTCTGATTTAACAACGGTTCTACAAGAACCGCTGTTAAATGTACAGATTTAACAGCGGTTTTCCTATAACCCAATGTGCAATTTAACAGCGGTTCTTCTGGAACCGCTGTTAAATGTGCAGATTTAACAGCGGTTTCGCGGAAAACCGTTGTTAAATTGCAATCGTTTCATTTTAACAGCGGTTTTTTTAGAACCGCTGTTAAAATGCCGCAGTTAAATGCTGTTTTTGTAGTAGTGACTAGAACGGTAACCGGTTGGAGGATGTGCATTGATTACCGGAAATTAAACGCCGTAACAAAAAAGGATCATTTTCCTCTACCGTTCATTGATCAAATGTTGGAACGTTTAGCTGGGCATGATTATTACTGTTTTCTAGATGGTCTTTCAGGTTTCTATCAAATTCCCATTGCTCCGGAGGATCAAGAGAAGACCACTTTCACTTGCCCTTTTGGCACTTTTGCCTTTAGGAGGATGCCGTTTGGTCTTTGCAATGCCCCCGCTACTTTTCAAAGGTGCATGCTATCTATATTCTCCGACTTGTTAGAAAGATCCATCGAGGTATTCATGGACGACTTCTCTGTATTTGGAACCACTTTCGATGATTGTTTAAATAATTTGACAATTGTGCTAGAACGATGTATTGAGTGTAATCTTACACTTAGTTGGGAAAAGAGTCATTTTACGGTAAAACAAGGTCTTGTTCTAGGTCATATGGTTTCCAATAAAGGAATGGAGGTTGATAAGGCTAAAGTCGATTTGATTGTTAAATTACCTCCACCTTCATGTGTCAAAGAGGTTCGAAGCTTTTTAGGGCATGCCGGGTTTTATAGGCGTTTTATTAAAGATTTTTCGAAAATTGCCCGCCCTTTGAGTAACCTTTTGTGCAAAGATGCTAAATTTGATTTTACCGAGGAATGTTTAGTCGGTTTCAACGCTTTGAAAGAAAAGTTAACTTCAACACCGATTGTTGTCGCTCCCGATTGGTCTCTCCCTTTTGAAATTATGTGTGATGCGTCTGACTTTGCTATAGGTGCCGTTTTGGGGCAAAGAGTGAATAAATTCTTCCACGTGATTTACTATGCGAGTAAAACGCTCGATGAAGCTCAGGCTAATTACACCACCACTGAAAAAGAATTTTTAGCCGTTGTATTTTCTTTAGACAAATTTCGATCCTACTTGGTTGGCTCAAAGGTGATTGTGCATACGGATCACGCCGCATTGAAATATTTACTACAAAATCCGATGCAAAACCAAGATTGATTCGGTGGGTTCTTTTCTTTGCAAGAATTTGATTTGGAATTCAAAGATAAAAAGGGTCGGAAGCGTAGTGGCCGACCATCTATCTAGGCTAACCAAGGTGATAATTTTAAGCTTGATAATCATTTGCCAATTGTTGAAACTTTCCCGATGAGCAATTATTCGATGTAACAAGGACACCTTGGTATCTTGATATTGTCAATTACATTGTTAGTGGTGTTTTGCGCCCGACTTAACCTATCAAGGGAAGAAGAGGTTCGTTTCCATGTGCAGGCATTACTTTTGGGACGAGCCCTATTTATTCAGTGGGGCACGATCGGATATTCCGACGTTGTGTCCGGAGGAAGAGCACGAGCATATTGTTATTTTGCCATGAGTTGCCTTTGTGGAGGACATTTTAGCGCAAAGAAAACGGCTCACAAGGTCCTTCAATCGGGATTCTTGCCAACATTGTTTAAGGATGCCTATTTCCATTGCAAGAGTTGCGATCGTTGTCAACGAACGGGAATATAAGCAAAAGGAATGAGATGCCGTTGACAAACAACCTTGTTGTGGAACTTTTCGATGTTTGGGAGTAGATTTTATGGGTCCTTTTCCAATTTCCCATGGTTTTGAGTATATTCTAGTTCTTGTAGACTACGTCTCTAAATGGGTGGAAGCAATTCCAACCCGAACTAACGATGCTAACGTGGTTTGCAATTTTTAGGGATGTGATTTTTGCGAGTTCGGGACGCCTAGGGCGTGTCGGACAGAGGCACGCATTTTGCAATAAACAACTTGCGAGCTTGCTTAAGAAGTACAATGTGATGCATAAGGTCGCAACAAGATACCATCCACAAACTTAGGGCAAGTAGAAGTAAGCAATCGGCAAATAAAGGCAGTGCTCGAAAAGACGGTGAAACCAACAAGAAAAGACTGGGCATTAAAGTTGAATGACGCTTTATGGGCATACCGCACGGCCTACAAAACTCCAATCGGAATGAGTCCGTGTCGCCTAGTATTTGGGAAAGCATGTCTTCTACCCGTTGAGCTAGAACACAAGGCGTATTGGGCAATCAAAGCGCTCAATTTAGATCAAGAAAAGGCGGGCGAGGAACGACTTTTGCATTTAAACGAGCTTGATGAGATGCGATATGAGGCGTACGAAAACGCTAAACTCTACAAAGAACGGACGAAACGGTATCATGATAAGCGTATCGTTCGTAAATCTCTCGAACCCGGTATGGATGTTTTGCTACATAACTCCTGTCTCAAACTTATGCCCGGAAAATTGGTATCGCGATGGGGCGGACCGTTCAAAGTCGTTAAAGTATGGCCGCACGGAGCGGTTGAACTTCTTGATCCTCGGAAGAACGAGCATTTTAAAGTAAATGGGCATAGAGTGAAGCCGTATTTCGGACGAACCGAAGAAATTAATGCGTTCGAGTGCATAGAGGTGCAAGACGTTGAAGCTTGAGCAGTGGGAAGAAGTCGAGCTAATGACTATAAAAAAGCGCTACTTGGGAGGCAACCCAACGTTTTAGTTAGATTTTTTTTTTGTCTTTTGTTTTTCGCATTTATTTTCCTTGTTTGTTTTTATCCGATTCAAAACTGACCGGTTCAACTGTGGGTATTAAAATTGCAGGAAACAAGTACGTTTCAGAAACTAATAATCTGGAGAGGAAGGACACGGCCGAGTTGCCATAGGAAACGGCCGGGCCTCAAAACAGTGAGAATTTGATTATTTCGAACAGGACGACACGACCGTGTCACAGGACACGGTCGGGCCTCAATACAGCAAGAGTTGGATTTCCATGATAGTACGACACGACCGTGTCGTAGGACACGGCCGAGTCGGCCGACAGAAGGTTTTGAGTTATTACGCACAGCACGACACGACCGTGTCATATTCAACACGGCCGTGTCAGTCGGTCAGTATAAAAAGGAAACACGGTCGTTTCCCCAATTTTATCTTCTCCAACTTTATCTTTCTTCCTCCCTGCGAAACCTGCGAACCCTAGCTTGTGCAGTATCGATTTTTCTCTTCGTTTTTAAAGAAATTTTATGCAAAATCAAGAAGAGATACAAGAATCAACTATATAATCATCATCTTTCAACCAATTTCACTCATCTAAGGAGCAACTCGGACGAATTTGGACCAGGGTTTAATTTTCTTTCTTTCTTCAAATTCTCCGATATCAAGGTATGATTCTCATGTTTTTGATGATTATTCTTTGTTATGAACATGCTATGATAATTTGAATCGATAGTCCTTAATTATATAGGGTTCTTGAATAGATTGGAGTTGATGAAATTTGGGGGTTTTGAATAATTCTTCATGCATTGATGACTAAATTTTTCGATTTAAAATTTTTGTAATTAAGAGATAGTTTTCCATGATAAAGATGATGAATTTAAACGATAATTTTGCTTGGGAGACGTTTTGATCGATAGGGGGAATTTTATTGCTTGCTATAAGTTTGGGGGAGGGATACGTTCTGAAATACTTGGATAATGATAGATTAAATTTTTGCAGAAATGGCACGCGGAAGAGGACGTGGAAATGCTCAACGCGGAAGGGGTAGGAATGGCGGGGAACAAGTGCAGCCGGTAAGAAGGACTATTCAAAGGGATGTGGAAACCCCGGAATCTTATGGAATCAATCTACCGGAAACGCAACATGAGAGGTGGGAAATGCTTGGACAGAAGAAAATGCTCCCTACAAGATGGCCCGATGACGAATGCATGAATGCAATGGGGATAAGGGAAGATGTAATGAAATTCCTTGGAAGAGTGCATTGGGCGTGGATGATGACTCAACGATGGCCGACATATAAGTGTCTAACGATGGAGTTTCTAAGCACTCTAACTGTAAGAAGAGATCCGGTAACCAGAGAACCGTCTGAAATGGCATTCCGGATCAACAACAACGAAGAGACACTGACTATCGTCCAGTTGGAGGAAATATATCATGCAAGACACGAGGGCCATTACCCGATAAATCGGTTCGCTTGTGAAACTTACTGGAGGGCCATGGTAGAATACCCGGGTAGTGAGGCGCGATATTACATGGCAAGATCGGCAAAAGGATCGAACATTCGCAATCCCGTGCTCAGATACTTACACAAGGTGGTTGCGAATACAATATATGGCCGAAAGGAAACCGGGCGATTTCAACTGCGGGAGTTGTATATCCCGACTCATATGCTCGACGACTCGATTAAAATGGCGGGGCCATGGTAGCAGAGCATTTTGAGGATGTCGCGACCAAACCCAAGGGAGATATGGATAGGGGTTTGATTACCCCTATCGCACTACACTTCGGTATTTCATTAGCCAGAAGACCCCCTTCTGGAAATATGCTTCTCTCAATCTCCGTGATGAAAGTGATGAATATCCTGGACTACGAACACCGCATGGTCTTCATGCAGACGGATAACGACCATTTCCTCCTCCCAAATCCACCTTTGACAACCATAAATAATATTCGGGATATGGGAAATCTTCAAATGGCTACGGAGGCACACCGTCGGGCACGGTGGGCAGCCGGCAGCTCCAGGTCACGGCCCATCGGCCAAAACGTTCGACCTAGGCGCATTACGGATGATGAGGATAGAGCCGAGAGGATGGAGGAGGAGGAGGCTTATGAAAGAGGCCCGGATGACGAGGAAGAAGAAGAGAGTGAAGAAGAAGAGGAAGAAATCACGAGAGATCGGCCCGAGACGTCAAGGCGGGCCGAAATTGGACGAGCCCCATCGCGCCCATCATTAAGGGAGGAATTCGAAGCCTACCGAGAGGAGGCTAGACGGGACCGAGAGGAGGCTAGACAGGAGCGACGCCAGATATTGTCTCTTGTGAGACAAATGGTCGATTGGCATGTCCAGCAAGATTACTTCCCTCCACCCGAGCAGTGAAACCGGTCGTAAGTATTTCTTGACCAATGAATTTTTTTTTTTTTAAATACTATACCCCCTTCGTTCTTATATTCTTTAATTCAAGTTTGGGGGGGGATCGGTCAAGAAATACTTCATTACTCTCGTTTTTATTTGTTTTCAGATACTATTTTGCTTGTTTGATTATTTTTGTTTGCTTTGAACATTTTGCACTTATTTGTGGTGTGTTTTTACTTGGTGTGTTTATTTCGCAAACTTGAAGAAAACTTTGAAGTGTGTATTTTTTTTGGAATGCCTCGGGATTTATTTCGTTGTTCTGATATACAAATCGAGAATAATTGTTGAGGAAAAATTGTTGATAATCGAAACGGGTGTGAAATTGAATAAGTGGTTTTAATATCTTGGAAGTATGAGCAAACCTACTTGTGAGCTATTGAGCCTTCGTGCATTTTCTTAAATGCAAGTTTCATTATCGAGTGTTTCATTCTTGATTTAAAACTCTAGAACTTGCCTTGGTATCTTGTTTAAAACCACTTGTGTGTGTGTGCAAATTGAGTGAAAATGATTTTTGGCGCCTTTGATCTTTACCCTTCGATTTTGGCCAACCCGACATTTGATCATTTCTTAAATAAACCCAATTGAGGTCATTGTCTATTTCATTGTTAAAACCACATATCGAGCTTTCATTTACTATAATCCTTCGATCCCTACTTGAACAATTAGAAATATTTTTGACGAGGATGCAAAGATTGTGGTGACATTGGGTGCCATATATATTGTCGGGAGTGTTGAATTGGTGAAAATAATTACTCCGCTATTTTTGGGAACCTAGTAACCGGGTGTATTCATGTGACCCATCGTTTACATTCGCGTAAAACGGATCCCTTAGATATGAGTATGCTTGGAAGTAGTTGCGTATATTTTGATCCTAGTAACCGGGTGTATTCATGTGACCCATCGTTTACATTCGCGTAAAACGGATCCTAAAACAACCCAACCCAAGCCTAAAAAAAAAAAAAAAAAAAAAAAAAAATCGGAGCAATAAGGAGGGTATGACGCTGCGTTTTTCACTTTCGATAGTGCTTGTTACAAGTGGTTCATAATTAAGGGGATGAAAGAAGCAAATCTCAAAGCTTGAGCTTCTAAAGCGACTATGGTGATTTAAATTCTAAAAAATTGCTCGAGTCAAGTTACTTTAGCCATATATATCCCGCCCGGACCAAAGCCTACATTTCAAGCCAAGTAATGCCCATTTTGATTCACAAAATTTTTGCATACACAAAACAGTGGTAGAGATTAAGACGATTGGCAACTGTAGGGTTCCTTATTTCATTGAATAAGTTCCGAGCGTATACTTATCCATATCACTTTGAGAGTGAGCGAATACACTTGACCAGTGAGGTTTATATTGCCAAGTATGGACTATGATGTTAAGGAAGCACCCCGGAGGTTTGAAAACTTTGTAGAACTCGACTTATTTTACTTGTGAGAATTGATGAAATTTTCGAAGAGATCCTTTGAGGTATTTTAACAGTTGAGTTCCCCTTTTCAGAATGGTTATTTTAAAGTGATTTGCTCGGGACGATCAAAGTTCAAGTTTGGGGGGGTTTGATGAGTCGATTCTTGATCGACTCATTCTGTTCTTTCTAGTCGTGTTTTTGTTTGCTTTTTAGTATTTTTGTTCTCTTTTATGCGTGGTATGTGTGTTTTTAATTTATAGGTAGCCGAGCGAAGATTGTGGTGAAATATGCGCTTTCATAGCTAATATTGGAGTCTATGACGATCAAAAGCTAAAACGGGGCCTAAAACGACGAAAGATTTAAGCAGTATCGGTCAAATCTCCTAAATCCCAGAATCTCCACTCCGAATTGAGATATAATCTCCTTTGATATAAATTCCTCGTGAAATTAGCTTCGAAACGGTATATCATATGCTAAAATCCGAGGTGTATTGATACAAGAACGAAGGATCAAGCCGAAGAAGACCGAAAGCTGGACTTGGCTGCACCAGGCGACTCAACTAGGCTGCACCAGGCGACTCGAGCCACATCAGGTAACTCGGCCGTGTCACAGGACACGACCGGGTCTCATTCCAGCGCGACCTGCAATTTTCAGAAGGGTACGACACGGCCGTGTCATAAGGACACGGCCGAGTCACTATTTAGCCGGCTTTGTGTTTCCCGCATAGTGCAGCACGGCCGTGTCATGGGACACGGCCGAGCCTCTCGACAGACTACTTTTTGTTATTCAACGTAGTGCGACACGGGCCGTGCCACTTTTTGGTTCATGTCACTTTCCTTGAGATTTTTGCATACTTTTAAGCCTTTGTCTTGATTTTTTGGCTATAAAACAAAGGGTAGTGACCCCTTGAGAGGTGTGCTTGTCTTGTGAAGAAGATATTTTGTGGAAAAACACAAGATTAGGGAGGAAAAACACCAAAAGAGTGGGAAAGAGAGAGATTTTCATCATCTTCCTTGTATGCTCTTGGAGTGAGAAAAATACTTTTGTGAGATATAATAATTCCTTGTATAAATTTGTTGTGAGTTCTTGTAAGAAGATCATCAAACCTTCATTGGGAATTCGATTTCGGCATTTACAAGGTAAGTTTTTACCATGTTTTGTTCTTCAATTTCCATTATTGTTGTTGAATTAATCATGTGTGGCTAAACACTTCATATGGGTTTTTAGATATAGCCACACACATGTTTTTGATTGTTAGTTCCTTTTGATTTTCCGGATAAAAGTTTGGGATTGTTCCTCTTGTTCGTTCTTCGTTTAAGAACTTTTGAATTAGATCATCAAACCTTTTTCATTGTTGTTATTATTATTCGAATCGAGGGTTTTTATCGGTGTTCGCCATCAAACGACCCGAAAGAAACGATTGTGAATGTTCTCGAGCTTTTTCGCGCGATCTTTTAACGATTTACCTCATCAAAAGTAGTCGGTTAATTGATTGTTAGCTAGGGTTTCGTCCCCATCAAAAGAGTATCCCTTAATTTTCGTTGAGAACAATCGTGATTTTTAGAATTTCCGCCATCAAACGGATTTCTTTTAATCATGAGCAATCGATAATTCCTAACCTTATTTATTTGAGTATCGGAACTAATAATTAATTACGTGTGTGTCGGTGACTCTAAATTCTCATATTAATCTCATTATTGTTATCTCTCATTTATCCGACTATATAATTGGTGTTGTTATCACTTAGTTCAATTTAAATTTTGTGCATTAGTAATTGTAATCATAATCAACCAATGATGTATTTTAATTTAATTAACTTTTGTTCATTCGACTATTTGCCGAACATTATCGAATTTTAAACCGCTTCCAATTCCTCGAGAGATCGATCTCGGAGTTACTTTCCGCTTACTACAAGAGCGATTCGTACACTTGCGAGTATTTAATTTGAATCCATCACCTGTCATGTAGTCCTCGATGCATTTAGGAATTTTCCACTCCTTGTAAACCGGCTTCCCCGTCACCTTGATACCAAATGGATCATCCGGATGGAGTCTTGCAAACTCGTTGGCCAAAACTAACTACAAAAAGCCAAACCACAAAATTAAAAAAAAATCGATATCAAACCAATGATATACAAGTGAGTAGGTTATAGAACTTACATAAAATAGGGAGCCGGCAAGTACCGTGCCAACTCTACCGACACCAACACTACGGACTCCCCTCCGAAGCCTCGCTCGAGTCGCAAGCACATAACAGTCTATCACCTCGGCATCAAAGTCTTCACTGCTAGACTCTATCCGGTCAAATAACGCTTGGGTGAGAGCATGCCCAGTCTCCAAACACCGGACAATAGCATCACGTGGCTGCTCCCTCCTAAACTGTAGGTACAACTTCTTCAGAGCCTCGCTATCTCTTGGAGGCGCAACCACAAAAGGCTCCCGAAGAGCAGCAGATGGTCGACTCACTCGCGGTGGAAGACTACGCTCACCCAAATGCTGCGTTCCGGCACTCTCACCATCTTCGTCACCCTCAGCATCCCTCTCACAACTATAACGATCAGAGAGTCAGACAGTAGCTCGATCTCAAAAGCGGCCGCTCGATCCGAAATGGAGGTTCCGCCAGACCACCACCCTCACTTGAAACATCGCACCGTAATGATGCTCGTCCGAAACCGGTCGAACATCGTCCCATATCAAAGCAATAGCCTCAAATGGCTCATACCGATGCTCGTAATCAAGGGGCTGCGAGTCCGCTCAACGTAATGATGAATCGAGAATGGTGATCTTTGGACCTCGGAATGGTGGGTAGGCGGATGCGAGAATGGTGACTGGTGACGCCGAGAATGGTGACTCGGGCCGACGCTGAGAATGATGACTAGGCTGACGATGAGAATGGTGACTGTGTGCTGCGCCAGACTGAGTGACGTGGAGGGTCAGGAATCCTCCGCCGGGCGCTGCTAACAGATGCAGAATGACGAGGCCTATCATGGCTCCCAGCTGAGTAGTGTACCGGGCTCCTAGAACGTCTATGCATAGGTCCGAAGAAATCCACGATCCCAGAAAGCACCCGGCGAAAAACTCGAGCAATAAATCCGGACTCAGAATCGTCGTACAAGATCGCCTTCAAACGGCTATCGAAGTACTCATCCCTGCTCGTGTCCTGGGTGTGGTCCGGACAAGGAAGTCCGTGGACACAACACACCCTCTCTGGCTGCCTCTCCCGGTCCGATGTCTCTGCACCATCTACTGGTGGGGTACTCTGCCGGCGTCGCTTCGACACTTTATGTGCCGACTCATATGTAATCAATTTTCCAGCAGCCTTCTTCAACCTATCCATAACTTTCTTCCTCGGGATCGGCGCAGGCTCATCCTCCTTATTCCTCACAGCTATTCTTACAGGCTAAATGAACTTAACGTCATATGGCGAGCCATTCTCAAAGCTCAGGTAGTAGTACTCAGCCTCATCCTCCTCCAGATGCGGTAAAGAGGGAAGTACTTTGTGCTGCAACAATAGTCATTAAAGCATACCATTAGATGGGCAATCACATAATGTTGAAGAGATGAGTGAAGTTAGGAGAAAATACATTTACAAATTTATGTACCTTATCGTCGAAGAAATGAGTGAAATCACAAAACATCTTCCTCGTAGTCCACATCAAACACCGGGGGACTTGGACATTTTTATCTCGAATTCCACACAATGCTCCCAATGCAGGAATCATCTCATACGACCATATTTGTAAAGCCCAAACAGGACCATAGAAGTGATAGTCCTTGTGCTCTTGTCCCTCCTTCATGGCAACGTTGCCTATGTAGTAAGATAAAACCCCAAAGGCATAAGAACCCCAAGGAAACATATCCCACTGCTCGAAATCCTCCACTAATGCCCATGCCCATGTCTCGACCATCATGTCGTCACGGCATAGGATAAAGTAGTAGTATATAAGCAAATTGGCAACCTTGACATAATCTCTTATGTCTCTACCAAAATCTCGAGCATTGAACCTCTTCCGCAGAACACTAACCTTAATATTTTTGCCATGGAGTATTCTGTGGAAAATACCGTCAGACGGAAGGAGATGGTCGTCCTGGGGATGGAAGGTAGAGTTTCCAAAATGGAGTCCCGTGATCAAGGCAAAATCACGGGCCGTAAAACGAATGGTCCTCCATGAGCACGGAACCACGACTCATCCGCGGGGATTTGATCACCCTCCAATTGACGAGCAATCAAGTGATGTAGGGCGATTTGAACTCCCATTCCTCCTAACTTTAATCAAGCGCCCCAGGACCCCCTCGGTCAAGCTCTCGATAGCTCGATCAGCAACAGCGGAATTGCGGCCCATACTTCTTAATGTCTCAATGATCTCTTTAAATACCGCCTCCCGTATGTAAAGATTCACTTGGTGTGTAACAAAACGCAATGTAGGTCTCTTCCATACGCAACCAGTCTGCAATATGGACATACAACTCATAAGAATATGATAAAATGCTTAAGAGAACGAAAAAAAAAATCTGCCTTGCACACGATCGCATGCACACGATCGATGCCCGTCATGTGAAGACCATCGTTTGCCACACGACGGGCAACGATCGTGTGCCAGCGATCGTGTGCAAGGCAGGAGCTTTTGCTCTTCTAGCACACGACGGCACACACGATCGACGACCGTCGTGTGTAACCATCGTGCCCACAAAAGACCATCGTGTACACGATGGTCTCATCTTCTTCAGCACGATCGTGGGAAGATGAACAATCGTCGTGGCACGATCGTGTGTGAATGAAAATACACTAATCGGCGGCTCATTGGCGAATTGCTCTTCAGATGAAGTGTCACTAGCGGAACTTCTGGCGTCTTCAGATTCTCTGTGATAGTCGGAGGTCGACATTTTCTGGTCGGCGAAGGGTTTCACGACGGGAGAGTTTTTTTGCAGAGAGGAGGAGAGTTTTTTGGCAGAGGAAAATATTGAGTTGTGGGACCGTTTTTTTATTGTTGTTTCGTTTTAATAATTTTCCTTTTTCTTTTTTAGGTTTTTTTTTCTTTTAGTGGTAGACTTTAAGGGTAATAAAGTTTTTTAACACATTTTGGTATCAAAAACTTATAGTTTTATGAATGGGGATATATAACTTGTTACTTTTATACTTTGGTACTAAAAAAGAGAGATCCCCTATATAAATGCATAACAGTGTAAAAATTCATGCAAAATTATTAAGGTGAATATGCAAATATAAACAAACGAATTCTCGCAACCCCGGACAAAAATTTAATACCAAAATAAATAAGAGTTAAAAAATCATAAAATAAAAAAAAATTATAAAGATCAAAAAATGAAAAATTGAAAATACAAAAATAAAAACTAAAAATAATTATTTAAATAATTAAAAGTAAAATTATATAAATAAAATAATATTATATTACCCCATGCGTTGATCTCTGAAATTTTGTGGCTATGTATCGTTCTCATATTTTACCATTTAGAGAAGGGATTCCTATTGGGCTGTCCGGAGACCAGAAGAGAGGACTAACTAACTAAGGGGTGCTTGGCTAAGAGGTTTTGAATGTTAAGAAATGCGAAAGGAATGATCGGGACTAAATAAAAAGAACTGGGTCGAGACTTCTTATACCGAGAGTGATAATAAAAAGAAAAAGTTGAGAGTGGTAAAAGGTTTTCTACATTAAGCACTGGGTCGAGACTTCTTATACCGAAAGTTGTCGACAAGTTAGAATTTCAGGCGGGTCGAAACATCAACATTTGTACAGACAGGTAAATTCATCTACCCATTTTTCCAATTTATTCTCTATATATAGTCATGATTCCAAAATATATACAGAACACATTTATCAGCTATCTTTGTATTGTAACCAGCATTGGACGGTAAAAAAAAAAAACTAAAATAATCCGGGACTGTTGCCAATATAAATTACTCACCTCCTGTTCGATAAAATGCCTCAGAGAAACTCTCAACCATCAATTTTGGGCAATGCTTGTACGTCAGCTCATAGGTAACTGTATCCGAAGTTATTCTTCATCCAGGACGATGGTACTGGAAAAGGGTCACCTTTTGAAGCTATCAAGGACATTCTCAGATTCAGATGTTACTAACTACTCAAAGCTAAGTTTTGATTCTAACCCACTGCATTTCAACGTCGATTGCGCCAGAAATGCCGGGTTTCAAGATAGACCCGTCCCAGGAATGCTTGTTGCTACATTGTTCCCTAGAATTATCGCTTCCCATTTCGTAAGTCCTACTCACATCCTTTCCACTAGCTATAGAGTATTACATAATTTAAATCTTCGTTTGGATGTTCCATGTAGATGTTAGAGTGACCTCTTAGTCGGAGTTTAACCAGTTAGGTATGTAAGCCAATAATGAACGAGCTGAAACAAACGCGAAATTATATCGTGCAACATAATGTACGTGATTATGTTGTATACTAATTGTGATTACGTTGATGCCTCACATTTCCACTACAATTATATTATACACAATTATGATAATGCTATATACCAATTGTGATTATGTTAGTAATCACAACTGGTGTGTATCTTCCACCGTGCATCCGTGCATCATGTTGTGGAATATACCAACTCAAACAAACTGCCTAGAGCTTGGTCAGATACTTGTTGAACTAATAATGCATCTATCCTAGTCCGGTATACCCAGTTTCTTATTGAGTCATATATTTGCCTCCAACGAGTTGAATGGTCAAGTCAAGCTGTCATGTTATATTTAGTTTAGTTTTTGTTTGTTTGGTCTTAGAACTGTAAAACTTTTTTTTTTTTTTTGGGATCCATTATTGCAGCCAGGAGCTATATATGTTTCCCAAACACTGCAGTTCAAGTTACCAGTTCACGTAGGAGAGGAGATCGTAGGTGCCGTGCAGGCAACCAATATCAGAGAAATCAAGAATAAGTATATGTAAGATTTAACTAATCTTGGTTGGCGTAGAAAGTATGCAGATGGAGTTGAGATATTGAAATTCTTGTTTGGCTCCTCTGCTTTGCTATTACAGGGTAAAATTTGAGACGAAATGCTTCAATGGCAATGATATGCTTGTCATCGATGGTGAAGCTATAGCAGTTTTGCCAACTCTCAATATAGAACATGTGTAATACAAACATTTACTTCTAAAGTTTCGCAGTATTCGATTTCTCCAGTATCCTTAGAATAAGGTGTCCATACATGGTTAATTGATACGAACCGTTTCATAATCATAAAGATCTTGGTCATTCTTACATCTATCGTTATAAGAGAAACTCCTAAACGTAGATTGAGTTTGAGGTGGTGTTGAATCATGCATGTGCTACATGGGTTTTACTACATGCTTATTTGTTCATAATGCGTTCGAAGTAAATTTTATCCTCAATATACAACTTCACAGAATCACAGGGGACGGCGAACGGGAATGGGCGAACTGCGAAGGTAGGAGTAGGGTTATGTCATAAGATTTGTAGTTTATATTTGGGCTTGGGCCATAAATAAAAATTAAAATAAGTACATATTACTATAGTGACTAAAAAAATAGAGGCCTTATTTTTTTTTAGTATTTGGGGGCCCTATCCAGCAGCACAGGTTGCATAGGACCAAATACGGGCTTGATTTTGAATCAAATTGTACTGGATTCGAAAAAGGTGTATCCAAGTACAGTAAAACCTCGATAAATGAATGTTCGAAAAACGAATAACCTCGATAAATGAATAATTTTCTCCAGTCCCCACTCTTTATAACATGTTTAATTTTTATCTCTATAAAAGAGTAATTTTGCTAAATGAATATTTTTCTTCGGTCCCTATTATATTCACTTATCGAGGTTTTATTGTATTCTCATAGAAAGATGGAAACATTTCTTGGATGCATAACCGATCTGACTTGTAATGTTTTGGCATTTTTACGTTCCTTAATATATCTTCATCGATATCTTTAGTCACTTTTGGAACAATAATTTTATATGGCTCGGTCGTATCCAACTAAGTATCGGCAAAAAAATTGTGTAAATTAATGAAGAGATTTAGAATAAATTTATTAATTTTTTGATTTTACATTCTTAATATACCATTATAATGATTTACATTCCTAATATAACCTTACGATATGGATCGGTCAGAGCCAAATAGTACCCCTTTTAGATTTACTGAGTATTTTATTATGGGTAAAATGATAAGAATCCCCTTGTATTTATGTGAATTTTTATGAAATCCCTGATATTTTTTAAATTGCGCCAAATTTTTACATGTTTATTTAAATTCTGCACATAATCGCCTTTAGTGTATTTTAAGTTAGAATCTTTGCAAATCTTTTGAATTGAAAATATTGATTCTATAAAATAATAAGGCATTTATCTTACAAAAATACTCAATAGATCATGTCTCTCAAAATAATAAGGCATTTATCTTACAAAAATACTCAATAGATTATTTTTAAGAGGGTGTAAAATACTAAAATGCATTTTTCGATTATCTCTATAGTGTATTGTTCATTTTCAACAATGCGAGGTTGATTCGCAAAAGTTTAAATTTGAAAAACACCAAAAATTATCGGATTTCTTGCAATTTAAAAAATACATAGAAATTTTGTACAATTTATAAACCACAGAGAAATTTAAAAAGCACCAAGACAATATCTATTTCATCGGCTTCTCCAATAGAGCCGAAATGTACCACTCGTTCTTCTCAACACCGCAGTCATGTTTCATGCCAATATTCCACCTCAATTTCATGAAGCCAACTCGACCGAACATCGGCACGTAAGTCACATTCAACTGCGAGCCAAAACAAAAGAACCGGTCGAGCTAGAAAACCCCCCCGGGCCTCAGCACTCTGTGTATGTATCATACAGGGTGAATTCAAGCATCGAGTCCGGGATCCAGTTACTTAGAACATGCATCGAGTGCAAGATATCTAGAGTGTTCTCAAAAAACGGGAACCTCTGCGAGATGCTAACGTGCATCGGGATCAGTCCTCGCGATGCGATGAAGCTGTTGAAAGGTCCATCGAAATTTATCGAGGTTGTAATTATGGTCACGTTTCTCTTCTTCATCCTGGCCGTGAAGGATCCCGATCCGCCTTCGATATCCAGCCCGATCCTGATCGTCCCATGTGGTCTAGCATCGAGAACTTGATCCATCCCGAAATCGGGCCCTCCGTTGTCGTAGAGCCACCTCTTCTTCTTTCAGCCCTCTAAGTAGAAACGATCCTTGCAACCGTAGGACCCGGGAGCATCTCTTTCCATTAGGTATATGTAGTTCTTGCAGGTGTAGGGATCCCAAATGAGGCTCGAATCCGTTGGAGTCAACCACAAGCTCTTAGGCAATGGTGTCGGCTGGATGTAATTTGCCGGGGATTTAGGGTGACACCGCCTTCTTGGAAGCAGCTCGCGGCCCTTGATTGAGCATTAATGTTTGTGCGAAAATGTCGTCCGCAGGGCACTCTCCGCCTCTTTGATACGACATGTATTTATCCAAGTCTTGCTTGTGCATCAAACAGCCCCCTCCGACCGACAAGTAGATCTCATCCGATCCCATTCACCGGAAGTATCCGAACGGGAGCTTGTGAGGGCCAATGGAAAGCTTAGCCCCATCAGACATAGTGTCGAGCAGATCATCGTAGGCGAACTTTGTCGTTTTTTTGGGGTTCGATTGGTCGATGGCACCATTGAGTCGGGAGAGCTGACTGATCAGCTCTTCGACTAGGGAGCGAGCCGACTTGAGTTCCTTTTATTTATTATATCACTTGTAGACTAAATCGATGTAATGGCTAAAAAAATATGAGAGCTTTTACATTAGAATCGGTGTTAATAATACAAGTGACTTAAATGATTATTTTAACTTAAAAGGAATGATCGAATAGGCCATTTTTCTAGCCATGGGACCCAAACCCATCATTCAGATTAAGATCTATGTTTTCCTTCTCTCCCTCTTTTTTTCCCCTACTTTATTCATGTTATTGAAGAAAGGAGGTTGGAGTTGAGATAATTTATAATAAAACTCATTAAATGAGATTTAACTTCTCTCACTAGGCCTGCATGAAGCCGGATACTTCGCTCATGCCCAACAAGCAAATATTCCTTTCACCGGAACATGCCCATTTTTCTAAGTTTGGCAAAAGTGATTAATTGCTATTTGCTAGTAAAATCAAAATCACTTCTCATGTCATGATGCCAAACAACCAGGGTCGGAATCACGGGGGCTAAGGGAGGGTAAAGCTACGGCTAGACTAAAAAAAATCAATAAATTTTTTTTGCCGGGCACATAGGCGGACGCATATGAGGGCATGGTGGTGCACCTGCAACACCAAAAAAAAAGTTACCAAAGCAACGTCGTTTTGACGTCTTTTCGGTTATTTTGACGTCTTTTAGGTTAAAACGATGTCGTTTTGGTCAAAATGACGTCGTTTTGTCGTCTTTTCGGTTAAACGACGTCGTTTTGGTCAAAACGACGTCGGTTTGGTCATTTTTTTATTAAAAACAAGTGAAAAATTAAGATTTTTTTTATCGTCCGTCTTTTTTTTTCTGTGGTACGTCGGTGCAACAGTAGTTTTCGGATGCTGGATCCTCCATATGCTCGGGTATTTATAAAAAAAAGAAATTTTTTAAGTCCTGGCTAATTTTCATTGTTAAATATTTGAGTCTCGCCCGGCAAACAATTCTAGTAAAAAATTAAAAAAATGAAAAAAAAAATGGCAATCAACATCTACCATTAGTAACTGCAATTAAAGCTTGGCCTAACAGTTTTTTCAGACACTCACTGACACAAACTAAAAAAAAAGGGTAATAAAAGTAAAAAAAAAAAAACTAGTAGGAGTAGTATATATAGAAAAGAGTTTGGAATTATACTCAACTGAAACATTTGACAGCACTGACAGGTGGGAGTGTATCTTTTTCTGTAATACAAATCATACAACATCCTGTTTTAGTAGTTCTTGTGAGAGGTAATAGATAAAACTAAATTAAGAAAAATACCAAAAAATAAAAATAAAATAAAAGGGTAATTAGCCTAAGTTATTATTTACATTTCCCGATTGTACAAAATAGTCACTAAGATTTGAGCTTTCCCCAAAATATAATTTAATTTGAACTCGTAATAAATTCATATTTCCATGCACATGTCGACAATCAAATAAATAAAAAAAACCAGCTACCAGCAAAATCCTTTAAATAAGAAGATAACCGGGAGCAACGAAATTCTAGGGCAACGAAGCAACTAAAATTTTGGTATGAGATTAGGTTTCGAAGCAACTCTTCCAACGTTTTGGGAAATATGGAGAGAGTTTTATGAGGGTGGAACTGAATCGTCAATTTGGTCGGGTAATTGAGTCAAAAGGGTTGATATATTAGCATGGGTTAGCTGATATTTTTGTTATCTATTTGATAATTTCACATGTTATGCTGATACTTTGGACGTAAATTGGAATAATCAGTCTAAATAGTCACTTAGGTTTCACGATTGTACAAAGTGATTACTAGCGTTTGAGTTTTCATAAAAACATAACTTAAGTGGTTGAAAGTATGAAGTTGTTACAAGTTCAAACTTAAATTATGTTTTTGGCAAAACTCAAACCTTAGTGATCATTTTGTACAATCGTAAAATCTAAGTAACTACTTAGGTTAATTACCCAAAAATAAAATAACTAAAACGCTAAAAAAACACTAAAAACTAAAAAAAAAAAACTGAAAAAAATAAAATAAAAATAAAATTGAAAGATCATAAAAAAAACAATTAATTAACTAAATAACTAAAAAACAACTAAAAAAAACTAAAATTCCATAAATAACTTTTGGCTGCTACTGCTGCTAGCATGTCTAACCTATGTGCAGTACCATAAAACCCTTTTGTCATAATTCGGAATTACATTATATAATCAATTCATTTTCTTTTTTTGAGGGAGAGACGAGAAACTCCTCCACCTGTATCAGAGGTCCCTTGATCAAGGGAGTATTAAATCGAGGGATGTGCACTAATGGCAGTCCTGCAAGGAGATGACCAACGAGACACGAACCCAGCAACAAACCTTACAATATTTGTCATCACACAGATTCGAACCCGCGATGTCCCCCAATCACCTTGCAACTTACCATCAATCTATGCCTCTGGGGGACGTATAATCAATTCATTAACAAACTCAAACTGTTTCCTCATAAATAAATAAATAAATTAATAAATAAAATGGAAAATTAAAAATATAAAAGTCGTGTTTCTTTCTCATATTAATGAAAAATCTGGCCAGATATGTTACAGTAACATAAAAGAGTCCTAGAAAATTAAGCAGAAAACTTAACTTTTTTTGTTTTTCCTTTACCTCCTACTAAATCAGTTAATTTGCATTTCTGCCCCACTTTTTGTCCTTTTTTTTTTAAAAAAAAAGAGCAATAATTCTTCATCATCATTGCTTAATCGGGTGAACAAACTCAGCACCATCAGAAACAGCAGAAACTGCAATTTGGCTATTGTCTTCATCATCAACCGGAGCAGGCAGATTCAGATCTATGTTCAGAACCTCACTATTTCTCGAATTTTGCTCAACGGGGCTTGCATTACCAGCATTTCCGAAATGCACCCCCGAACCGAGAAAGTGTGATCTCTTGTGCCCCCCGAGGGCCTGCCCTGATGAAAACACCCTGTGACAGAAAGGACACTCATGCAATTTCCCCTCCGCCGCGGCCGCCTTGGAACCACCGCCGTTATTCGCCGCCGCCCCGGCTCTGATCTTCTTGTGGCTTGCCCTGTGCCCGCCAAGTGCTTGATAGGACTTAAACAGCCTGTCACACTCCTCGCATCTATATTTGCCCCTGACTTTAGTCTTTATTACTTTTGTGGCCACCCCAGAACTTTCCGAACAGTCGTCATCATCTCCCTCCTCCTGCCCCTCCCCGCGAAATTCCACTTCCGCCCTTCCCCATGACTTATCTCTGGACAGCATAATCAAGCAGTGAGCGACGTGTTCCTCAGGGGTAGTGTCGGAAATCGAACTCAACGACGAGTACTGCTCGTAGCTGTTTCTCCCTGCTCTTTCTTCTTTCGTCTCCGGCGAGTTTATAAATTTCTTATTATTATCCACCTGAAAACAGGAAACCGAACCAGAAAGTCGTGGTTTCGATACCCTCTTCGATCTCGTTCCCCGAACGCGCTTCTTCCACAGAAGCTCTGTTTCTCTCTCCCTGTCGTGGAAAACGCGATCCACCTGAACCGGTTTCAGTTCTTCTTCTTCTTCTGATGACGATGATGATGGTGAAGTTGAAGAAAGATAATAATATAACGATTGAAAATCATCATCATCATCATAATCCTCTCCTTCTTCTTCTTCTTCTTGGTTTTTTCTTGCTTCATCATCATAAAACTTGATCATGTGAGATCTCATGTGGCCACCTAGAGCTCTCCCATTTGCAAAGTTCCTGAAGCAGAGCTTGCATCTGTGTCTCTTTTCCATCTTTTACATAAATTAAAAAAAAAAAAAAAAACAGTATGTTTTTCACACAGTAAGTGTGTTTGTGTGTGTTTGTGAAAGTACACAGAGTGTGGCTAAAAGTAGGTGGCAAGCATCCCTCCAACCAGGGAATATATATACACATCACACATATATGAAACAGTGCTTCTCTAATCTCTCTCTCTAAATAAATAAATAAATATATATATATATATATATTTTTTTTTTCAAGAGTTATGATAACAAGATTCTGATTTATATTTGAAGTTATATTTTTCTTTGGGTTAATGACCCCAAAATCCACAACCTTTCATCCGACTTTCATTTTTTTCACAACCTTTTCAAAAATCCTGTAAATCCACAACCTTTGGCACTTGTTCGATTTTTCCATAATTTTGATTTAGCCCCAAATTCGGTCCTACGTGGATCCTACGTGGACGCCGGGAGTGTGTCGCCGCCGAAAATTCAAACTGCGTCGTTTTAAGCTTAGGGTTAATAACGTCAAAATACACAACCTTTGATGCCCCTTTCATTTTTTCCACAACCTTTGGCACTTGTTCGATTTTTCCATTAGCAGCATCTAAAAAGTTGAAAAATATTTTCAATTTTTAGTTTTTTTGCACAATTTTAAGGACGGCTTTATAATGTAGTTCTATTTTTTTTTTGGTTTTTCCAAAAAAAAAAAAATCCGTTTGTAGAGTTTCTCTTTTTAGATTTTGACTAGTTAGTTTTCCAATTAGTATATATGATCTTAAAACAATATACTTCCTAAAAACTGAAAGCTAAGATCCCCCCCCCCCAAAAAAAAACAGTTGAAATATGGGCAAAAAACAGATTATATTACATAAGTGCAAATAATTAAGGAAAACATTCTTGCCTATTTATTGCCATGAAACCAAATCACCTTACAAACAAACAATTGACATCCGAAAACACACACACACAAGAAAAAAATACGAATTATGTTGAGATGCAAACAAACAAATGAGTGTTTTAATATTATCTCAAACTCTTTAAAACTAACTAGTCAAAATCTAAAAGAGGAACTTTACAAATCGATTTTTATTTTTTTGGAAAACCAAAAATAATAATAGAACTACATCAGAAAGTTCGCCTTAAAATTGTGCAAAAACTAAAAATTAAAAATATTTTTCAACTTTTAAGATCTGCTAATGGAAAAATCGAAACAGTCAAAGGTTGTGGAAAAAATGAAAGGGCATCAAAGGTTGTGTATTTTGGCGTTAACCCTAAGCTTAAAACGAAAGCAGCCTTGATTTGAATTTTCTGACGACAAAGTCACATAGGATCCACGTAGGACCGAATTTGAAATTTAAATCAAAATTATGGAAAAATCGAACAAGTGCCAAAGGTTGTGGATTTACAGGATTTTTGAAAATATTGTGGAAAAAATGAAAGTCGGATGAAAAGTTGTGGATTTTGGCGTCATTAACTCTTTTTCTTTTATAACGGCAAAAAGCAATTAATAATTATAAAAAATTGATAAAAGGGCATTTGGTTCGAGGGGCAAACATGTAACATGCGAGCTTTTGCATTAAATGCCCTCTCTATCTTTTTTTTTTCCCTAAAAAGCCCTTGATTTTGGCTTACCGAATTTTTGTCCATTTATAATATGGCTATAGACGGTCAACTTTGTAAAGGTAAACACTTGGGTGAGCATTAATTTGGTAGTCTAGAGTGAGATGAGCTTAGATTAATTTAGTTTTTTAGTGCGATCTAGAGGATAATATAGAAGGAAAATATACCGGTTGAATAATAAATTTCGATTTTTTCTATTTTTTTATTTATCATTATTATTTTTTTTACCTTTTTTTTTATTATTTTTATTTTATTTTATTTTCATTTTAAAATTTCGTTTTTAACTGAAGTCATTTTTTTAATTTTTTTAGTAGAATACATGGAAAACCAATTTATGAAGGATGTGTTTGACCGTTTAACTGATAAGCTAGCTGGCTACACATATGTAAACTGTTTATTACGTACTAAATAAGACTTTTAAATAGACACGACACGAATACACGATACGAAAACGACACAAAAATTTAGTGTTTGTGTTTGCATTTGGAGTACACAAACACGAAAGCACACGACCGAGATTTAGTGTCGGTTTTGTGTTTACCCTTTGGGTACACGATACGAACGCGGTACACGAAATAAATAAATAAACAAAAAAACAAATAAATATATATATATATAAAGTATTTTATAACATATTTTAAAATTTTATATTTAATTCTATAAAAATATACATTTTACGAATTCATTTTGTATTAAACTCTAAATTCGAAAATGTAATGTGAACTTGCATAAATTTCGTGTAAACATACGTGTTTTTGTTTTCATTCGTTTCGTTTTGTCTACTAAAATCTATAAAAGATTAAAATATTAAAATTATTATTTTTGATAATATTTTAATATTTATTTTATATTATGTCCTGACACGAAAACACGACACGATACGACACGGATTTGTGCAGTACACAACACGACACGACACGAATTCATTTCGTGTCGTGTATGGGTTTGGACTTCTGGATCTGGTACACGAAACACGAAAGTACACGACACGAGCGAATTGTCAGGTCTACTTTTAAATAAATTAATTTATTTTTACTAAATATACATTAAATTTTCTCAAGACCTTACAAAGGGTATTCTTGGAATCGAAGGGGGTTACAAGAAAGAGTAATAAACTCTGATTTGCTTTTATTACAAGTCAAGCAAACTGCATTGTTTGTAAGTTATAAGACCAAATAATAAATAGTAATCCTTTGACTCACAAAATTAATTTTAGAGGTATTTCCGTTCCATCAAAATAAATAAATGAAAAAAAGGTCCCATGAATTGAAATCTTGATTATATTATTATGAGAATTAAAGAGAGTATCAGGTCAATATTATTCGTAGCAGATTCATATTAATTCCAAGGGGAAAAAAAATAAACAATATTGCATGCTTGATATTATACTATGTGATTAAACCTCATATTGAAGCAGTATTAATCACTAAAATCAGATTGCAAAAATTATTTAAAGTATAATTAATCAAAATCAAATGCATTGATTTGAGATTTGGCATGCATGAATATTATATATTATATGGGAAAAATTATGTATTTAAATCGGTTTTAATTATTATCCAACAAAAAAGAAGAAAAAAAAGGGAATTTAGACAAGCGTGACGGCTGAGCACAAATGGTCCGGACCCGGTTTTGACCCGGACCCGGACCGGACCTGTTAATTAGGTCCGGATCCCGGGTCTGCATTTTGTCTAAAACTGGGTTCCGGGCCGGCCCGGGTCAAAACCCGGAAAATCCGGGTCTAGAAAATAAAAATACAAAAAAAATATTTTTTATTGAAATTACCCTCTGTGGTGATGAAATAATGATGATTAATGGCTCGATTATGATTGCACATTATTCTAATTAAGTTTATTTATACTAAAATATTGTTGAACTTGAGAGTTTGATGACTAAATGAAGATATTAAGATTGATAATTGTATTTTATGGGAGTATGTAAAGAAGAAAGCATTTTATATGTAATAAAAGGACACTTAATATGCAAAAAAAAAAAAAAAAATCGGGCTAGAACCGGGCTAGCCCGACCGGTTTACTGGGATCGGACGGGTTGGCCCGGTTAACTGGTCGAGCCGGGTCGATAAAGTCCGACTATTTATAATTCGGGTCATTCCGGACCGGATCAGACCGGATGCTCAGCCCGCGTGACTCTCTCTATATTTATTTTCTTTATTTCATACCACAGAAGATTCCGCTTTAACTTTGGATCTTTGGTTTGAGATTTCTCTGATGAGAGTGGAGGTGGGTAATGAGAATGAGAACAACCACTTTTTCCTCGAGGGGTATGATGGAGTTTTTTGAATGGGGTGGATGATGGTGCCTCTATTTTATCTCGTATAAAAAATTCATATATATTCTCGTTTCATTATTCATGACGGTATGGAACCTAAGACTACCCACATTAGCAATCTAGGACGATCTGATCAATAATAAGACAAAAAAGATTTCAAAAAAAATAAATAATAAAAAAAACAAATGCTTCCGATCTCTCTCGAACTCATCGGCAAACGACCTCGGTTCATGAAGGTTCATGAAGTTTACTTTTTAAAGTAATTGACACATGTCAATTTTCTATTAGTTAGTTTTAGATTTTTTAGGATAAAACTTATCTAATAAAAAACTATACTTTTATAAATAAATAAAAAAATAACAAATATACCAAAATTCATGGTTTTCAATTCCCTACAAATAGAGACCACTCTTGACATATTTTCACCACACTAATTTTTCTCTTCATTTCAATCATCTTGTTATCTTACTTTCTTTCAATTATCTGCATGGATCCAAACTTCCCAAATCTTCTTTCAAATTCTCAACATCCCGATAGTTCTCGATGACCCAAACACACAAGATGAAAACTCGATTTTTTCATGTATAATAATCAAGTTTCTATCCCGAAAATACCCAAACCCCACAAAAATTCAAAAGCCACTAAATGGGAAACCAAAGAAGATATGGTGTTAATGTCGGGATGGATCTACGTTAGTGAAGAAGCTACTCGAGGAAGAAACCAAGAAAAGCAGACATTTTGGAACCGGGTGAAAGAATACTATGACAACATTCGTCTTTGAAAATCCGAGAAGGACTAGGCATCGAGCGAAAATCAAATGAAAAGTCGTTATGCACGACTTAATGAAGCCGCAAACAAATGGTATCCGCATACGAGAGAGGCATATCGGCGAGAAAGGAGCGGAATGAGTACAAAAGACGTTGAGAAAGAGGCTCATGCAATTTTTGAGATGTGTGGGAGCAAGTTTAATGACTTGCTTGTTTTTAACGGTTATGTGTAAACATCCCAAGTGGGATTCTGATTAGAACGTAACACAACACGTTCTCGCCCAGAATATGAAGTGGATGATGAAGAAAGTGGTGGAAGCACAAAAAGGTCAAGAACTTCAGAAGAAGGAGATTATTCTGTCGAAACCAACCAAGAATCGCCAAATGCTGGTGGTTCAAAAGTTCAACGTCCTATGGGTAGAGATGCGGCAAAAAGAAAAGGAAAAGGTAAGGCATCACAATCTTCTTTAGCTCCCGACTACTCTGAAGAATTTCGTGCATTGAACATCACAAGAAACAGCAAGGTTGAAATGATGAGCAAAAGTCTTGAATTTCAAAAGGAGAATGCACACTACAAGACTCTGCATATACTGTTGGCAAAAGAACACCTGTCACCAGGAGAGGAGGCGTTGAAAGAACGTCTTCTGCAAAAGTTATATGGATAGTTGTTTATATGCATTTTATAATTATCCAATCGTATTTTATTATTCAGTGTATCTGTTTGTAATATATTTTTTCAAGTGTGTTATCTGAAATGTTTGTAATTTGTTTTTCAAGTGTGTTAATTGTTTGTAATATGTGTGTTATCTGAAAATGTTTGTAATTTGTTGTCTTTCTCATTTGTTGGTTCACATGCCAATGTCTCTCAATTATTGTAATTTGTTGTCTTTCTCATTTGTTGGTTCACATGCCAATGTCTCCCAATTATTGCAGAGTCTCTTTGACTCAAGTTCACATGCCAATGTCTCCCAATTATTGCAGAGTCTCTTTCACTCAGGTTCACATGCCAATGTCTCTCCTATATATTGGTTGTCTTTCAACAAAGACTTATACATATAGTTTTCCAACAAAGACTTACACACCCACTATATATTAAAATGTCTTTCAACGAAAACTCATCACCAGAATCAGTTGACGAATTTGTTGAATGGCAATCACGAGTTGTTCAACAAAACCAACAACTTAATCGCATCATGGAGGAAATTCTCATAAACTCATCCAATCTGAGAATAAGGGATCAACCTCCAAGAGCAAGAAGGGGGTACCGTGATAGGCAACGTCAGATAGGCGAAGCGCGTTTGATGGAAGACTATTTTATCGACAATCCGACATATGGCGAGGTTCTCTTCCGAAGAAGATTTCGAATGCAAAGACCTTTATTCCTCCGTATAGTGGATGTTGTTACTGCTAATGACGAATATTTTCCACAAAGACCCGATGCCACGGGTAGACAAGGTCTTTCACCGTTGCAAAAATGTACTTCAGCCATGAGAGTGTTGGCATATGGGGCATCAGCTGATCAAGTTGACGAATATTTGAGAATGGGTGAATCCACAACAAGGGAATCTCTAATGCACTTCGTAGATGGGGTTATCTCATGTTTTGGTGACGAGTACCTCAGAAAGCCAAACGAAACTGATTTGGCAAGACTACTCTACGTTGGAGATCAACGTGGATTCCCGGGTATGATGGGTAGTATTGACTGCATGCATTGGGAATGGAAAAATTGCCCAAGTGCATGGGCCGGACAATATGCTGGAAGAAGTGGAAAGCCAACAATCATTTTAGAAGCCGTTGCATCATACGATTTATGGATATGGCATGCTTTCTTTGGAACCCCAAGTTCGCTTAATGATATTAATGTACTCCACCGATCTCCTATTTTTGATGATGTATTGACAGGTCAATCACCAAAAGTTAGTTATGTCGTGAATGGTCAAGAATATGATAGGGCATATTACCTCACTGATGGCATATATCCTTCATGGGCTGCATTTGTCAAGTCCATTACAACTCCTTAATTGCAGAAGCACAAGTTGTTTGCTCAAGTTCAAGAGGCATGTAGAAAAGATGTTGAACGAGCATTTGGAGTTTTACAAGCTCGTTTTGCATTTATTCGACGACCATGTCTTGTTTGGGATAGACATGTAATGGGACGAATTATGATTGCTTGTATCATCATGCACAATATGATAGTTGAAGATGAACGAGGTACATACCAAAATTATTGTGATCCTACTGAGTTTATTAACGACGTGCCCATAAATCGACAACAAAGAAGCTCTACAGAAGATGATGGTCAATACACTGAGTTTTCTACTGAACGGATTGCAAACCTATCTCGCTATATGGCTAACAGGGAACAACTTCGCAATAGGGAAGCTCATACCGCCCTAAAAAATGATTTGATTGAGCATATATGGCAAAAAATCGGTCAAAATAATTAACTACGGTTATTTATGTATTTCAGATATCTAATTTCGTACTTATTTTTATGACTTGTTTTATTTAATTTCAGTTGTATGGTATGTTTTTTTTATAAATATAATTATGTTTCAAAATATGCAATTGTTCGTTCGTTTAATATATATTTTATACTTATAATTAAAAAAAATTATATGTATAAAAAATAAAATATATAATTTTTGTAAAATAATATTGTAGATGAGATTGGATTGTAGAGGATTGTGGTTGGAGTATGAAAATTTTGAGATTGGATTGGAGTTGAATATTATGTAAAAGGATGAGAGAGAAACTAATATTTTAATTGAGATTGGATTGGTTGAGATTGTTGTTGTGGGTAGTCTAAATCCATCCCATCCATTCACCCAACGAATAGAAAATAACCTGAATCTTTATTTCCATCTTATAGACACCATACGTGCTGCATGACTCGCATATCATATTAAAAAAAATTATATTATAAAAATCATCTATGTTTGATACATTATAATTAATTTTTTTAACTTAAATATAGTGCTAAATAATTTTGAATATGAAAATAATATTTATTATATTTTTAAAATGTTCATTAATTGTACTTTAAATGTCATAAAATATACGAATAAGTGAATATAAAGTGAGGTTGATGAGGATGGGGATTGAGGGGACGGGGCAAGGATGGGGAGGTTACAACCTAAGATCCGTGAAAAAAGTCAAATGCGAAGTTACTGTTTTGTCCAAATGTGTTTAATGGTTTAAAGTAGATGTCTATAACTGTTAAAAAGAGTAGATGTCCACAATTGTTAATTGGATCAAAGTACATGACCTGAATCAGTCATTTTTCTATTTTTCCTGCACTCTGTTTGTTAGGGAAAATAGTAGATTTCTCTTTTTTCTCTTCTTCTCCTGGAATCGCAGTGTGCGTATATAATGTATAAGTATTTTAACGATTTATGTTTTGCAGTGTATATTATCGCTTGAATGGTAGAATACCACAACGAACGAAACTCTTTGTTCAGTAGGAGAGTAGAAGAATTTTAGGTAAAAATGGAGACTTGGAGTTTTATCCAATGATAATACATGTTTAATGATTAAGAATTCTTAATCACATTTAGTCATAAGATTATTTAATTGTCCTTAGTATAATAAATTTGTTTAATCTTATGATATTTTATTAATGGGCCAACTCGCTACTATGCAATATTATGAAATTGTTGCACACCAAATTAGATTAGATTCATAAGAATTAAGTTTTTGGGCCCAAAATCCTTCAACGGTGTAGGAATTAAATAATAAAAGATAAATTTCAGAAATCTTGCTCTAGACATGCAGTTCAAATAAACTAACTAGGGCTGGAATTTTTCAAACCGAGATTCGCGGAGCCGATCCGAATCGTGCAAGAATCGACTGTTCGATTCGGTTCCTAGAATCAAAATTAATAATGTTTAGGTGATTCGGTTCCTTGATTTATAGTGGTTCAGTTCGCGGTTCCTATTAAATTTTAGAAAAATGACTGATTTAGGCCATATAATTTGGTCCAATTAACAGTTATGGACCTCTATTTTTTTAACAATTATAGACATCTACTTTAACCGTTAAACATGTTGGGACAAAACAATAACTTCGTCTTTTACTTTTTCCACGGAGTTACTGTTTTGTCCCAACGTGTTTAAAGATTTAAAATAGATGTCTATAATTATTAAAAAAAAAGTAGATGTCCATAACTATTAACTGGACCAAAGTATATGTGCTGATAACTGATTTGACCAACGTCACGTGTGCTGACCTGGATTAGATGGATCGAAGTCACGTAGAAAACAATAAAAAGTTGAATGAATAAGATAGCTGGATTTTACTGATTTTATTATTTTCTGAGATAGAGCCGAGCAGAACTTTGATGCCGGTCTATATTGCTTGCTTGTTTATTACAAGTTTTTTTGTCTCTCCTTTTCTCTCTCTTTATCAAAAAATTCTAAAGTCCTTTCTTATCATACATTCTCTCTATATATAAAAAATCTTGGTCAATCAGGGGGTGACCATTGGGGAATATTTGGAAATGCATCCAAACACTTATCAAAGGGAGAGTGGGTCTTAGACAAATGGCGGCCTTCGGGGATTGCTTTGGGAAGAGGGAGGACAGAGTGCATTAACTGTCCTGTGCGCCTATTCCGCATGTCGTGTGTGCCTATTCCGCATGCTTTTGGCGACGCTTATCTGTTGTGATCGGTACTGGGGTCGGCCCTCGGGTCTCCTGTTGCTCTGATGGTCATGCCATGACGGTGTTTTGGAGCATATTTATCCTGGATCTGGGCGGCCCTTTCGTCCTTGCTCCGGACTGGTAATCGGGTCGGCCCCAGGTCTTTGACGGTTCTGCCCGGTCCAGTCTTAATGGGACCTGGGAGTAAGTTTGATACGTACTCGGTCGGTCCTCCCTTTTACACTGCTCGGCTGGTTTACCCAGAAATCGGTTCTTTTGTCCTATGGTCCTCTTATCCGGGATGGTTGAGCTGGCGAGGAGCGCATAACTGGATGCCAATGCGGATAGGCTATCAACAAGGGCCCCCGAGTCTAGGGCCATGCCGGGTGGCCGGGGATGGAGTCGATTCGTAGTTAGGCCGAGCCGACTTCTTAGGGAGGATGGGATTCTCGAAGGGACGTCTATTCGAGAGATGTGTCGGTTCGATTTCCACGTCTTTGTGTCACAATGAGGGACGCATGGCAGTATTTGATTTGACAGCACCGCCCACGCGTCCTTGGTACTCGCGACGGTTCAGTGTTACGCGTCAGGCATTTAACGTCCGTCTCTCATTATAAATAGAGGCGTTCTTCCTCTTTCTTCTTTCTTTTCACTTCCGCCATCCGGTGAGTTTCTTTTCTTGCTTCTTTTTTCCATTTCAAGTAACCGACATGTCGAATCTGGGGGATGTGAGGGCGGCGGAGTTGGACGTGTCGCCGGACCGTATGGGGGTGGCGAATTTGTCCCTAGGGGGACGCCCGTTGACTGGAGTGATGAGGAGGGAGGCGGCGAAGTAGCGAGGTCGCCGGGACTTGATGTAACACCCCCAAAACCATCCGGGATATTACAGCGCCGTGGGTCCCGCGCCGGAACCCATCAGGCTAAAAACCGTTTACAAAACCAATTCAAAAACACTGAAAGGCTGATGACGGTAATATTTTGCAAATACTCAAATATTTTCAAAAACAAAATTCTGAAATACCGTCATAAAATACCATTTGAAAATACAAGGCGAAGTGCCAATTCTCGACAGTTCAAAATGTACGTTAAGCTACCACTTAAACGTACCGATAAAATAGTTTGGGAAAAAGAGTTTGACGATAATAACCCAAGTTCGTAAAATGCCAAAAAGGCCATTTTGAAAATACACACGAGTTGGTAAAGATACCGAAAAGTCATTTTGAAATATACACACGCAGCGGATAAATGCAGTTCAAAATACACATTTGCAGCGGAAATGAATAACCAGAAAAGAAATACTCGATACTCCAAAACATGCCACCGCCAATATCACATCGGGAAGTTCATCCCTTCACGACTGCTACTAGCTCGATCTCCAAGTACCTAAAAATAAAGCCCACGACGGGGTCAGCCACAATACTCAATAATGATACCGATCACATCATCATAAATAATTACATACCAATGTAATAATACTGTAAGAATACTACCAATATAATCTTACCGTTATAACCTTACCAATTCATAGCAATCCATACTAAATCAATCCTTGACATATTCCACATTTCGCATCTTCAAAAGACGAAATGAACTCAACTACAAATGTCAGTACTGTATCCAAATAATACCAAATATCCTTAAAACACCATCATAACTCATACGCGGAAAATAATTTGTTCGTGCCAAATCCTATCCGTCGGATTTGCACCATCAAATCTCAACCTCGATAAACCAATAACATACAACATATCTGTAGATCAACTACCACAAAACAATCAATACAAATCCCGAAGCAACGACGTACAGTCCGAATGCTCATACGATCAATAACAATGATCAACCAATACATCAACTGAGAATGTCATCGACATGATAACTCCAATACGACCAACAATGGATAAACGATAACCGCGAGTACCATCAACAAGGTAAACTCCAATTGATCAACAAAGGACCAACAATAACCGAGAATACCATCAACAAGGTAAACTCCAAATGATCAACAAAGGACCAATAATAATCGAGAATACCATCAACAAGGTATACTCCAAATGATCAACAATAATGGATCTCAAGGAAATAACTCCGACTGTCGAACATACCCCTCGGACGTATGAACAACCAGTCACAAACCGTCGAACATACCCAACCATAAATGGAGGATGAACGACCAAACAATATGGCTCAAAGATGGAAGTCATAGTACGCCCGATCCAGAAATGTGTCCGTGCATAAGCCACCCCGGGTATCGATCAAATACACGTGTGGTCTTGTACCTAATTAGCCTCACGAACTACGTCTCGTGTGCACGGTTCAATGTGGAAATATCAAAACATAACCATCATGTGCCCGGCTAAAAATCCTACACAATAACCAATCGGCACGCAGATATGACTCCAGATATGTCAGGATGCAACATGACAACGAAACTCAAAGAAATACATATCCAATAAGGATCAAAAGACTCACCGAAGTGAACAACAACAGACTGACAATGAAAAGTCGACACGACTAATCAATATCCAAAACATCAATCCTGGGATCATCATCCCCAAATGAATGACCAACATGATCTGCGATCTCAATATAACAGTCCTGGGATCAACATCCCTCAACGAATAACCGATACGAAACTCATTACACGAAACCTCAACATATACAACAACTCAACATACTAATTATCTACATGACTAAACAAATACTTAGATTACCTCAAAGCCGAGGACCATGTCCATCAACATCCCCCGATGAGACGATCAACACAACCATTAATACCAACAATAGTCCTGGGATCAACATCCCTGAACGAACAACCAGTATGAATCTCAATATACGAAGCCTCAACATACAACATATACAACAACTCAACATAATAATTATCTCATAACTGAGCAATACATAAATTACCTCAAAGCCGAAGACAACATCCTTTTCACGAACAACATCCCTAAACGAATACACAATTATACAAATAATCTCAAATAAGGTACCATCCATTCAATACCAATAAACCTTTATCCCGATACTTATGTCATCACGATAACTATCCTCGATATCCGATATTCTATATCTTTGACCAAAGATAACTCACGTCTTCCCTGAACATAATTAAATCATATACCTTATGATTTATTACAACCAGAGTACGATATACAAACCATTATCCCGACAACTTACATTTCTAACAACATTGCTATACGAATTATAAATGAAATGAAAACGAAACCATTCATCAAATATTATAAACTGAACAAGTAGAAACTTGCCTCGATACCGATGCCACGAAGTCGTTACCAAAATCCATTGCCTTCGTCTACGAGCTCCTCAGCCCCGACCAAAAGCAATCTACGAACTCTTCAGCCTCAACCGCAACACAACGGTCATAAACCACGATCAAACATCACAACCTATTACAATAATCAATTAACAACAATCCGATAACAATCAATAACCGACATAGCCAACCAAGAGACTCAACGGCTCAACATTACCCCGATCATATACATAAAACCAAATAATCCAACTCAACAAATACAAACTCATATTCACAATACAAGCCGTGACTCGATGATCACAAATAACAATCAATAACTGATCAACAAACACAACGGTTCTACAATATCCCGATTAAATACAAATCCAAACAATCCGAACCAATCAAACATGAATTCAAAACCACAATACGATTCCACAATCCGAAGATCATATCAATAATCAATTTAAACCAACAAGGGTCTAACATTACCGATTCCAAATTCAACCTTAAATACGGATACAAGTTTCCTTCTTGTAAATTTATAATATAAACCAATTACCGATTATCATAATCAATCCGGACAATCCGATCAACTCAACATTATAGAATATCATAGTCCAAAGGTTTCAAATATTTCCATTATCCGAATTGAACACTTATTCAACATGTATGAATTCTCAAACTCAAAAGTGAATCATAACCTTATCAAATCCGAAATCATATTTGTATTCCTATACGAATATTGTACCAAGACACATAACTTAGTTTTAGATATGAATATTCCATATTCATATCCAAAACACCAACACTTTAAAACGTATTCATCAAATCAATGATCAATTCACCTCGACATTAAGGATTTTATAACATATTCGATTCCAACTTCAACTCCAAATACGAAGACAAAACTCCTTCTTGTTCATACTTGTAAATTCGTAGAAAACAATTTACCGATTATTATCATGAATAATCACATTCCAAAATTAACCGTAAACTCCCTAAAAGTCATGACATGTATCTCAAGAGTTCTTCAAGAACACGAATTATCCAAATTCACGTTCATAATCCATAAAATGACATAGTCCGATGTTTTCTAACATCTAAACAATCCTTAATCATAATTCAAGGTGTATATCATCATGTTCTTCAACATACGATCTTCCTAACATCAAAAATCGCAACAACAATACCAAGAACATCAAGAACTCTATGATTTCATACTCATAATCAACATATTCAAGACATAAACCAACATATCATCATTTTCCTTCAACATACACCTCATATATCCTCAAGAATCGTAATAACAAGATCATAATCATCTTCATACGAATCATTTATCAACAACAACATCAAAAATCCGAAATTCAAGAGAGGATTATCCAACATACCTCTTAGAAGATGAAGAACACTAGCAAATACTTCAAGAATCATCAACATCTTCATATCTCAAGCCTCAAATACAAGCCCTCAAGCTCAAAATCGACTTAGGAGGGCTAAATCTCCCTCTCTCAGTGTTTGGAGACAAAAAAATAAAATGAAATGTCGAAGGGAAATGAAGGACGGGCATCCACTTATAAAATAATTCTGTTTGTTACGTACGTAACCTTCCTTAGTTAACGTACGTAACAAACCCTTACGCACGCTATCTGACCTTGGTAGCGTACATAACTCAGTCCAGAGTTAACTAACCTGTTTTGCGTACTTCCTTACGTACGTAACACCTTCACCATAACGTACGTAATACGTACGTTGACTTGCTACAGTGGCATACCCATATTACGTAAGTAATTCAACATGCATAACGTACGTAATGACCGAGGTTGACTCGCTGTCCACATCCTCCGCCGAAAGCTGCCGACACAGGGTCCCACATGCCGACCACGACTCGGTCCTGTCCGATTCCTCTTGTTACGTACGTTATGTACACTATATAATGTACGTAAACTAACACATTTTACGTACGTAAGCTCCAAAGTTTAACGTACGTAATGGCTTTTATACTTAGCCAAAAATTCAACTGTTCATGTCCAACATCTCGACGTACAAAATACAAACATACGGCATACTGAATACACATACTGAATCAAAAAATATTCTCATACGGTATACCTGATATCCAAATCAGTTCAACCTGATACAACATATCCTGAATATATTTGTCAATAAAAAACGATAATCACACCAGTATAACTGTCTCGGTTCTCAATTTATTTTATCCATACTGTATAGATACCAAACTATACAGTATATCTCAGATAAAATAACGCGAAAAATTTATACTAAAAATCCGGGTATTACACTTGAGGAGGCAGAGGTGGTGGTGCTGCTGGCGGCGGTTGGCGGAGCTTCGGATGAGAAAGGGGAAGTTGAGCCTGAGGAGGCCTGGGTTAGGCCTCGGCCGTCCCTTTTCGTGGGAGCGGCATGGGACTCGACCTCGATCCGCATCGTCGTTACGGAGGAGCAAATGGTGGCCTGGCGGCGGCGGTTCAAAATCCCGGTGGCGGTGCGGATGTTCGTCCCGTATCCTGAGGAGAGGCCTCACCTTCCACTGTTTGGCTGCACGGCCGTGTATTACCGCTCCTTGTTGGCGGGGCTGAGGTTCCCGCTTCCTTTGGCTCTGTCCCGATTCATGAGGTAGTGGGGCCTTCCTATTGCGCAAATTCATACCAACGCCTGGGCTCGGGTGGTGAGTTTTTTCATTATTTTCAACCAGCAAGGTTGGCCCGAGCCCAGCTTTGAGGAATTTAATAGCCTCTTCCTGTGGAGGTCGGTCGGATGATCCAGCTTGGGCTGGTTTTATTTGAGAGCTCGGCATGCCATGCACAAGGAGGTGGTGGATGTGCCGGAGACCATACACAGCTGGAAGGAGCAGTGGTTTTACATTGGGGGAGATCGGATGAGCTCGCTAGATAAGTTTGAGCCCGGCGTTGTGGACGCGCGGCTTCGGGTCCCGCAGCACTTTATTGCAAAAATGCGTAAGTATTGTGTATTCTGTTCTGTTTGTTTTTCTCCAACGCTCATCATTTTTTTCCTATGCAGATCATATTTCGGCGCAAGAGACGTCCTCTGAGTTTGACGATCGGATTGAGAAGCTTTTAGAGCTTTCCCTCGAGCAGAGGAAGTCGCACCTCCTTACCATCGAGGAGAATATCTGGGCCGCCGGACTTCGATCCAACGACCCGAATATGTCTGATTCAGGTACCTTTTTTTAATTTACTCCCCCCATTTTTCCAGTTTCCCTGATCAAGGTTGCGTCAGGGGGGAGGGAAACTCCGGCGCAACGGGTGTAAAGATTGGCTGTTGAAGCCGTTGAGCGGAGGAAGCGTGCAGGGAATAAGCGAAAGAGGGAAGGCACCGACTCCAAGACCAGTGTTAATAAGGCAGAGGTCGAGCCTGTGACTGAGCTGCCTCCCTTGTCGAGCCCTGTTCGTACTGGTCGGGCGGAGGCCGTCGTGGATTTGGAGGGGCATTACCATCCGGTAAACAAGGACCTGGAGGACCCCTGTGCCGAGATGCGGGGGAGGAGGCCGCGCTGGTTTTTGAACTATGTTTGGGCGTCCACTCCTACCGCTAAGATGCTTGGCCGGGTCCCGCCGACTGTTGCTGAGTCGAGCCATGTTCCTATTCGGGGATGGACGCCGAAGATGGAGCTGGTCACAAATGACATGGATCCCGCCGAGAAGATCCAGTTTGGAAATGCTCAGCTCGGTCGTGCGCTGGGAACCTATGTGAAGGCTGCCGGAAAGTTCCAGGCCCTGGTTGAGAAGCACAAAAAGGTTGCGGCCGAGCTTCAAACCCTGCGGGAGGAGTATCATCTCTGCCCGTCTATGATCAGGTCCCTGGAGGAGGAGATAGCCTCCATGAAGGGAGATATGGAGATCCTCGAGAGCCGTGCTGGCGAGGCTGATATGTGGAGGGACAAAGCCCGAGACATGACTGAGGCGTCCGAGGCGATGCATAAGCAGTGCGAGGCGATGGAGCTACTCAATTTGAATTACGTCTCCACCTGTTACGATATGAATGAGGGGAAGACGGTCGAGGAAGTTCGTGCCTACCTCGAGGGCCGGGCGTCCGAGCTGCAAGTGGAGCCGATGGATGCTGATGAGCCAGGGGTGGCCGACGAGGCTATAGGAGGGCCGGGCGCGGCACCTCCCGATGAAGGCGAGGGGCAGTTATTTCAGGAGGCCGACAGGGATGCGGAGCCGAGTAGCCTTAGTTCTTTTTAAATTTATTGCGTATACGGCATGCGTGCCCCTTCAGTGTTTGTTTTCCCTTGGCTTTTCCTGGATTTGTAAGAATGTTTTTCGAATGAATAAAATTTTCCTTTCAGTACCTGTTTAATCATTTTCTCTTGGATTTTCAGGTCGGGATGGTTCGGCTTCAGCCGTTGTTTTTTTGATATCCTCAACTGATGGTGCCGAGGCGAGCTCAGTTTTATGTTGGAATATAAAACGCAGCGGAAGCTAGTTGGTGAAAATATTTTATGAAATGTTTTATAAACTAACCAACATAAAAACCGGATCTATTTAGGCTTGTCAATTAATTAACTAAACAGATTAATAAACAATCAAATAAATATACTTACGCATGGGAGTTGGTAATTAATACCTTTGACGCGAAGTTGTAGAAAATTCTTTTGGATCGATCGAACACCTCCTTGTATTCTTCCTTGATATACTTGTATTTCTACCTCAAAGTCTTCTAGAGTATATCCCGCCTATTTTCCGGATATCGTGTGGGCAATAATCTACCGGACTACTAGGGATCGGCCGAAATATTCTTCCAAAATTCCTTTCGATTTTCTCTCTATTTTTCTTGAATATTTATGGTATTTTAGAAAAATATTGTGTTAACTAAATTATGGAATCCAAGACACAAGTCAAGATCCACAATTAAACACATACAAAAAAATCGAAATTTTGGCTCAAATTTAGTTAAGAAAATCGGCCACCCATGCCTCTTATTTATAGGTGTTTTGGGCTACTCTAGGGACCTTAAAGAGGATATGGTAAGGACTCTTAATAGATGTCATCTTCCTATATTAGAACTCTTCATAATATAATGACTATTAAATATCAACTTAGTCCATTAAAAAGTTGATATTGCACTTTCTACCAAAATCCCAAATTACGAAATTGGGCTCCTTTTTGAATTAATTATTTCCCGTTTTTAAGATATTCCATGTCCATTAGTTAATTTAATCTAGTGACAGCTTTTAATTAATTAATGTGTTATACATGAGTATACCACTCGACCTTTATTATTATATCCGAAAATTAATTCCACCTGCAGGGTTTAATATAATAATCCTTTCGAGTGCCTCAAAGGACATGATCAACCCGACTGGTCGGGACACGATTTCTAGCTATAATGTTAATTATCATATAAATAATAATATTGCCCAAAATATCGAGCATATTGAGTCAATCATTATGGTTCTCACCCATGATAAATCAAAGCAATAAATATTAAATATATATAATTAAATATTAATCACTAGAATTAAGAAATAATAATTGTCCGAGATGTACGTTCTTCTTATAGTAAGTACAGAAGAATCTATCTCATCTCGATCCTGTTCAACGTATAGCGAATACGCTAATATATGGTAATGGTCAAGACCAACCAATCTCAAGCATATACTACAACCTCTCATATAACGTCTAATGTTATATAGGTTGTGAACTAAATATTACTATATAAGGAACCGATAATGTGATCTTCTGTGTGACACGACACACCACATTATCTACAATATAAAGTAATTTAGACTACATTTTCATAACCATAGCGTGAATAAATATGCAAAACATGTGATAAATGAATTAAATATTCTCATAGATAAAGACCGAGAAATTATGTAATACAAGCATAAAGTATGATTTGATGTATACAACCATAACAATCTCCCACTTATACTCAAATCATACTTTTGAAGTATACTATCTAGACTATGTCTATCTATCTCCCACTTATACTCAAAGCAAAGCTGCCATACATTTCAACCACATTCCTTCCACATGCCCTTCAAATGACTTTGAGGGCAATCCTTTCATGAAAGGATCAGCTAGGTTGTCTTCAGATGCTATCTTGGAGACAATAATCTTCCTTTTTTTCTCAAAATCTCGAATGATATGATATTTGCGCTTGATATGTTTGCTTGCTTTGTGGGCCCGTGGTTCCTTCGAATTTGCAACCGCACCGGTATTATCACAATAAAGTGTAATACTCCTAGGCAAATTAGGAATCACACCCAAATCCTTTAGGAAGTAGTTGAGCCATACCACCTCTTTAGCTGCCTCTGAGTCTGCTACTTACTCGGCTTCCATGGTAGAGTCCACTATGCATTTTTGCCTCACACTCCTCCAACTGATGGCTTCACCTCCCAAAGTGAAAACATAGGGGTGGGCACAAAAAATCAGAATCCCGATCCCGTCCCGGTCCCGTCCCAAAATTACCCGGGATGGGACGGGATCCAAAATTAAAAACACTAGGCCCGTCCCGTCCCGTCCCATTAGAGTAACTGCGGAACGGGACACGGGACAAAAAATTTGAGGCCCGTAAGGCCCGTCCCGTCCCGCTAAGTTTTTAACCCTTTTTAAAACCATATATTTTTATTATTTGTAACCCTTTTTAATTAATTTTTAATAATAAACAATTTTTATTTTTTACCATCTATATTTTATAATTATACACAAACCTAATCAACCGATATAAAGTTAGTAACTGATATTTTTTCAAAAAAAATAGATATGTTGTATTCAATGTTAATAATTGTTATTTTAAAAGTTTAATTTAGGCTATTAAATTAGTTTGTTGGATATTTTTCCCGAATTTAGATGTATAAAATTATTGATTTTCTTACTTTTTTCTAATTTATATTTTGAACTTTTTTATGCGGGACTAAACCCGTCCCGTCCCGTTCCGTCCCGTCCCGTCCCGCTTGTTATAACACGGGACGGGACGTGGGATGACCCCAGGCCCGTCCCATCCCGTCCCATGCCCACCCCTATGAAAACATATCCGGAAGTTGATTTTGACTTTTCTTTGTCCGCACTGAAATCTGAGTCAGTGTAACCCAAAGGACAAAGTGTATCCGATTGATATACAAGCATATGCTCCCTAGTCCTTCTCAAGTACTTGAGTAGATGCTTGACAGCAATCCAATGTCCCGGTCCTGGGTTCGACTGATATCTCGCCACCATGCCTACAGCATGACAGATATCAGGCCTAGTGCAAAGCATAACATACATGAGGCTTCTCACTGCTGAAGCATAAGGGATCAGCTTCATGTCACCTATCTCCTTCTGTGTCCTAGGACACATAGCCTTAGATAGCTGAATTCCATGTCTGTAAGGTAAGAAACCTTTCTTGGAATTCTCCATGCTGAACCGCTTTAGCACTGTATCGATATAGGATGCCTGAGATAAGCATAACATCCTTTTCTTGCGATCTCGAAAGATCTTAATACCAAGGATATGTCCGGCTTCTCCCAAATCCTTCATATCGAACTGCTCAGACAGCCATACCCTTACGTCTAATAATACCTTCACATTGTTTCCAATTAGAAGTATATCATCTACGTACAGTACAAGAAACACCAGCATGTTTCCATCGCACTTTTTGTATACACAAACCTCACTAGGACATTGTTTAAAACCATACGATTGATTGACTTCATCAAATCGCATGTTCCAAGACCTTGATGCTTGCTTGAGACCATAAATGGCTCTTTTAAGTTTGCACACTAAGTGCTCCTCTCCTTCAGCAATGAATCCCTCAGGTTGGCGCATGTAGATTTCCTTATCAAGACTCTCGTTCAAGAACGTAGTCTTGACATCCATCTACCAAATCTCCATATCCAAATGCGCAGCTATATCTAAGAGAATCCGGATCGATTTAAGCATGGCTACTGGCGAAAAGATCTCATCGTAGTCGATGCCCTCCTTCTGAGTGTAACCTTTCGCAACAAGCCTTGCTTTGAAGGTTTCAACCTTCCCTTTCGATCCTATCTTACGCTTGTAGACCCACTTACTTCCAATGGGTTTTATCCCATTGGGCATCTCTACTATCTCCCACATTTTATTAGAATCCACAGATCCCATTTCGGATTCCATTGCTGTTTTCCAGGATTCAGCATCATTGTCTTGAACTGTCTGTTTGTACGTACATGGATCCATTTAATCCTGGTCCGGGGAGTGATCCGAAGACGCTCCCACGCCTATGAAACGTTCAGGTTGACGAACAACCCTCCCACTACGACGAGGCGTGTCCTTGGTTTGCATATCCACAATAATGGCGATACGTGGTACACTAGGTGTTTGTACAATTAGTATTGCCGAAATCTCGCCCCTAAGTTCTTCTAGAATGACCTCACTCCTAGGCTTGTGGCTTATTACATAGTCCTCCTCTAAGAACCGGGCATTGGTGTTAACAATGACCTTCTTATAATATTCGCAATTTCGATTCCCGATAATTTTCTTTTTTTGGCAAGAGTCCGTTTTGAGGACTTCTTTGTGACTGTTTCGTCATTCCGAGAATGATTAATTCTACACTTTTTGACATCCGAGTTCGTTTCGGTGTTGTTTTGTTGGGTTCCGTGTTCTTAGGCGACTTTTCCGCGCTTGAGTTCGATTCATGCGAATCTCGTTCGAAACTATTGTTTCGGGTTTCTCGTAAGTTCATTTAACGTTGTTATACATGTTTCGAGCTTTAGCTTGGTGTTTCGATCGTGTATCGTATATTTCTGACGTTTTGGGCCGTTTTCGTAATTTCCCAAAGTTTGGGGTAATTACTTCCGTTGTCGAATTTCGACCCTTCGGGTGGTCGGAATCGTGTGTTTTCTTATCGCTTAGATTCGTCTTTGCGAGTACTTCGTAACCGTATCTTCGGTTTATATTCAGGTTTGGGTTTCGGGGTTGTCCGGATTGTCGGAGTTGGCCACGACCGAGTCACGGTCGCACATTTTGGAGCAGGTACTGGCCTGGCCGAGTTACGGCCGTAAGGTGCCGGTTATGGACGTAAGTGATCGACAGGCACGGGCTGGACGAAGGCCGGTTCGGCCGTAAGGTGTGATCGGGTACGGCCATACGGGTGCCACGCAGCATCCGGACGAAGGCCGGTTACGTCCATAAGGGTGTCGGTTAAGGACATAACCCTGTCGGCCATAAATAGGCCTGGTGTCGGGCTAGATCTCATTTTACCTTTTTTTCATCCAGTGGCGGCTCGCGACGGGAGAAGTCGAGGAGTGGAGTTTTTGGTCGATTCCACTCGATTTCTAGGCGTTTTTAAAGACTCTTGTCGATTATATTATCACCTAATCCATCAATTTTCACTTGATCAAGGTAAATTCTTCATTTTCTTCAAGTTGACTTTTTCGGAGTTTTATTCTTGATTTCGTTTTCCATTCGGTTTTGATAAACCAATTGTTGTTTAATGATGTTGTTAAACATGTCCTATGGACTGTATATCCATATTCCGGGTTGGAATTTCGTTTTCATGTTTTGGTCGGTCGATTCGTGTTCTTGGCCGTTTTGGGGGAAACCCTTGAACTTTTGTCGTTTGTTCCTTGAATTCAACGACTTTAGGTCGTACTATGAAATTTATTTTCATTGTTGTTGTTGTCGTTCATAGTTTATTGTCGCGGGTTGTCGTTTGGCGGAGTCGGCGGGTTCGTAGTCGGTTCGTTCCACCTATTTCGGTCGATTCTCCGCGTTTGTGGTTATTCGAGGCAAGTACCTTGTCCATACATCTCTTATTTTGTGGATATGATGATTGGTGATTGTCTTGGTATGTTTGTTTGATTGTTTGAGATGAACTTTCAAAAGATTCGGTTTAGCCTCGTCAAAGGCTCACTTTCAAAATACATGTGTTTTGTGAATGTTGTGTCTCGTGAATGGTTAAGTGAACTCTATGAATACGCTTGGTGTCGTTGTTGTGCTTTGATAATATATATGCATATATTATCTCATTTCGGTGCGTTGTGATTTGACAATTGTGTCGTGCTTTGTGTTTGTTGACCTTGGGTGAATTGTTTGGATATCCTTGGTGTGATATGTTATTTGTGTGAATGTGTGGATATGGTCGAAGGTCTACGGTGACACATGACATGTGACCATGTGGTCGGGATGAAACAAGTGATTGTCCTAACCGTGAGAGCCTAAGACCATCTACGGTGACACATGGCTTGCGATCATGTGGTCAGGATGCAACAAGTGATTGATCCAACCGTGAGATGACGTGGCATGTGTTCACGGTGTTATGTATATGTGCTTTGCTCACCTCGGAAGGGTCCGTCGAGGCCTCGAGGGAATCTATGACTTCACTCTGGATTCACGAGTTGGTGTTGTATCTGTGTGACCAAGATTTGCGTATCTTGGGTGATTTATGTTGTGTTGATTATATGTCCGTCGAGGACACGTGACGTGGGTTTTGACCCTGTAGATTGTTGTTGGTTTTTATTTGTGAAAACAAAACCTTTGGGTTGTGACCCCTGTTGATTTTGAAAAGAGAGGGATTTGAAAATCCTAAATTGTTTTCCGTTAAAACTCCCGAGGGCATTTTAAACCGTTTTACAAATTGTTCTCTTGATTTGTGATCTTTCAAATTTGGAAAGTTTTACCCTAACTCTTGCCTCGGGAAATATTTTCGTTATGTTTGAATCTTTGAGGATTCCTGGTTATTGTTATTCTTTGAACATGATTTGTATGACTCGTATTTGCACATTGTACTTGCACTAGCAAAATAGTGGAATTTTGCTAACTCCCGAGTAATCGGGGGGTGGATGTATATATTGCATTCGGGTTTTGGGGAGCATAACATAGGGTTGGCATGAAGGATGATGAAATATGATCGATACTAATCATATGAGGAACCGTACGTTGTTGTATTGGTTCAATTGTACTTTATTTTCCGCTGCAGTATTCTTTCCCCGTTGTACGAGAGTGTGTTTTGACCCCTGCGTGGGCATGTATCGAGATTGAGTTGTATGTATTTATTGAAATACCAAATCGGTCTACTGAGTCTTTTTAGCCTTAAAGGTATTGTTGAGATGTTCGATTTTGTTACCAGCCTGGTAGATCCTTGAGGAAAGGGTCTACGACGTGTAATATCCCTGAGTAGATTGGGGGTGTTACATAAATGGTATCAGATACAGGTTGTGGAAACCTAGGTTGTTGGGTCAAGTTGTGTTTGTTGAGTTTTGTCTCGTCGGATTTTGTCTGACTGAGTCGTGTCACGACGCGTCGTCTGAGTTGTTGGTCGTGATTAGTATCGTGTGGCGATCATCATCTTCGTGTGACCTGTGGATGTAAGTCTTCCTTCTTTGTGTTGGGCCTTGTGCGGCACGAGCTACTCGTATGGTTAGTTGTTGAGGTGTGGAATCTTTATGTAAATTATTGGTTTCGTGATGCGTGTTTATTTGACTCTCATATTTCGTTTATATGAGGAGTGTTGTTGCTACTTGTGTCTTTTCGACTGTGATATTTGACTGTTTGTTTTCAGGCAAAAGACATGTATTGTCTTGATTTTGAACGATTTGATGCGTGTACTATGATGTGTTTAAGCGAATGACGATACATGTGAGTTTTTGGGCATTCTAACCTATTGGATTTTTGAAAGCCTTGAGTATCTTAGAAAATAAATTTCGAGACGTACTTTTAAAATAAATTATTTTCTCGCGGTACTTTCGCCTTCTAGTGCCGCATTGTGTTTCAAAATTATTCCCCTTGAGGACCAAAATATTTTGAGATATTTTTGTCAGGCGTATAGTTATACGCTTATTTATCATTATTTTGTAGTATTTTGGAGAGTGAAATTGTCTAAATGAGCCTTTAATGCCTTAATTTGTATGATTGACAGGAAATTGAAGTCCGGAAGCTAAAACGAGGCAAAACGGGCAAAAACGGCAAATCTGGACTCTGAGCTGCGGCACAAGGAAGCAGGGCCGCGACACAGGAAGACACCCAGCCAAAGGCAGAGTAAACTGTACTCTGTGCCGCGGCACAGCCCAGGTGAGCCGCGGAACAGAAGAAATTGAGGACGCCTGAGCATCAGTGAAGGCTCTGTGCCGCGGCACAGGTTTAGTGCGCCGCGGCACACTTGGCGGTTTTTGGTTGTCCGCGCGAATTAGGGCCGTTTCAAAGCCAGTTTTCGACCTACGGATACGGACGCGATTTGGAGGATTTGCTGAGCTATAAATAGGGTTTAAGACCCTAATTAATTATCTTTGGATCTTGAATCTTTTGTAGCTTTAGCTTGGAGAGCGAGAAGAAGAGGGAAGCAGAAGACTTCAAAGGCAGAGGGCGGAAGCTGAAGAACGGAGGAATCCGAGCTTCATCTGCGTTTGATTTTTATGCTTTCATTTATTTATTCTGTATTTTCAATTATTAGTATGTCACGCTAAAGCCCTAATCTAGGGTTTTGATGAAACCTTTGTTTTGACGAATTGATTGAGATTATCCAATTAATTACCTTTTTGTTGAGTTTTCCCAATTGTGTTTAATGCTTGCAATTATCTGGCCAATAGTTGTATTGATTTAATTAGAGCTGTTATGCGAAACGAGCTGCTCGAAAGCTCGGCTCGGCTCGGCTCGTTAAGGCTCGTTAAAGCTCGACTCGAATATTAAATGAGCCGAGCTCGAGCTCGACTTGTTGCTCGATTTATTAACGAGCCGGCTCGAAATCGACTTGTTAGGCTCGATAACTAAGATTTTTCTTATAATTACATTAGGCTCGTTGGGCTCGGCTCGGCTCGATAGGCTCGTTAGGCTCGTTAGACTCATTTACGAGTCGAGTCAAGCTCATCTCTTTACTCGTTAGTGTTATCGAGCCGAGCTCGGCTCGGCTCGTTAAGAGCTCGAGCCGAGCTCGAGCATCAAGTACTCGAGCTCGGCTCGGCTCGAATAACAGCTCTAGATTTAATCATTCACTTCGAATCGGGAGAGGAGATTTGGTGAGGAACTATTGGTGAGGACCGTTTTATTCTGTGAGATAGGAATATACTCATAGGAACTACGTGGCCTTTGGGAGATTTTATGCTTTTCGCCTATTGACGAATTAATTCACCTAGGGATAGAGTGCGTTATTCGCCTTTAGATAAATCTATTGACCTCGGGAGAGGCGGTAGAATATATTAGCAATCTCCGCCTTCAATAAATTGGGAAAATTATTTATTACGGATAATCGAGGGTAAATTCGGATAAACTGAGGTGGATTCAGAATCCTAGACTTATTCATCATCTGATTTATTTTATTCAAGCTATCGTTTTCTACTATTTAGTCGCTTAGTAATTCTTTTAGTTATTAATTGCAAAAACCCAAATTCGATTGTTCAAATAAAATTGGAATACACAAAAATCGGTAGTTAGAGATTCAGTCCTCGTGGGAACGATACTCTACTTATCACTTTATTACTTGTAAACGATGACGTGCACTTGCGTGTAAGAAATATCGCAACAAGTTTTTGGCGTCGTTGCCGGGGACAGAATTTTCTAATATCGATTTTAGTATTTCTAGTCTTAATTTGAACGTTTTATTTTTATTCTTTTGTATTTAATTTTGTTTATTTGTTTTTCCTTTCAGGACCTTTTGTGTAGTGCATGAGAAAACTCGGTAACGAAGGCCTACTACCTTTGGATACCGAGCTCGAGCGCACTCTAAGAAGGAACAAGAAGGAGAAAAGAAAGTTGCAGACGACGGTCAACATGGCCGAGAATATCGAAGTCCAAGGAGGAGATAACCATGTGCGGCAAGTTCAACCGGAACTATCTCTTCGAGATTATGCCATACCGCAGATCAATGCTAATTTTTCGGGAATTCGGCGTCCCACTATCCAAGCCAATAATTTTGAGATCAAGCCCGCTATTATTCAGATGGTGCAGGCGAGCCAATTTTGTGGACTGCCGAATGACGACCCGAATGCCCATATTGCTTCTTTCCTTGAGATATGCGACACGTTCAAGACCAATGGTGTCACCGACGATGCCATCCGATTGAGGCTTTTCCCTTTCTCTTTTAGGGATAAAGCGAAATTTTGGTTAAATTCCTTATCGCCGGGGTCGATTACAACATGGGAGGGGTTAGCGCAAGCCTTCCTTGCCAAATTCTTCCCACCTGCTAAGACGACGAGGTTGAGAAACGAAATAACCACCTTTGGTCAGTACGACATGGAATCGCTCCACGAGGCGTGGGAGCGATATAAAGATTTGTTACGAAGATGCCCTCATCACGGCCTTCCTGATTGGCTTCAGATTCAGACGTTCTATCTTGGTTTGCGTGCTTCTACACGCACTCTCGTGGACGCGGCCGCTGGAGGGGCCTTGATGGGAAAGTCTATGGCCGAGGCACACTCGCTTTTGGAAGATATGGCCGCAAATGCATACCAATGGCCATCGGAAAGATTGACACCGAAGAGAGTTATGGAAGTTTCAAGTAATGACCCGATTTCCACTTTGTCAGCTCAAGTCGCTGCTTTGACCCAACAGCTCCAAGCATTTTCGCACGCACCAGCCCCCGTTACCATAGAGACATGCAATTGGTGTAACGGATCACACCCGAGCGCGGAATGTCAAGTTGGAAACCCGTTCGAACAACATCAGATGGAGCAGGCTCAATTCGTGGGAAATGGGAATCGGCAGAATAACCCATACTCCAACACTTATAATCCGGGGTGGCGCAATCATCCCAAGTTTTCGTGGAGAAACGGACAGAACTCAAACCAGCCCCCGTTCACTCAGAATCAACAGCAGCCCCCTCCCGCTCCCAAAGTGTCTCTCGAGGAAGCACTTGCAAAATTGGCGGCAAATACGAGTCAATTTATGACCCGTACTGAAGCAACATTGCAAAATCATTCCGCTTCCATTCGGAACTTGGAGGTCCAGCTGGGCCAAATTGCTAATGTGTTGACACTCGCCGGAGGGAGCATTGCCGAGTACAACAGACACATCCTAGAGAGAGTCTAAACGCAATCCTTAAGAAGTGGGAAAGAGTCTTTGGATCAGCCCGAGCGGTGTGAAAAGAAGAAGGAAATTGAGGAAAAGAATGATTTAGAGCCAGAGGAGTCGAAGGATTTGAAACCTTCAATAAAGTTGCCGGATAACTCGAAGACATGTGTGCCCCCCATCCCGTTTCCGCAGAGATTACAGCAAAAAAAGGCGGACAAACAATTTTCTAAGTTCCTTGACGTGTTTAAAAAGCTTCACATAAACATTCCGTCGCGACGTTGGAACAGATGCCGAGTTACGTTAAGTTCATGAAAGAGATATTATCGAAGAAAAGAAAGCTTGAGGAGTTTGAAACGGTCGCCTTGACAGAGGAGTGCAGTGCAATTCTTCAAAAGAAGCTCCCACCAAAATTAAAAGATCCGGGAAGCTTCAACATACCGTGCACCATGGGGAATCTCTCGTTTAAAAAGGCACTGTGCGATCTCGGTGCTAGTATCAACCTCATGCCTCTTTCGATTTTCAAAAAGCTGGATATTGGGGAAGCCAAGCCAACAACAGTCTCCTTACAATTGGCGGATCGATCGATTAAGTATCCGAGGGGAGTGATTGAGGATGTATTAGTCAAGGTTGATAAGTTCATCTTTCCGGCCGATTTCATCGTACTCGACATGGAGGAAGATGAAGATGAAGATATTCCAATCATCTTGGGACGACCATTTTTAGCGACTGGCCGAACCCTTATAGACGTGGAAAAAGGGGAGTTAACTCTGAGGGTCCAAGACGAGCAAGTTACTTTTCAAGTATTCAAATCTTTCCCATGTCCCGGATGTGTTGATAAAAGGTCACAAGGTGAAAGTGTAGATGTAGTTGAAAGAGGAAAGCACCGAAAACATAGTCGGTTGAAAAATTCAGATTCGGTGGCAGATGGTTCAATTTTTAAGAAGGATGTAGAACAAGTAGCATTTCTCGAGCATGAGGACAAATCTGCTGCAGTCTTGAGTGCGTTTGTGAAGGAGGAGAGTAAGCCGAAAGCCCAGCGGACAATTAGTCATGGAAAAAACGGGTGTTTCGGGAAGTTGTTCACGTCGAAACCTTTTCGCAAACAACATTTGATGACCGAACCGAAAGTCGAATCGCTAACGACTAATGGTCATAATTTTAACAAAAATATGAACGGTTCGATGAACGGGGCGGAAACCAAATGGAGTTTGCGAAAAGCGAACTAATATTTTCAAATAGGTCTGGCTGAAGACTATAAACTTAGCGCTTCTCGGGAGGCAACCCGAGTTCGTAGTTGTAGATTTTTGCGTTCCTTTATTTTTCTTGCATTTTTGATTTCTATTTTTTCTTCATTTTTGTGCTTCAATTTGCTTCTGCCTCTCGCTTTTAACGAGTTCTGCTCAAAATTGTGCGTAAAAGTCCTGTGGAAGAAATCAAGTCCGAGCCGCAAGATGTATTGTGAGCCGCGGCACACATAAATCGTAAGGGGAGGCTAAACCAATCTGTACCTGTGCATGCACGGCATAAATGAGTCGCGGCACACTTGAGCACCGAGCCGCGGCACACGAAACTGTGCCGCGCACACGACAACACGAGAACACAGTAAAAGGGATCTGCCTGTGCCGCAGCTCACTTTAGCTGTGCCGCGGCACACAATACGGAATTCGAAGGGGCCAGGTACCTTATAACTCTCAATCGGCCGAACTCCCAGGTATGTTTTTCTTTTTCCCTTCCCTCTCCCTTACCTGCGCGCGAATCGGCCGAAGCATCCTTCAAAAAATTTTTCTTGCGATTTCTTCTTGCAATCTTCACAAAACCAAAAGGTATGTTCCAATCTTTAATCTCTACTTGCTTATGGTTTAAATTTGAAAGTTGTTTATGCTTTGGATGGATTGAACATGTTTATTCTCCTTCAAAATTTCTAGGATGGTTTAGGGAATAACATGGTAGTTTTAATCGAATTTTCATGGTTAAATCGGAATATGTATGAGTTGAGTGTGTTGTGTTGATGATGATTGAATTGTGTTTCTGTTCTTGGGGGTTGAATCGAGCTATAGCCATGTTTATTCTTCAAGTAAACTCGTGCCCTCAAGGTGTTTGATAAATTGCCTAAGTGAAAAATTTTCTTTGGAAAAGCAATCTTTTGAATTTTCGTGCAACGTATACGTTCTGAATTTACAGCAAGCCCAACCCTTACATCCAGGTTAAACGTTTAAGTCCAATTTCATCCTTCTCTCATGAATGCGCTATTTTGTTAAATTCGGGATTTCTGGCTGGACATCCTTAGCCGAGTGTAGATCATTGTTATTATTGTCTGCGTGAATAAACCCTCGTGTTGTACTTTTCAGGACTGATTATGGCAAGAACAAAGAAACTGAGCAAGAGAGCTAGGACCCAGTCATCCCCCACTCGAGGGGAGACCTCTCGTGGTCGGGCCGAGGCGGAGGGGCACCAGTTTTCGGACCCTGAAATTCACAAGATCTTCAATGAAAAGATCTGGCCACGACCGCTTATTCCGGAGAGGGGATTTACTCCAGCTCCTCAGGACGGGGAATTGCTCACTATGATTGATGAGATGGGGTGGGCCAGATTTGCTGCACCTCCCGAGCCAGCGGTTATCTCGATTGTGCAGGAGTTCTACGCCAGCGCACTGCTGAAGCACATTCGGGCAGGGCATACGTAGCCGACATAACAGTCACGGACTCACCTCGATGTCCACCGGGTAACACATGATTTCTCCACGGCTGCTATTCGGAGGCTGTTTGGGCTTCCGGTGGTTGATGAGTCGGCCTATGACCGAGTGATGACCAGCCTCACGAAGGAGGCCCTGCTCGAGACCATTGCACAGCCCGATTCCGACTGGGAGCAGCGAGCACAGGGTTCTTCCACTTTCCACTTCAAGAGATCGCGCCTCAGACGGCTCGGGCGTGCCTGGCTTTATTTTATCTGCGCACGCATTGACCCCACCTCCCAGATCCGTACTGTCTTTCTCTCCCGCGCCCGGATACTTTATGCTATCACTTCCGGGCTGCGTTTCGATGTGGCCCCCATCCTGGTCCGATCAATCTTCCAGTGTATCCAGGGGGGGCCAAGACGGGGTTGAAGCACCCCTCTCTCATCTGCGCTTTGTGCCGGCAGTTGGGGTTGACGTGGTCAGACGACGAGCCGATGCTTGCCCCCCAGGCCCCGATCGACCACCGCACCATATCACACTTTGACCAGTGGGGAGGAGCGCCGGCGCACGCTCGGGGGAGAGGATTTCTGCTAGAGGAGGCCCACGAGGGATCCCCCGAGCCGCTTTTGTTGACACATGGAGATGCCGGACCGCCGCCCGACAGAGCGAGGTTGCAGGAGTTGTTTGATGGGCTGAGGGAGGATCTGAGGAGACAGAGAGAGGAGCAGAGAGAGGATCTGAGGAGAGAGAGAGAGGAGCTGAGAGAGGAGACGAGGAGAGAGAGATGAGATGAGGAGAGAGAGGGAGAGTTTGATGGCTGCCATGCGAGAGGAGCAGCGGACGGAGCGGGAGAGCGTTATTGCTGCCGTCAGAGCCGAGATGCGAGAGCAGGCCCGCCGGGCCAGCCGACGAGAGGCGAGGCGTCTGGCTGCGAGGGATGCTTATCATCAGGAGCACCTTGCCGCATGGACGGCCCATATCATGCATCCCGAAGGGCCATTTATTGCACCCGCCCGGCCAGCCACACCACCCTCCTCACCGGATGATGCCGGCACCAGCTCCTGAGCGGACTGGAGGGGAGTACTTGACCTTTTACTTTTATTGCATATCATATTTCGTCCATTGAGGTCAATGTACGTCCTAAGTTTGGGGGGGATTTACTTTCAGTTGCTACATTCATTGTTGTACTTTATTTTGTTGCACTTTTCATTGCTTTGCGTTATTTTTTTTATATACGTTTGGATAGCCTTGCTTGTCTTAATTCTCCTTTATTCGTGAATTTGTCGTGCTTCTATTTGTGTGATACTGATGTTACGACATTGTTTTTCTCTCTGAAGAAATGGTCGAGTTTTAGTCGAGTTGTAGTCAGTTATTTCTGTTCTGCTTAGTATTCATTTAGGTCCAAAATTTTTCGTGATTGTAGAGGTCTTGGCAGATAAGAGACGATACATACTTGTTTTAAAATCACCGTCAATACGTTTGGTTACATTTTTCAGTTAGTTAGTCGTCCAGTTACATTAGTCGTGTTGGCACCTAAATTGAGTTTAGAGTCGGTCAGTTTTCCCAAAAGTCGAGATAATGTTGTTCTATGAAGGGAAGTCTAGTAATCGGAGGCATTCGCGTGACCCGCTGTTTACTCTCGCGTAAAACGACGACCCTGATTAGACTAGTGATTTAGATATTTCACATATGCCAATGATAGGGAGCCTAGTAACCGGTGGTATTCGCGTGACCCGCTCTTTACTCTCGCGTAAAACGGCGACCTTGATTCGGACATGCGGAAATTATATATTCGATTTGTTTCTCTACTGTAGAAGGGAACTTAGTAACTAGAAGCATCCATGTGCCCCATGAGTGTCTTTTACGTCAAACGGTTTCCCAATACATGAGAATGGAAGTTCCACCCTAGGATTATCCCGATGAAACATCCCGAGGTCCTAACCTAGTGGTCAACTCGAATCAAATTCTTGAGCATATATATAAGGGAATACTGTCCGAGGTTTATTTGTTATGAAACTCTTGAAAATTGTGCCATTAGACTGTGGAACGGGACGAACTAGCTTGTTTATTTTAGCCTTTCATATTGACGGTCGATTTGACTCACGTTTTGTTAATCTTTGAGCTGGATTTTCTTCATGAACGAGTGATTAGGACTGAACTTGATTACTTTGCGGAATCATTATTCTGAGTGCAGCTCGCTTTTATGACACTCGTATTTTTTTAGAGAGAATTACAGGATAGTATTGATTAGGTTGAACACTATGAGTTGCACGATGATTCACGACATTCTTTTATTGAATTTAATTCTTTTTGCTTGAGGACAAGCAAAGGCTTAAGTTTGGGGGTATTTGTTAGGCGTATTGTTATACGCTTATTTATCATTATTTTGTAGTATTTTGGAGAGTGAAATTGTCTAAATGAGCCTTTAATGCCTTAATTTGTATGATTGACAGGAAATTGAAGTCCGGAAGCTAAAACGAGGCAAAACGGGCGAAAACGGCAAATCTGGACTCTGAGCCGCGGCACAAGAAAGCAGGGCCGCGGCACAGGAAGACACCCAACCAAAGGCAGAGTAAACTGTACTCTGTGCCGCGGCACAGCCCAGGTGAGCCGCGGCACAGAAGAAATTGAGGACGCCTGCATCCAACAAGGCTGTGCCACGGCACAGGTTTAGTGCGCCGCGGCACACTTGGCGGTTTTTGGTTGTCCGCGCGAATTAGGGCCGTTTCGAAGCCAGTTTTCGACCTACGGATACGGACGCGATTTGGAGGATTTGCTGAGCTATAAATAGGGTTTAAGACCCTAATTAATTATCTTTGGATCTTGAATCTTTTGGAGCTTAAGCTTGGAGACGGCAGAAGAATAGGGAAGCAGAAGACTTCAAAGGCAGAGGGCGGAAGCTGAAGAACGGAGGAATCCGAGCTTCATCTGCATTTGATTTTTATGCTTTCATTTATTTATTCTGTATTTTCAATTATTAGTATGTCAGGCTAAAGCCCTAATCTAGGGTTTTGATGAAACCTTTGTTTTGACGAATTGATTGAGATTATCCAATTAATTACCTTTTTGTTGAGTTTTCCCAATTGTGTTTAATGCTTGCAATTATCTGGCCAATAGTTGTATTGATTTAATCATTCACTTCGAATCGGGAGAGGAGATTTGGTGAGGAACTATTGGTGAGGACCGTTTTATTCTGTGAGATAGGAATATACTCATAGGAACTACGTGGCCTTTGGGAGATTTTATGCTTTTCGCCTATTGACGAATTAATTCACCTAGGGATACAGTACGTTATTCGTCTTTAGATAAATCTATTGACCTCGGGAGAGGCGGTAGAATATATTAGCAATCTCCGCCTTCAATAAATTGGGAAAATTATTTATTACGGATAATCGAGGGTAAATTCGGATAAACTGAGGTGGATTCAGAATCCTAGACTTATTCATCATTTGATTTATTTTATTCAAGCTATCGTTTTCTACTGTTTAGTCGCTTAGTAATTCTTTTAGTTATTAATTGCAAAAACCCAAATTCGATTGTTCAAATAAAATTGGAATACACAAAAATCGGTAGTTAGAGATTCAGTCCTCGTGGGAACGATACTCTACTTATCACTTTATTACTTGTAAACGATGACGTGCACTTGCGTGTAAGAAATATCGCAACAATTTTCAATAATTTAATAACGTATTTGCTTAGACCCGAGGGTCGAATATTTCTGAAGGTTTTACACTAAAGAAAAGTGTCCTCATTATTATCAAATGCAAGATGTTTTTTCAAGGTCCCGATAACGATGTTTGTACTACTTTTTGAAAGGTGATACTCAAGATCAACCGGTGTTTTCAAATTGTTTTTGAAATGGTAGTTTTCGTTTTTAAAACCTATCACTTCCTGCTTGTGGTCGGAGAAGGTATGTATGATGTTAGTATTGTCGTTAGGGTGTTAGCCCTTCAAGTTTTGTTGAGTTGGTGGTGTGAGCGTTGAGTCATTCGCCACACATTTGTGGTACTAGCCCTCTGTGAATTGCGTGTTGTCGCACATGTGAGAGCTGTTAAAACTTGGGTTTGTACATTTGTGTAAATGTGCGATTGTTTCATGATATTTTGTGAATTATGTGTTGGTCATTGTTCGGGCCGTTGAGATCGCCGAACGATGCCGTCGTTGATGTGATGTTGATATGTGTGTTGCTTTATGATAGTAATCATTGTATGTGTTCCATGTTATGATTTTCTATTGTGCTGAGTGGTTGCTCATTCAGTATTCCGAGGGGCAGAGGTCATGGTCGTGGCGACCGGATGCGTGATCGGGATCATGCTGCCGGTGATGGTGTTGGTATCGGCGTTGCTACTATTCTGCAGCAAGTAGCTGTACAGATGACTCAGTTGACTCAAGCAGTTCAAAATAATACATATGTAACCCAGAACATTGGTGCAAATTAGTGGCTTCGAGAAGTGGTTCATATGAATCCCCCTCGTTTTGCTGGTGCCGCAGATGCCTTGGGTTGGGATGGTTGGATTTTCCAGTTGGAAAATATATTCGAGGTAGTTGATTGTCCAGAAGAACGTAAGGTGTCGACAAGGATGTCGCTAACTGGTGGGAGGCTGTTAAGCCTCGAGACCGTGTTGTCGCGTGGGCAGAGTTCCAGAGATTCATGAGAGATGAGTTTTGTCCATGTTGTTACCCAAAATATTATCTGGAGATGAATATTGCGGGAATGGTCGAGTAACAAACAAGTGCGAGAGCACTTCTGTGGGAAAAGTAAATAACACAAGATTTGCCGGGGTTGTTAGTCCCGGACTTGAATGCTCTCGCGAGATATTATTAATACAAATACTTTGGAGTACAAATATTAATGTTAGAGTACAATTACAATTAGTGTAAAGACCCTAGTTATCTTAGCTATAGAGCGTGAAGATTGCCGGAAGAACCAGATATGATGCTTTGTGAGTTCTTGTAACAACGATGGTGTGCTGTGATGACTGTGAGAAATCGACGGTCTCTCACAGTGTGTATTAGCTGGAAGTCTGAGCTCCTGGGCTTGCAAGTCTCTTCGAATCTGTGCTGCAGGGAGTTCTTGCCTCTGCCGACCGTCTACGGGTTGAGAGGTGCTGAGAAATAAATCCTGAGATAGATTCGGGAGAAGAATCCGAGAGCATGAAAGTGTGTACGTTTGTATGTATTTTTCTCTGAAGTTGCGAACCTTTTTCCAGTTGTTGGAGGTTCTCTATTTATAGGACTGGGAGTTGCTGGGTGATCGCCTCTGTTGTATTATAATAAACAGCCGATCGTCTTTAGCACATGGGTTGGTCTCCTTGAAGTCCGCGGGAGTTGTTGGCTGCGAGAAGTGCGAACCAATGAGAGGCCAACACGCGTTCGTGTTGCTGTCCTGGGAGGGCCCACTTAGGACCTTTCGGCGGGTCTGTCGGTAGGTGAGGCCGTCCTTGTCATTGACAGCTGTTGATGATCAACGATCCATGTTCTGCGGCGCCTTTCGTGGATCCGCACATGGGTGCTTGCTTCGTGATCCAGTCTTCGTAGACTTTGACGGACGATGGCCTTGTTAGTGGCCCAGGTCGGTCGTCCTGAGTCGGACACCAGAGTCGATCGCTGGGTGCCAAAAGGCGATCGCCTTGGGAGTCGATCGCTAGATACTCGAAGGTGGACTGTTATCTTCGTTTTTGGCAAGTTTGCCGTAGCTCCTTTGGTCGTGAACTCGGTCGCTCGGCCCTTATTACGATCGCCGTCGAGGCGTATAAATCGCCGCACAACAATTGCCCCCAGCTCGCTCGGATGTTGGAAAAGTGGGGTGAGGTGGTTCTACTGGCGATCGCTTAACTTTGATGAGTGACTCTGCATTTGGACGGCCAGTTCGGTCACTGAAATGAGCGGGAGATGACAGCGGTCGTGGAAAATTCTCCGGGGCATGTGTCGGGTTCCTGTTGGGGGAGACCGACGGTTAGTTATGACTCTTCGTCTGGCGTGTCCTTGAAACGACGCGTACGCGGATTTCAAGGGAGCATTAATTACGACGGTTGCACTTTGACCCCTGAGATTCTCCTTAATTGCATGGAAGCCCCTGCATTCTCCTATAAAAAGGGGCTGGACTGCAGCGTTTAAGAATCTTATGCGATTTCACCAGAGAAGAAGAATATTGCCGAAGGATTTCTGAAGTTTTGACTGCCGATCGTCGATTGACCCAACCCTCGGTAAAAAACACTCATTTTCTCCTCTTCTTGTTTCGAGAATGTCTGGAGTACCTTCGTCGTCTGGAATTGACACCGCCTCTGCCGCCGGAACTTCGACTGTCCGGAGAGGATCCTCCACAGAATTACATTTGGAGACGGCCGTCGAGGCTATCCGCGCCGGTATTGATCCCGCGGAAGTCGAGGCTATATTCAATGAAGCCGACGCCGCCAGGGAGGCAGCGGTTGAGCAAAGACGTTCGCAGATGGAGAAGGATTTGGCGGTGAGGGCATACTGGGAGCAGCATAGTGCTTTTGGACAGGCCTATTTGGACTTTGCTGAAATCATGGAGAGGTTAGCCGGTCCGTCTCCTAAATTCGATTACCGGGAGTACTCGATCGCTCATCCCTACCAATCTGCTAAGCGGTCGCTGTTTCGGGCTGCGCAGCGCTCTCCATGGTCCCTCGGCCAGATAAGGAGCTCGGCGACCAGGAAGGACCTGACCGTCTGGAGGGCGAGGTATCATGTCCCCTAAGATGTGGATCTTTTTGCACCGACTGAGAACGAAGGAGCCGACCAACCTCCGGAGGGTATGGTCGCCGTGAATGAGGCAATCATGGAGGCTGGGCTGCAGTTCCCTCTGTCTTTTGCTGTCTCCCATTTGCTGGTTGCTTGGAACGTGGCGCCGCTTCAGCTAACACCGAATGTCTGGCTCTAGATCGTCTGTGCCCTCACCTTGTTCTGCGGTTATCGACTGTATCGCCTCCCTTCGTCATTGGAGATGAACCATTTGTTCAAGCTGACGGTTCAAAAGTGGTCGGTCGGAGGCTATCATGTCCAAGTCCGTTCCGGTCGGGTGATCCTTGGGGTCCCGAACAAGGCGCGGGGCGATCCGGCGAAGTGGTTCTGGGTCGCCGGTGCCGGGAAGGCCTCAGCGAGTGACAATCCTACGGGCGAGCTGGACATTCCCACAGGCTTTCGGGAGAGAAATCCGAGTAAGGATTTTGACTCTCCCTTTGTTCGGATATATTCTGAACTGATCTAATTTGGTTTTGCTTTTGCAGGTTTCCATATTCCGTCGGTCGACGAGCTTCTTTTAGATTTTCTGGTCGTCTGGGAGCGGATACGAAGTCTGCCGGACGATGACTTAGATGCTCGCCGGATTAACAAAGAGAGCCGTTGGCTGTCTGCTCGGCTATTCCGTTTTTCGCGACATCTTTCGGTCCCAGGTATGAATTTCTATAATCTCCATTTGCTTGGCGATCGTCCTGCTTGGAGAATGTGTCTAATCGTTGCTTGGTCGTTCCTTATTGCAGAGGTCCGCTTCCCTCGCTTCTTAGAGCCTCCACCGGAGATAGCCATGTCGAACCCCAGAGTTTTGAGTCGTCTTCGCCAGAAGAAGTCGTCTCGAGTTCCTCCGGTGGCGCCACCTCTCATTCCGGAGGTGAGGCCCAACGTAGAGCCGGTCGTAGCGAAGGAGGAGGTTCGGGATGAGGGACTCCGGTCGAACCGAAAACGGCAGAGGTCAGGTGATCCTCCAGTCTCTGCCCCTGCCAGTGAGGTGCCGATCGCCGCGCCTCCGCTCACCGCGGTCCCCCTGATGGATGAGCCTACGCCTTCTTCGGCTTTCTTGCAAGAGATGGCGATCGCCGAGGCCGAGAACCCTCGCGGGAAACCGTACTTTGGTCGCGACCCCGAGAAAGCCAAGAGGTAAACTTTGTTTGTTTGTTGAGTTTTGTCACTTGCGTGGGAGATGTGCTAACTTTTTGTTGTTTGATGCAGGATCCGCAGCACTAACCCAGCTTGCCCGCCGCTGGTGTTGGATTTCCTCGCGAGCCGATCTCCTCGCACGGCCTGCGATGTCCCACTATATGTCAACCAGGCTGTTTCTACTTTGCCGAAGGCCTGGACGACCGACTTGGATGCGATCGCCCGCCAGTGATCTGGGAATACGATGCAGACTTCTTTTGCTCTCTCCATCCAGGCGGCGATGATGGCTGCCCAGGCTGTGAAGGAATTCGAGGGGCGTCCTTCTACTTCTCGTCTGCAGGCGGACCTCGAGGCCGCTTAGAAAGAGAACTCCGAGTTTGCCGACAGGATTGTGGCTATGGAGAAGGACTCCTTGGATGCAGCTAAACGGGCGAGTCAGGATCTTGAGCTGGCGAGAGAGAATTATGAGCGAGCCCGGGAGACGGGCGACCGACTTCGGGACCAGATGACAGATGCCCGTAGGTCGTACGCGGCCGCTCAGAAGGAGGCTGACCAGCTGAAGGTGACTGTCGCTCGGCTGACTAGCGAGCTGGCGTCGTCGAGGGGAAAGACGACCGCTAAAGAGTCTGAGCTCCAGGGTGCGCAACAGGCGGTTGCGAAGTTGAAAGGGAAGCTGGAGGCGACTGAGGCCGATCCCTTTCTCAACGTGGAGTTCGTCAGCGAGTTTTCCTATTACATGACATTCGCTGACTCGCTCCGTGCTGCTAAGAAGGGAGGGCTGGAGGTCGGCCCTCTTGCTGAAAGCTTCTAGGCATACGTGCTGGAGCACCCTTTTCATCCTGCCTTCTCTGTGCCGATCTTGGATCTCTCGGAGGTCGTCGTGGATCTAAGCTGGTACCCGACTCCCGGAAATCTTGTTCATCCAAATGCCCCGGAGGACGGGGAGGCAGCTCCGGAAGCTGGCGAAGGGTCATGGGCCGATCCGGTGGTCGAAGGTGAAGGCCAGGCAGGGGCATCCTGAGGCTCTACGAGCTTCTTTTGAATTTGTTTTTGCCATGTAATTTTGTAGCTTTGTTGTACTTAGGCCTTCGGGCGACCGTGTATGTACTCTGATACTTCAAGTAATGAAATAAATGTTTGTTTCTTCGATTTATTACTTGAATGATTGATTTTCTGAGTCTTTGCAAGACTTTGTACAAATGTGTGAGGAGATATTGTTGCGTGTATAGCTCCAAGTGAATTGATAAACTCATATAGATAACTTTTACAACAAATTCGATCGCTGTACATACATCTGAAAAATGTCGATCTCCATATGTAATTGAATAGGGACGATCGTTGTATACATAGCTCCGCCCTTCCCTCTTGTTTTTGTTCACTTAGTGAAAGTAAGGGGACGAAAATAAATGGTTGAGTGAGCGGTCTTCAATTTTGTAGATTCCTCGAGGAAGGCCGCCCATCTCGGTCTTGAGGAACTGTGCACGATCGCAGAGTTCGATGGACCGACCTCCACGACCGTGTCTTATGCGCGAGCGACATTCTGTCTGATGGTTAAGTTCTCGCGACTCACTTAATTGTTAGGGTCCTCCGTAGGCTGCACCTCGCCTCGTATTTAAACGAAGGGCGTGCGGTCTTGGTATGGAGGATTCCTTGCGCGGGGCGTCGTCGGATTAATCGACTCCACGACCGCGGCTTGTTAGCACTTTTCTACCTCGGATCGCCATTAAGATGGCGATCCTCGACGGTATACGTTGTGACGGGGGGAGGGACGCGTCGCATTGTCCGGGAAGGATCCACCATATTAAGTGATGGACCTTTGAGGGCGGGCGAACGTGTCCACATATCTGTTTTGGAGGGCCCTCAGACTACGCCGGCCTCGTATTTAAACGAAGGCCGGGCGATCGTGGCCCAAAGGGACCTTGCACGGTCACAGAGAATGCTTCCATCATCCTCCACGACCATGTCGACACTCTTCTACCTCGGACCATCAAGTCAAATGACGATCCTCGACGGTATATGTTGTGTAAGGGAAGGCGATCGCAGGCCTAGATTCTTCATGTTGATGACGAACTTTAGAGGGCGAGCGAGTCATCTTCTGATTTGTCTTTGGAGGGTCCTCAGGCTACGCCCGCCTCGTATTTAAACGAAGGGCGAGCGATCGAAGCCCAAAGGAACCTTGCCTGGACGAATCATCGGTTTCATCGATTTTCGCGACCATGAAAGCACTTTTCTACCTCGAACCATCATGTCAGATGAAGATCCTCGACGGTATACGTTGTGCTAGGAGAGGCGATCGCTGCCTAGGTCCATCATGTTGATGATGAACTTTAGAGGGCGAGCGAGTCATCCTCTTTTTCGAGGTGTTTGCTCAGGCAGTAACCTTTGGTTTGACGAGGTGGGAATCGGGGAGAGACTTCCGAAGTTTCCTCCTCTTGATTTAAGTATATGGATTCGGTCACCGAGGTTGATCGAGGGTCGGCTCGTATGAGCTTTCCGGTATGCTCGCGTTTGACTCGGGCGACCGTCTCGGGAGATTGATGGGGCTCCGGCTAAGCCAATAAGCTGTCCAACTTGCCCTCCTCGAACAATCTCCAGAGTTGTCTGAGGAGGTCGCGGCATTGGTTGGTGCTGTGGTCGGGACTCTTGTGGTAGGCACAATATTGATTGTGGTCCAGATGACCGTGGTCCCTTATAGACTTCGGCTTGTTTAGCGGTTCGCGCCCCTTGATGACGTAAAAAATGTGGGCCGGAGTTTGGTTGAACTTGTGGAGGAGATGGGCTTCCATATCCTCGAAGGCCCTGAGACCGTCGGGTGGCTTGGAGACCGCCTTTTTGGTTTTGGCGATCGCCGTTTTTCGGACAGGAGGTGGCGTTCCCTTGCCTGGGCGTAGGGTGAGTAGTCTCTGCCTGGCCAGAAAGTCGGCAGTCTTAGCGCGGAAGATCGCGTAGGTTGGGGGGATGTCCTTTGTGAGATTCCTAAACATGGGAGAATGATCGTAGAATCCCCCAGGACTGAGTAGAGAGCGAGATCGTCGCTGATGGGCTCACCGGTGAGGACTATTTCATCTACCCGATCGATGTAATCTACGTCGGATTCGTCTTCCCCCTGCCTGATTTTCATCATGCGGTGGGGGTCTTCTGGTCTGGCGACCTTGGCGGCGAAGTATGATGTGAAGTCACTCGCCAGTTTCTCAAAGGAGATGATCGATCGCGGTGGTAGTGAGACGTACCACCTATGGGCCAGCTCGCCCAAGGTTAACGGGAAGATTCGGCACTTGGTCGCATCTGATGCCCCACACCAGGTCATGTAGATTCGAAACTTGCTTAGGTGGGTCTCGGGGTCCGATCACCATTCGTATAGAGGTGTTTTGGGAGGAGAGAACCTTGTTTGTACGGGGGCAAGCTCGATGTGTACCGCGAGTGGCTCAATCGGTCCGATGATCTTTCTACTGGTGCTTGCCCCAGTATCCAAGAGCGCTTTCATCTCGTTGAGCTGGCGTTGCATAGCGGCCATCGCCGCGGCTTGGTTACTCACGGCTAGGCGCTCGGAGCGGGAGCCGAGGCGATCAAGTACTGCTCCCCTGGCATTCGGAGCGGGAGCCAAACGGCTGACCTGTATTCGGCTGGGAGTTGGGTAGGCCGAACTCATGGTGACGGACTCAGATTCCGTCGTCTCGTGGTTGGGGCCAGAATGCCCCGGTCGCCATGATGGATCGCTTCCCAAGTGACTGAATACGGAACCGTCTGGCCTTGCAAAAGACTTTCTCGCGAATCGGGGCTTTCTGACGATCGCTCGCCCAGTAACCCCTTGAACTTCTATTTGCCCACGCGGCGGATGGCCGAGGGAGTTATAGAAGGCGTCACGCATGCTCTCCGTCGCTCCTTTAGGATGGCCATAGCCTCCTCGATCTATTCCGCAGTTTGGAACTGGTCGAGCGAAAGGGTGGGGCCATCCCTCAGGTGCGGGATCGAGAGTCTCGCGTCGCCGCGGCTACCCTCTGCCGTCGGCTGGGGCTCGGATCGAGCCGGTAAATGAAATCTGGCAGTTCGGAGAGCAGCTCTCTTTGATGTGGTAGCAGACGTCATGACTCTGAAGGTTTTTCTTTGAAGAGCAGTGAGTGTCACTTCAAGTATATGCCCCGAGAATAGTGAGTGTTCTTCGGGACGGTAGGAATAAAAAATGAAGGTTAAGGTCCCCCTCCTTCTAGCGCCAATTGTTGTTACCTAAAATATTATCCAGAGATGAATATTGCTGGAATGGTCGAGTAACAAACAAGTGCGAGAGCACTTCCGTGGAAAAAGTAAATAACACAAGATTTGCCGGGGTTGTTAGTCCCGGGCTTGAATGCTCTCGCGAGATATTATTAATACAAATACTTTGGAGTACAAATATTAATATTAGAGTACAATTACAATGAGTGTAAAGACCCTAGTTATCTTAGCTATAGAGCATGAAGATTGCCGGAAGAACCAGATATGATGCTTTGTGAGTTCTGTAACAACGATGGTGTGCTGTGACGACTGTGAGAAATCGAAGGTCTCTCACAGTGTGTATTAGCTGGAAGTCTGAGCTCCTGGGCTTGCAAGTCTCTTCGAATCTGTGCTGCAGGGAGTTCTTGCCTCTGCTGACCGTCTACGGGTTGAGAGGTGCTGAGAGAGAAAACCTGAGATAGATTTGGGAGAAGAAGCCGAGAGCATGAAAATGTGTACATTTGTATGTATTTTTCTCTGAAGTTGCGAACCTTTTTCCAGTTGCTGGAGGTTCTCTATTTATAGGACTGGGAGTTGCTCGGCGATCGCCTCTGCTGTATTATAATAAACGGGCGATCGTCTTTAGCACATGGGTTGGTCTCCTTGAAGTCCGCGGGAGTTGTTGGCTGCCAGAAGTGCGAACCAATGAGAGGCCAACACGCGTTCGTGTCGCTGTCCTGGGAGGCCCCACTTAGGACCTTTCGGCGGGTCTGTCGGTAGGTGAGGCCGTCCTTGTCATTGACAGCTGTTGATGGTCAACGATCCATGTTCTGCGGTGCCTTTCGTGGATCTGCACATGGGTGCTTGCTTCGTGATCCAGTCTTCGTAGACTTTGACGGATGATGGCCTTGTTAGTGGCACAGGTCGGTCGTCCTGAGTCAGACACCAGAGTCGATCGCTGGGTGCCAAAAAGCGATCGCCTTGGGAGTCAATCGCTAGATACTCGAAGGTGTACTGTTATATTCGTTTTTGGAAAGTTTGTCGTAGCTCCTTTGGTCGTGAACTCGGTCACTCGGTCCTTATTACGATCGCTGTCGAGGCGTATAAATCGCCGCACAATAGTCCAGAACCAATCAGAAATCAGAGGATTAATGAGTTCTTTTCGACGAAACTGCGAGATGTACCGCTATCTCAAGCTATTATTGATTTTATCAAACAACTCAGCTATGTGCAGGATCAGGCAAGGACAGAGGAAGATAAGATCTGTCATTTTAGTAGATGAATGAAGCCGGAGATTCGTCAGTACATGGAAGGTCTCACTTGTACTTTCTTGAGAGATTATCAGAATAGGGCGTTAGCCTATGAGCTATCCAGATTGTTGACTGAGAATATGTCTGAGTCGAAGAAACAGAAATCTATTGGGAACTTTTCAAGAAAATAGGGGAGTGGGCTCCCTGAGAGTGGGACTTCGTGTCGTCATCCTAAGAAGGTTCTACGATCGCGTGATCAAAGGAGGAGTATTACCCCTGCAGTGAGTAATTTGAGCAGCTCGAAGACATGTTATAACTGTAATCGAGCGGGCCATACCGCGAACAATTGTCGTTCACCGTTAGTCAGCTGTTTCGAATGCGGCCAGGTGGGTCACAGAGCTGTGCAATGCGAGACGGTAGCTGAGAGATTTGGGGATCGAGGCTGCATCTCGTCTCCGAAAGGACACGGTGAAGCCTAGTGTGATTTTTGAGGATTTCGGCGTAGTCCGAATTATTTATGGCTGTCCTTATGGATCGTTTGTATTTATTTTCTATTTTCTTGAATGTGCATGTTTTCTTATATTGGTGCCTCTTGCTTTGTGATTGTTCGGATAATTGACTCGATTGTACTATCTGTTTGATGACGTTTGTCACTTGTTGGTTTTACTATGTCTCTGCCTGTGGCGTTGTGATGGTCGTCGCGGAGCGTGTTTTCACGCCGTATGTTTCTTTGCGTTGCTTGTAACGTTTTGCCGTTGGGCGCGATTCAGTTATTGTGTATCTCGTTGAGTGTTTCCTGGTGGGATATTGCTTCTCCCTACTTGTTTTAAGTTTCGGGACGAAACTTCTTTTAAGAAGGGTAGTATGTAATATCCGCAATTTCGATTCTCGGTATTTTTTTTCGAGAGTCCATTTTGACAACTTGTTTGTGACCATTTCGTAATTCTACACTTTTTGACATCCAAGTTCGTTTCGGTGTCGTTTTGTTGGGTTCCGTGTTCTTAGGCGACTTTTCCGCGCTTGAGTTCGATTCATGCGAATCTCGTTCGAAACTATTGTTTCAGGTTTCTCGTAAGTTCATTTAACGTTGTTATACATGTTGCGAGCTTTGTCTTGGTGTTTCGATCGTGTATCGTGTATTTCTGACGTTTTGGGCCGTTTTTGTAATTTCCCAAAGTTTGGGGTAATTACTTCCGTTGTCGAATTTCGACCCTTTGGGTGGTCGGAATCGTGTGTTTTCGTAGCGCTTAGATTCGTATTTTCGAGTACTTCGTAACCGTATCTTCGGTTTATATTCAAGTTTGGGTTTCGGGGTTGTCCGGATTATCGGAGTTGGCCACGACCGAGTCACGACCGCACATTTTGGAGCAGGTACTGGCCTGGCCGAGTTACGGCCGTAACCGGCACCTTACGGCCATAAGTGATCGGCAGGCACGGGCTGGAAGAAGGTCGGTTACGGCCGTAAGGTGTGATCGGGTACGGCCGTACGGGTGCCAGGCAGCATCCGGACGAAGGCCGGTTACGGCCGTAAGGTGTGATCGAATACAGCCGTACGGGTGCCAGGCAGCATCCGGACGAAGGCCGGTTAAGGGTGCCGGTTACGGCCGAAGCCCTGTCGGCCATAAATAGGCCTGGTGTCGGGTCAGACCTCATTTTACCTTTTTTTTTCATCTTGTGGCGGCTGGTGACGGGAGAAGTCGAGGAGTGGAGTTTTTGGTCGATTCCACTCGATTCTAGGTGTTTTGAAAGACTCTTGTCGATTATATCATCACCTAATCCATCAATTTTCGCCTGATCAAGGTAAATTCTTGATTTTCTTCACGTTGACTTTTTATTCTTGATTGCGCTTTCCATTCGGTTTTGATAAACCGACTGTTGTTTAATGATGTTGTTAAACATATCTTATGGATTGTATATCCATATTCCGGGTAGGAATTTCGTTCATGTTCTGGTCGGTCGATTCGTGTTCTTGGCCATTTTGGGGGAAACCCTTGAACTTTCGTCGTTTGTTCCTTGAATTCAACGACATTAGGTCGTACTACGGAATTCATTTTCATTGTTGTTGTTGTCGTTCGTAGTTTATTGTCGTGGTTGTCGTTTGGCGGAGTCGGCGGGTTCGTAGTCGGTTCGTGCCAACCTACTTCGTTCGATTCTCCGCGTTCGTGGTTATTCGAGGTAAGTACCTTGTCCATACATCTCTTGTTTTGTGGATATGATGATTGATGATTGTCTTGGTATGATTGTTTGATTGTTTGAGATGAACTTTCAAAAGATTCGGTTTAGCCTCGTCAAAGGCTCACTTTCAAAACACGTGTGTTTTGTGAATGTTGTGTCTCGTGAATGGTTAAGTGAACTCTATGAATACGCTTGGTGTTGTTGTTGTGCTTTGATAATATATATGCATATATTATCTCATTTCGGTGCGTTGTGATTTGACAATTGTGTCGTGCTTTGTGTTTGTTAGCCTTGGGTGAATTGCTTGGATATCCTTGGTGTGATATGTTATTTGTGTGAATGTGTGGATATGGTCGAAGGTCTACGGTGACACATGACATGTGACCATGTGGTCGGGATGAAACAAGTGACTGTCCTAACTGTGAGAGCCTAAGACAATCTACGGTGACACATGGCTTGCGATCATGTGGTCAGGATGCAACAAGTGATTGATCCAACCGTGAGATGACGTAGCATGTGTTCACGGTGTTATGTATATGTGATTTGCTCACCTCGGGAGGGTCCGTCGAGGCCTCGAGGGAATCTATGACTTCACTCTGGATTCACGAGTTGGTGTTGTATCTGTGTGACCAAGATTTGCGTATCTCTGGTGATTTATGTTGTGTTGATTATATGTTCGTCGAGGACACGTGACGTGGGTTTTGACCCTGTGGATTGTTGTTGGTTTTTATTTGTGAAAACAAAACATTTGGGCTTTGACCCTGTTGATTTTGGAAAGAGAGGGATTTGAAAATCCTAAATTGTTTTCTGTTAAAACTCCCTTGGGCATTTTAAACCGTTTTACAAATTGTTCTCTTGATTTGTGATCTTTCGAATTTGGAAAGCATTATCCTAACTCTTGCCTCGGGAAATATTTTCGTTATGTTTGAATCTTTGAGGATTCCTGGTTATTGTTATTCTTGAAACATGATTTGTATGACTCGTATTTGCACTTTGTACTTGCACTAGCAAAATAGTGGAATTTTGCTAACCCCCGAGTAATCAGGGGGTGAATGTCTGTATTGCATTCAGGTTTGGGGAGCATAACACAGGATTGACATGAAGGATGATGAAAGATGATCGATACTAATCACATGAAGAACCGTACGTTGTTGTATTGGTTCAATTGTACTTTATTTTCCGCTGCAGTATTCTTTCCCCGTTGTACGGGAGTGTGTTTTGACCCCTGCGTGGGCATGTATTGAGATTGAGTTGTATGTATTTATTGAAAGACCAAATCGGTCTAGCGAGTCTTTTTAGCCTTAAAGGCATTGTTGAGATGTTCGATTTTGTTACCAGCCTGGTAGATCCTTGAGGAAAGGGTGTACGACGTGTAATATCCCTGAGTGGATTGAGGGTGTTACACTTCTGGTCTTTAGGATTGTAGAATAAGCCACCCTTCGTTCCCTTCGGATACTCGTACTTCTGTACGAGATGCCAACTTATCAGCTTCCTTATTCAGGACGTGTGCTGGTGTACCCCCAATCCGAACATGTCCTAGACTGGGCTTGCGCCCATTCCACAATTCTGTGGGTGTTTTTAGAACTGATTTCGAAGGCACCAAGTTTAGAATGTACATCGCCGTTTCCAAGGCGTATCCCCAAAACGAAATAGGCAAATTATAATAACTCATCATTGACCTAACCATCTCTAATAAAGTACGATTCCTTCGTTCAACAACACCATTTTGTTGTGGTGTACCGGGCGCTGTGAGCTGGGAAGTAATCCCCTCATGTGCCAAGAAATCCAAAAACTCTCCACTAAGGTATTCGCCACCACAATTAGATCGTAGTGACTTGATACTCTGTCCATGACGCTTCTCCATTTCAGTCTTGAATTCTTTGAACTTATCAAAAGATTCAGACTTATGTCGCATCAAATAGATGTATCCATATCTCGAATAATCATCTATAAACGTGATGAAGTATTCAAAACCACATTTAGCTTGGATGTTCATTGGACCACATACATCGTTATGAACAAATTCCAACACATTTTGTGCATAATTTCCTTTACTTTGGAAAGCCCTTTTAGTCATTTTACCTTCTAGATAGGATTCGCAGGTTGGAAATAACTCAACTTGGAGCGAATCCAATGGGCCATCGCTTACCAATCTTTGAATCCTTCTAAGGTTAATATGACCCAATCGTAAATGGCACAAATATGTTTGATTTATGCTCGAATGTTCTTTTATTTTATTAGGATTAGTCAAAAAAATTAAGCGATTTATGCAAGGGAGCTGGTGCAGCATTAATGATATAAAGTTCTTTATTATAAGTACTGCCGCAAATATATTCACCATTTCTTTTAATAATCGCATTATATTCAAAAGAAACTGAATATCCATCACGACACAATTTAGAAACCGAAATTAAATTTATTCTAAAATCGGCTACCAATAATACATTATTTAGAACTAAAATCATATCATCAACTTTTAACTGCACGACTCCCACTGCAACAGCCTTCAGCCTGGAATAGTAGCCCCAGCTAATAGTAATCTTATCCGCACTAAGTACCTTGGTTACTTGGAACCCCTGCGAGTCATAACAAACATGATCAGTGGAGCCCGAATCCACTATCCACGAAGTGATAGAATAGGCAGTCAAACATGTTTTGACTACTAGTGCATGAGACGTACCTTTCTTAGGACAGTCACTCTTGAAATGCCCTTTCAGACCGCAATGGAAGCACTTACCCTTCGGCTTTTTGTTCGTCTCGGACTGAGGAGTCTTTGCTGAGGAGCCTTGCCCTTAGCTTTGAAGGTTGCCACTTGCTTCTGGCCAACTTGCTTTTTCTTCTTTCCCCATTTGGGTTTTGAAGAAGCAGCACTGGTTGCCGCAAGAATTTGATGATAACCTTGTTTGAAGAGACCTTCGGCAAACTGAAGCTCTGTCAGAAGTTCCGCCAATATGTAAGTCCTATGATTCATATTGTACTTGAGTCAGAACTGCTCAAAGCTTCTTGGTAAACTGCCCAAGATAATATCGACCTGCGACTCCGCATCGATAGTGGCCCCTAGTATGCTCAGTTCGTTCAATTGAGATATCATTTTAAGAACGTGATCCCTTACTAGGATCCCTTCAGAAATTTGGGTTGTCATCAAAAACCTCACTGCATTTTGCCTAGCCGCCCGTTCTGATAACCAAACATCTCAGAGATTTTTCATCATTTCCGTGGCCGATCCCATTGTCTGATGCTGGTGTTGCAATACATTTGCCAGTGAAGCCAAAATGTAACAGTAAGCCATCTCATCAGACTTTTTCCATTTCTGGAACTCGGCCAACTCTTCAGGAGTGGCATCCATTTCTGGTTCCAAAGGGCTCTCCTCAGTTAAAACAAATTTATGCCCCTCGGCAGTTAAGACAATATCAAGATTTCTTTTCCAGTCAGCAAAGTTAGTGCCATCAAGTTTGTTTTCTTTGAGAATAACAGTTAGTGGATTGAAAGACATATGAGAATAAATTAAAAACACCATTCATCACATAATTTGACGTATAATATATTGAAAAACCTTAAAACACAATACATATACAACCAACCAACACCTTGAAAAACCGCACATGCAAGTCACGATAGTGTGGACGTTTACACATACATTTTCAAGTAGATTTTAACGTCTTTAATTTTACTATCTAGCCAAGATGCGTTTTGACAAGTAAAATTAATAGTTGGTTCCTCTTGGCCATGTATTTACTTAACATAGACTCTGATGGGGAGCTTATTAATCAATACACCTAAGTGAACACCATAATTTAACAAACCTTAGAATATAATTTAATGATAATAGTCCTACAGATGGAGAGGTCCTATCATAAAAAATTATATTCACCTTTTTGTTATCAAATTTGAAGTTTAAAACTAGTGAGCCAATAATTAGCACATCCGATGTGGAGGAAGACTCTAATGTCAACGCACATGCTAATTATTTCACAATTTATACCAATTATGGAGGCCAATTTGATTTTGAAAAATCAATTTAAAATCACTTAGTTATTTTGAAAAAATAAGGTTTTTAATTTTCTCGTCCTAACATGCAAGGAAACATATCACGCATACATCCAGACATGCCATATATCAAAACAATAAAAAACAACAAAATAAAAAAACTGGATAATTAAATCCAATTATCATGGCTTTTATTCCTCATTTTGAACAACGAGAAAATCTTCGGCTCGTTTGCTCTCACTGCTTCAAGCATCTCGTGGAAAAACGAATCGAACGACCCAAATTCGGACAACTTGACCCGCTGGTCGCTGGCCGACCTGCTGCCCGAATTGCGCTACCCGACTGCCCGACCCGCTGCCCGAATGCCCGACCCGCTGTCCGACCCGAGCTGCTGGTCGAGCGCAGCTGCATCCAGTCGAGACAGCTTCTGGCCGAGTCCCGATCGGCAGCCTACTGGTCTCGGTCGGTTCGTCCGATTGGGACTCCTCTTCGCGCTGGACTTCTTTCTCTTTTGAACTTTGTGTGTTCCAATTCGATTACAATTTTATTCGAAATCAAATACATCGAATTTACCGCAAATTACAAGAAAAATAAATCATATTCTACTCGTGGATTTTCTCATAGGAAAAACTTATACATGCCTCAAAACCGGGCCAAATTACCAAAAACGCGTAAATAAATAAAAAAACATCACATAGCCATGATAATTGGATCATATTTTCATGCAAGACAAATTCTAGCAAAATATCCCAAAAATCATACTATATGAATATTTAATTGCTAGCATATTAATCACGAAATTAATTAAATTGAACAGAACCTAAAGACCGACTCCGATACCAACTGCTGGAATATAAAACACAGCGAAAGCTAGTTGGTGAAAATATTTTATGAAAGGTTTTATAAACTAACCAACATAAAAACCGGATCTATTTAGGCTTGTCAATTAATTAACTAAACAGATTAATAAACAATCAAATAAATATATTTACGCATGGGAGTTGTTAATTAATACCTTTGACGCGAAGTGGCAGAAAATTCTTTTGGATCGAATGAATACCTCCTTGTATTCTTCCTTGATCTACTTGTATTTCTACCTCAAAGTCTTCTAGAGTATATCCCGCCTATTATCCGGATATCGTGTGGGCAATAATCTACCGGACTACTTGGACAGCAACAGGGATAGGCCGAAATATTCTTCCAAAATTACTTTCGATTTTCTCTCTATTTTTCTTGAATATTTATGGTATTTTAGAAAAATATTGTTTTAACTAAATTATGGAATTCAAGACACAAGTCAAGATCCACAATTAAACACATACAAAAAAAATAGAAATTTTGGCTCAAATTTAGTTAAGAAAACCGGCCACCCCATGCCTCTTATTTATAGGTGTTTTGGGCTACTCTAGGGACCTTAAAGAGGATATGATAAGGACTCTTAATAGATGTCATCTTCCTATATTAGAACTCTTCCTAATATAATGACTTTATTAATCAACTTAGTCCACTAAAAAGTTGATATTGCACTTACTATCAAAATCCCCAATTACGAAATCGAGCTCCCTTTTGAATTAATTATTTCCCGTGTTTAAGATATTCCATGTCCATTAATTAATTTTAGCTACTAATAGATTTCAATTAATTAATGTGTTATACATGAGTATACCACTCGGCCTTTATTATTATATCGGAAAATTAATTCCACCTGGATGGTTTAATATAATAATCCTTTCGAGTGCCTCAAGGGACATGATCAACCCGACTGGTCGGGACACGGTTTCTAGCTATAATATTAATTATCATATAAATAATATTGCCCAAAATATCGAGCATATTGAGTCAATCATTGTGGCTCTCACCCATGATAAATCAAAGCAATAAATATTAAATATTAATCACTAGGATTAAGAAATAATAATTGTCCGAGATGTACGTTCTTCTTATAGTCAGTACAGAAGAATCTATCTCACCTCGATCCTGTTCAACGTATAGTGAATACGCTAATATATTCTAATGGTCAAGACCAACCAATATCAAGCATATACTACAACCTCTCACATAACGGTCTAATGTTATATAGGTTGTGAACTAAATATTACTATATAAGGAACCGATAATGTGATCTTTTGTGTGACACGACACACCACATTATCTACAATATAAATTAATTTAGACTACATTTGCATAACCATAGCGTGAATAAATATGCAAAACATGTGATAAATGAATTAAATATTCTCATAGATAAAGACCGAGAAATTAGGTAATACAAGCATATAGTATGCTTTGATGTATACAACCCTAACATTTTATAGTGCTGGAGGATCCGGTCATTCATAGTGCCGAGGCGAGCTCGGTTTTATAGTGCCGGAGGAGCCGGTCATTCATAGTGCCGAGGCGAGCTCGGTCTTATAGTACTGGAGGATCCGGTCATTCATAGTACCGAGGCAAGCTCGGTCTTATAGTGCCGGAGGAGCCGGTCATTCATAGTGCCGAGGCGAGCTCGGTCTTATAGTGTCGGAAGAGCCAGTCATTCATAGTGCCGAGGCGAGCTCGGTCTTATAGTGCCAGAGGAGTCGGTCATTCATGGTGCCGAGGTGAGCTCGGTCTTATAGTGCCGGAGGAGTCGGTCATTCATAGTGCCGAGACGAGCTCGGTCTTATAGTGCCGGAGGAGCCGGTCATTTATAGTGCCGAGGGGAGCTCCGTCTTATAGTACTGAGTCAGCCCGATTCTAGGGATCTCGGGGTCGATTCCGTGTAAACCGCCTCAATCCATTGTCTCCGCACACCGTGACCAAGGCGGCGACGAGGTCCCAGCACTATTTCGTATTATGACCCGCTGATTCGTGGTATTTACAAAAGCGGGTCTGATCCATCTCCTTCGGGTCCTTCTGGATGGGTCTAGGGACCGGGAGCAAGCCTAAACCCTTAATTTGATCAAATATGGCCGCTGCGCCTACTGAATAGATCTCGGCGAAATTGGCCATAAGCTCGGTTCGGCGTCCGCCAAAGTTTCGAGTAGCGGGGCTAATTTCGGAGGGTCCTGCCTCTTTATTTTCACGGTGCGGTTCTTGGTGTGTCTCCCTGGAGTCATGCCTGTCTTCTTTCTTCTTGTACGATCTTTTCGGATTGGCGGGCATGACTAGGACTGGGGCCGACATAGCTTCCTCGGCAGCAATGTGGGAGCTAGCGCGCTCCAATTATTCCTGGTATGTGCGGGGGGTGCTCTGGTACACCATCCAACGGAAGAAAGTATTTTTTAGGAGGCCGGCCTGAGTAATTATGTCCAGCACATCATCGGACATAGGTTCCATTTTCAATATCCACTTATTGAAACGGGATATATAATCCTTGAGGGATTCATTTAGCCCCTGCACGACGGAGGCGATGGAGGACCGCGGGGCGATGTGCACTAGAGATCCCATAAAATGGGGTCGGAAGAGCTGAGCCCATGTCTGGATAGAATGATGGGTAGCAAGTGGTTCCACCTTTGAGCCCTTTCCCCCAAAGTCAGGGAAAACATCCGGCATCGGAATGCACCTTGGGACACGTGTTGGTCCATTCATGAGTTGTAGTGTCCGAGATGGGCGTTGGGGTCAGTGTCCCCATTTTATGGTGGGATCTGGGGGACCTTCCGCTTTTACGGGAGAGGTTTTACCAGAATGCTCGGGCTATTGGGCTCTCCTGACTATCCAGTCATCCCGAACACAGGGACGGCTGTTGTTTGTTTTCGAGCTCCGTGAGACGTTGTTTGAGATACTCGATCTCACTCGAGTTGTCGTGCGGAGGTGACGGGGGTGTTTGGGCCAGAACATGGGATTGACTTTGCGCCGTCTGAGCCGGTGCCGTTTTCTCACCTTTTCTCCTGTCTCCAATAGTTCGAAAACTGATAAGAGAGGGGAGACAAGGTGCTTTCTAGACGGGTGTGGACTTCCTCCATGACCCTCTGTATTTTCTTCAACAATTCGTGAGACGGACTTCTTCTTATCCAGCCGTGGGGCGGTCGAACGGGTTGTTTGGGATTGAGCTTCTGTTTGACCTCTCGGGCCTCTTCCTGGGGGGTTTCCACTTTGTGTGGCACGCTCCATGAGGGCATTCATCCCCTGGATGAACGCGGAGTGTTTAAAGCACTTTACTACTCTGATCAAATTCTCCTCTTCTGCGGGGCGCTGATGACTTGCTTCTTTCCTTTGCTGGTGGCTGGAATTTCCTTGTGACATGATGGCTGGATCAAATGCTCAGAATTTTGATGGAAACGTTGATCTTTCTATGCTGGGGAGGTTGCCCTCTTTCTAGCACCAATTTGTTGATAACTGATTTGACCAACGACACTTGTGCTGACCTGGATTAGATGGATCGAAGCCACGTAGAAAACAATAAAAAAATGAACGAATAAGATAGCTGGATTTTATTGATTTTATTATTTTCTGAGATAGAGACGAGCTGAACTTTGATGCCGGTCTATATTGCTTGCTTGTTTACTACAAGTCTTTTTCGTCTCTCTTTTTCTCCCTCTTTATCAAAAAATTCCAAAGTCCTTTTCTTATCATACATTCTCTCTCTATATAGAAAATCTTGGTCAATCACGGGGGGACAGTTGGAGAATGTTTGGGAATGCATCCAAACACTTGTCAGAGGGAGAGTGCGCCTTAGACACGTGACGGCCTTTGGGGATTGCTTTGGAAAGAGGGAGGACAGAGTACATTAACTGTCATGTGTGCATGTTCCACATGTTCTGTGTGCCTGTTCCGCATGCTTCTGGCGACGCTTATCCGTTGTGGTCGGTACTGGGGTCGACCCTCGGGTCTCCTGCTGCTCTGATCGGTCATGCCATGACGGTGTTTTGGAGCGTATTTATCCTAGATCTGGTCGGCCCTTTCGTCCTTGCTCTGGACTGGTCATCGGGTCGGCCACAGGTCTTTGACGGTTCTGCCCGATCCAGTCTTAACGGGACCTGGGAGTAAATTTGATATGTACTCGGTCCGTTCTCCCTGTTATTCTGCTCGGCCGGTTTACCCTAAAATCGATTCTTTTGTCCTCTGGTCCTCTTAACCGGGATGATTGAGCTGGCGGGAAGCGCATACGTGGATGTCAAGGCGGATGGGCTATCAACAATATGACCTAAATAAGTTATTTTTTCAATTTATAATGTAAGAGGTTTTAGTCATGAATCACGGCTAAAAAAATATAGGAATAAATACTGATTATATTTTCAAAATCCATAAAAATATAGAGAAGAAAAAGTGGACGATCAAACTGATTGCGGCCTACGCGATCTTCAAACTTGATCATTTTCTCATTCCTTGGTATTTTTAGATGCCTCTCAATGCGTAAGATGATATTCAAAAGGCTTCAATTTGTGCTCCAGCCTCCAAGATTTGTACTATACAGGGGAGAGGAGGTCAACTATAGTTTAACTTGTTGACAAAGACAATTCCAAATACTTCATCAATTCTCTTATTATTGCAACGTATTGACTATTACATTATTCACATACTTTATTTTGACTTTTTTTTTTGAGATTTATACAAGTCATTTGACATCTTGTTGAATTCATCTCGAAATACACTTTCAAAATATCAATTTTTTATAATTTTTAAAAATAAAAAATTAAAAATATTAATAGTTAAAGTTTGTATTGGGATTTTCTGTAAATATATGGTATTTCCGCCATCTAGCTAGAAACTTTGTGTTAGGAGATTTGTATTTTCATTGACCTACTTGAAATACAAGCAAATTTGTTCCAAAAAAAATATATTAATTGTTAAAGTTATGCATTGGCAAGCGTGAAAATTCAGATGTTACAATTATAAGAGAACAGAGGTAGTAGGAAAGAAAAAATTTTGCTCAAAATCGATCGCGATAGATTTTGAGAATCAATATTTTTTTTCTATCAAGTAATCTAGTAATTTAATTATTTTAATTCAATTTTATTACCGCCATCGTGCTATTATGACACATATAATCTCTAGTCTATAATATAAACGATAGCGGTGTTTTCTGACAATCATCGTAGTCCGCACCTAAAAAGACTATTATACCAATCACATCTTCATTCATTCTCTTAATACTTAATAATAATATCAAGAAATATTCAACAACAATAAACATTAAAACATACTCTTAGAATAGTAAATTAAATTAAATTAAATAGATAATTAATTTTTCCAAAAAAAATTGTTTTTACGAGAATTTTTGATGGACCTCCGGCCGACTAACTTTTCCGGCAGAGCCGTCGGTCACCGACAGACCTCCAGTGACCGATCGTTCTTTTATTTCTTTTTAACGCCTGCTTTCCGGCGGCAGTAGCGGACTCAGCATGGGGTATAGCTGCACTTTGAAAAAAATGAGTACTATTATAAATTAATTTAATTTAATATAATCATTATACCAAGCCCAAAATTGTCACCGCAATATATAAAATAGCCCAAGTTCAAAATTAAGCAAGTCTACGAATAAATTTAAGCCCAATAATTAGAAGTCCATACTAAAATAACAAATAAAAAAAACCCAAATTGCAAACAAAATAATACTGCGCCTCATTTATATTTCTTCTCCTCTTCCACGGTCATTTCTATTTCTTCTCCTCCTCCACGGCTCCACCAACAGAGCCTCAACTACAACATGACATTATTGTTTTTTTCCAACTTCTAAACGGCACTCATCCCCTCTCGTAAATAATTCGAGGTATTAACTATAATTTCTTTGTTATAACTATATAATTATTTTTTGCACCCCCAATTTAGGTCCGCCACTGTCCGTCGAATCTCCGGCGATCGATTGTTTTTTTTAAACACCAGACCGCCAGCCTGCTTTTCGACGGTCCACCTCCAATGATCGACTAATTTTTATTTTTTACTACGCCAGGTCGAGAGAATTTTGAAAACCAACTTTTTTTTTTCAACAAATAATTTAATAATTTAATTATTTTAATCCAATTATATTACAGCCATCGTATCATTACAACACAAATATCTCTAGTATATAATATGGGAGCACTGCATTTACGATTGTGGGGGCGCTCAGTTCTTAGTTCTTACTGACCTAATTAACCGACATTATCATGCAAAATCAGAATTAGTCTTCTCTCAAATCTCCTTTCATAACACCATCTATTTGACTAACGATTTCTGCACCGGAAAATTGATTGTTTATATACTGAGATTTGGTTCATTTATTTTTATTTTATTTTTACTTTTTTTAATTCACATATCCAACTTAGTTGTGTTGGTGTGGTTTACAACCTTGACCGTTAACCTCCAACCAACATCGCTCTTGTCCCAACACCAAAACTGTTGAAAAAAGTTAGAAAATTAAATAAGAGATTTAATTTTGTAAAGCTTTTATTTGATTGTTCATTAAAAGACAAAATAGTGTATTTTGTAGCAGGTGTTAATCCCACATAACAAAACAAAGGAAATGAGCACCTTATAAGTGTGAGCAATTAAATAACCATTAATAACATGTGGTAGTGCCATGTGGATGTGAGGTGGAGGTGAGGTGGCAAATCTATGCAAATTTTCACTCTCACATCGCCGCTCGCCGGTGGACAACGGCGTCCGGCTCCGGCTCGGGCTCGGGCTTAGAGGCTTTAGTGGCGCTTCGTAGGCCGCGGGTTTCTCGCGGCGATTCTCGCCAACGGTTGTGCCTCTTCAATTGGTGGTTATTTTTGCTGCTTAAATGAAAAGTCATGTCTCTTCATTTGGTAGTTATTTTTGCTGCTTAAATGAAAAGTCATGTCTCTTCATTTGGTGGTTATTTTGCTGCTTAAATGAAAAGTCATGTCATTTCGAAACGAACGGTTGTTTGGCCAACGGTCGTGTCGTTTGAACGAAATGGTGCTCCCTTTCACGAATAGGTATGATTTATTTATAAACCCAAGTTCGGTTTCATAAGTATATACAGATTTTCGAATCACCTATTCTCTTTTCTTGAATACTTATAATCCAGAAAAAATTATTCTTGCCTATTTTGGATTTCACTTTGTCTTAGTGCGGTCCAAATTAAGGCTTGTCGTATCCTGCGGTATTCTTGTTTGTGACCTTAAGACACATTTCGGGTGCAAGAAATACTACAAGGAAAGCGCTTCCATGCGTGATTCAAGCCTCGACGTCTTTAACTTTGAAGAATTTTCTAACAATCTTATAGTATTCATTGCAATGGCGACCGAGGCTCTTTCGAGTTTGAAGGTGATGAACCAAGACTTCCAAGTTGGACCGCCGATGGAACCAACTACACTCACGGGCAGACAAGATGCGTTTCTTCCTCATCGCCATGAAGGTCTTCTACGTGTTGGACCCAACGTTGAAGCCTATCCCAGAGCCAACAGAGGAAGATTCTGAAGAACTCAAGGCAGAACGGAAGAAACGTCAAGAGGACGAGTTGCTGTGCCGTGGCCATATTTTGAACACTCTCTCCGACCGTCTCTACGATCTCTACACCGACAATCCATCAGCTATGGAGATTTGGAAGGCACTCGAGTACAAATTCAAGGCCGAAGAAGAAGGTACCAAAAAGTTCCTTGTCTCTAGTTACTTCGATTTTAAGATGTTTGACGATAAGCCCATACTTGCTCAAGTACATGAATTGCAAGTTATTGTCAACAAATTGAGGGCTGTGAAGATTGATATTCCGGAGACTTTCCAAGTTGGTGCAATTATTGCGAAGTTGCCCATTCTGAAAAGCTACCTAAGAAACTTCTTCACAATACCGAGGACTTCTCTTTGGAACAAATCCAAACATCTTGAATCGAGGAGGAATCGAGGATGAGAGAGAAGACGACGGATCGGTACTTTCAAAGCCAACGCGGTGAGCGAAAGGCAAGAGAAAGTGGAATGAAAAAGGAAGTTCTTCGGTCCCAAAAAGGATTCAAAGAAATTCAAGCATTCCAAAGAAATTCAAGTCCGGCAACAAGTCCGTGTCCAAGGGATCCAACGGGCTGCTATGTGTGTGGCAAACCCGGTCACTATGCTAGAGACTGCCGACTCCGTAAGACAAAGGGAAAAAGAAGTCGACGCCACTATGACCGATGGGAATATAATCGCTACGGTGAGCGAAATTATGGCGGTCAAGGGAAAGATTCAAGGGTGGTGGTACGACACTTGTGCTACCGTCCACGTATCCTATGATAGGACTACTTTCAACACCTATTCTGAAGTCGACGGAGGACAAGAAGTTCAGATGGGAAACGAGCAACGCTCAAAGGTCGTCGGCATCGGAAACGTGGAACTCAATTTCACATCTGGGAAGAAGGTCACTTTGACCAATGTTCTCCATGTTCCGGAAATGAATAGGAACCTTGTTAGTGGTGATCTCTTAGGTAAACCGGGGATCAAATCTGTGTATGAGTCGGGCAAGCTTATCTTGACCCGTAATGGTGTATTTGTTGGAAAGGGCTACTCCAGTGAAGGGATGGTCAAATTATGTATTGTTGACAATGTCATTAATAAGATTTCTCCTTCTGCTTATATGATTGATTCCGTTTCTTTATGGCATAGTAGATTAGCACATATAGGATTTAGCACTATGAAAAGATTAATTAAATGTGGTTTAATTTCGTGCAAATCTGATAAATTAGATAAATGTGAAATATGTGTGAAATCTAAAATGATAAAGAAACCCTTTTATAGTGTAGAGAGAAACTCTAAATTGTTAGATCTTATACATTCGATTTATGTGAATTCAATGGAATGTTAACCCGTGGGGTAATAAGTATTTTATTACCTTTATTGATGATTGCTCTAGATTTACATATGTGTATTTATTAAAACATAAAGATGATGCTTTTAATGCTTTTAAGATGTACAAGGCTGAAGTTGAAAATCAATTAGGAACTAAAATTAAAATTCTTAGAAGCGATAGAGGTGGTGAATATTTTTCTAGTGATTTCAATGCCTTTTGTGAAGAAAATGGTATTGTTCACGAGTGTTCCGCACCACGCACACCACAACAAAACGGTTTAGCCGAACGTAAAATAGAACACTTCAAGAGATGATAAATGCCATGTTAATGCATTCAATTACCTTTTAGTTTGTGGGGTGAAGCTTTATTTTCCGCATGTCATATTTTAAATCGTATACCTTTAAAGAAAACCCAAATTTCTCCGTATGAGGTATGGAAAGGGCGAAAGCCGAATATTGGGTATTTCAAAGTGTGGGGGTGCTTAGCCTACTATAAAAACATGGATCCTAAAAGGACCAAGTTGGGTCCTCGAGGGATACGAAGTGCTTTTATTGGCTATGCTACGAATAGCAAGGCATATAGACTTCTAAATTTAGAATCTAATGTCATAGTAGAATCCCGAGACGTGGAATTCTTTGAAAATTCTAATTCTAAAGAAAAGGAATCTCAAAATTCCACAAATGAAGAACCTCGAGAGGAGAGTTCTTCTAGGGTTGTTGTAGAACAACCAGAACCTCGGATTAGCAAGAGAGTTCGTAAGACTAAGGATTTGGGACGTGATGAAATAGATTCTCAACTTATTTCTTTTTACATAGTAGAAGGAAATAGAGAGAATTTTGCCCGAAAGATTCCGATTATTCTTCTTGTTGAAGATAGTCCTAAAACTTATAATGAAGCAGTGGCTTCTCGGGACTCCACTTTTTGGAAGGATGCTATCCAAGATGAAATGGATTCTATTATGGCAAATCACACTTGGGAGATTGTCGATCTACCCAAAGGGTCGAGACCCATTGGATGTAAGTGGGTGTTTGAAAGAAATACAAAGATGGCACTCTTAACGCTTACAAGGCTAGATTGGTAGCCAAAGGATTTCGACAACGGAAGGAATCGATTATTTTGACACATATGCACCGGTAGCAAGAACAACAACAATTAGAGTACTGTCGCCTTGGCTTCTTTATATAACCTAAATGTTCATCAAATGGATGTCAAGACAAAGATTTCTAAATGGAGATCTCGATGAGGAGATTTACATGGAGCACCGGAAGGCTATGTGCTTCCGGTAATGAACAAAAGTTTGTAAACTTGTCAAATCCTTATATGGATTAAAACAAGCACCCAAACAATGGCATCAAAAGTTTGACTCGGTCATACTTTCGAATGGATTTATTCCTAACGCTTTGTGACAAGTGTTTGTACACAAAAGTGCGTGGTAATGTTGTGATCTTCCTATGTCTCTATGTTGATGATATGTTGATCATTAGCAACGAGATGGAAGGAATATTAGAAACGAAGAGGTTTCTATCTTCCACTTTCAAAATGAAAGATCTTGGACAAGTTGATACTATTTTAGGTATCAAGGTTCGTAGAACTAGTGGGGTTATGAACTTAGTCAATCACACTATGTTGAAAAGTGCTTGACAAGTTCAAACATCTAAAATTCAAGGAGGTGAACACCCCTTTGATCCCAGTGTAAAACTTGAAAAGAATGATGGAAGAGTGTGGCCCAATTGGAATATGCTAGTGCTATTGGTTGTCTTATGTACTTGATGCAATGTACTCGACCAGACATAGCATTCGCCGTTAGTAAAATGAGTAGATTTACTAGCAATCCAAGTGCCGAGCATTGGAAGGCCATTAGAAGAATTTTTGGATTTCTTTTAAAAACAAAAATCTTGGACTTCAATACGGTCAGTTTCCTGCCGTACTAGAAGGATATACTGATGCAAGTTGGATATCAAGTGTCGGAGATAACAAATCTACGACAGGATGGGTATTTACACTTGCCGGAGGAGCAGTTTCTTGGAAATCAAAGAAACAAACGTGTATTACTCATTCGACCATGGAGATCGAGTTCGTGGCTCTAGCTTCCGCAGTCAAGAGGCTGAATGGTTAAGGGATCTTCTTTTAGAAGTTCCATTGGCTAAAGACAATATATCAACCGTGTCGATACATTGTGATAGTCAATCAACTTTAGCAAGAGCATACAGTGAAGTGTATAATGGAAAGTCTAGACATATTAGTCTTAGACATAACTATGTGAGGAAATTGATCAAAGATGGAATCATTTCGCTCACATATGTGAGATCAAGCTTTAACATTGCTGATCCATTCACAAAACCTCTTGCTAGAGATTTGGTGAAATCGACCTCGAGAGGGATGGGTCTTAAACTCCTTGAGTAGTGATCCGACTATGATGGCAACCCAACCTAACGTTAGGAATTGACTAACATTAGGTTCAATGGGTAAGAACAAGTCATTGATTTGGATGTTCACAACATTATACAATAATGTTGGCTGTTACTATTGGAGGTTGAGTTTTTTTTTTTTCTTAACTCTTAATGAAGTTCAGTCATGAGGACAAGTATCTGTAAGTAACAGAGATGCTGTAAGAACTTCACCTATGTGAATTTAAGGATGGTGCCGTCCCAAAGTGAGAGTTGGAGTTTCTCTCATGAAAAATTCACGAGACAGGATGAGCACATGGCCATTAACGGTGCTAAGCGTGATATGTAGGCAAAGAACACTAAAGAGTGTGTGTTGAGTAATACCGACTTTATCACAAGAAAAATAGGTTCAAAGCCTAGCTACCTAATTTTTCGATAAAGTCTTGTGTTGCTTATACTAAGGATTAGTTCAAATCGAAAGATACTTATCTGTACTAACACTCTTTGTTTTTTCTTATGGTTTATATTTTGTCTTTTACGAACAAGTGGGAGATTGTTGAAAAAATCTAGAAAATTAAATAAGAGATTTAATTTTGTAAAGCTTTTATTTGATTGTTCATTAAAAGACAAAATAGTGTATTTTGTGAGTAGAAAAGAATCCCACATGGAACAAAAACAAAGGAAATGAGCACCTTATAAGTGTGAGCAATTAAATAACCATTAATAACATGTGGTAGTGCCATGTGGATGTGAGGTGGAGGTGAGGTGGCAAATCTATGCAAATTTTCACTCTCACATCGCCGCTCGCCGGTGTTGCCACCGGCGACAACGGCGTCCGGCGTCCGGCTCCGGCTCGGGCTCGGGCTCGGGCTCGGGCTCGGGCTCGGGCTCGGGCTCGGGCTTAGAGGCTTTAGTGGCGCTTCGTAGGCGCACTTCGGCACTTCGGTCACGTGGCGCGGTCCGCGGGTTTCTCGCGGCGATTCTCGCCAACGGTTGTGCCTCTTCAATTGGTGGTTATTTTTGCTGCTTAAATGAAAAGTCATGTCTCTTCATTTGGTAGTTATTTTTGCTGCTTAAATGAAAAGTCATGTCTCTTCATTTGGTGGTTATTTTGCTGCTTAAATGAAAAGTCATGTCATTTCGAAACGAACGGTTGTTTGGCCAACGGTCGTGTCGTTTGAACGAAATGGTGCTCCCTTTCACGAATAGGTATGATTTATTTATAAAACCAAGTTCGGTTTCATAAGTATATACAGATTTTCGAATCACCTATTCTCTTTTCTTGAATACTTATAATCCAGAAAAAATTATTCTTGCCTATTTTCGGATTTCACTTTGTCTTAGTGCAGTCCGAAATTAAGGCTTGTCGTATCCTGCGGTATTCTTGTTTGTGACCTTAAGACACATTTCGGGTGCAAGAAATACTATAAGGAAAGCGCTTCCATGCGTGATTCAAGCCTCGACGTCTTTAACTTTGAAGAATTTTCTAACAAAAACGACGCCGTTTTGGTGTTTATATAATATTAAGGCTGTCAAATGGATAATACGGAGCAGATAATGTCTGGATCCGGATTTGGAAATATCCGGACGAATCGGATACGGATAATGTCCGACAGATGCTATCCGGATACGGAATATCCGCCACTTTTTTTTAATCTTCAAAAATTTAATGCAGGATGAGGGATTTGAACCTGGTGGAGCTCCTTCTTCTTACCAGCCAATACCACTTGGGCTAGCTGACATGAATGCTGTGTTAGAAAGGGAAATAACTAATAAGTAAAGATAACTTATACCGCATGCTTATATTTTAATATTGAGAAATAAAAAATGAAGACATGTGACAAAGTATTATTGGGAGTAGCATACTTATATTTAATAATTATATATTAAAATTATACTAAAAATATATATTATATATAATTAATTTCGGATATGGATATTTTCGGATACGGATGCGCCTATATCCATATCCGTATTCGGAATCTTCGGATACGGTTAATATTCGTATCTGCTTTTTTTCGGATACAGATAATATCCGCTTTTTCCGGATACGAATACAGATATTTCGGACGGATATCGAATTTTTCGGATTTTTTTGACAGCCTACATAAAACGAAATCGTTTTGGTTTTTACATAAAACGACGTCGTTTTATGTCTAAATGACGTGTCCTGTTTTTAAGGCAAAACGACGTCGTTTTTGGTCGGATTTAAAAAAATTTATAAAAACCAGAAACAACACCCTTCGGCCTTCAACTTAACAGAAAGTTAGAAACCCTTCAACAGAGCAACCTCCCAGGGCCGGCTCTGGGGGTAGGCCATGAGTGCGCCGGCTCAGGGCCCAAAGCAAATTGGGGGCCCATTTTTTTATCCCCGCCCTACCCATATTTTTACACAGGCCGTCCCAATTTTTGAAGAAGGCTGCCCCCCACCAAACACCAAACGCATCCGTTGAAGGACTAAAGAAGGGTTCCCAAAATTTTTGACACGCTGCGTCGCTGCCCTCAGCAAACAGCAAACGTGACGCGAGTCATCCACCCGCCTCAATCTCGCACCATCCAAAGTTTCAGAGATCTGCAAATAAACGATAGTGCATTGATTGGAGTAGTTTGCCCAAATGCTATCTGAACCCTAAAGACCATAAAAATTATTTTTTCTTTCCGGTGCAAGTTGCAAATTAATAATATACCCGAGATTAGGGGTTTTGCATTTGATGAAAGTTTGGTAGAAGCGGGAGCTGACTAAGATTGTATATGTTCCGATCTACTACGGTGTCTTCAGTTCAGTCTTCCATGATAAGCCTGTAATTTTTCGCCATATATATATATATATATATATATAGAGAGAGAGAGAGAGAGAGAGAGAGAATTAAACTAATTTACATATTAGTATGAGCTAATTATAAAAAAAAAAAAAAGAAGCAGAGGGTTAGTTAATTACCTTGGTAATTATTTGATTCATCAATCTTCTTGCTTCTGTACATCTGTAAAAAAATTATTACCACTATTTAAGCTCAAAATATATAATTTTATGATAATTAACTCCATTAGTTAATTATTTAATTACCTGCAAATGGCTCTTGATGTGAGCTATATTTAGGCCGTTCACCTTCACGTTCACCAATTGAAGCACTATTTTTGGGGTTGCTCCTGCAAAAAATAAAACAAAAAATAATAATAATTAAGACAAATACTGAGTTTTTATTTTTATTTTAACTATTCCTCAATAAGCAAATTAAGAATAATATGGATACTCACTCTCTTGTCTTTTCATCACTTGAGAAGTATATGTTGGAGAAAATTGATTCTGATGTGATTATATGTGATTTTTTATCTCAAAATGCTCGAAGAAACCGCTTCTTAGGACGTTAGGAATCTTTCCACTTGGGTTTGGTTCATGTCCCCGAAGTTTTTGTACTCTTCGTTATTTCTTTCAATAAATTGGGATAGGGTACTCTTTTCTTGATCGTGTTTTCCCTGAAGAGGGTTTCGCGCCACAAGGTTTTAATGAGGCTCGTTGCACATTATCCCGTTTTGCTTCAAAAAAATTTGGACATTTATTATGTTAGGTAAAAGGACCTATTATTCAGAGTTCGCCTAGGGCCAACGAAATGTCAGGACCGGCCCTGGGACCTCGAGACTCCAACTCCAACTCCAACTCCAAGCTCTGCCCCGCTCCAATACCGGTCGCCGCCCGCCGCCCGCCGCTGTCGCTGCCGCCTGCATGGTGAAGCTACATTTTTGTTAGATTTGCTTTAGTCTTTTGATTTTATCTTCATGTTGTACTTGATGGTTGAGGTTTTAGGGATCTCACATGATTTGAATGTTGCTCTACAAAGATGTCATCAAGATCTCTTGAATGCGTTGAAATTTGTTATTGTAGCCAAGCAACACCTTCAGGTGATGAGGGACGATGGGTAGGAAACACTTCTGGCTAAGGTTGTGGCAATTTGTAATAAGCATGAGTTTGATGTGCTTGATATGGATGCACCATATGTCCAAGGAAAGAAATCTAGGCGACAAGATTCAAGTGTTTCTAATATGCATCATTACTAGTGTTTTAGATTTGCAGTTACAAGAGCTTAATGCCAGGTTTGATGTGGAGTGTAATATCCGCGTTTTCTATTTTTAGTAATTTCTATCTTTGGTGTATATTCGTTTCGGACAACTCGCTTGGCACTGTTTTGGAATTCTGAATCTATTTTGTTCTCGGAGTTTCTCCGCTTAGACGGGTCTCGATGATGTTTTTACGTAATTTCATCTTGTGTTATATTTTGTCTCATGTGTATTCGATTCTCGTTAAACTCGTTCGATTTTGTCATTTCCTTACTTCCATGAGCTCGTATGACTGAGTAGAGCATGTTGTGAGTTTCGAATTGTTAATCCGACGTTGTATCGTGATTTTCGGATGTTTGGGCCGTGTTTGTAATTTCCTAGAAGTTTAGGGAATTTGTTCCTTGTTCGACCTTGGTTGTGTACCTCAGATCGTTTTGGGGTTCCGTACTTCCATTTCGTGTTATTGTTGCCCAAATATCGATTCCTATTGCTTTTATTCTCTTTCCGGATCATTTTTCGTCATTTTGGGACCCAAGGGGGATGTGGGCCGCGGCACAAGGATTGTGCGCCGCGGCACACACATTGGGCTTGTCGGCCGAGCAGATCGGTGTGCCGCGGCACAAGGATTGTGCGCCGCGGCACACTGCCGAGTCACTGCCGAGTCACTGCCGCGGCACACTTGTCCAGGCCGCGGCACACCCGTGTGGCACTTACCGGCCAAAACCTACTGTACCGCGTGTCGCGGCACAGTTCGGCAGGGCCGCGGCACATGCCGAGTCAGGGCCGCGGCACACTTCGAATGGGCCGCGGCACAACGAGCGGTCTGCCGATCACTGAGTGCGAATTTTGGCTTTGTGCCGCGGCACACCTCAGCTGAGCCGCGGCACACAATGCGGTCAGCGCTATATCAGCGTTTCTTTTCAGCAGATGCGGTTCATTTTCTTCCTTCCTTCCACCGTACGAGAGAGAGAGAGGGTTGAGAGGGGGATTTTTTCTCCATCTACCATTTGATTGTGTGTTTTTCTTCATCTTCTTCCGATCGTGTAGCTCGGATTGTGGATCTAGCCCGTGTTCTTCGGATTATAGTGTTTGAATCTTCAAGAGGTAAGAACTCCTTTAACCCTAGTGTGATTTTGGGAGGGTTTGGTGGTGATCTTGTATTTTAATCCGAGTTAGCCGATGTTATTGTTAGATTTTGATAGTATACTCGTGACCCTTGGTTTTCTTGTTATTGGATGGGATGAAATCCCGTTATTACACCGTTGACCGATATCATTTCCTTATGCACTCTTGGTGTCCGATGAATTGCCCCAACGGGTAGAATTAGGACTAATTCTCACCTTTCCGCGTTATTGAGACTTGTTGTATACCGTTATTGTGTTAGGAGCGGATTTGGGAGGATCGTTCGGACCAAAACCTATTCCTTCGTTGTTTCCTTCGCGTCGTATTATCCAAGGCAAGTACATGTATTACATTCCGTTATGTGCGTATGATTTGGATGCAAATGATGTAAATGGTATTATTGAACGTGTGTGATTGTTTCTCTTCCACCTGGGGATGGCATGTGGCCTCTGGGAGCCGATACTAATGGGTACGGCCACGGAAGTGGACTTGGGTGCGTGCGTTGATATTCTTCCACCTGGGGACGGTTCGACGGGACCTCTGGGGGCCGATACTAATGGGTACGGCCGCGGAAGTGGTTTCTCACCTGGGGACGGTCCGGCGGGACCTCTGGGGGCCGATACTAATGGGTACGGTCGTGAGTTACCAAGTGTGGATAATTGTGATGTGGAAAGCTTGATGATATACTGTTTTGGTGTAAATGTGATATTCCGGAATATTGATTTTCAAAATTATTTTTCTAATGATTTGTTTGCGTTGAATTGTGTATGTATATGATGTTGTGTAATGGTGTACTTGCACTAGCTATTAGAATGCTAACCCCTTAAATGGGGGAAATGCGTCTTATGCATTTCAGGTACCGGGAAGGCTGAGGAGCAGGCACGGGATATGCATGTAAAGGATGGGCTGGCTTGATGATGTGGCTCGAGTCTGGAATTTTATGTTTTGTCATTGCATTTGTCGAGTACTGGAATTAGACTGTCTACTTTTAAACTTGGTTTAAGTCCCCTGCGTGGGCAATGGATTGGTATTTAACTTCTATTCATGTACGCCGTTAAAATGTTTTGGCCGAGGCCACGGCCTTATTTACTTTTGAGTGCATCATTTGTGATTACATTGTGGTTTATTTGTCATGTGTTAGCCTGGTAGACCTCACGAGGGTTCTACGGCGTGTAATGTCCCAGTTGTGAATTGGGGTGTTACATTTATGGTATCAGAGCTTAGGTTTTGAATACCTAGGCCGTCGGTTAATTTTTGGGTCTGTCAGTTGCATCATTAGAGTCAGTCATTGAGCCTAATATCATCATGCTACCGTATTTTCGTGCGACCCGTGGCTGTAAGTCTTCTCGAACTCTTATATCACTGTAATTCGATTTCTTGCGTTATCCGGGATTGTGAATTGTGATACCAACTTTGTCAATTGTGAATCTTTCTGATTTTGTTCTTTTCATTCTTCCTCTAGTATGTTGAGAGGTCGTCGTGGTAGACCAGCTAGGGGACACGGCCGAGGCCATGGACGGGGTGCTGATAATGAAGAGGGCTCACTTTCTCAGTCCTCTGCGGACTCAGCCTCTCACTCAGTGCCGTCGGGTAATAATGCCGACGCCGGGGCTACTGCCGTACTTCAGCAGTTAGTAGCCCAGCTTGCTCAGATAGCTCAGGGTGGACGCCAGAATCCGCCCCCGACACCTGAAGAGGAAGCTAGTAAGTGGCTTCAGACGGTGACTAAGATGCACACTCCTCGTTTCTCCGGATCTTCTGACTCCCTCGGTTGGGAGAATTGGCTTTTCCAGTTGTCCAGGACCTTTGATGCCATAGCTTGTCCTGAAGACAGGAGGGTACATATTGCCCAGTACCTCCTGGATAAGGAAGCTGCGGAATGGTGGGAGGCCGTTGTGCCCAGAGACCGTCGAGCTACTTGGGAGGAATTCAAGGCTGCTATCGAAGCAGAGTATTGTCCGCCGCCAGTCAAGGAGCGCAGAATCGTGGAATTATTCACCGCTACACCTCAGGATGTGCCTATTTCTCAGGCCATCATTTCTTACAATCAGCAGTTGGGTTTCGTAAGAGAACAAGTGAGAACGGAGGCTGATAAAATCCGTTACTTCAATATGCGCATGAAGCCGCATATTAGGCAGAGTATGGCGCCGCTCATGTGCGCCACTTTGAAGGAATACCAGGATCGCGCTCTAGCGATCGAGATGGCCGTCCCAGAATCAGAGTCAGTTTCGGAAGCTAAGAAGCAGAAGACTACCGGTGGATTCTCGACCGGGAAAGGTGGACAGTTTTCGAGGTCTCATTCTGCTCCTACCCCTAGGAAGAGGCCGTTCCATCAGGCCGGTGGATCTCAGGGTAACCGTTCGGTCCAGTCTGTGGCACCGGGCGGGAGAGTTTGTTTTAATTGCAGTCAGCCCGAGCACGTTGTGAAAGATTGCCCATTTCCGTTAGTTGCTTGCTTTACTTGCGGACAAACCGGGCATCGGGCAGCTCATTGTGAGAGGGCCACCAGGGCCGCTAAAGTCCCGACTACCACTACCGATCAGAGGGATCACAGCACTCCAGCTACTCATGTTCCGCAGGGTTCGGGTCGTGGTAGAGGTCGGGGTCAGCCAGATCGCCGTACATCGTCGAGTTCGGGTTCAGTTCACCCCCAATTGTATCAGATGAGGCGCGCGGAGGAGGAAGACATTCCGGTGGCGTCAGGTACCACTCAGATCCTTACTCATCCAGTTTCCGTGCTTTTTTATTCGGGTGCTACCCATTCCTTTATTGCATCGGATTGTGTGAATCGTATTGGCTTTAACTGCTTGTTTGAGTGTGAACCGTTTGTGGTGGGTACGCCTAGCGGGGATCGTATGGTTGAGGACCGGGAAGTTAGGGATTGCCCCGTAAGGATCGGGAGCCGAGATTGGCCCTCGAATCTCATTGTTATAGACCTTAAGGGTGAGGATTTAATCCTCGGGGACGATTGGTTAGAGCGTCACGGTGCTATCATGAACTATCGGACTCGTACCATCTCGATAGTGGCCGAGGACGGCACCGAGCATACCCTCATCGGTCGAAAGCCGGGGAGATCGGGGAGTGTGATTAGCACCTTAAAGGCGATGAAACTTTTGAACCAGGGTTGTATCGGCTATTGGTGTTACGCTCTGCAGGCGGAGGATGGTGGAGTTGACATGTCGTCAATTCCAGTTGTTAGTGAGTATCCCGATGTTTTCCCAGACGACTTGCCGGGGTTACCACCGCAGCGAGAGGTGGAGTTTCCTATCGATCTTGAGCCGAATGCAGCCCCTATTTCTCGAGCACCGTACCGTATGGTACCGTCGGAGATGTTAGAGTTGAAGAATCAGTTGGGAGAATTGTTAGATAAAGGGGATATTCGACCGAGCGCATCGCCTTGGGGTGCGCCCGTACTTTTTGTTAAGAAGAAGGATGGGTCGCTTCGTTTATGCATCGATTATCGAGAATTAAACAAGCTGACCATCAAAAATAAATACCCTTTGCCCCGGATCGACGACTTGGTTGATCAGCTTCAGGGGGCGACAGTCTTTTCGAAGGTTGATTTGCGATCGGGATACTACCAGTTGAGGATTCGGGACATCGATATACCGAAAGCTGCCTTTCGGACGAGATATGGCCATTACGAGTTTGTGGTTATGCCTTTCGGGCTAACCAATGCCCCAGCTGTGTTCATGCAGTTAATGAACAAAGTTTTTATTGAGTATCTAGATAAATTCGTAGTCGTCTTTATAGATGATATTCTGATCTACTCACGGAGTCGGGAGGAGCACGCCTTACATCTCCGGATTGTATTAGACATTTTGAGAGCTGAGCAGTTGTATGCGAAGTTCTCTAAGTGTGAGTTTTGGCTCAAGGAGGTTATGTTCCTCGGGCATGTGATTTCAGCAGAAGGAGTTCGGGTGGATCCACAGAAAATAGAGGCAGTGATGGCTTGGGAACCGCCCAAAAACGTGAAGGAAGTGAGGAGTTTTCTGGGTCTTGCCGGTTATTACCGTAGATTTGTTGAGGGATTTTCTAAGATCGCTAGACCACTCACTCAGTTGCTCCATAAGACTCAGAAATTCGAGTGGACCGCAGACCGACAGAGTAGTTTTGACGAGTTGAAGAGACGACTAACTACCGCACCCGTGTTAACGTTGCTTCAGGGGAATGAGGATTTCGTGGTATATAGTGATGCTTCGGGCCTCGGGCTCGGATGTGTTTTGATTCAGAGAGACAGGGTGATTGCTTATGCGTCCCGCCAGTTGAAACCGTATGAGGCGAATTACCCCACGCACGTTTTAGAGTTAGCCGCGGTCGTTTTCGCCTTAAAGATCTGGAGGCATTATCTCTATGGATCGTCGTGTAAGATTTTTACGGACCACAAGAGTCTGAAGTATATCTTCAGTCAGAAAGAGTTGAATATGAGACAGCGTAGGTGGTTGGAGCTAATTAAAGATTGTTGGGAAAAATAATGTTGTTTTGATAATTGTCAAACAACAAAAGCTTGATACAGCAAGCCCTGTATCGAAAGCCGGTTGAAGTTGCAATCCTGTATCGAAGACCTTCTGATAGCGCCAGCATACATCAAAGCTTTCACGCTACCAAGATACAGCAACAAAATCTAAATAAAATCCAAGTATGGAAGCTGTCTCGAAACCTCAATACAGCACCCTTCCATACAGCGCCTGACTATTCCATTATGCCTACAGCACTAGTGGATACAGCATTCACATCGGAACAGGACTGAAGACCATTTGAAAAGGAATCTTTAGTATTCACTAAAGTCAAGTACCGTTTGATAAAGAAGTATTTAAATACTGAAAGGATAAAGTATTTAAATACTGAAGCTGTCAGAGATCTTCAAATCCCGCAATATCCGGATCCTGATCTATTCAAGTTATCAAGGAATCTTGCCCAACGGATCTATCTCAACGGATATATTATTCAGATGACTATATATATCTCATAAGAGCGTTAAAGATCAGACATCATACATAGCCGAAGTTACCAAGTGAAGAAGCTATCATTATATACATCAGAGCAAAACATATCTCCAGAAGCTAACTGCAATTAAGATCTAAAGAGATATACAGTACTCAACATCAAGAACAGTCATCATCTGCTCAAGAACTTCATATTCAAAACTGCTGTTCTTACCTGGTTACCTACCTTTTACCTCTGTGTAAAAACTGAGCTCTGTGTGAACTCAACAAGTTATTCTGACCTGTGTGGGACGAATAAGGACGAAGCTTTGGAACTGTGTGTGAAGAAGCAAGTCAAGAAGGAAGCTTTAACCAATATGTGTGAACGGTTGAAAGCGACAGTCTTTGTATCTATCTGTGTGAACGATACAAGGATAGGTTTGATTATAAATACATAGTTGTGTACGCAGTATTTATAATAAACATTTTACTCCTGTGTGGAGGACCAGTGGACGTAGAGGAGTTTACCTCGAACCACTTAAATACTGTGTTATTTACCTTTCGCCGTTACTGTTTTCATAACTGTGATTTACATAAGTATACACTGCAAAACCCTGTACGCACCAAGCTAACAGGAGATTAGACCGAGTTGCTGTATCGACGGCAACTTACTGTATTTTAAGACTTCCGCTACGCACTCAGATTCGAAAACCATACAGCCTGTTGCTTAAACATTTCCCAAGCTGTGTCGAGTATACTTAAGGGGACCAACAATTAGTATCAGAGTGGTTGATTCTAAAAAGAATCAGTCATATTTTTAACTGAATTAGATCCTTAAAAACACTTATTTTCGAAAACAGTCTTTGTAATTCCCATCTTCTAATATGGATACCTTTATGTCTAACAAGATATCTATGTTTCACATTAACGAGTTTGATGACTGGAGAAACAGGATGAAGAACAAACTCAAAGCCTTCATTGGAGAATCAAAAGCTCCGCCCGCATCAACAAAGACCGAAGAATGTCTTTAGATGGTCACTGATAGTGACTCGTCTGATGATGAGCTGGAGGATAGAGCCTATGTGTGCTCTATGGCCAAAGTTAAAGAAGAAAATGAAGACGGCGATGATGATGAGGTAAGCTCCACCTCAACTATTCCTATAAATGCATCTCATACCTTTGAAAATATGCTGAATGAATTTAATAACATTCAAACGGCCTATGAGATATTGAAAGGAGAAAACATACAGCTTGAAATTTCTAACTTAGAGCTGAAAGAAGAAAATGACTTGCTGAAGAATAATTACGAAAATATGTAGTTGATTGCGAAAACAACAAAGTCAATTTAGAAAAACTCATGGAGAGCAATCATGAACTTGCTCATAATCTAAATGAGACTAAGTCTCATCTTGAAAGCAAGACAAATAATTTGGCTCTACTCGAAGCCAAAATAAAATCTCTCGAGAAACGTGAAGGAGAATTAGAGACAATCTTGAAATCTTTCGAGAAATCCTCTAAAAGAATGGAAGAGATCCTAAGCACTGGGCAACATGCTCATGATAAACGTGGCTTAGGGTACAACTCGTTCTCCAACAAAGAAAAATCTAGTACAGTATTCGTCAGGAGTGAGGAATCCATTCCTGTATCGAAAGAAGTCCCGAGTTCTGTGAAGGAACCTATTGCACCGCGAACAGCAAAAGCTGCCATTCCACCCCCGCAACTCTACTATTCGAGACAGTGGAACCAACAGCCACTTAGAAGGCGTACTCAACAGCATGCTCCACAAGCATATCATAAACGCCAAGATATTCAGAAGAAGGTCAGATTCAACCAACAAAGGCCCGCAAAGAAGATTTCTCGCACAAAGACGCCTAGGCACTGGATACAGGAGCCCCGCTATTCCTCGAGACAGCAGGTGCCCGCACGGTATCAACAACAGAATTGGGAATCCAATTGGAGACCCAGGAGGCAATATGCAAGATCTATGAAAATGGCTCCACCTCCGAGACAAAAATCGTACTGGAATAACAACTATAATTCTCGATTTTTCATGCATTATAATTATCATAATTACAATGACTACGTGCCTGCCCCACGTAGATATCGATATAATGGACCAAAAGTAGCCTACAACAAACAAATTGTTACCCGGCAAATTTGGGTACCAAAAGGCAATATCTCACCAGGACCCAAAGTTACTTGATATCCATGCGTCGACATGAATCGGGAGCGCTACAGCCAGAAATCCCTGTAATTTTTTATGCTTTTACTCATTAAGTGAGGGGGAATACTGTAAGAATACAGTGTTAATCCTAACATGCATGTAAGAACTAAATCCTGTATGTACCTTTTAAGGGGGAACACTATATTATTCACGGATACAGTATTTTTTTTTTTCACTACATGACATCAATTTTTGATTGATAATTTTTATTACTGTAAGAACTCGTCTACGAACAGTTCATAGGTTCAGTTGTACTCAACTAGATTACTAATGTAAGATTGTGCCTACGCGCCAATCATAAGTTTAAGATGTAACACACTTCCCTATTAGATGCTATCATTTTAGAAATTGCCTGCGAGCAGTTCACATCTCTTTTAAACAAAGTGCTGAAGACCAGATCATTTGACAGAAGATCAAGAAGCCTGTTCAAGAAATTATCAAAAAGAGGGAAACTGTTGGGAAAATTAAACTCTTGTATCGAAGTCCTCTCAAGTTGCCATCAAATGGTTATCAAAGAGGGAAATTGTTTTTAGCCTGAAGAGGTTTTGATATCAAGACCTTGGCATGATCAAGAAGTTTTTGAATTATCAAGGAAGTTTTGGAAATTATCAAAAATGGGGAAATTGTTGGGAAAAATAATGTTGTTTTGATAATTGCCAAACAACAAAAGCTTGATACAGCAAGCCCTGTATCGAAAGCCGGTTGAAGTTGCAATCCTGTATCGAAGACCTTCTGATAGCGCCAGCATACAGCAAAGCTTTCACGCTACCAAGATACAGCAACAAAATCTAAATAAAAGCCAAGTATGGAAGCTGTCTCGAAACCTCAATACAGCACCCTTCCATACAGCGCCTGACTATTCCATTATGCCTACAGCACTAGTGGATACAGCATTCACATCGTAATGTGATCAAGACCATTTGAAAAGGAATCTTTAGTATTCACTAAAGTCAAGTACCGTTTGATAAAGAAGTATTTAAATACCGAAAGGATAAAGTATTTAAATATCAAGTCATCAGAGATCTTCAAATCCCGTAATATCCGGATCCTGATCTATTCAAGTTATCAAGGAATCTTGCCCAACGGATCTATCTCAACGGATATATTATTCAGAAGACTATATATATCTCATAAGAGCGTTAAAGATCAGACATCATACATAGCCGAAGTTACCAAGTGAAGAAGCTATCATTATATACATCAGAGCAAAACATATCTCCGTGCTTTACCGCAATTAAGATCTAAAGAGATATACAAGGCTCAACATCAAGAACAGTCATCATCCGCTCAAGAACTTCATATTCAAATCATTGTTCTTACTCGGTTACCTACCTTTTACCTCTGTGTAAAAACTGAGCTCTGTGTGAACTCAACAAGTTATTCTGACCTGTGTGGGACGAATAAGGACGAAGCTTTGGAACTGTGTGTGAAGAAACAAGTCAAGAAGGAAGCTTTAACCAATCTGTGTGAACGGTTGAAAGCGACAGTCTTTGTATCTATCTGTGTGAACGATACAAGGATAGGTTTGATTATAAATACATAGTTGTGTACGCAGTATTTATAATAAACGTTTTACTCTTGTGTGGAGGACCAGTGGACGTAGAGGAGTTTACCTCGAACCACTTAAATACTGTGTTATTTACCTTTCGCCATTACTGTTTTCATAACTGTGATTTACATAAGTATACGCTGCAAAACCCTGTACGCACCAAGCTAACAGGAGATTAGACCGAGTTGCTGTATCGACGGCAACTTACTGTATTAAAGACTTCCGCTACGCACTCAGATTCGAAAACCATACAGCCTGTTGCTTAAACATTTCCCAAGCTGTGTCGAGTATACTTAAGGGGACCAACAAAGATTACGACCTCGAGATACTTTACCATCCGGGTAAGGCTAACGTAGTGGCTGATGCGTTGAGCCGGAAGCCGATGGCATTACAGATGTTAGAGGTACTTACACCACAGAGTAGGATCCAACGAGATTTTATTTGCCAGAATATCGAGGTTTGGGTTCAGAGAGTCCAGGGCCAGTTATGTGCGTTGGAAATCACTTCGTCCTTGACTGATGATATCAAGGAGAAACAGTATGATGATCCGTTTTTAGTCCAGCTGAGGGAGGATGTGAGGAAGGGGAAAGCCCCTGGATTTGTGGTTCACGATGATGGAGTTTTAAGGTTTTGCGGCAGACTTTGTGTACCGAGTGTTATTGAGCTGAGACAGAAGATCTTGAGTGAAGCTCATGCTACACCTTACTCCATACATCCTGGTACGAGTAAAATGTACAAGGATGTGAGGAGCAACTACTGGTGGAGTAATTTGAAGACAGACGTTAGCGAGTTTGTGTCGAGGTGTCTGACCTGTCAGCAGGTTAAGATCGAGCATCAGCGACCCGCAGGGCTTTTACGACCACTTCCTATCCCGGAGTGGAAATGGGAGGATATTTCTATGGATTTCATTACCGGCATGCCTAAGACTCGGACTCGAATGAACATGATTTGGGTTATTGTTGATCGACTAACCAAATCAGCTCACTTTATGAGTATTAAGGATACTTGGGGACCGGAGAGGCTGGCGCGAGTGTTTGTTGCGGAGATCGTGAGATTGCATGGGACTCCTAAGAGTATTGTTTCAGATCGTGATGGCCGATTTGTATCACATTTTTGGCAGGCTGTTCATCGAGCTTTGGGGACTGAGTTGAGACTCAGTACGTCTTACCACCCTCAGATCGACGGACGGTGAGCGGACGATCCAGACGTTGGAGGATATGTTGAGAGCCTGTGCCTTAGATTGGAAGGATGATTGGGAGTCGCACTTGCCGTTAATCGAGTTCACGTACAACAATAGTTGGCACGCCTCGATTAAAATGGCACCATTTGAAGCATTATATGGGAGAAGGTGTAGATCGCCATTGTGTTGGGACGATACGTCCGAGCTGATTGGTACCGAGCCCGACATGATAGTTGAGGCGAGAGAGAAGGTTGCTATAATTCGTGATAGATTGTTGACGGCCCAGAGTCGGCAGAAGTCTTATGCCGATACACGTCGCCGACCGTTGGAGTTTGAGGTAGGAGACCATGTATTGCTTAAGGTGTCGCCGACACGGGGAGTTTACCGCTTCGGTCGGAAGGGTAAACTTAGTCCGAGATTTATTGGACCGTTCGAGATTCTAGAGAGAATTGGAGAGCTTGCATATCGGTTAGGTTTGCCACCGTCCCTGAGCCACGTGCATAACGTATTTCATGTTTCCCAGCTTAGAAAGTACGTATCGGACCCTAGCCATATTATTGATTTTGGAGAGATCGAGTTGGGGCCCGACATTACCTTCGAGGAGAGGCGGATTCAGATCTTAGAGCGTCGGGTGAAGCAACTCAGGCACAAGACCATTCCTTTGGTTAAAGTGCAGTGGTCGAGGCATGGATCCGAGGAAGCCACGTGGGAAACGGAGGAGAGTATGAGGTCGAGATACCCCGAGTTATTCGTGTTGTAAGTTTCGGGACGAAACTTATTTTTAGGGGGAGATAATGTAATATCCGCGTTTTCTATTTTTAGTAATTTCTATCTTTGGTGTATATTCGTTTCGGACAACTCGCTTGGCACTGTTTTGGAATTCTGAATCTATTTGTTCTTGGAGTTTCTCCGCTTAGACGGGTCTCGATGATGTTTTTACGTAATTTCATCTTGTGTTATATTTTGTCTCATGTGTATTCGATTCTCGTTAAACTCGTTCGATTTCGTCATTTCCTTACTTCCATGAGCTCGTATGACTGAGTAGAGCATGTTGTGAGTTTCGAATTGTTAATCCGACGTTGTATCGTGATTTTCGGATGTTTGGGCCGTGTTTGTAATTTCCTAGAAGTTTAGGGAATTTGTTCCTTGTTCGACCTTGGTTGTGTACCTCAGATCGTTTTGGGGTTCCGTACTTCCATTTCGTGTTATTGTTGCCCAAATATCGATTCCTATTGCTTTTATTCTCTTTCCGGATCATTTTTCGTCATTTTGGGACCCAAGGGGGGTGTGGGCCGCGGCACAAGGATTGTGCGCCGCGGCACACATTGCCCGGTCTTGGCGAGCGGTATGCCGTGTGCCGCGGCACAAGGATTGTGCGCCGCGGCACACTGCCGAGTCATCGCCGCGGCATACTTGTCTGTGCCGCGGCACACCCGTGTGGCACTTACCGGCCAAAACCTACTGTACCGCGTGCCGCGGCACAGTCCGGCAGGGCCGCGGCACATGCCGAGTCCGGGCCGCGGCACACTTCGAATGGGCCGCGGCACAACGAGCGGTCTGCCGATCACTGAGTGCGAATTTTGGCTTTGTGCCGCGGCACACCTCAGCTGAGCCGCGGCACACAATGCGGTCAGCGCTATATCAGCGTTTCTTTTCAGTAGATGCGGTTCATTTTCTTCCTTCCTTCCACCGTACGAGAGAGAGAGGGTTGAGAGGGGGATTTTTTCTCCATCTACCATTTGAGTGTGTGTTTTTCTTCATCTTCTTCCGATCGTGTAGCTCGGATTGTGGATCTAGCCCGTGTTCTTCGGATTATAGTGTTTGAATCTTCAAGAGGTAAGAACTCCTTTAACCCTAGTGTGATTTTGGGAGGGTTTGGTGGTGATCTTGTATTTTAATCCGGGTTAGCCGATGTTATTGTTAGATTTTGATAGTATACTCGTGACCCTTGGTTTTCTTGTTATTGGATGGGATGAAATCCCGTTATTACACCGTTGACCGATATCATTTCCTTATGCACTCTTGGTGTCCGATGAATTGCCCCAACGGGTAGAATTAGGACTAATTCTTACCTTTCCGCGTTATTGAGACTTGTTGTATACCGTTATTGTGTTAGCAGCGGATTTGGGAGGATCGTTCGGACCAAAACCTATTCCTTCATTGTTTCCTTCGCGTCGTATTATCCAAGGCAAGTACATGTATTACATCCCGTTATGTGCGTATGATTTGGATGCAAATGATGTAAATGGTATTATTGAATGTGTGTGATTGTTTCTCTTCCACCTGGGGATGGCATGTGGCCTCTGGGAGCCGATACTAATGGGTACGGCCACGGAAGTGGACTTGGGTGCGTGCATTGATGTTCTTCCACCTGGGGACGGTTCGACGGGACCTCTGGGGGCCGATACTAATGGGTACGGCCGCGGAAGTGGTTTCTCACCTGGGGACGGTCCGACGGGACCTCTGGGGGCCGATACTAATGGGTACGGTCGTGAGTTACCAAGTGTGGATAATTGTGATGTGGAAAGCTTGATGATATACTGTTTTGGTGTAAATGTGATATTCCGGAATATTGATTTTCAAAATGATTTTTCTAATGATTTGTTTGCGTTGAATTGTGTATGTATATGATGTTGTGTAATGGTGTACTTGCACTAGCTATTCGAATGCTAACCCCTTAAATGGGGGAAATGCGTCTTATGCATTTCAGGTACCGGGAAGGCTGAGGAGCAGGCACGGGTTATGCATGTAAAGGATGGGCTGGCTTGATGATGTGGCTCGAGTCTGGAATTTTATGTTTTGTCATTGCATTTGTCGAGTACTGGAATTAGACTGTCTACTTTTAAACTTGGTTTAAGTCCCCTGCGTGGGCAATGGATTGGTATTTAACTTCTATTCATGTACGCCGTTAAAATGTTTTGGCCGAGGCCACGGCCTTATTTACTTTTGAGTGCATCATTTGTGATTACATTGTGGTTTATTTGTCATGTGTTAGCCTGGTAGGCCTCACGAGGGTTCTACGGCGTGTAATGTCCCAGTTGTGAATTGGGGTGTTACATGGAGAACACTGAACTTTTACATTGTGTTACATGTTTGAGTCCTTCATCGTCATTTGCAGCTTTTGATGAGGATAAATTGTTGAGGATGGTTGAACTTTATCCTGATGATTTTCTGGAATTTCCTGAAGCGATAGTTCGAAACCAGATTCAAAATTTTATTAAAGATGTTCGACGCGATCCATGTTTTTTGGAATTGAAAGGACTTTCAGTTCTTTGTAGATAGCTTGTAGAAACAAACAAGTGCACAATATATCGTGTGGTGTGTAAACTTGTAAAGTTGCATTGATTTTGTCGGTAGCAACTGCAAGTGTTGAACGAGTCTTTTCAGCTATGAATTATGTGAAGAGTGAGCTACGTAATAAGATAGGTGATCAATGGTTAAATGATCGTCTTATAACTTTTATAGAAAGGGACGTATTTAAAACTATTAGTAATGATGTTATTTTAGCATATTTTAAGGAAATGGACTCTAGGCGATTTTGTTTGTAAATGTATGAATATCTTTTATTAGTACAATTTTCTTTTATTATTTGTAATTTTTAATATAATTTTAGAACATATTTATTGCACAATATTTTTTGGTTGTCCGTTACTTTTCTTTTTGGTGCGTTGTTGCCCTAGGCGGATCCATCATCTGACTCGGGACACCAGTAGTTTTCGGATGCTGGATCCGCCTATGCTCTATGTTGGCCACTTAAGTATACTGGATACAGTTTGGGAAATCGTTTAAACAACAAACTGTATGGAATCTAAATCTGAGTGCGTAGCGGAAGTCTTGGATACAGTTAGTTGCCGTGGATACAGCAACGACGTATTAGGTGTATACTTAATATATCACAGTTATTTCAAACAAGAAAGTCAAGGTAAATGACACAGTAATTTAAGTGGTTCGAGGTAAACCCCTCTACGTCCACTGGTCCTCCACACAGGAGTAAAATGTTTATTATATAATTACTGCGTACACAACTACGTAATTATAAACAAACCTATCCTTGTATCGTTCACACAGATTGATACAAAGAATGTCACTTTCAACCGTTCACACAGATTGGTTAAAGCTTCCTTCTTGACTAGCTTCTTCACACACAGTTCCAAAGCTTCGTCCTTATTCGTCCCACACAGGTCAGAATAACTTGTTGAGTTCACACAGAGCTCGGTTTTTACACAGAGGTAAAAGGTTAGGTAACCAGGTAAGAACAGCAGCTTTGAATGTCAAGATCTGATGATAGCTGTTCTTGATGTTTGAGCACTGTATATCTCTTTCGTTCTTAATAGCAGTATGCTTTGGAGATATGTTTGCTCAGATGATAACTTGATAGCTTTGAGAGTTACTTTGATTCGTAATTCGTTGGTCACTGATCTTCAATGTCTTCAAGGATATATATAGCCTCTGAAGAAAGTATCCGTTGAGATGTCCGTTTGAATAAGATTTCCTTCAACGGGAATATGACATGATCCGGATTTCATGGGATTCTCAAGATCTGAAGATCGATGTATTTAAATACTTTATCCTTGAGTATTTAAATACTTCTTTGTTCAACGGAACTTGACTTGTGTTCTTCTTTGTCCTTTTGTGAACTGTATGGAAGGAGACTGTATTTAGGGCATCGAGACAGTTTTCCATACTTGATCTATTACAAGTCTTCTTCTTTGTCGACGAGCTTCACTTATGCTGATTCGAGGCTGGTCTTCGATACATGATAAATCCTTGAATCCTCGATACAGTTTCCTTTACTGTATTTGGCATATATGTCAAAACCTTCTCAATAACAAATAACAATCGATACAGGGATCGGGTATCCCGGCTGAATCGATACAGGGTGTTTGTTTTTCCTAACACTCTACTACTAAGCAATTCCCACTTGGACATATTTGGTTAATTTATAAACTATGTTCATTTATAAAAATTAAGAATGGGTCCTAATTTTTTAATGGATATAATTTAAGAGTCAATTATTAATCAAATTTTGTGGAAGGTTTTATTTATTTTTTTAATTTCCAAAATAAATTTCTCATTTAGCTAGTATCTATCTTTATTCCCAAATTATTTTTATTTCACAAATTATTATACCTCACAAACACATGATATTTTCGAACCGTTTCATCACATATTATTTTCGGCCCGTTTTGTTCTAGAATATCATTTTTGACCCGTCTAACTCTGGGGCAATATTTTCAACAAGTTTTATCGAGGGTATTATTTTCGATCGGTTACGCCCCGATTTGACATTTTTAACCCATTTCGCTCTAATATGGTATTTTCAACCTGTTTCGCCCTCTGATGACATCTTTGACCGAGTTCTTTCCGGGACGTTATTTTCAATTGCTTTCGCCCGAGACTTCATTTTCAACCCATTTTGGGACGTGAGTTTCGAGCCGTTTCGCGAATGGACGTCGTTTTCAACCCATTTTGCCACATGACAATATTTTCTACTAGTTTCGTCACGTGGAGATATTTTTCGACCTATTTTGCCTCGCGACGACATTTTCGACCAGCTTCGTCATGGGACAGTATCCTCGATCCGTCACGCTCCCGAACTTTATTTTCGATTACTCCTTGGGATATCATTTTCGATCATTTTTGTCTCGAGACATCATTTTGGGCCTGTTTCGCCTGAGGATGTCATTTTCGGCCCATTTTGCTACGGGGTGTCATTTTCGATCCGGGACGTCATTTTCAACATGTTTCGCCCTGTGACGTTGTTTTCGGTTTGTTTTGTAACTGGACGTCGCTTTCGATCATTTTTTCTCCGTAACGTCATTTTCGGGGACATCATTTTCTGCCCGTTTAGCACTGGGATGATTTTTTCGCTCGGTTTTATACGTGACCTTATTTTCGATCTGTTTCTCCCTAAGGTATTATTTTCGACCTGTTATTGCCCAGTATGATATTATCACCCCGTGATGATATTTCCGATCAGTTTCGCCATGTGATGTTTTTCGATCCGTTTTTGCCATGAAAGTACATTCTAATTTTCTAGAACATACTATCACCCTTTATTCAAGATCATGACAATATCATCTTCTAATTTCATAATTATCCAAGGACGACAACACATACCTCTTGTTAATGATGTCTAAATCTAACATTATCTTCAACAAGAATTCAAGATTATCATGAATGTATCCATAATCATATCCCGAGTATATTAATCACTTAATAAACTCAACACAATCTTTCATCGTTATGATATATACTTAAGAGTTCCTTGAAAAATCATGAATTACTCTAAAACATGATTTAATTAATCATCATTATCTTCACCACATACTCATAAAACATCAATAATCATAGTCATCCTTCAATAATCTATTATGTACGAAGTAGTCAACAACAAAATCTTGAAAAAAGCATAAAATTAGCCAACATACATTTTGAAAATGAACAACAACCTTCAAATACCACAAAAATCAACAAAAACTCCAAATTTCAAGCTTCAATTCAAGTTATGATGCTCTAAACCAAGTTGGAAGAGGGTGAATATCACATACACATCAAGAGGGATAATTCTGGTGAGAGAAAATCGATTTTGGCTCGTGAAGAAATGAAAGACCAAACCTTGCTTTATAATCTGCACATTTCTTAATGGTCTTAACCTTCCCTCACTTTCGTATGTAGGCAACACCATGTACGTTATCCGACCCCGACAGCTTATGCTAATTCATTCCAGGGGTTACTGCTTCAGTTTGTCTTACGCAACTAGTTGTTGCTGTTAACATGTGAATTTTACACATATTTTAGGTATTTTGATCGAGCTTAATCATATATAGATGTGTTAGAATTGCATAAACAAAGAGCCAAAGAGGGGGGATGAGAAATGAGGAAGCGGCGACTAAGATTCGACCTTTTAGAGCATCTTTATCCATGAGGTATGGGGGTTCGGGTAGTAGAATTGTGAGGTTTATGGTTAGGATGAAGAGGTTTGGGGTTTGAGTTTGTAGAATGAGGTTTGAAAATCCAAACCCCTTCTAAATCTCTCTCCCCCCCTATTTTGTACTTTATTTTATTCCTCGCTTCACCCACTATTACCCTATTTTCTATTATATTCCCCAACAATTCCAACCCCCAATTTATATGCATTTTTTAAATTTAGTTAAAATAGTATATATTATTCATAAATGTTATAACTAATTAAATTATTTTAGTGGTTTATTAAAATTTTATGTTGACTTTTTTCCTTTTTTTTGTAAATTCGGTTAAAATTAAATATATTATTTATTAATTTACATAATTATTATATTCTTTCAGTGGTTTATTAAATTCATCATACTTTTTTAAAAGTTCTTTTGGTAATTTGCCCCATTTTTATTTTATTTTAATTTTTTATTTAATGTCTAATATTTATAAAAGTTTCATCTCATTATTATATTTCAGTTATCACACACATAAATTTAAAACAATAACTAATAAATAAATGAAAATATAAATACAAATATTTATTGAAAATAAAAAAAAAGATAGTGAAGAATATATGCGACCAGTGACAAAGTAGGTTTACGAGGTTTACGAATATTGAAAGTTTATAGTGGTAAAAATATTTTAGTGATGTGACAGTTGAGAATCGAAAAACAAAATTTGATAAAATACTGTTAAAGCCACAAACAAAGTGTCTCAAATCAAATGGGACTACCAAGTGAGTAATTATGGGAAGATGGATTATGTCATTGAACCAACTATATATTGAGCCCAAATAGTCAACATATATAAACTTTATATAAATATGTAAAATCGTATCATATACTAGAAATCATGACAAGTTTTCTCATTGGATAACTTGTTGACAAGGGTTGACTTTGGAACCGGACGAAAAATGCAAATTAAAAGCATAAATAAAAAGTAAAGAAAAGATGAATTATAATGGAACTCAATTGACCTCTTTTTACGTTTAGGTAATGTTTCCTTAAATTCTATAAAGACATTATTTGATTGTCACTCCTACGAGTGTCCTTATTCTCTGATGGTCAACGCATTTATTTAGCTAGCCATTAATCCCCACAATTTACCATACAACACGAAAATACGACGTGAAAACGACACGAAAATTTAGTGTTTGTGTTTGCATTTTGAGTACACAACACGAAAATACACGAACACGAAATACACAATCGAGATTTAGTGTCGGTTTTGTATTTACCATTTGAGTACACGACACGACACGAGGTACACGAAATATATATATATATATATAATATAATTTAAAATTTTATATTTTATTTTATAAAAACACACATTTCTTTTTCTATTAAACCTTAAAATTCGGAAATATAATGTGAACTTTCATAAATTTCGTGTAAACGTTCGTGTTTCCATTGCCATTCGTTTCGTTTCGTCTACTAAAACCAATAAAAATAATATTAAAATATTAAAATTATTATTTTTTATAAAATTTAATATTGATTTTATATTATTTGCCTAAGACGAAAACACGACACGAATTTGCATGGTACACGACACACCACGACATGAATTTATTTCATGTCGTGTATGAGTTTGGACTTCTGGTACACGAAATATGAGAGTACACGACACGAACGATTTGCTAGGTCTGCTAGCCATAAGTAACCTCCCTTGACCATTGTCCCTCCAAGTTGAAAAGGATTAGAACTCAGTCATGCTGAACACTCATACTTCCTCCATTCTTTTATTATTGCAACGTGTTGACTATTACACTGTTCACATACTTTCTTTTGACCGTCTTTTGTGATTTATACATTTGAAAAAATATAGTCATATGAGATCTTGTTAGATTCATCTCGATATATACTTTTAAAATATCAACTTCTTATAATTTTTAAAAATAAAGAATTGAAGATATTAATAATTAAAGTTGTGCATTGACAAACGTAAAAATCAGATATTGCAGTTATAAGAGAACGGAGGTAGTCATACTTTAATTTCCTTAAAGGCAACGCGACTTTAGAGCATATTTAATCAATACAATGGGTTGAGAAACTAAAATCTTGAGTTTTTATTTTATGGTCTAGATTTTAAACATCGTCAATCTTTATTCACAAAATATTTCAAAAAATTATTATAATAAAAAAAGGACAGGATTCGTCCAATTTAAGAAAAACTACGTTTATTGTCCTAACGTATGGATTTTTTTACGTCTGTGTCCTAATCTAAGTATAATTGCAAATTGCCATATAACGCATTCAAAATTTTAATGTCCGTGTCCTAATGACCGGAATCCGGCCAATTTGCCTATGTAGCACACCGGAAATTTGACGTGGCTTGATTACATCATTTTAATAAAATAAAATTGGCCACATAAGGTCCATATGTTAGGACAATAAACGTAATTTTCCCTCCAATTTATGATAGTGATACTCACATTAACTATTATCATTTTCACTGTCACTTGGAGCTAGGATTTAAAATAAAATGATATATGCAAGTTATAAAAAAGTAAAAACACATGAGTTAATCAGCTAATGAATACATAAAACAACCTACTATATATATATAAGGTGTGTGTGTGTATATATGTTATTGTACAATCTCAAGATAAAAAATTGAAGTAATTCTTTTAACTGTTACAGTATGTGATCAATACAACAATATACAATCTTATATATATATTATCCTAAAAGTAAAAAAATAAAAAAATTACATATCAGCTGCATCAACTCTAGTTGTAGAGCCAATTCCAACTTGCAACCATTGAGATGGACTACCAATATTGACCATCTCATTCAAGTCACTCAATCTACCCAACTTGATCAACTTACTATCGGCTTCGTCCTCAATGTATTGCGTCTTTGTATTTTTGTTATCGACGGTCTCATTCTTAGCATTGCTACTCGCAACAATGTTGCCATTGATGTTATCATCATCTCCCTTTTCTAGTTGTAGATCGTCGCCCTTTGTGTCGGGGGCAATCCACGGTTGGAGTTGCATATCTGTGGAAATGTTTAGGCCCAATGGTCCGGGAGGGTACCCCTTTATATCCGGCACGTGAGCCCAAGCTGGGACATTGAGGTCTAGCTTGTCGGGTACATTGATTGTCGGTTTATGGTGATGGTGAATTGGCTCGGAGGAGTTGTTATCTTGGAAGTGAAATTTAGGTGAAGAAGATGTTTCCGGTGAATTTGAAGTGATCCAATGACATCTTTTGTGACCTCCTAGGGCTTGTCCCGAAGCAAACACCCTATGACAAATGGAACATTCATGAACTTTTGGTTTTCTTCTTGCAGGCCCAACCAACGAATGACCTTGTTCAAATTGGAAGTTAGATGGAGTTGGTTTTGATGGGGGGATCAAGAATTCCTCGTTGTTTGTTATCACATCATCTTCTAGCACTAGAGCACTATTGTTATAATTTTGTTGCATTTGATCTTGTTTTGCTGCGTAGCAACCTTTGACCTTCTTGTGACTCGCTCTGTGTCCCCCTAGTGCTTGGTGAGAGTTGAACACTTTCTTGCACGCTTTGCATTCAAACATCCCTTTAGGGGTAGGAACCCCTTTTGCCCTATGATGGTCAAAGGTGATTGCCCTACTTTTCGACGGGTCGAAATACGAATGAGAGTTCCGCCTCTCCTCCGCCTCCCGGCTGGCGGACGCGCAAGACTCCTCCGGCTCGACTGCAGGGGGATCGACTACCGTGTTAGCTAGTTGCACTAAGCATCTAGCTAATAAGATATCATCATCCTCACTTGGTGGGTAGCTACTAGTACTAAAACAACTCGCTTTCGAACGGAGAGATCTCTTTCGTTTGGACCACCTGCTGCCGCAACGCGTACCGCCGACAGCGCCTTCGTCCTCGTCCCCTTCGGACTCATGGGAGGAGATGAGGGAGTCGGAGGCATCGTCCGAGCTACATTTGCCATGCTCGAGAAAAGATTTCCAAGATAAAAACTCCTTCCCGCAATTCTCACAAGTCCTACAACTCCTCAACCTATTTGGATTTGTTCTCAATTGGTACATTCTCTTGTTACTAGTCCTCTCACTCCCTCCTCCTCCAAATTTCTCCTCCCAATCACTTATCGGATCATCATCATCAAGGTTCCCACTTTCATCACCAATCCCATGAGCCCTCATGTGTCCCCCGAGGGCCCTCCCACACATAAAACCCTTCTTGCATACTCTACAATAGTGCTTGAAGTTTGGTTGTTGGTCGATACAAGCCATGTATTAGTAAAAGCAAATGTAAACGTGAAAAAAGAATTAGAAAAGTAGAAGATGGAGGAAAAGAAAACGACATGTGAATTTGGAAAAAATATGATGAAGATTAACGTTATATGAAGAGTTAGTTGTAGTTGAAGTTGTTGTGAGAGTGAATGGTGAAAATAAAACATTACTCCTAGTTTTTAGTGTGGAGTAAAAAAATTGGAGGTAGAGAGAAATAGGAGTGTGAGTGGAGTGTGTGTGTGTGTGACAAGTGGAAGGAGGGGCTTAGACATGAGAGTGAAAATATAGACTTTTTCTAGGAATAAAATAAAATAAGTCCTAGATGTAAGGCTGTCACTCAATCAACGGCGGAGAGTGATGGTTATAATATAGATGTGTGTGTGTGTGTCGGGAGTGGACTGAGGAGTCTTTTACTCTCATCCGTCCGTACCAATATGTTAACTTTCATTTTAACTCCAAACCAAGAAAATTAGTCTATGCCTCTCCGTGTATCTCTCGATTGCATTACAAACGGAAAAAAAAAAAAAAAAAAAAAATGAATGTAAATACATTTAACTTTATCATTTTCATTTCGCATACGACTTTCAATTTTTTCCATAAAATCACAATTTTCGATTTTGTTCATTTTTTCCCTAATACGAAAATTTTCGGCCAAATCTCCTATATTGTCGAATCATAACTTTATAGATCAAGATGGCATAATGCAAACATGAAGAATTTTGTTATATTTCGCCATAAAATGTAATTAAGGTACCAAACGATGTCGTACATAACTTCTAAAAATAATATCGTTAAATTTGAAGGACATAAGAGGTCGGCATATGGCCGGTTGCCACATAAACGCCAATTAGTAAGATTCAATGTAGGCGGGGTCTAAAATTATGGAAAAATTAAACAAAGTTGAAAGTTGGTGTTTTTATGGAAAAAATTGGAAAGTCATGTGCAAAAGGAAAGATATTGCAAAAGTCATGTATTTCTATGCATTTTTTCCTAAAAAAAAAAAGAATTCCACTGTTTTTTTTTTTACAATTATTTTATAGTTTTAGGCCTTAGAAGTTTAATGTGAAAATATATTGATTTATTTCGAATTACTTGAACTATAAGTTCAAACACTAAGGTATTAATTGAAAATAAAAAAAATATATAAAATTTACTTTTTGAAGTTCAGTTTTATTGTGTAAAAAATCAGTTACCCTTCAAAGCTTAACAATACATCCTTTATATTTGTTTTTATTTTACATATTGCACCTACTGAAAAGGCATTATCTCTAAAATAAGTATTAATATTAAATAAATTATTAATATTGATGGCTTATTTGTGATCCGAATATTTTGCCATGCTTACCGAATAACAAATAATTTATAAATAATTGATAGATAATCATAAAATACGTGAGCAAAATGACCAATAAAAATATCGACACAACTTCTTCGTATTTTTTTTAACATAATATGTATTTATGTGGTGAGTTTATTGAACAGTTAATAAGATTTTCCGAGCTTAATTTACAATTACAAATATTAAGTCTAACCTGTGTAATTAGGTATAAGAAATATAAATATAACTATTTCATTGAAAAATTATTCTTTAAATGGGACGGGAATATGTCATACCGTGACAGTATAATTTTTGATAATTTTAGAGTAGAATTGTCATTTAAATTCGGTATTGCAATCATCTAAAGCAAAAAACTCATATTCCCACTATCAAGGACAACTAAAAATAACCAAGCATAATTGAGTTTAACAAATCAAGAAATAAGCATAGTGCTACAAATATTCAAGAACAATAAAGTACAAATAAATATTAGAAAAATATGTGTTAAATAATGTGCAAACAAAATCCCCCAAAACTTAAACATTGTGATCGATGCACTAACAAAAATTTTCAAGATAATTCAAGGCTTACCTCGCCTTAAAGGAAAATCATACAATTTCCCAATATGCCTTGAAGTAATTTATAAGACGTCACATCTTAAAATTATCCGACTTCAAAGGTATTTTCTCGACATCATGGTCAATATCTCATAAATTCAAAATTGCTACACTTCCGAGATTTTTAAGGAATATTACAACACCATAAATCCTTCCACGAGGATTTACCAAGCTAAACACAACATACGATATCTATGTACATGGTACTCCCTCCGTCCCAATTAACATGAGCATTTTGACTTTATATGGTCAATCAATTGAAATTTGCTGGTGCAAGTTTATTTAAATATAGTAATACTTCAAGTTATCAATAATCAAGAATCGATGGTCAAATAAGATACATAACACAACGTAATAGTCACTACCGATACAACACCACACATATACTCTTTAATCCAAAATTGAGAGGTTATAAGTTATAAATGATTCGCCAAAATAAAAATTGAAATATTTTGAAATACGAATCAAGATGGTTTAAAGATCATTTTCAAACGTTTTCCGTAATTTTAAAAATCCAAAATCTTAAGAATTTCACAATGGAAATTTGAAAGTCATTTCAAAAATATTTAGTCCTGGGCTCAGGAATTCATTTCTTCTTCAAAGATATTTAAGGGTCATGGACCCAAAATTCATTTCCAACCATCTAAATTCAACGTTAAAAATATTCAACACTCATTCACTAACACAACACATTCTCACTAGCTAAGTAACAAAAACATATATAATATATTTTAACATAAAAAATAAGACATTATGATATTCCAAAGATATCACATTTGTCATAAAAACAACCAGAGTCAAGCCATCTACAATGCTTCTCACTCAAATATTATCTGCATCCCGCGCTTCTAACTACGAAATCCTATATGCCCTGTCAGAGATCCCCTGGATGAATAATCTCACGCGTTCGCGATCCACTCCTCAAGAGACGGATCCCCATACTTCTCGTCGGGAAACTCTGGATGAACGAAATATACCTTTCCTGCTCATATGCACTTTTCAACATTTGACAAGTCTCAAAATATAACCCCCGCATCAACCCGCCCAGAGTCTTAACCCGTCCTGTCGCCGGAATCGGCTGTTGGAAATATTTATGCTAAATGGAGTTTGGCATGTTTCTTTTGTCCCATATTGGAACGAATAAGAAACAAAAGGGAGTTTATAAGGTCTTTTCTCTAGTTAGGCTCTCAAAGGCCTTAGTTGACTGGAGATGGGCCAAGCTCACACGCGCGCCGAGCCGGGCCGTGGACGCGAGACGCGAGGTTCGCAAAATTGGCGCGCTGTAGGCGCATTTTGCACTTCGCATGCTGCATCGATCGCGACGAGCTGAGGAGCCTTTAATTTTTTAACGGAGCTCGGGTTCAGTCGGGTCGGACTGACCCGAATCGGATACGGATCTGGAAGGTTCCAGAGCTGGGTTTGCTTGGTGGACAAGTTGGGCCTGAAAACCCTAGCCGCCTAAAGAAAGAACCCTAGCCATTTTTTTTTGGTGCATCCCTAGGGTTCTGCAACTATAAATACAGCTCCATAGGAGCCGTATTCATCCATCCGAATTCTGCATCTGCAGCCTCCCCTCTCTCGTGTTTTTTATTCTTTCTTTGAGTTTTCAAGTAGTCGCCTTTGCATTTATCAATCCTTCCATTGCTGTTGGAACGACGATAAATCTGCATCAAATCTTGGGGTTCTACGCTGAAGCTTACAGCCATTGAAGCGCGTAAAAACCTTTAAGGACAGGAGTTTTCTCCGTGCGGTTTTCTTCAACTAAGAGATCCAAGAAACAGGTTGGTTTTTTTACATATTTGTTGTGCATTCAATTCGTCCCTCAACGGGACAGTCTGCTTCTCTCCCCCTTTCTTACTATCGGATCTGATCGTGAAGGATCATTTCGATTTTGGTTGATAAACTCGGTAATATAATAATAACAAAATTATTTGAAAAAAGACTATTCTATTTTTCTATCTTCCTTATTGTTTGCTTTTAATAATTATATAATTCGGTATTAGTTTTCAATACTAATTACCGGATTATGTGTCCATCTAGTGAAATTTACAACACTCTTAAAGGTTTTTATTTTTGTTAAATCGTGTTTAACTGTAACAGTCAAATGGATACTGAAATTTCATCTGCGAATTTCCGTCTAATGAACCAAGAGTTTGCCCGGCTTGACCGATTCGATGGACAGAACTACACCCGCTGGGCTGATAAGGTCAAGTTCATGCTTGCTGTGTTGAAACTTGGCTATGTCTTGGACCGAGAACTTGCACCAATTCCCGCTTATCCAATTCCCGAAGCGGGAAAGGCTGTGGATCCAAAAGAGATTTCAGATCTGGAAAAGCTAAGGGCTCTGCGTAGAGAGTCTGAGGAACTGTATGTTGGCCACATCAAGAATTCCTTGTCTGATCGCCTCTATGATCTGTACGCGTCGGTCACAGATCCACGAGAGCTTTGGAAAGCCTTGGAACTCAAGTACAAGGCACATGAGGAATGTACTAACAAGTATCTTGTGTCCAAGTATGTAGAGTTTCAAATGGTTGATGACAAACCCATTATGGAGCAAGTGCATGAACTCCAGGTTATGGTCAACAAACTGAATTCGCTTTTCATCCCTCTGCCGGAACTCTTCCAAGTTGGTGTGATTATCACAAAACTGCCACCCTCCTGGAAAGACTTCTCTAAGAGGATGATGCACAAATCCGAGGACTACTCCTTAGACGATCTGTTGAAGCACCTCCACATTGAGGAGGAGACTCGCAACAAGGATAAGCGTGGTAAAGTTGGATCGAGTGTGCATCACGTGTCAGCTGGGGGTTCTGGAAATAAGGGCAATCTGGGGGACAAAACCGAAAGAATTTTGGGCCCAAGAAACCTAACTTCAAAAGGCCTGGTAATCAAAAACAAAAGAATCCTATCAAAGCCTAAGAGGTCCGGAGCATGCCACGTATGCGGAAAGACTGGCCATTATGCACGCGAGTGTAAAGATCACAAATCTGGTCCCGTGATACATGCTGTCGAGGATGTTACTAATATGGTAGCAAGCGTGAACCTTGGAGAAGTGTTCATGATCTCTTCTCTGACACGTGCAATAGCGAGCCGATGGTGGTTCGTTGATACGGGAGCCACCGTGCATGTCTGTGGACAACGAACTCGCTTCCGCACTTACTATCCAGCAGCTCCAGGGACGGTTGTGGTTTGTGCGGATGGCCACAAAGCTGATGTTTTAGGAAGAGAAGATGTTTTCTTGAAGTTCATAAGTGGTTGTTGGGTTACCCTTCGTGATGTTTTACATGTTCCTGCCATCTCGAAGGGATTGGTTTCTGCGGACAAGTTTGACAAAGTCGGGTTCAAGATGGAGCTCGAGAATGGCAAGATTTAGATCACTAAAAATGGATAGTATGTGGGAAAGGCGGACAACTGTAAGGGTATGTACCGTCTCTACTTAGTGATGAAGGTAGTAAGAGTAGTTCAGATGGTGATGGTCCTAGTGTTTGTATTGTGTCTGATGTTGCCAACTTTGATGTGTTTGATGGAAATGTTGCTAATGAAATAAGTTTTTCTGGTTACTTTGTTTGTTCAATTTCGTTATGGCATAAACGATTAACACACACAAATGTTAAAAATATTGAAAAAATGCAATCTAAAGGGATGGTAAAATATGACGCAAAAGATTTTGAAAAATGTGAAACGTGTGTAAAATCAAAGTTTACTAAGAAACTATTTCCATCAGTAAAGAGAAACACATCATTACTTGAGTTGATTCATAGTGATTTATGTGAATTTAATGGAATACTTACTCGAGGAGGAAAAAGGTATTTCATCACATTTTGTGATGACTTTAGTCGATATCTATATGTTTATCTGATGGGATCAAAAGATGAAGCTTTTGATGCATTTAAACGATATAAAGTTGAAGTCGAAAATCAACTCGAAAGACACATTAAAATTCTTCACTCAGACAGAGGCGAAGAATATTTCGACACGGAGTTTGACACATTCTGCGAAGAGAATGGTATCAAACATGAACGAACTGCACCATATAGCCCTCAACAGAATGGTTTGGCTGAGAGAAAGAACCAAACTTTAACTGAGATGGTAAATTGCATGTTGAACCAATCGGGTCTGCCAAACAATATGTGGGGGGAAGCACTATTGACTGCTTGCTACATTCACAATAGGATCACTAGTCGTGTGATCCCTACAAGTCCATATGAATTGTGGAAAGGAAGAAAACCAAACCTAGACTATTTGAGAGTGTGGGGGTGTGTTGCTTATTATCGGACTCCCGATCCTAAGCGATCCAAATTGGGAGCACGAGCTATGAAGAGTGTGTTCATTGGATATGCTCATAATAGCAAGGCTTACCGATTATTGGATATTGAATCAAGTGTTGTTGTAGAATCCAGAGATGTGGAATTCTTTGAGGATAAGTTTTCTAGAGATGATGAAAACACTAATCCCGCAACACCTCCAAGTACTTCTCGAGAAATACACCCACCTCCAGTTGTAGAGGAACCAAGGAGAAGTACTAGAATCATAAAAGAGAAAACCTTTGGAGAAGATTTTTTCTCTTATTTGGTTGAAGGAAATCAAAAGAAAGTGACGAGAGAGGTCATTTCTGACATTAACTTGGATGATAATCCTAAGACCTTCAATGAAGCCATGTCATCAAGAGATGCTCCTTTGTGGAAGGAAGTTGTCAATGATGAAATGGATTCAATTATGGGTAATGGAACTTGGGAGTTAGTTTATCTACCCAAGGGAAAGAGACCCATAGGATCTAAATGGATTTTCAAGAGAAAGTTTCATCGAGATGGACTCATATCAGCCTATAAAGCAAGATTAGTCGCCAAGGGGTACAAGCAGCGAGAGGGTATCGATTATTTTGATACATATGCCCCTGTTGCTAGAATTAGTTCTATTAGAACCCTTATAGCAGTCTTAGCATTGAAAGATCTATACATTCATCAAATGGATGTGAAGACAGCCTTTCTGAATGGATATCTCAACGAGAAGATATATTTGGAGCAACCTGAAGGTTTCGTGATACCTGGACAGGAAAACAAAGTGTGTAGACTTGTTAAATCCTTGTACGGTTTGAAACAAGCTCCTAAACAGTGGCATGAGAGATTTGACACCACTATAATTGCATTCAGATTTCAACACAATAGTGCTGACAGGTGTATTTATTCTAAATACACAACCGAATACACTGTCATTATCTGTCTTTATGTCGATGATATATTGATCATTGGAACTCACCTAGAAGGTATTCTTGAGACGAAGAAATACCTATCCTCGAACTTTAAAATGAAAGATTTAGGAGAAGTCGATACCATTTTTGGTATCAAAGTGAAAAGGACAAGTAGTCAGATTTCTCTATGTCAATCTCATTACATAGAGAAAATACTGACAAAGTTTCAACACTTGAATATTAAGGAATTCAACACTCCTTTTGATTCTAGTGTAAAATTTAATGTGAACTCTGGTCGGGCAGTAGCTCAACTAAAACATGCAAGTGCAATCGGTAGCATGATGTATGCCACACACTGTACTCGACCTGACATCGCTTTTGCTGTAAGCAAATTAAGTCAGTACACTGTCAATCCTGGTTCGGAGCACTGGAAGGCAGTGGGCAGAGTACTAGGGTACCTAAAAAGGACGAGTACTCTTGAGTTGACTTACACGTCATCTTCTGGAATACTAGAAGGTTATTCCGATGCCAGCTGGATAGATCACAAGAGTGATTCTAAATCCACAAGTGGATGGATTTATACTCTTGCTGGAGGAGCTATTTCTTGGGCGAGCAAGAAACAGACATGTATAGCTCACTCAACGATATAGGCTGAGCTTATTGCCTTAGCCACAGCAGGCAAAGAAGCAGAGTGGATCAGAGATCTACTATTGGATATCCGTCTGTGGGATACTCCTATGTCGTGTATTCCCATGTCTTGTGACAGTGAGGCCACACTGTCAGCAATATATAATACCGTATATAATGGAAAGTCTAGACATATTGGTCTACGACACAATTTTGTGAGACATCTTATTGATAATGGTACCATCAAAGTTGTCTATGTCAAGACGAGTAGGAACTTGGCAGATCCATTTACCAAACCTCTGACGAGAGATTTGGTTACATCTACCGCGAGAGTCATGGGTCTAAAACCACAATAGAATCATTAGTGATGGAAACCCAACTTGACACTAGTGCTCCTAATTCTCAAGTTTAAAGGGTAATAACGAAGTCACTAATCATAGAAGATACTATCATATAATGATAGATCCATGTGAGGTAGGATAGTACGTTGTTGCCGAGAATGAGGTTGAGTTGAGGCTCTTAACAAATTATGGAGACATCTATGCAACAAAGATGTTGTAAAACTTTGCCTATATGATCTAGAGGTGGTGCCGTCTCAAATGAAGACTAGTGGTTTGTCTTCTAGAGGGTCATGAAAAGGATTTTAGCGCATGGCCAAAATTAGCACTCAGAGAGAATGCAAAGCTGACATGTGATGTGTGGGGATAAACCGGAGAGGTCAAAAGATTATTGGTTTAAGCCTATAAGGATACCATTGAATCGGTCTCTTCTTGTTTATTCTCATAATGCTGGGGTTTAATCTTCGTGACACCAAAGTGACATCATTTGTCTGAGTGAAAGGAAACTTGCCAACCTTGTGGGGGATTGTTGGAAATATTTATGCTAAATGGAGTTTGGCATGTTTCTTTTGTCCCACATTGGAAGGAATAAGAAAAAAAAGGGAGTTTATAAGGTCTTTTCTCTAGTTAGGCTCTCAAAGGCCTTAGTAGACTAGAGATGGACCAAGCTCACACGCGCGCCGAGCTGGGCCGTGGACGCGAGACGCGAGGTTTGCGAAATTGGCGCGTTGTAGGCGCACTTTGCACTTCGCACGCCGCATCAATCGTGAGGAGCTGAGGAGCCTTTAATTTTTTAACGGAGCTTGGGTTCAGTCGGGTCGGACTGACCCGAATCGGATACGGATCTGGAAGGTTCCAGAACTGGGTTTGCTTGGTGGACAAGTTGGGCCTGAAAACCCTAGCCGCCTAAAGAAAAAACCCTAGCCGTTTTTTTTTGTGCATCCCTAGGGTTCTGCAACTATAAATACAGCTCCATAGGAGCCGTATTCATCCATCCGAATTCTGCATCTGCAGCCTCCTCTCTCTCGTGTTTTTTATTCTTTCTTTGAGTTTCCAAGTAGTCGCTTTTGCATTTATCGATCCTTCCATTGCTGTTGGAACGACGATAAAGCTGCATCAAATCCTGGGGTTCTACGCTGAAGCTTACAGCCGTTGAAGCGCGTAAAAACCTTTAAGGACAAGAGTTTTCTCCGTGCGGTTTTCTTCAACTAAGAGATCCAAGAAACAGGTTGGTTTGCTACATATTTGTTGTGCATTCAATTCGTCCCTCAATGGGACAGTCTGCTTCTCTACCCCTTTCTTACTATCGGATCTGATCGTGAAGGATCATTTCGATTTTGGTTGATAAACTCGGTAATATAATAATAACAAAATTATTTGGAAAAAGACTATTCTATTTTTCTATCTTCCTTATTGTTTGCTTTTAATAATTATATAATTCGGTATTAGTTTTCAATACTAATTACCGGATTATGTGTCCATCTAGTGAAATTTACAACATCGGCAACTCTGACCATTGTAAGTTTCATTAAATTAAAAACAGCCGTACGCTGCATTCCCCTCTTGTCTTAAACCACCAACTTTCGCGGCTGCTCGAAATCTAAAACCCATCCGGCCACCGTTGTTCTCATCGTCGTCATTGTCAATTTACTCACGTCACGCCATCCGCCCGCCAAGTCATCCCGTCGCGACTGGCTCAATCTAGGCTAATATAAATTCACAACCCACCGGCACAACCAAACCGGAATCACTAACACAGCATCCTTTATACCAGAAAACCAATCCGAAACCACATTCATAACCCAATCCACAGACCCTGGTTATGTACCTGACTGACACCCGTTCGTTACCTCCGAGACGGCGAGTGAGAGTGAGAGAAGAACTCGCCTGGAATCAAACCCGCCACTAATGTCGTCCTTCCCCTCCGCTGTCCGTCGATGATTAGAGAAAGGGAGTCTGCGTTCAAAACCGTTCCATGCAAGAGGAATTTGTGGAGAAGAAATGAAAGTAGTGTTCCCTCGGGTCCAAATCCAATAACACTTAAGAAAGGTTGATGGGCCTATGGGCCCAACTGGAAAATAGGGTTGATAATTTAACTCTTGGCCCAAATTTTTACACAATTTAATTTCGAATCCAAACCAATTGTTCCTTTAATTATTTAATACTGAAACCGATTGAAATCAAGAATATTACATTATACTCCTCGTAAAAGAAGTTCCATTCTTGAAACTTGTCAAACGTCTTCAAGAACTAAAAAATATCCTCCAAAGATTCATTTCGGCATATAAAAAGAAAAAAACTGCCCGTTTTTCATAATTCACATCGATTTACTTAACAACACACTATTGAGACGATTCAAACAAATTATCATACTCATACACAACAGAATAACAAGAACAATTCATCACCTCCAACCGAACATTTGCCATATAAAATCAAGTAGACGGTGCTCGATACACTACAAAATCGGACACCAATGTTCGAGAATGAGCTGTGAAACTCTAATGCACCAAAAGGTTAACGTCATCATAATATGATTCTAGGTACATATAAATTCATTGCATAAACTCACCATACAACCATTCTCCTATCGTAATCCGAATACTCATAATAACATATGCTCGGAAATACAATTCAATATCTTACTCGACATCATACCGCCGAACTAAATCTTGAGTTCTCAATACCTTCATTTATCTCGATCTCAAATCAACTACTTAAGCATGCATAAGCAGTGATCCATTATTCACACATGAACAATGAAATTAAGGAATAAGCAAAAAATAGAGAAAAATGAACTAATTTAATCAATCACGGAATATGAATATTTTAAGGTACTAACCGCCAATGCTAAAATCGATCATAGAATAAATTGGCCAAAAATCACGGCTACAATCCCAAAAAAATAGAGAACAAAAATGTATTCAAGAATTGAAAAAGGAGGAGGAAATAAAAATTGACAAAGATAAGTTTACGTGGGTCTTCAATCTTTAATCTTGATATCTTCATCGTCGCTTTTGGCCCTTTCTACATGTATTGGCTCTTCGTAGGGTGAATACTCATCTAATTTTTGACTATATGAATTTTATATATAGAGGGAGGAAACTACGTCAAAACGGAACCGAAAATCGTGTCTTGGAAGGAAATAATGCAAAAGGTACCTCTCTCTCTCGTACGCGCGTAATGTACAGTGTTCTCTTGTGCAGCTTCGCGTGGTTCTCGCGCAATGTGCTTCGTGGCCACGCAACCCTGCTCGCTATGCTGCCTGTTTCGGCCATTTTTGTTATAAATTTTGGAACAAAACTCAATTTACAAATGATTCGTGGAGTTGGAAAGCTAACTCGATGATATTTTCAACCACAAATATCTATATAGCTGATTCCAAGAAATGAAAACTTTATGACCACTTTAGTAAGCGGCTTTATTGTACTTTTAGTGCGTTTGCTCATTTTTTCACTTGTTTTTTTATTCGATCCATCTTTAAGCTCGATTCTACATCCCATTCACGCTACAAGCCTCTTGTGGGACTAACCTTGAATATATTCCATGCTCATCAATCTCACTTATAAACAAATATCGCTTTATTTTTCTTCAAAACGAGCAAACACATGACATATCATAATACAATAAAATTTAGACACAAATACCAAGTTCAAGCATAATTCACTATGAAATATGAAATAAACATAATTTGGAACGAAACAGTTGATCATATTTTTCTTCTCCAATTTTAGGACATCCAATCACCCAACCTGAAACAAATCTTAAAATTCCTTACCCTTCAAAGATTTATCATAGCATAACTCCAATAAGAATAATTCTTCCCATCTAAACGAGCATCAATAAATTGCAACGAATCGCCAACCATTATAAGAAACTAAATCCAAAAATCCAAATAACAAACAATCAAGAGAATATGTAACCTCTGTCGAAGGGAAAATAACTGAGACAGAAAGTAGGGCAAAAGGTTGTATTATTCCATTGATGAGATCCCTTTAAATAGGGAGAAATACATACAAACATGTCTTAGCCAAACCCTAACTAGGAAAGCTCATAAACTAACAGACTTAGGCACACAATGGATATTATTCCTTTAACACTTCCCCTTGTGCCTAGTCTACAAGCGTATATCATGTTGCCTCGTTAAAACCTCTTCAAGCAAAAATCCAGTGGGAAAAATGTCTTGATCGTAGGGAAAAGAGTACAACATCTAGACACATCAAGTTTAGACTTCGTCCTTTGAATCTATTCTCTCATATGATCATTACATTTGATCATAGCGCTACTAAGGTGACCATTCCATCGATCCCTAAAATCATACATCTTGTTACCTCGTTAAACACCTTTCGAAGTGATAAAAACCCTGTGGGAAAAATGATCCTTGGAAGGAAAAGAGTATAACGTACGTTGTGGATGTAAGACTCCCCCTCAAGTCTACATCTCCCCCTGATTTGTACACCAATCAAATAGTTGTTATCTCATTAAAAACTTCGCCAAGTAACAAAACTCAATGGGAGAAAATGAACCTTGGTCAAAGAAAAGAGTACAACATATGTGATTAAGTTTTTTTATAAATCACCATTTCTTTGTGATCTTTACATCGATCTTTATATAATGCGTAACCAATTATGCAGAGTAAATTGCAAAAATTGTCTTTGTGGTTTGGCCAAATTGCACGTTTCGTCCTTGTGGTTCATTAAGTGCAAAAATCGTCCTTATTTTGCACTGTTACATGCACTTTTGGTCCTTCAACAGTGAAATTTGGCAAACCACAAGGACGATTTTTGCAATGATGGAGGACCAAAAGTGCATGTAACAGTGCAAAATAAGGACGATCTTTGCACTTAATGAACCACAAGGACGAAACGTGCAATTTGGCCAAACCACAAGGACGATTTTTGCAATTTACTCCAATTATGCGCAATTGGCACTCAAGTCCGTCTGTGTCCAAAATATAAAAATAAGGCTATCCAGTTACCAACTGGTACGCATAAACTAATTAGTTAGCAGAGGGTCTAAGGATGAACGATTTAAGTAAAGTTGCGTGCAATATTGCATAATCCCAGGCAAAAATATGCTAATTGGTGCGCATAACCAATGACATAATCACCATACATATTCTTTCGGTGGTGGTTTATGTGCGACCGTTTGCATATGCACATGGGATGAGATACTATTCATTAATCTCTATCATGCAATAAACATCAAGTACTTGTTGATGTGAACTCTCCAACATCATCGAGTCCTTTAGACGTGATAAGGGAGGTGAGTCCTTATAAATTATTTTGGAAGCTCGTGCGAGTAAAGCTTTTTTCTTGATCTTCATAGTGGTTGTTTTGGAATTCCATATCTACTACTTCTGCAGCAGTTTGAGTGGACAGGAGAGCGACATGAGACCAACATGTCGGAGAATCCATCAAAATCATAAATACATAAATGGTCCGCATATTAGGTGTATGGATCCACAAATATCTTCTTATATTCAACGTAAGAAAGGAATGTTTGCTTTTGTTTCTTTAGCGTAGGAAAGTCTCGCTCCTACTTTGGCTAAAGAGCAGGCTTTGAAATACTAAGTGGTGGGCATTTGATATGCATCCGGTTCTTTGGATTACATAACACGATTAACATCAATATTGTTCTATATGTTGAGTTGTTGCCACATTTTCGCTCAAAAACTAATGATGTTCGTACAGGTTCTTTAGTATACATATCATCATACTTCGGCCAGGATGACCTAGTCTATCGTGCCAAGGCCTATATGAGTTTATGTCCCAAGGTACATTGTTGGTGACAATATAAGATTTGAAAACCTAATAGTAGTGAGGTACGATCCACTAGATTGACTCATGAGTTATTCTAGAAGCGTTTACGTCCACATTCATTAGAATAAAAGAAACTCTATTCCATTCTCACATTGGGTTTCAATCTGGAAACCATTGCTACGTATATTGTTGAAGCTAAGTAAGGTTCGAAGGGCTCTAGGTGCATACAGAGTATCAGTAACTTGTAATTGAGTGCCATTTAGGCATCAAAAATTGAGCATTACCTCGCCCTTTGATGAGTTGGGAGGACCAAATCATCGTAGTTACCGAGGTTTGGCAGGCGACTTATTCGATGAATAGAAGCCTTATTCTAAGACATTCAAGTTCTACTCGATTCATTCCTTAGAAGAGAGTGAAACTTTGAACCACAAGCATTCATGCAATATTCAGTACTTCGGAATAAAGCCAAGAATCTAACGTAAGCAATATTAATATCTTGTTCGTGAAATAACGTTGCATCACGCCATTATTGAAAAGAAAATACCAACACAGTCGTCTTGAGGCAACTATACCAAATATAAATGAGAAAGTAAACATAATACTAAGATTCAGTCTATAGACTGTGGCTCGTATGACTCAATTCGTAGATTGGTGACTGTGAAATTGACATAGGGGGACTTGTCTAGATCATATTCTTCCATATAGTGAGTTCTCCTTTCTTTGGACTCTCTATATTTCTTATAGTGAGATGCGACTTGCTTGCTTTTATGGCAGTTCTTGTACCATGTCCAGCATCTCCACATCGATAGCACGGTTCATTGCCAACTCGAGCCTTAGAGGCGATAGGATGGGTAGGTGCTTTTTGGTTCACTTGGCTAGTAGAGCTGGGAGCACCAAGTCTTCACATTACATTGGAAGAATCCCCACGTCCTTGACCACGAAGCCTATCATGTCCGGTCCCTTATTCATTGGGGTAGTTTCCATCCTTCACTTTACCATAATTGGCCTCAGGAATTTTTTTTGTCCCAACCGACCCGACATTATTGCTTACTAACATTTTGTTATGCCTCTCAGCCACTTGCAGTAGATTGATTAGCTTACTAAATGTAGTGATGCGTTTATTATCATACTCCAGCCTATACTGGTTCGTTAGTATAAGAGCAGAAGTAGGAAAGGTGAAAAAAGTTTTCTAGATCATGTCATCTTCTGTGATGTCCTTCCCACGGAAATTTAGGCATGCCTTGAGACGGAGCATACCTTTGTTGAAATCGTTGATCCATTTATAGTCGAGCAAGCGGATTTCATTCCACTGCACGGTCAACTTTGGGAGCAAGGTGTCGTGAATGTTTCCAAATTATCCCTTACGGGCATCCCACAGTTCTTTGCGAGATTTTCAACTATATATATTTCCATCTCAAGCTGGGTTGGATGTGTCACCTAAGGAATATAAGTGAACTCGCTTTTATCTTACCAGACGATACTTGGTCTGTGATGTTAAGGGGCGTACCACTATATTCTTTAGAGATAAATGTGGTCTCGACGTAGGAGACCCATCTATGGTACTCAAGCTCTTTTGAGTCCAAGATATCAAATTCGGGATGAGTTGGATCAGCTATCTTAATACAAGAAAAAAGAAAATGATTTTTCACAGTTTACCATGAGTACTTTCCTTGATAAAATTTTCAATAATGGGGAGGGTTATTATTTTTCGGAACCAAGATGTGGTCAAAATTACTTTTGATGCTTTTGAGGATTACCAATGAAATTACTTTATCACGGTTCGAGTTGATATATGCAGTAAAAATAAGTCCTCTAAAATCTACTAAAATGAAGCCTAATTGCATGTCATATCTATATATGCATGCAAATATATGTATATTTATAGATATAAACACGTAATCCTAAGAATATATCTATACACATATTATGCAGTCAAGTATGTCTCTTATGCCGCACTATAATTATTAGTTCAACGGGAATTTAATTTAATTCAAGTTGCTATAAGCAATTCACTTTAATTTAATTAAAAATTATTAATGCATCATGCTTTTGGTTTAATTAAGCATAAATAAATTACAGAGTATAAATATGCAATCATGAATATATATAAAAAGTCTAAAATTGCACATTGCAGATAGTAGGGTTCGTATTGTGTACTTTACTTCGTGAATAGGGGCAGAAAATGGACTGGAGAAAAAAAAAACGGGACTGCCGAGCGGGTCGGGCCGTGTCAGCAACCGGGTCAGGTGTGGGTCAGCAAGATGCAACTGCGTTGGGACTGTGCTGGAGCCGGGTCCCGTTGTCTAGAGGGTTGTCAAGGTTTGCAGATCCCGGTGAATCGCGTGGCTCGGATGTGTGAACTGTTCCTGTTTCGTGTAGGTCAGATTTTACGGTAGCCGACTTCCTGTTTTGTGGCGGTGCGTCGCGTGGAGTTCGAAAAATCTAGGGTTAATGGCGGACGGTTCGTGTAGTGATGACAGCTCTGGTCTAGTCGGTGGTCGACTCCTATTGGAGTTGTAGAAGTCAATGCTCCAATCATTTTTGCGTTGGTGAATCGCGGTGGTAGGTAGCCGATCTAGATTGAATCGCGGGCTGGTGGCTGGTGGCGAGCCGCCTGGCGGGTGGGAGCAGGCTATGGTCGCGTCGGAGCAGGACAGGTGGCGGGCGATTTGCAGAGGGACGATGTTGGCAACGAGCAAGTCCGGGGGATGACGGCGGCGATTTGCATAGGGAGTTGCAGGTCGAGGGAGTTCGAGGGGGGTAGCGGCATTGGCAGGGAAGAAGAAGACGACTAGGGTTTCTGGAATTGGACGAATTTTTCATTAATTGTTCGTCGTTTTTTTTTTCGAAATTTTTCAGGAATTTGGACGAATTTTTTTCTTGCTCAGCTGGAAGACTACGTGCTGATAACGTGTTCAAAGGGAAAATAACTAAGACAAAAAGTAGGGCAAAAGGTTGTGTTATTCCATTGATGAGATCCCTTTCAATAGGGAGAAATACATACAAAGAGGCCTTAGTCAAACCCTAATTGGGAAAGCCCATAAACTAACATACTTAGACACACAATGTGTATTATTCCTTTAACAACGTCAATAAAAATTCCAAAATTAGGACCGATCTACCAATCAAATGCGGAAGTGGTGGAAACGACCCGAACCATATGAGGAGGAATCGCATACCACGAACTGTAGTCCATACAGCAAAACCAGAACGAACAAAAAAGAGTAGCGGACTAAAAAGTCAATGCCCAAAAGTTGGATCCGGGGTCTAGTTGTTTTAGGGGACGTTTGGTTCGTCGGATACCTACGGAATTGGACGGAATTGGAATGGTCGATTCCATTGACCGAATTCTATTGTGAGGTTTGATTACCTAAGTAATGGAATTGAAATCTCAACATTCCTTCAAATAAGGATTTGATCATTCCTTCTCAAAATGAATGGAATTAACATTCATTCCATCCCAAAATTTGCAAATGGCAAGTATACCCTCATTAAACATAATGATTGAAAGAAGAAAAAACGGTGTTGTGATTGTTGCCAAAAAAATAATTTTATTATAATTTATATGTAAAAATATAAAATTAAAAAATATATTGAGAAATATTAATATTTAAAATATTAAATATTAATATTAATATTGATATTAAAAATACGAGGTGTAAAAAAAAATCAAATTGACTCAGAAGGAAAATAATCATTCAAATATTAATAATGAATCGTGACAGTATGAGACCAATTGAAAATGATTAAAATCTGAAAAACCCAACATCATTTTAGAAGTATTATATAAATCTAAATTAAATATTAATATTATATTTTGAAATAAACTCAATTAGATGGACGAAATATGTAGCTCAATGTCACCTAAATTTTAGGGTGTGTTCTCTTTACTGTTTTGAGGTCATTTTCTATTTTTATTTTCAAAAACACTAAAAACGTGTGTTTTTATCATTTTCGAAAATGCATTTTAGAAAATGAAAAAAATATTTGTATAGAAACGCAAAATGGCCAAAACCTCGTTTTGAGCGTTTTGTGTGTATTTCAACAAAAAATATTCAATATGCTCAAAATGTATTTTGATTTTTTTTTTTTTGGATTATCCTAATTTGAAACTAAGTCTAAAATAAAAATTTATGAATTTAATATTAATATTACAAAAAAAAATATTTTGCAATAGAAATTTAACAGAACGCGTTTTCAGCAATTTTGAAAAAAAATAAAAACAGAAAAATACAAAAAAAATTCAAAATAAAAATACAAAATGAAATACAAACAAAACGCAGCCTTAGATTTTGAACAGATAAATCAATGTTTGGCTCTATTTTCCTCCTATGATGGATTTCAAAAATTTCGAGTGTATACATGAATAAAAAGTGCAACTTTGTTTTGTATTTTGACGTATACTTATTCTCTCTATTTTGATTCTAAATTAAAAATTTAACGAACTATTACTATATTGAATTCGTTATAAACAGTTAATTCCATCGGCTTCATATTAAGTGATTCTTATTAATTTTATAGGTTTAATATTTTTTACTATAACTTATCTTTTTAAGAGAAAGCTATACTACTGGTTTAGCATTTAAAAAAAAAAAAAAGAGAAATGTTAAATGGACACAAGATGTCTAGCCACACAAAGTTAAAATAAAAAATTATATTTTAAAAAGGCCAATAATAATTCATAAAATTGAGTTATTATTGTAGACACAGATTTTAATATGATTTCTAATTAATTAACGAAATTGCAACACTTAATTACTCTAATTCTCTTTTTTCTTCAGTTTGAAATAGCTTCATTCCCAAATTGCGATAGTTAATTAATACATCTACCTGGTTTTCTTCTTCACTTCGATATACGAGTTTAATCCAAGGTGAATATTATGTGCTTGATTTACTTATTCAATCAAACCGAAAAGGATAAAAACCGACCTATTTTTTGAAAAAATGATCACGTGTATAGTGTGTCCAAATAGAACTACCCTTAAAAAATTTATAGTAATTTTGCTTATATATTATCTATACTTCTATTAAAAGAGAGTCGCGATACATGTCACTTTGTAAATATTTTATATTTTATTTTAAAATATAGCTTATACATAGAGATGTATTTTAAAATTTCCAAAAACAAAAATTCTAGTTATGTATTGTGTGAGTTGTATTCCACAACTTACACTCATTTACGAATAAAAAAATTCTTCTTTTATTTTTTTAGCTTAAAATTTTAAATATTTATAATTTTTATATCAAGTTTATTTTTAATGAAAAATATATCAAATCAATTTTTGTTTCAAAATTTTCAACTAGACATCCATATGAATATAATAAATTTGATAGATTTAAAATGATGATCGAGTGCATAAAAAAATTATATTAGAAAAAATATGAATATTAATTTTTAGTAAAATTAATTGATGCAAAATAAAAATATATTAACTCATTTTTATGAAATTAGATTTTACTCATATTGCTTACATAAAAAATAAATTATGATATGTATTTAATTATAATAACTAAAAATAAACACACACACACACATATTAAGACTTAATCACATACTACTTTCGTCCCTAAAATTTGTTTCTATTTTTTTCGGTATGTCCAGGAACTTTTTTCATGTAATGAACACTAATTGACTTAACACTCTGCTAATGTGGTACTCTTTCTTGAATTATATTACAACATATAATAAACTCAATAAATCTTTTATTAATATTACACCAGTATAATACTCATGTCGAGCATTATCAAAAATAAATTTAGAGATTAAAAATTTATTTTTTAATAAAAAAATATTTTGTAGGGCGCATCGGATAACATCTAGTTTTTAGTAAAGGCAGACAGAAGGACTAGGGCTGCAGAACCGGTCGAGTATACCCGGGTTCGACTCGATTTTCTTGTACTCGACTCGATTCCGTGAGTCCGACCCGGTCGAGTTCGGCGCGTATTGGGAGCTCGTTTTCGTACTCGGGTCGAGTCGGGTATACTCGCCCACCCGCCATAGTACTCGATTAGATGACCCGGATTCGACTCGACCCGTCAGGTACCCGACTCGGCTAGGTTAATTAAACCCTCATCCCGTGCACTGCAGGTGCAGTCTTTATTCTACAAAATTTTCGTAGAATAAAAAAATTTGCATTTTATAAAAAAATATGCAGAAAATGTCAGAAAAATAGGTACAACCCGACTCGACCCGATCCTACCCGACCCGCCCGACTCGACGAGCTACTCGAGTGACCCGAGTGTACTCGAGCGGGTCGAACTCGGCAGGCTTATGTGCTGCTCGACCCGACTCGAGATAACTCGACCCGAATTCCAAAACTGAAAAACTCGACTCGAGTTCGGGTGTACTCGACTCGAATCCTACCCGTTTGCAGCTCTAAGAAGGACGATTGATTTGAAAGTAAATGAACAATTAAATACTCGAAACATAACCATAACACCAAACTTTATTTATTAATTATTAGTATACGAGTGAAGAAAGTCGAGAGACGGGGCCCACAAAAATAGTGTCTTCTCTACGTACAATTCTACACTGACTTCTTTTAATTAATATTTTTTTTTCCTCACCATTTTATTTTTGAATTATACGGAAAAGGCGGTTAAACTCTAGCCGTCAAAAATTGACGGTTGATACATAAGTTTGGTCACCCGCGTAGTTGGCCGGTATAACATTTTCAGCCACAACGGAATTCGTGACGTCGGTAACCTTAACAGAAAACGGCGGTGAATAGCCTTGTGCCAAATTGATCTTCCAAACAGCGCCCCACGATTTTTCCATTGGGAGCCAGGGGTCGTTGGTGTTCGACTGTCTGATAGCGACGCCGGTGATGCCATGTCCGTCCTCATATTCAACGGCCATGGCGAAGTAGCTGGGGTTTGAACCCGGGTCAACCCGAAACGCAATATCTGTTCCCGAAAAGTCGCACCGAACACTGGATAAACACAATAGTTTTATTAGAGAGAGTGTGTAGACGGATGCGTGAAATTTTAAAAATCGAGTAAGAGATTGGAATAAGTAATGATGGTAAATATGTGGTAGGAATTAAAAATTAATTGTTGATTGCTTGATTTGATCAAGGCCGGCCCTTACTTGGGGGCTACATAGTCATTTGCCTAGGACCCCAAATTTAGGGGGGCCTAAATTAAAAAAAAAAAAAATAGTATACCAAAAAAAAGGCTATTTATATATTATTTCGGCAAAAAAAAATAGTTTTTAGAGGGCCCATTTTTTTTCTTTTTTGAGTAGGGCCCCGAAAATCTCAGGGCCGACTATGAATTTGATTGTGAAAAGTGATATACGTAAACAGTCCCGGAAACCCATGTGTCGTGGCTCCCTCGTTGATGTATGGTGTCATTACCTCATATACTGAATTTCGATATTTCCAGCATTCAGAAGTTGTTGTTCTTGTCCACGATTTGCCATGGCTGAAAATGAAGGGCCGCTTAAATCAAATAAATGATCACAGCCGGCACACTCATCTGTTATGACCACCGTCACTGGTTTGCCGGAGCAATATTGGGAGGAGGATTTCGTGCATTTCACCTACATATATACATATATATATGAAAAGTTATATTTTTATTTAAAGCATTAATTGTATTCAAAAGTAAATATGTTTGAACAAATTAGTATAATCGGTGCATGACAGAGTTATATATTACGTACTATATATATATATATATATATACCTGATAACAAGTCCCACAACCACTTCCGGATTGGTATAGATCAGGAGCAGCTGCTGTTATTTTGGAAGAAAATGGTGCAGACTGAACTGCAGCTTCATAGCCACATGAACCCCCTTCATTAACACATGCAACAAGATGATCAGTCATTTGAGAAATTCATATTTTCTTCACATTTTTCTCCAAAAATAAAAATAAAAATAATAATAATAAAAACTAAGACTCCCATCCAACTTTATGTAAGCTTATTATTATTAATATTATTATTAATAATAAAAAAAAAAAAAAAAATAATAATAATAATAATAATAATAATAATAATAAGTAAACAAACTAAGATTTACAACAAATATCGATATAATTCATAATTATATGTATATGTAACATATGTATCAACGTGTATATAAGAAGATCGTACCAAGACTTCCAGCACCACTGCGATCTCCATACCAAGTGGCGTGGGTCGTTTGCCAGACCGAATCGGACTGATCATAAGCTTTCGACACATTTAGTAGCTTAGGATTGAAGCTATGGCAAAGGTTGGATATGAGAGAAAAGAAAGCTAAATAAGTGAAAAGAGAGTAAGCCATGAGAAGAAGTTGAAGGGGAAGCCAAAAATATGCTAGTTGAATTGAAGAGAGAGACCCCTTGTGATCTTGTTTTGCTATTACAGTTTGATAATGGTGGAGTGATTTGTGTGTGTGCCAAACCCTATCTATTTATAGAGGGAGCATAATGAGAAAATCCACTTCTATTTTTTTCAATCTATTTAGGGTTAAGGACAAAGAATTTGGAGAGAGAGGAAGAGAGAGAGAGAGGGAACATTTACCGAGGAAATTGTTGAATGAGGAATGAAAGGGAAAAGGGACACATTCCATATCACCTTGTACAAACTCGTGCTTTGTTGAAGTTATACGGTATGTTTTACAGATTAAAATAATCATAATAATATTAAAATAAAATTAATACTAAAACACGCGATACAATTCCTCAAAGCACGTGTGTTTGGGGGTGTGGTTCGGGATGTGTCCCTTTCATTCGAGAAAAAATACAATTAATTATCATTGGAAAGGGCAAAACGACATATAAAATGAAAATAGTGTAAATAGCCAAAAAGATTTAGGTTGCGTTCTGTTTGTATTTCATTTTGTATTTTCATTTTGAAAAATATTTTGTATTTTTCTGTTTTTATTTTTGTTTTCAAAATTGCTGAAAACGCGTTCTGTTAAATTTCTATTGCAAAATATATTTTTTTGTAATATTAATATTAAATTCATAAATCTTTATTTTAGACTAAATTTCAAATTAGTATAATTCAAAAAAAAAAACTCAAAATGCATTTTGAAGATTTTTTGTTGAAATACACACAAAACGCTCAAAACGAGGTTTTGGGCGTTTTGCATTTTGTGTACAAATATTTTTTTTGTTTTCCAAAATGCATTTTCGAAAATGATAAAAAAAACACGTTTTTAGTATTTTCGAAAATAAAAACAGAAATTAACCTCAAAACAGCAAAGAGAACAGGTCTTATATTTTGAATTGGAGGGAGTATATGTAATTTTCAAGATATTTATTTGCTTGTTTTTTTTTTCTTGGATAGGGGTTTGATTCTCAATTTTTTTTTCCTTAACAATGACCCTTCCATTAATGGATTATGTTACATCTGGCATACTGCTAGTGAAAATTCAGCTCAATTTAACTTTAATCACATGTCAATCAAAATTAGATGTATTGTTTCAATCCCAATAATGGTGGGGGCAATAGCGGAATCAGTGGCGGAATCACATTATATTAAGAAAAAATTTATAACCCCGCAAGATTTTAAGATTTGAAGAAAATAGACGTCATTTTATTACTGATTATTCACTAAATATTACTAACAATATTTTTATATAAACATTATTTAATAATCATTTCATGTAAAGTTTATTAAAATTTTAAAATATATTAAATATTAATTTGTTTTCCATTGTTTCCAATGAAGCCAAAGACTCCATATTGCTTGATTCTGGATTATGATGGAATACATCAAAATGACTCATTAAACTGGCTCATTTTTTTTATCATGAAGTAGCATCATTAATTCCGTGCAATTCAGAATACAATTTTATTTTAGATCATCTGGAATGTTGAGAATACAGGGGTAAGAATGCGTACAATTGATCCATCCTTACCCGCTTTCTGCAAGAACCGTTGAGGCATTGTGGAAATGTTGCTGTTGTATTAAGTATTAATTTATCAACAAAAAATTCAATGGTGTATCTTACTTTCATCTATACCGTGTTCAAATCTTTTGCACGGTTAGTTATTTTCTTATATTATTTTACAGTATTTCAGAAATTACCATTTTACATTTTATAATTTGAATATTCATCTCGTTTAGGTTATTGATTTTATTTCTCAAGAGATGGATAACCGCTTCAGAAAGGGAAACACAAAGTTACTTCTCTGCATTGGCTCTCTTGATCCCATAAATTTATTTTCGAGTTTTGATCATGAAAATCTTCTCCAATTTGCACAATTTTATTTTTATCCAGAATATTTTTCTTCGATTGATCGAGAGTTGCTAATCAAGCAGTTGCACAATTTTATCTATGATGTCGGAAATTCTCAAAGTTTCTCCGAGCTTTCAAAATATTAGAGAGCTTGATGTGAAGATGGTCTAGACGCATAAACATTCAGCATATCCTCTAGTTTATCTATTTACTGAGCTAGCTTCGGTTTTACGTGTCGTTACAGCTACTGTTGAGAGAATATTTTCTGCAACGAAAACAATCAAGACTTATTTTCGTAACATGGTGGGAATGAATGGTTGAATAATAGCATGGTGGTTTACATCAAGAAGGCTATTCTAGAATTGTAGAAGATGTGTCTATTTTGCAACATTACCAAACTATGCAAAATCATATGATTCAGTTGCTAAACCATTGCCTCTTTAAGCAAGAATAGCACAAGTGTTGGCAATTCAATTTAGTTGTGCAATTTTGAATGTGATTGCTTTTGTTAATGTTATGAAGATACTATTATTAAATATTTGAGCACCGAGTCAATTTCAATCCTGATTCTGCCACTGGGTGGAGGCACAGTCGGTATGATAGTTCTCGACATATCAGACATCAGATTGTCCCTAAAACTAAATCTTAAACTAAAAATATAAAATAAAAAAAAAAACTAGAAAGAAAACGTAAAACACTAAAAGCTAAAATAAGAAACCGAAAAAAATGAAAATTAAAATATTCTAAAAACTACAAAGCAAACTTTTGGGAAATTAAATAACTAACAAAAATGAAAAAGGGACATGAACGCTTAAGTTTAGACTCATTTTCATCGGACGGTTCTGCTATAACATTATAAGGCTATACATATGGTGAAATACACTTATTTTAAACTTCATGTTTAAATTAGTTTAGTGAATAGTTAGAATACGAACAATGCTACATGTACGCATAATGTATATACATATTCCTACACACATACTTTATATCCGTTCATTTACCACGAGCTTGTTCATTACTGTGAGATCTTAGTAAATAAATGAATGAGATGCATATGTATATAAATATGTGTAAATGTAGCATTACACGTGATAACATATAATTTTAAACGGGATGTAGATTGGATTTTACCACACTACATTCTAACGGCATGTTAGTTAAATTAATCTTGTAGTCGCGTGGCAAATTTCAATTGGTTCTGTGTGGCAGATTACATGAGGCGCGAGTTGCTCACGGCAGTAGTAGTGTGGGAGTTTTATCCTCCAATGTGATAGCCTCGCACTGCAAGACTGCTCTTCCACCTAGTGAGCCGTTGAAATATCGATTTAATTCCTCCACCAATCCCTATCGGTGAAGGGTGGGGCGCATGGGCGGGATTTCGCTACAATTTAATTAATCTTGTAAATATTCTTTCTTGCAATTTTTATATATATATATATATTTTTAAGATAATAATCGAGAACAGAAATATCTATCCGGAACGAAAAGCCGCCATTGACACGGCCGTTAATGTTGGTTATCGGCCGTTCCGCGGTTCCCATGACCGACAGTTACAGTTTGAAAATCCTGCAAACTTCCCATGTGCATGATTGCGGTCGCTCTCCAACTGAACACATGGATGGCAACACAAGGCCATGATTTAGGGGATCAATTTGTCAACCAATCACATAAATTTCAGAAGGCTTCTGTTAAATAAATGTTTTTGGGGCTGGTTAGTATTAATAATATGACTGGGACTATGTTCGAGATGTTAAACGAGCTAATTCTAACAGTTTCGGGCTAGCCCTAATGAGTTTGGGGCTAAATGATTCGGGCAAAAAAATCCCGGATTTAAACGGGCTAGAAAATATCGGCCCTAATCCTAACCCTAGCGAGTTTCGAGCTAAACAGATTAAATATTTAAAAAGTCTAGTTTTTACCTTTTTTATATGTCATAAACCAAAAAAAACAGTAACAATATATATTTTATATATATAGTAACAAATATAGTATAATAAATATATACTGACAAAAAATATACTTTTATGTATATATATACACGATATTAATAAACCCAGTAACATCTTAACTTTTAATCCTAACTCAATCCACAAAGAGTGTGGTACTTTGTGGATTTTCTTCACTTTTCGTCCGTCCACAAAGAGTGTGGTATTTTGTGGTACTTATTGACATTTTCGTCCGTCCACATAGAGTGTCGTACTTTGTTTTTGAGACATAACACTACCCCCTGTGGGACCCTTTCAACTAGGGCTGAGCACCGGGTCTGACCTGGCCGGACCGATCCGGCCCGAATCAGACTTTATCGACCCGAAGCCCGGACCTGTTCGGAACCGGGCCAACCGGGTCCGGACCCGGTAAAACCGGGTCGGAAGGCCCGGTTGTAGCCCGATTTTGTGATTAAAAAAAAATTACATATTAAGTGTCCTATTATTACATATAAAATGCTTTCTTCTTTACATACTCCTATAAAATATAATTATCAATCTTAATATCTTCATTTAGTCACCAAACTCCCAAGTTCAACAATATTCTGGTATAAATAAATTTAATTAGAATAATGTGTTATCATAATCGAGCCATTAATCATCATTTTTTCATCACCGCCGAGGGTAAATTATAATAAAAAATATTTTGTTATGTATTTTTATTTTTAACGGGTCGTTCCAGAATGGACCCGAATTTTCCGGGTTTTGATCCGATCCGGCCGGAACCCGGATTTAGACAAAATGAAGACCCAGGACCCGGACCTAATTAACAGGTCCGGTCCGGATTCGGGTAAAAAACGGGTCCGGACCATTTGTGCTCAGCCCTACTTTCAACACTAAAAATGTATCTCCCAAGATTTTTCTTAAAACGCGTGTCACTCCCTCCACACCACACTCTTTTTGGACGGTGGAAGTATATAATGTTAATATATATTATATAATATATAATATTAATATATGTTATATATGTATAATATTAATGTAAGTTAAAATTAACAATATATAATATATATTAATATTTTATATACTCTATATTGTTAATTTTAACTTATATTAATACTATATATATAATACTATATATGACATATATTAATACTTTATCTAACATATATTAATTTATATATATGGTGTCTAATTTTTATTTTTTTAATTCTGGCCCCCGGGCCAACCCGCTAACCCGGGCAGCCCGCCTGTTAAGCCCGCGGATTAATCAGTTCGGAACGAATAATTCTGGATTTATTTCGGAAATATCCGTCCTAACCCTATTGATAACACTCATTTTTACACATATTTTTGCACCGATTTTACGGGTTTTAAGATCCTAAACTGTCTAGAACTGTGTCGTTTATGCTCATATTATGTTTATTAGACTCGATCACGCTTGGGTACGTTTTATTGATTTTATAGGTACTTTATGGACATAAATCAAGCAAGAACGAAGTTTAAAACCCCAATACATATCAAGCAATGCGGAAACGAGAGATCGGGCCTAAAAGGAGTCAAAACGGTGTCAAAACGAGTCAACACGAGCTCGGCCGTGTCAATTGACACGGGCCGTGTCATAAGCTCGGCCGTGCCACATTGACACGGTCGGGTTTCACATCCAGGCATTTCAGCTTTTCTAGGGGAGTATGACACGGGCCGTGTCATTCGACACGGTCGTGTCATTTGCTCGGCCGTGTCAAATTGACACGGTCGAGTTCCCTGTCCAGCGAGTTTCAGAGTTTTAAGCGCACTATGACACGGGCCGTGTCATTTGACACGGGTCGTGTCACGTTTCGATGGAAAAATCACCTTTTGACATTTTTGCAAGATTTGAGCATGAAAAGTGATGTTTTTGGCCTTATAAAAAGAGATCTTCAACTAGACTTGAGGATATTCAGCCTTTGAGAGAGAATTAGAGAGATTGGAGAGAGAAAAAAACACAAGATTTGAGGGCTTTTACTCCAAGAAGAAGCGGATTTGAAGGAAATTCTTGAAGAACACTTCAAGAACATTTGAAGACTTCAACCGGGATCAATCAAGACACCTTACGAGTTTTATCTTCTTCCTATCTTTTATTCCTTTTGTTGTTTTATTTAGCATGAACATGATGATTATTAATCTTTCTTTCATTACCATGTCCGGCTAAACTCGTTAGATTCCGGGCATGGGAGTACGTTGATTTGCTATGATTTTGAGGGGTTGATGATTATATGTATCTAGTGTGATTTCTTTATCAAATACTTGGTGTTAATTCATGTTTAGACACTTGATCAATGTTTTTACATGTTAAACTTAATTGCTCATAATTCGAGAGAAGAGGGCATTAATAGGTCTCGAGTATTTGACGTAGTAAATTACGAGATTGAGAAATCGGTGATGAAATATGATGATATCTAATCTTATGAATATTTTGGAGTTAGATAATTTATAATAGATGGAGACGTTGTTATAGGTTGTTTAATCTACGTTTTAATGCATCTCGAGAGAGACTTTAGAATATTGTTGTGATCATTGTTTTGGAGACGCACTTAGAACCTTTTGGAATCAATCCCGACTAAATTTAGTAATCAACGGAAACCTAGCCTTGGAATCTACCTTTCTAAACTCTTGCAATTCGCTTTAATTCAGATATTTTCAATTGTTTTAATTTATTGTGATCATTTTATTTTATTTCATTAACCATCCATTTTACCTTTCGATCGTCTAGATAAAACCGGAAATACTATAATCTAGTACTCAACACAATAAGAATATTTAGTCTCTGTGGAATACGACCTTGCTCGCCGCTTTCTACATATTCTCCGTACACTTGCGGATTGTTTAAAAATATAGCGAGCAAGATATTGGCGCCGTTGCCGGGGACTAATTTATTTTTGTTAGTATTGATATTACGATAAGTGTTTCTAGTCTTACTTTATACATTTTCTTATTTGTTACTTAACTCATGTTATACAATTTCTACTCAGGGAGTGCATGAACACCCGTTCTTCTCGAGTGCCTTTAGAAACTTTCATCCCGGAAGTAGAAGCATTTGCCCGAAGAACAAGTGCTACCTCAAGGAAACTAAGAAGGGATCTTTTTGAAGATATGGAGAGAGCGGGAGATAACGTGGCAAGGGGCAACACGAACGAGAATGCAATAATCCAAGACAACGAGGGCGGAAGAATTGATAATCCAACAACTAGGGTGCAATCAATTCGGGATGGATTCCGACCAAAACTAGATCGAAACTTTGGAGGAATCACTCATGTTCCAATCAACGCCCTAAATTTTGAGTTGAAACCCGCCTTAATTTCAATGGTTCAACAAAATCAATTTGGAGGATTTGCTGTCGAAGATCCACATGCCCATCTCACTCATTTCATGCAAATATGTGATACAATCAAAATGAATGGAGTCTCGGATGATGCCATACGCTTACGATTGTTTCCATTCTCTTTGAGGGAGAAAGCAAGAAATTGGCTTGGAACTTTAGCTCCCGGAAGTATAAAGACATGGGAAGAATTGAGCGAAAAATTTTTGTTCAAATTTTTTCCCCCAAACAAGACAATGAAGCTAAAAAGTGATATTACTCAATTTCATCAATTGGACTCTGAACCGTTATATGAAGCTTGGGAACGTTTCAAAGATCTACTAAGGCGATGCCCTCGACATGATTTCCCCGAAAACCAACAAATGTGTTTCTTCTATAATGGTATTATGGGAGAAACAAGAAATTCTATTGATGCTTCCGCGGGAGGGGCATTGCTAGCAAGGAGCGCTGAAGAAACGTATGGATTGATCGAAGAAATGGCTATGAATAGCTATCAATGGCCGATGGAAAGAGCAAATATTAGAAGGGTGGCTGAGATATCCGATTCGGATCCTATAAAGGCACTAACCGCGCAAATGGCGATGTTAACTACTCAATTGGGGGCTCTAACAAAAGGAGGTGATTCGAAGGGAGCTTCTCAAGGAAGTTCAAGTTCACTACCGTCCGATCCATTGAAGGAGGCACATTACATTAATAATCGGAGTTACAACAATTTCCGAAATAATCCACCACCGGGCTTCTACCATCCCTCCAATCGAAATCATGAAAATTTTAGCTATGCTAATCCAAAGAATGCTTTACAACCACCGACCGGATTCAAGGTGTCGAATGGTGAGATAATTGAAGAAGCAAAGCCGACGTCAAATCTCGAGAATATTCTAGCTACCTTCATGATGGAGACGAAAAGCCGATTTAGTCGAGATGAGGAGAAATTGGACAAAATCGAAGGCCATGTCACTCAATTAGCTACCACCATGGGAGCTCAAATGAAAAATGTCGAAACTCAAATTGGACAATTAGCTAAAGTTGTCGGGAGTCAACATCAATGGGGACAATTTTCGAGCAATACCGAAGTGAATCCAAAAGAGTCTTGTCAAGCGATCACCTTAAGAAGTGGAACGAATTATGAAGGGCCAAAGATGCCAAGGGTCCAACAAAAAGAGGAAGTCAATGAGGATCAATTCGAAATTGAAAAGGAAGAAGGGAAGCATGATACATCCAAGGGGGCTGAGAAGCCTAAAATATCTCCTAACTCTACTCATAACGTTCCTCTCCCTTTTCCTCAACGTTTCAAAAAGAAAAAGTTAGATGCACACAATTCGCAAAATTTTTAGCTATCTTCAAGAAAATTAATATCAATATTCCTTTTGCAGATGCTTTGGAACAAATGCCTAACTACGCAAAATTCTTGAAGGATGTGATGTCAAGAAAAAGAAAGATGGAAGATCATGAGACGGTTAAACTAACCGAAGAATGTAGCGCTATTATCCAATGCAAATTCCCTCAAAAACTTAAGGATCCCGGAAGCTTTACCGTTCCATGCACTATTGGAAACGTCTCATTCGATAAAGCTTTGTGTGATTTAGGTGCTTCGATTAACCTCATGCCTTTATCTATTTTCAGGAAATTAGGTGTCGGAGAAATGAAAGCCACAACGGTTATGCTACAATTGGCGGATCGATCCATAACACATCCCAAGGGAATTGTCAAAGATGTGCTTGTAAAAGTCGACAAATTTATATTTCCAACGGATTTTGTTGTCCTTGATATGGAAGAAGACAAAGATTTACCACTTATCCTTGGACATCCATTTTTAGCAACGATAAAGGCTCTTATTGATGTTGAAAGGGGAGAATTAACACTACGTGTTAACGATGAGCATGTTCTATTTTCTATATTTAAAACTATGAAATTTCATGATGATACGGAATATTGCAATGTTATTGACCATATAAGATCGTATGGGAAGAAAAAAATCTTACACTCATTTTCTTCGGATCCGTTAGAGTTTGCTCTTACGAACTCATGTTTTTCTAGTGATTCAACTTTGGAGTTTGACGATTCTGACTTGTTTGATTATGTTTCTGAATTAAATTCTCTATATGAAAAAATGCAAATCAATACATCCGATGATTTTGACAAAGGGGAGCATGAAGTAGTTGCGGAAATCAAGCTGACGGATGACTCGAACGTGTCCAATGACATGGTGAAGAATTTGGGGTCCGTTTCATCTCAATCGGATTCATCTCAACCAAGCTTGGACCTTAAAGCTCTCCCGAAACACCTCAGGTATGCATTTATGGATGATAACAATACCAATCCGGTAATTGTATTCTCTTCACTTTCATCCACTCAATTAGATAATTTGCTTCGTCTATTGAGAGCACATAAGTCGGCTATAGGATGGTTTATCTCAGATTTGAAGGGAATTAGCCCGTCCATATGCATGCATAGGATTTTGCTTGAAGAAAATTTTAAACCTATAGTGCAAAATCAATCAAGACTTAGTCCCATAATGAAAGATGTGGTGAAAAAGGAAGTGCTAAAACGTTTAGATGTCGGAATGATATATCCAATTTCCGATAGTGAGTGGGTGAGTCCTACGCAAGTTGTATCAAAAAAGGGAGGGATGACCGTAACCAAAGATGAGAAAGATGAATTAATTGCTATGAGAGTAGTTACGTGATGGCGAGTGTGTATAGATTATAGGGCTTTAAATGCGGCTACTCGCAAAGACCATTTTCCCCTTCCCTTCATTGATCAAATGCTTGATAGATTGGCGGGGCATAAATTTTTCTGTTTTCTTGATGGATATTCAGGGTATAATCAAATCTACATAACACCGGAAGATCAAGAAAAAACGGCTTTTACATGTCCTTATGGAATTTATGCTTATCGTAGAATGCCGTTTGGTTTATGTAATGCTCCAGCCACGTTTCAACGTTGTATGATGGCTATCTTTCACGGTTTGATCGAAAATATAATGAAAGTTTTCATGGATGATTTTTCGGTGTTTGGAAATTCATTTGATCATTGCTTGCATAATCTCACTTTAGTTTTGCAGCGATGTGAAGACACTAATCTCGTGCTGAATTGGGAGAAATGCCACTTTATGGTGCAAGAAGGAATTGTCCTAGGCCATAGAGTGTCCGCCGCCGGTTTAGAGGTTGATAGGGCGAAAATTGTCGCCATTGAGAAACTTCCCCCACCGAAGAATGAAAAAGCAATTAGGAGTTTTCTTGGACACGCGGGTTTTTATAGGAGATTCATAAAAGACTTTTCAAAAACCACTAAACCTTTGAGTAAATTGTTAGAAAAAGATACTACTTTCATTCTTTCTAACGAATGTTTGCAGGCATTTGAGACTTTAAAGAAGGTATTAGTGAGTGCTCCTATCCTTGTGGTACCGGATTGGTCTCAACCATTTGAGATCATGTGTGATGCAAGTGATTATGCGGTCGGAGCTGTGTTGGGACAACGACGTGAGAAACTCTTTTGGGCTATTTATTATGCAAGCAAAACATTGGACGGAGCCCAACAAAATTACACAACAACGGAGAAAGAAATGATTGCCGTGGTGTTTGCTTTTGATAAGTTCCGATCATACTTAATTGGGACAAAGACGATAGTAAACACGGACCACGCAGCTATCAAATACTTGTTCGAAAAGAAAGATTCTAAACCTCGCCTAATTCGATGGATTGTTCTTTTACAAGAGTTTGATGTGGAAGTTCGAGACAGAAAAGGTTGTGAAAATGTGGTAGCCGACCACTTATCTCGCCTCGAGTACAAAAAGGAGGAGGAGCCCGAGATCGAAGGGATTAAAGAAGAGTTTCCGGACGAGCGGCTTTTTATGGTAGAAGCTAAATTTCCGTGGTTTGCTGACATTATTAATTTTTTGGTCGCATGTGTGCTACCCCCGGATTTATCTCATTATCAAAAGAAGAAATTCCTACATGATATCAAGTTCTATATGTGGGATGATCCATTACTTTTTAAGAGATGTGCCGATATAATCGTGAGGAGATGTGTACCGCAAGCGGAATGGGATGAAATTCTTCAACAATGTCATTCATCACCAACCGGAGGACATTTCGGAGCAACACGGACTGCTGCAAAGGTGTTGCAAAGCGGATTTTATTGGCCTACGCTATACAAAGATTGTTATCTCTTCATTCAACAATGCGATAGATGCCAACGAGTAGGAAATATTTCAAGACGTCATGAGATGCCCCTTACCAACGTAATTGAGGTTGAACTATTTGACGTTTGAGGTATCGACTTCATGGGTCCATTTTCCTCATCATTTGGGAATAAGTACATTCTACTAGTGGTCAAGCACGTATCTCGATGGGTCGAGGCAATTTCTTCCCCAACAAATGATGCTCACGTAGTAATGAAATTTTTAAAGAAGAACATCTTTTGCCGATTCGGAACTCCAAGAGCGTTAATCAGTGATCGGGGATCGCATTTTGTCAACAAAATCATGGATAAACTCCTTCAGAAATATGGGGTCCGAGCAAAGAAATCATTGGCCTATCATCCACAAGCAAATGGACAAGCCGAAGCGGCCAACAAAGAGATTAAGCTAATCTTGGAAAAGACGGTGAGTACATCTCAGAAAGATTGGTCATCCAAGCTCGACGATGCACTTTGGGCTTATCGTACGGCCTATAAAACTCCTTTGGGAACATCTCCCTATCAACTCATTTTTGGGAAATCATGTCACCTGCCTTTGGAATTGGAGCATAAAGTGATGTGGGCGGTGAAAAGGATAAATTTGGATTTTGAGGCCGCCGGAAAGAAAAGATTGCTAGAGCTAAATGAGTTGGAAGAATTCCGGGATGAATGCTACGAAAATTCTCGAATCTACAAAGAGAGGTCTAAAATATGGCACGATAAGATGATCGTTAAACGTGAATTTATGCCGGGACAACAAGTACTTCTCTATAATTCAAGACTAAAATTATTCCCCAGAAAATTAAAATCAAGATGGTCAGGTCCATTCGTGACCACTAAAGTACTTCCACCCAGAATAGTCGAGCTCATGAGCAGAGACGGAGAGCTATTTAAAGTTAACGGACAACGAGTCAAACACTACTATCATCCCAATCAAAAGGAAGCCGTATCTGTAATAACTTTAATCGAGCCATAAAAACTTCCAGTTGAAGACGTCCGACTGAAGACATTAAACTTAGCGCTAATTGGGAGGCAACCCAATAGTTTTTATTTTCATGTTTTGATATTTTTCGCATTTTTTTTGTATTTTTACTTGTTGTAAAACTAACCGGTTCAATTTTTGGTGTTCAATTCGCAGGAAAAACACCCGAAAACAAAACTGCATTTTCCAGGCCAGTACGACACGGGCCGTGTCATTCGACACGGTCGAGTCAGGTATCCAGTAAAAATTTTACTTTCTAGGGCAGTTGAGCACGGGCCGTGTCAAATGACACGGCCGGGTCAGGTGGACAACAACGTTTTTAAAAAAAGGAGACAGGTACGACACGGGCCGTGTCATTTGACATGGGCCGTGTCAGTCGGGCGGTATAAAAACCTGCAACACGGCCGACCCTTCATTTCCTTCTTCCCCAAATTTCCTTCTTCCCCAAATCGTAAACCCTAGTCCCGAATCACCCAAAATCCGGCAAATTCAAGCAAGAATCGTGTTAAATCTCACATAATAACAAAGTGTTCATCATTATTCCACAATCCTAAAGCTTCAAAGGGTACGAATCGGACGAATTCATCCGAGTTTTTGGGTCGCGGTTTTTTCTGAAATTTTCTTCAATTTTCACTCCAAATTCAAGGTATGATTCACGATTTTGAATGGTTTAATTCTTCATTGCATTGAGATTATGTGAAATATGATTTATTAAGCAATTTAGGGTTCTTAAATGGATCTTTTTGGTGAATTTTGTCATGAGTAAAAATAAGTTGAAATTTTGTTGGTGATTATCATGAATTACATGTTGGATGTATATGATTGAGAGATGTTATTACATGTTTGAAATTATTGTGATATTACGTACAATGACGATTGGCGTTGAAATTTACGGTTGGGGTATTTTTGAAGAAACGCTTATTTTAGGGCAAATGTGTAATTTGTAAGAAGTTTGGGGGAGCGTTTATTATCGAAAAATAGTGATTCTGAACTTTTGTGAAACAAATGATAATCTATGAATCTCTTGCAGAAATATGGTCAGGGGACGAGGACGAGGAAATGCCCAACAGGGACGGGGTGCAGCTCAAAGGGGACGAAAAAGACCCACAACAGAAATTGAGCAACCGGCGAGAATACCGACTCAAGGGGCTGTCGAGACGCCCGAGACATATGGAATTGAACTTCCGTCGAGTCGCCTAGCAAGATGGGAGACATTGGGGAAGAAAAAAATGCTCCCCACTCGATGGCCGGACGAAGAGTGCATGACGGCGATGGGGATAAGAGACAATGTCATGAGGCTACTTGAACGAATAAGTTGGACAACGTTAATGACCCAACATTGGCCCACCTACCGCTGTCTCACGTTGGAATTCCTTAGCACACTCACTGTTAAAAGAGACCCGGTTTCACATGAGCCGACCGCTTTGGTCCGGTTAAACAACAAAAACGAAAAATTTTCTCCTGGTGAATTGGATGCTATATATGACGCTCGAAAGCACGGAGAATACCGAATCAATCGGTTCGAGTGTGAGACTTATTGGAGTGCAATGGTTGAATATCCGGGGAGCGATGCACGTCCCTACATCCTAAAGTCGGCAAAAGGATCCTCTCTTCGCAATTCTATCCTCCGCTATCTACACAAGGTGATTGCGAGCACTATCTTCGGCCGGAAAGAAACGGGACCAATTACTCAACGAGAGCTATACGTTTTATCATATATACTCGACGGAACAAATCCAGCAACCGGCGCTATTATCATGGATCATTTTGAGGATGTTGCCACTAAACCGAGATGGGAGATTTGGATAGGGGGTTTAATTACCCCTATCGCACTTCATCTTGATGTATCACTAGACAACCGAACTCCCCTACCGGGAAATATGCTCCTATCTGTCCAAGTCATGAAGTTGATGAATGTTCTCGAGTACGACTCTCGCGTTATTTTCCTCCAGAATGACGGCGATCACTTCCTACTCCCGAATACAACTATTGACAATATTCGGGATTTAAGAAATCTACAAATGGCCACGGAAGCGCATAAATTGGCCCAGGAGGCAGCTGGATTAATTTCTCCTAGTGAAAGATACGTTGCTCGGAATGTCCATCCTAGGCGTACGGAATTTGAGGATAGAGCCGAGAGGATGCGAGAAGAAGAGAGAGAGGAAAGAATGGAGGAAAAATTCGTCTATGAGAGAGGCCCTGAAGACGAGAGAGAAACAGAGGAGGAAGAAAAGAGAGGGAGAGAACGGCCCGAGTCATCGAGACAGGCCGAATCAAGACATGCCACATCTCGTTCCATGCTTAGATAAGAGAGGCTTTCAGAGAGAAGACCTGACAGAGACAAGACGAGATGCTGGCAATTTTACGATGAATGGAAGATTGGCATGTCCAACAAGGCCACTTTCCTCCGCCAAATCAGTAGGACCGGTTGTAAGTATTTCTTGACCCAAATTTTTTATTTAAATACTACACCCTCTTCGTGTGTATTTTTTATTTAATTCAAGTTTGGAGGGAGATATTGGATCAAGAAATACCTACATTGTTTGTTTGCTTTTATTTTGTCTTTTGGATTTGGGTTTGGATTTTGGTTTGATTTTGATTTACGTTTTGGTGTGAATTTTTTTTTGAATTTTTGTTTTATTTTGGTGTGTTTTGAACTTGGTGGGTTTTGATGATGATGAACTTAGATGAAACTAGAAAGAATGAACTCTTGTCTTGGATGCCTCGGGATTTATTTTGTTATTTTGATATGCAAATCGAGGGTAATTTGAAGGGGAAAAATTGTAAAATAATCAAAACGGTGTGAAATTGATTTAATACCTTGGAAATATGAACAAATCTAGCTTGTAAGCTTTTGAGCCTTCGTGCATCATTAAATATGCAAGTTTCATTGTCGAGTGTACCATTCATGTTTTAAGACTCTAGAACTTGCCCTAGTATCTTATTCGAAACTACAAGTGTGTGTGCAAATAAGTAAAAATGATTTTAGGCGATTTTTATTGACAACCCTTCAAACCTTTTGGCCAACCCGAGAATTTATTTCCCTAGTTAGCCCGATTGAGCTTAAAGCCTATTTCTTGTCAGCCACATTATGAGCTTTCCATTCCATTATAAACTTTTGTCCCTATACTTGAGCTTATTAGAACAAATTGGCAAAAGAATGGAAAGATGTGTGGAGGCGATTGAAAAAAATTGTTGGTTCAATTGCAATGATTAATCAAAATAAATTTGAAGGAAGAATGGTGTGATTATAATGATGATGTTGTTCACCACATGGAAACTTGAACAAAAAAAAACGAGAAAAAAAAAAAAAGAAACGAGATTTATTGGGGCGATAAGGGGGAATAAGGTTGTGATTCGCATTGTCAAAAGCGCTTAGTGCGATTATATTAAAATCAAGGGGTTGAAGGAAGTGAATTCCAAGGGATTATTGAGCTTCTAATTGAGCGAAGTGATTATTGAGATAATGTTCTAATTTGCTCAAGTCAAGTCACTTTAAGCCATACTTATCCTACCCCGACCAAAAAGCCTACATTACAACCGATAAAGTCCTTTTTGATTCACCAAATTTACATGCACAACCAGTGGTAGAGATGTAGACGATTGGCAAGCCTATGGGGATTCTTATTTTATTGAATGAGTTTTGAGCGTAACTTATCCCATTATACACTTCGAGAGTGAGGGAATACACTTGACCGGCGAGGTTCTTATTATTCAAGTATTAGCTATGAGATTAAGGAAGCACCCCAAAGATTTGCATACTTTACAGAACTCGACTTATTTATTTCTTGAGGCGCATTGATGAACTTTCAAAATGATCCTTTGAGACGTGTTGAGGGACGAGTTCCCTTAAGAGTGGTTATTTTAAAGTGCATTGCTCGGGACGATCAACGTTCAAGTTTGGAGGATTTTGATAACACTCATTTTTACACATATTTTTGCACCGATTTTCTGGATTTTAAGATCCTACCTAAACTGTGTAGAACGGTGTCGTTTATGCTCATATTATGTTTATTGGACTCGATCACGCTTGGGTACATTTTATTGATTTTATAGGTAATTTATGGACATAAATCAAGTAAGAACGAAGTCTAAAACCCCAATACATATCAAGCAATGCGGAAACGAGAGATCGGGCCTAAAAAGGAGTCAAAACGATGTCAAAACGAGTCAACACGAGCTCGACCGTGTCAATTGACACGGGCCGTGTCATAAGCTCGGCCGTGCCATATTGACACGGTCAGGTTTCACATCCAGGCATTTCAGCTTTTCTAGAGGAGTATGACACGGGCCGTGTCATTCGACACGGTCGTGTCATTTGCTCGGTCGTGTCAAATTGACACGGTTGAGTTCCCTGTCCAGCGAGTTTCAGAGTTTTGAGCGCACTATGACATGGGCCGTGTCATTTGACACGGACCGTGTCACTTTTCGGTGGAAAAATCACCTTTTGACATTTTTGCAAGATTTGAGCATGAAAAGTGATGTTTTTGGCCTTATAAAAAGAGATCTTCGACTAGACTTGAGGATATTCAGCCTTTGAGAGAGAATTAGAGAGATTGGAGAGAGAGAAAAATACAAGATTTGAGGGCTTTTACTCCAAAAAAAAGGGGATTTGAAGGAAATTCTTGAAGAACGCTTCAAGAACATTTGAAGACTTCAACCGGGATCAATCAAGACACCTTACGAGTTTTATCTTCTTCCTATCTTTTATTCCTTTTGTTGTTTTATTTAGCATGAACATGATGATTATTAATCTTTCTTTCATTACCATGTCCGGCTAAACTCGTTAGATTCCGGGCATGGGAGTACGTTGATTCGCTATGATTTTGAGGGATTGATGATTATATATATCTAGTGTGATTTCTTTATCAAATACTTGGTGTTAATTCATGTTTAGACACTTGATCAATGTTTTTACATGTTAAACTTAATTGCTCATAATTCGAGAGAAGAGGGCATTAATATTTGACGTAGTAAATTACGAGATTGAGAAATCGGTGATGAACTATGATGATATCTAATCTTATGAACATTTTGGAGTTAGATAATTTATAATAGACGGAGACGTTGTTATAGGTTGTTTAGTCTACGTTTTAATGCATCTCGAGAGAGACTTTAGAATATTGTTGTGATCATCGTTTTGGAGACGCACTTAGAACCTTTTGGAATCAATCCCGACTAAATTTAGTAATCAACGAAAACCTAGCCTTGGAATCTACCTTTCTAAACTCTTGCAATTCGCTTTAATTCGGATATTTTCAATTGTTTTAATTTATTGTGATCATTTTATTTTATTTCATTAACCATCCATTTTACCTTTCGATCGTCTAGATAAAACCGGAAACACTATAATTTAGTACTCAACACAATAAGAATATTTAGTCTCTGTGGAATACGACTAGACCTGGCAAACGGGCGGGCTCGGCCCAAACGGGCCGGGCAAAAACAAAGCGGCCAACTGGCCGGCCAAAAGGCCCGGTTTTTGGGCCAAAATATTAGGCCCGTGGTTCGCCAAGGGTCTGCCCGCCCACGGCCTCGACTTTTTTTTTTTTTTGAAATATTATTTCGAATAATTATAGAAATATTTTTGATCCGTAATTATTATATTATTCACTATACTATCACAATCAATTAAATAAATGTAGAATTATTTTTATTTGATAATTATATTATTTACTACACTACCACAATCAAAAGACAAATATATAAATATTTTTATTTGATCATCATTTCATTTATCACTACTACTTTCTTATAAAAATCATAAAATAATATTATTATTGATATGAGATACTACAAAGTAATCACAAAGTCCCATAAAAATAAAACTACATCAATAATTAACATATAGATGTAATCTAATCTAACAAATAAGGAAAAATTTTAAATATTATAATTACATATAACATAAATATATAAAAAAAAAAAAAAAAGCCGGGCGGGCCGCCATGGCCGGGCCTCAACGGGCGGGCCAACTGGGCCGGGCCAAAAAGGCCCGGTTTTTTGAGCCAAAATATGAAGCCCAATGCCCGCCCAAAAGCGGGCTTTCAGCCCATGGCTGGCCTATTTTGCCAGGTCTAAATACGACCTTGCTCGCCGCTTTCTACATATTCTCCGTACACTTGCGGATTGTTTAAAAATATAGCGAACACCTATTTTTTGGCGGGTTAAACGTTCCATCCCGTTGGACCCGAGTCCATTTAACATCTCTCTAATTAATACTGACGGATAAGATACACTTAAACTTGATATGGTGAATGAAATCTGATAAATTATCCGGAAATTGATAAGATGTCTGATAAGTAAATATGTTAAAAGTATAATAATACATGGACATTCTATGGTACCTACATGGGTACAATAGGTATATTAACTATTAAATTCATGATAAAAATTACTTGTTGTAGATACAAATACAATGATGAATATACATGCAACCTGATATTGATCTGGGTAAATTAGAATTGTCTAATAATATTAGTATAAACAAAGTTTTGAAAAAAAAAAAAAACAATGTCATAGATTGACCAATGATAATACTGTAATCAATTAAAAAAAAGTAGGGATATAATTGAGATCTAAAACCTGATTAGGAGACTAAAACTAAAATAAGATAGTCTCATTTCGGCACTTTATAATGTAATGAGTGAGTATTAACCCGACATCATTTTGGTCAGATAAACTTAATTCGGTCAAATAAAATAAAATCACTTAATAAAGTGTCTCAAATGATCTTGTCAAACACACTCTAAATTGAATAGAACTGAGATGATTTTTAAGAGTTTGAGTTTTAATTGTTTATTGGTCAATCGAATCTGAGGTAATTTACTGGATATATATATATATATATATATATATATATATATATATATATATATAGAGAGAGAGAGAGAGAGAGAGAGAGAGAACTTAATTGATCTAAATAAGTTTTATAAATATTAGTTACAAATTAAATTATTGTTGTAATCTATTATAAAAATAATATAAGTAATATGCAAGACCCATAAGATATCAACTAAAATCTTCAAAAACAAGTTTGCAGGGCCGGCCCTATGGGTGGCGGCGATGACAGATCAAAGCTGGCCAAGCAAGACTGAACCACTGACCTTTGGATAGATAAACTCTTCCTTACCACTAGGCTAATGATGCTCTTGGAAGTTTTTTATTTAGTTAATTGTATTACTATTATTGTCGATTCTTTTATTTTTCTATAATTTTTTTTTAAATATTTGTCTTGTTTTGATGACAACACTTATTTATCTGAAATAAAATAAAATTAGTCATATTCAACAATTAATACTTCTTATATATTTTTGCTTTGAAAAATTTTGTGATAATATTTAAACTCTACATGAAACAATTTAGATTACTAACTAATTCAACTCGAAACCACAAATATCTTTTGTTATACTTTCTAAAATCAAGTCATGTATGAAATAATTTTAAATTACTACATAGTTTCAAACTTTCAACTAATTTTTGTGATTTCCACAGTCATAAAATATGATTATTGGAGGTTATTATTTTTTTATATATATTTTTAGATATAGAATCTTGTGAATCCAATTTTGTTGTCACTCATAATGTGGTCTGTTGTCTAAAGCTATATAGGACTGTTTAAACTATATAACACTCGCTATTTAAGTATGTTTAGATTATTAAAAATATGATACAAATATAGTATTAAGTTTTTCTATGTTTTAAGATGACTTAAACATCAGATATAGTTGTATACTTTTAGTCTGAGCAAAACTATCATTATATGCAAGTCTCTAAAGATCATTTAACTTGATATAAAATTATGATACTATATAATTATAAGATATGTATTACGAAGAACACATTATCATTTAATAATGTTTTTTTGTTTTGTAATTTTTAAATATAGGGGCATTTTTTGGCCTTTTCGCCCAGGGCATGAGAAACCCTAGGACCGGCCCTGCAAGTTTGTTTGAATATCTCTATAATTAGGATAAATACATGCACAAAAAGAATATCAAGATTAAACTATAAGTTTAAATATCTTGAACGAGCTTCTATTGAATCGAGATCCAAGTAGCTGAGGAGTGATTCGGTCTATTTACGACTCTAAAGTATCTAAGAGTTGTCTCATTGCGTGTTTCAAGTTTCGATCGAGGTCAAGAAACGAAAGAAGAAAGAAAAAAAATAAATTGTTCGTCTTAAAAATCTCAATTCTTTTTTTAAAAACGTTACAATTACACCGGAATCGGAACAAAATATGACCCCTGTTCATGTGTTGGGTGTCCATAATTTGCAGGATATATTTCCTTAATTTCATGAAAACCTTAAAACTCATACCTATAATTCATGAATTTTGCTACAACCACAAAAGATCTCCCACAAAAATAATCCAAACACTGAGGTGTCAGCGGGGGATTAATTTTTGTAGGATGTGGATCCCACAGAAAACCAATCCCCCGATGACACCTCAGCGTGTGGATTGTTTTTATGGGAAATCCTTTGTGGATGTATCATTGCTCATAATTCATTTGTACTTTGAAAAATTAATGTTAAATTCTTTCTCTCTCTATCTCTAGAATTTAATTACTTCTCATCCATCAAAGGATATTTATGACTTTAGGGGTTCCCCGCAAAATCTAACATCCGTTTGACTTGGTTTTCTAAGGTACAAATGTCTACTGATCAACATTTGAGTGAAGGACGAGGGACAGGCATTATAAAATTAAATAGGCGTGATTTACTTTTGTGGTATGAAAAAATGGAGATATGGAATTTAATTTTTTGTTTTTTTATATCGAGGTTTCAAGTTTACACTTGATTAGTATTGAGGACAACAGTTTCAGCCTTCAGAACTGCTACGAGTTAAATCGCAAAATTTGTATCCGGATCTCTGGTCCTTAAATATCCTCAACTACCGCGCACAACGGGTTGTCCTCCCAAGTGATTGCTTTATGCTGGACCCAACCTATCCAGCAGCAGGTTCCCACCGAGTTTAGTTGTCTCCCAATGAATGCTTCGTGTTGCATCCCACTCATTCACCCGTGGGTTTCCACCGAGATCAGATCTCCCACACTGATGCATGAAGTCCTCAATATTTAATTGTTCCATCAGCATACTTGGGGCTAGGGCATATCCCTCGACCAAAACTGAGGGGTAGGCCCCTAAATAAATTCGCATCCTTTATAAAATTCGAATCCAAATCTCTCACTTGAAATGGAGATCCTGATCATGGGGCCAAATTCGAGAGAGATTAATTGTCAATTCTCTCAATAGACAAACTCAAAGTCAACTATTTAATTCTGAATTACTGACCCTTGGACAAATTTATATATTTCTTTAACATTGATATCTTTGTCTCACTTGCTCATCAAATTTTCTTATTATATGTAGAAAAAAACTGAATGCACAAATCAAGGATGGTTGAGGCCTTGCTTAATTTCACATGGCTATCATGTCGAGAAATTTTCCCACCTATATCAGAGGTCCTTTGATCAGGCAGGTGTTAAATTGAGGAATGTGCACTAATGGCAGTCCTATAAGGGCGAGGACCAACGAGATACGAACTCAGCAACAAACCTTGCAATATTTCAGCAAAGTATTGCCACCACACGGATTCGAACCCGCGATGTCGAAGTGTTTCCACCTCAATCATCTTGCAATTTTCCATCAGTCTATGCCCCTGGGGACATTTCACATGGCTATCATGATTTGAGGTATTGCAGTTCACGAGTTGAGTCGGGTATTGCTATGCTCGGTTCGGCTTGATATATATAGTTGGGTGGGCACCGAGTGGGCCCAATTAAAGAATCGAGTAGGAAAGTTAAGAATGGGATCGTCTCAAAAAAGAATTGCGGACCGAATATTTGAGACGAGTTGTCGAGCGAAGTATTTGTATTCAGTAAAACAGTTTGTTATATGCCTAGGACTTTCGTCTAGTACAATCGTGTAGTGTTTAGGTTTGTTCAGTTAATTTGGTGGTGGATATGCAATCTACTTAAAAAACAAAATGGATGAATAAATTCTATTGATACTTGGAGTTCATATAATTTAAGAAATGAACCGGATAGTTATCGATCGAACCAGGTACACTCAGTTTAACTATCGAAGGAATAAGTCATGTTCGGAATTGACTCGTTAAGAAATCAATGGTCCGTCGGACCAAGTGTTGCAGCCGGATCGTCGAGCAGATAGCAAGCGTCTCGGCTAATTTGAAACACCGACCTGAGGGTTCAATTAGGGCAAAAGGTTACAAGGAGCGAGGAAAAGAATGTACCTAGTTGCCTCGGACATTTTCAATTGGCATAATTAATTATTTCCTGACCAATTAATTATTTCCTGATTTATTGAGTTTATGTTATTTTAATTTATAATGATAACAATAAAAAAAACAAATAAGTGGAATTAAATTTGTTTTATACATGGAAAATATTGATATTTCTTCATTTGTTGACAAAATTAAATTTTGCTTGAAGTGGAATTGGAACAAATTACAGTTAAATCTCGATAAATAAATGTTCGATAAACGAATAACCTGGCCAAATAAATAATTTTCTCCGGTCCCAACTCTTTAGAACATGTTCAAATTTTCTTTCGATGAATGAATAATTTCGCTAAATGAATATTTTTCTCCAATGCCGACCATATTCATTTATCGAGATTTTAGTGTAAGGTTGAAGTGGGGGCATGATTAATTGGCTAATTGCAGTTTTAGTAATCTAAACAGCACCGTGTTTATTGATATAAGTGACGACGCATTTAGTCCTATATTTTTAACCAAGTAAGTTTGTCATTTAGTTTTTGTTAATCTTTATTTATTATAATTAAATTGTTATCTAATATTATTAGGTTTATTAATTACTATTATTAGTTTAATCGGAGTATATTAACACCGATGAATATAAATTCATAAGTGAATTGAAATTATACCTTTCAATTGAAAGCTTTCTTTTTATTCGCGCAGTATTTGTAATTTTTTTTATTTACCAAAAATTCAATTAAAATCTATCCTTACGTGGTATTTTAATTATGATCTTTAGGGTGCGTTTGGTACAGAGAATGAAATTGCAGAGAAATGATTCCAGAGAAAGAGAATTGGTCAGGAGAATATGAATTGACTATCCTGTTTGGTAGCACAAAGAATTCAACAGAGAAATGCAACAGACGGTCGGTGGTGGTGGTGGCGACGGTGGTCGGTGGTGGCGGCGGTGGTCGGTGGCGGCGATGGTGGTGGTGGCGACGGTGGTGGAGGCGGTGGTCGGTGGTGGCGACGGTGGTGGTGGTGGTGGTGGCAGTGGTGGTCGGTGGTGGTGGTGGTGGCGGTGGTCGGTGGTGGCGGCGGTGGTGGTGGCAGTGGTCGGTGGTTGCGGCGGTGGTGGTGGCGGTGGTCGGTGGTGGCGGTGGTGGTGGTGGTGGCGACGGTGGTGGTGGTGGCGACGGTGGTGGTCGGTGGTGGTGGTGGTGGCGGTGGTGGTGGTGGCGGTGGTCGGTGGTGGCGACGGTGGTGGTGGCGACGGTGGTGGTCGGTGGTGGTGGCGGTGGTCGGTGGTGGTGGCGGTGGTCAATTCTCTCCATGTCTCTCCAATTCTCTTCCTACCATAGAGAAATAAATTCTCTCCAAATCTGAAAATTTCGATTAAAATACCAACCATTTCCATTTCCATTTCTCTCCTCAACCAAACAAGAGAAATGAATTCCATTTCCATTTCTCTACTCTCAATTCTCTCTACCAAACACCCCCTTAGTATTAAAACCAAAACTCAAAGCCATCAAAGGCGTGATTAGATTGTCTAGGATTTTTATCTTTTATTTTTCTTGTGATCACATATAATTAACAAACTCCCCATCCATCTATATATATATATATATATATATATATATATATATATATATAGAGAGAGAGAGAGAGAGAGAAATTACGGATTTAAAGTATCACAACTCTCTCTCTTATGTGGCATTCTCTTAATTTTGGATTCCTATTTATCTAAAATCTTAAATCCCGCATCGATTTATAATGGTACTTAATCCATGGATAAACTAAATAAATAGAATTCAATATCTTGAACCTCACGTTCATTTGAAATAGAACTCCACCAAGGGAGAATCTAAATAAATACTTCGTATTCAATATGTATTTTAAACCCCATAATTATTCCAACACAAGCTTAGGAATTTTATTTTTTTATGTCTAATTTGGTCAATTATTAAATTGGATAAATAAATAGTTAATTTTTTAGTGATAATTTAATCGAGTTTGGGACAGGGTATATGTATGTAATATCTAAATGGGTTTCAGAGGACTGAACCCTAATTGTATTGTTTAGGATCACTATTAGGCATGGGCAACTAATCCCGAAGGCTCGGGCCCGTCCTCGGCCCATCTCGTCCCGCATCAGGATGAGACGAGACCAAAATTTTAAAACTTAGGGTCCGTCCCATCCCGTACCGTTTTAAAAACTTGGGACGGGCCGCGAGCCCAACTGTCGAATCTCGATGGGATCCCGTCCCGTCCCATAAGAATGTCTAGTTACTAAATTTATCTGACTATCAAGCCTAAAGCAGTCTTATCATCTAACATTTCTAACTTATCTCGTTTACTTCTTTCGGGGAACGAAACTTCCATAAACCATGAAGAACTTGTGCATATAAGTAGAGATCAATGAGTATCTGATTATGTTGTAATATTCTTTATATTTATTACTTCCGGTGAAATAAGAAAGCATTCAGAGTTCTATGAACCATTTGTTCAAGAATTAACAATTGACTACAACGATATTTGATAAACAGATTGGTTTAAAAAAAACTTAAATTTATTGTCATGTAACAAGTCCAAATATTGTATTCATTTGAGAGTCAACATTAGTCAACGGGACTATTTTTCGTCCCGTTCGTGTTCCGATCCCGTCTCGATCCCATTCGGGATCGGGACGGTCGGGATCAATTTTTCAAAAGTGCAATCCCATCCCATCTCGTCCCATAATTTTCAAATGGGACGGGATTGAAATTGCCTAAAAATGATCCCGTCCCGTCCCATGCCCAGGCCTAATCACTATATGGATTTGGGGTGGAAACACGTAGTAAAATAACCTTTAATTCTGATTTCGGATGGGTACGATTATACAACTCATAAACGAATTCGAATGGCTGAACTATTGCCTCATCTTTTTGGTTTTTCGTTGTGTTCTGCAACAGTGATGAACTTTGAATGGTGAACCTAACTAATAAGTATAACTGGCGAGTTTTTTGCACTAATAAATTTGATTAAAAAATATAATTTTTTTATATATATTACCGTCACGCATCCGGAGCACCAAGTTAACTCACTCATACGTGGTATTTTCTATTTTTTAAATTCTTATTTATTTAAGAGTGACACTTCACTAATTGAATAACTAAATCAATATTTAAAATAAATGTCTAGTTTATCACCCATAATTATTTTACATCACGAGTTAAATTTGTTCATCTGTTGAGTTGGACAAGTGAATTGTCTTATTCTTGTAAGAAAATTTAATATGACAAATTATTAAGTAAATCAAATGGCCCAGATATGTATGCAGTTATCTTTTAATATCTAATTTATATATGTTTAAGTGTTATTTTTATATATTTTTTATTTTTTAATAAATTCGATTGTCTTCACTTCCCAAAAATATATAAAGTATATAATAACAATACAGATTGAGAGTACTATATTAACTCTCTCTCATATATGAATTTTTTTATTTTTATTCTTATTGATCTAAAATCTTGGATCACACGTCAAAGTATAGAATATAAATTATAAGTGACTGTTAGGGCATTATACCACGTTAACTTTCTCCTCCTTGATCTATATTTTTATATATTTAACTTAATTGCTCGTAATTTGAGAGAAGAGGACATTAATAGGTTTCGAGTATTTGACATAGTTAATTTACGAAATTGAGAAATCAGTGATAAACTATGATTATCTTTAATCTTATGTACATTTAGAGTTGGATAATTTTATAATAGACGGAGACGTCGTTATCGTTTGTTTAATCTACATTTTAATGCATCTCGAGAGGGACTTTAAGATATTGTTGTGATTGTCATTTTGGGAACGCCCATAGAACTATTTGAAATCAATCCCGACTAAAGTTAGTAATCGACGGAAACCTAGCCTTGGAATCTATCTTTTAAAACTCTTAAAATTCTCTTTGATTCGGATATTACATTTGTTTGAATTAGTTTTATTATTACTTATTTTGTTTAGTTAACCATTCATCCATTTAATGATCGTCTAGATAAAATTGGGATGACTATAATCTAGTAATTAATACATTAGGAATAACTAGTCTCTGTGGAATACGATCTTGCTCGCCACTTTCTACATTTACTTTGTACACTTGCAGATAGTTAAAAATATAGCGAACAATTATCTTCCAATCGAGTATGTGGTGTTTTATAACTAACAACGAGAATTTGTGTAGGATGTAGTATTTTTCTCCTTCATAATTATAACTAACGCTAAAAAATTGGAACTAAAAATATTGTCACAATAACCGAAAATTGTTTCTAATGGAGCCAAAGACTCCTTATTCTTTGGTTTTGGATTATAATGGAATAAAACAAAACGACTCACTAAACCCATTGCACTTCTTTTCTCATTAGTCATTCATTCACGGTCTCGATGCAATTTTCATTTTGGATCATCCGAAAACAGTCTCTCTGTGTTAAGACAGGGATAAGGTTGCGTACATCTGATCCCTTTACCCCGTTTTTTGCGAGAACCGTTGAGATATTGGGGTAATGTTATTGTATGTAAATAGTAAGAGAATATTGAAACTAAAGTAACAAAAAAAATCATCAAGAATAATGTAATATTTGTATAAGGTGGCATGAACAGCTCTGGTACTGAAAATACAGTAACCACCTATAAAGGAATATGTAACCATATTGATAATGAAGCGTAACGAGAAGAAGATCACATATTGTTATGAAGTACACAAATTGCACTAGTCTCCCACACAATATATTACATTACAAAATAGAAATCCATTATGCTGTGATATACGAATATGAACAATTATCTACAGGAGCATTAGCCATGCACCGATGGTCGGATTTTCAAATCCGATGCGATGCTTAAGCAGAGCTAACACAGATAGGGACGTCGGTTCATCCGTCTTAATAGAAATATGGAATAAAAAGAAACAATAATAAGGGAAGTGGTTTGGTTTATCTATCTTACTCGCTCCATCCCACACCTAAAGAGTTTACTTTTAAGATATGATTTTATCCAGTAAAAAAAAATCGACTTTCAAAATATAATTTTAATATTTAATTAAATTTTGTATAATGTCCCCTAAATTTGGAGTTTGTATATATAAATTATAATTAACTGAGTAAAAGCTAATTAAAAATTAAGTGATAATAAATATTCTAGAACAAAATGTACCTTCATTAAAATAATTAAATTATATAATATACTTTAACAAAATATACTTTCAAATAGGACGTAAGAAGTATAATATAAATCCTCACTAACGAAAACACAAGAATCATCGGGCTGGGCTCATTGAAAGGTGCAGCCCTCGGCACTAATTGGGCTTTATTGCATTTTGGGTAGGTAGGAGTCAGCCACATTATGGGGGTTGAGCTCGACAAATAACTAACCGTAAGGTCCGTAACATAGCCCACTATTTGTATACGGAGGCTGGTAACTTGACGCCATATATATTGATTAGGCTAAAGGATACATTCCCCTCTACTAGGTCCTATTCTTTTCCACTTATTTTTTAGTTTTTAATTCAGTTCAGTTCAATTTAGATCCATTTAATTTAGTTCAGTTCAGTTCAAATTCATTCAATTCAATTCAGATCAGTTCAGTTCAGTTCAATTCTCTTATTATTATTATTATTATTATTTTTTATTATTATTATCACTTTTATTAAAAATTAATAGGATTATTATTATTATTATTATTATTATTAATTTTATAATAAGAAGAAACTCATAGGGTTTACAAGAAATTAGTGGGGAGCCGTGAGCCCCCACTCCTCTAGCTATAGCGAAACTAACCCTACTAAAAATATGAGCAGCAGCACGTGCTCCAATTATTATTATTATTATTAATATTAATTATTATTATTGTTGTTACTAATAATATTTACTATTGTCGTTGTTGTTGATTACTACTATTATTATTTATCATTATTATCAATGTTATTATTATTATTAACCTTAATTATTATTATTGTTATTATTACTAATAATATTTACTATTATTATTAATAATAACTATTATTATCGTTGTTATTGATTATTATTATTATTATTTATCATATTATCAGTGTTATTATTATTATTATTGTTATTATTATTATTGTTATTATCGTTATTGTTATTAATATCATTAATATTATTATAATTTACCCTTATAAAATAGATCTCAACTTATCATTTATATTTTATTATTATATTATTATTATTATATTATATTTATTATTTTTATTATTATTACTATTTATCCTTAATATATATTTCAGTTCAGTTCAGCTCAATTCAGGTCAATTCAGTTCAGTTCAGATCCATTAAGTTCAGTTCAATTCAGTTCAGATTTATTCAGTTCAAAAGAACAGAGTTTTAGACCTTTAATTAGTGCAAAATCCGCGTACTTCTTTTCTAATTAAAAAAATCATGAAATAATTAATAATAACATTCTACGCAATATTATATGTAACTGTTTATGATAAGATAGTTTTCAATAATAAAATATATAGATTTATATTATTTCTACTATATATTTGAAAATATTTCTGTAGGCACGATTTTTGTGATTTTATTATAATTTTCTCTTTTTGTGCATGCAAAGAATCTAACATTTTCTACTTTTTATTCTTGATATTGCTACGTAAATTTGATCGCTACTGAATACTGATTTTGGAACTTATAATCCAACATTCGATATCTTTTTAGTCTGACTCTTTTCGTCATTTCAGAACAAATCTTAAAGGAATCTGTCTTCTTCGAAACTTAAATTCAAGTTGTTCTCAAAAGGGCCGAGTATCACTCCTGGTGTATAACACTTCGTTGGTGCACATGATATGTACTTACGAATTACAATGCACTCTCTTTATCAATGCAGATAATCTTCAATACTTTCTTTTGCATTTTACTCTTGATATAGCTACGTAAAGTCAACTGTTATTAAAAATTGATTTTGGAATATATATAATCCAATATTTCGTAACTTTTAACTCCTACTCATACTATCATCATTTCAAAACAAACAATCGGGTGAAACAGTCTTCTTCGGAACTTAAGAGACAACTTATTCTCAAAATGATTGAGTATCAATCTTGATATGAAACACTTCAATAATAAAAGTATTAAGGAGTCAAAGTGGGGCGGGTCATGATCATAATTGACAACCACATCACACTGTTGTTTTGCGCGGCGTGATGGGGCAAATACAATCGGGCAAGTACATTTCAAATATATTTTTAAGTACTTTTTCTTGTTAGATGTGGTGCGAATCGAGTAGACGCATGATATGTGGAAAACAAAAAGGGTTGGGATCCTCTGCAGCACTGCACTGTGCTGCATCCCAGCCGTTAGATTACACACACCCACACGTGTGTGTGTGTGTGCATGTTCAATCGTGCGGCGCAGCGCCGTGCTGCACTGCAGAGGATCCCATCTCAAATAAAAACTCGTGCGTACCAAGAATTTGCTGTAGGGGAGCAGAAATAAATATTTTAAAAAACAACACACTTGCCTACGAACTTGGTGTAGGGTGAGTTGAAATCAATATTTTAAACCCGAATATTTTAATATGGTAAAAGAGACATATAAATCAGAATAAATCGCACTTTGTGTACCCAAACTTTACTCAAGATACTACTTGAAATAGTGAACTTTATTATTTATCACTTGCAATACTGAACATTCACTTTATTTAAACTTCGTATGTTGCCGTCTATTTCTTACTAACTCCATTTAAAACTCAAGGGTAAAGCTGGCAAATCATATTCCAATGGTTATGTTGACTTCTTCTTCACTGGCCAATATACGGAACAAGGAAGGCACAAATTGGGGTTTCAGGGAGGAATCCGAATTTATTGGTACCGATCAAAACAATATCCAATTCTCACAAAAAAAGAGTATCATAAACAAAATTGTGATTAATAAAAAAGGGAGAGCCGAATCGCATACCATTATTTTCGGCAAAAGGAGTGCCATCTGTGTATCCATCATCTGCCACGTGCTCGACTTCTTTCCTTGGGCGCTTTGTGATAGACGGTAGTACACGAAGTTTAAGTAAAGTGAATGTTCAATATTGAAGTGATACATATTAAAGTTCAGTATTTTAAGTGGTGTCTTGAGTAAAATTCAGGTACACAACGTACACTTTACTCTATAAAATATTAGTTGAAATGGGAGAATAATTTTAGTTGGATAATAATCTACCGATAATTTAAGAGATTGACCGGTGTTAAATTACTTCTCACATAATATATATATATGTAGGAGATTTCTAATATTACCTATAAAAAAAAGTTAATTTCACATCTACTTTTCTTAATTACAAACCACGCAACTCCAACGATAAATCAATTCCTAAAAATATCACGTCAAAATATCCACATATAATATTGAGAACAATTTAATTACTGAATTCTTTATTATTTCTTATTAAAAATGAGTTCGATTATTATTTCTTGGAATGAGTCCACATATTATGCAGTATTTTTTAATTATTAGGATGATGACTTTGTTCGATGTTACAAACATAATAAAATTATACTCATAAATTTTAATTTGATTCATAAAGACTTAGAATACTGCATGCAGTCAGGGGTCTAAGTCGATTCAAACGAACTGAACATATGCATGTTCAAACTTATTTGAAATTTTATTGAGCTTTAGATATTATGTTTGACCTTGATTTGATTAGTAATCGAGCCGAGCTTGAACGGAATTTTATCGAGTCGAACGCGAATCGAGCTCGAGTAGTTTAACTTTTTACATATATTTTATAATTTTATTTCAAATCAAGCCGAGCTTTATATATTTTATCAAACAGAAAATTATTTTCAAACTTGGTTTATTATATTAACGAACCGAGCTCAAACGACCTTTTTATTGATCGAACTCAAATCGAGTATCGAGTAGCTTGGTTTGATTTTCAGCCCTAGGTGCAGGTGACCATGATTGTTTTATGTAGTCTCATTTTGAGGGATTCTCATGGATACTATCTGTTATTTCAGTTGAGCGAAAGTCGTCGGCTAAGTTACCATTTTTTGCTTGTGAATTTAAACCGGCTGCCCGAAATCTAAGTACTCGAAACTAACATGACAAGATCAAAATCACAACTCCGTGTTCGTTACCACCGAAACCAAATATATGAAAAATTATAGTACAACCTTATGTACAATGTGGTATCAAATGGTCCCTTCATATATATATATATAGCCATTTAATTTATCCGGATTTTTTTTTTAAAAAAAAAAAAAAAAACTAGAGCAAAATTGGGGCAATCTGATCATTATTGTATCTTGTCTCTTGTCTTGTCTGTGTGGGTTTGATCTCTTGAGCGCACCTTAATGTCCTCTCAACTTGATACCCTCCCCCAATGCTAACTTCCCTCTCCAAATGGCAACAATAGCTCTCGAAAACCCTCAAATTCACATGCAATTTGAATCTCATCATGAACAGAAATTCAAACTCCAAATCATTAATTTCACATGTCCTCAAACCCCCAACTCGAGCAAAATATGAATTTCTGTGATTCCTGCACAAAACATCACAACATTACGAATCGAACTAGATTTATTCTCCGCTGTATATTCCTTTTTCGCTCGTCCCACAAAGACATTACACTTGTCGTATCAATATATATATTTTTTTTTTTAAATTTTCGGTTCCACATGTATCCCTATCTAATACGCCCTCCATATGTAATTAAATATTATTTGACTTTTTCATTATTGTATCGATAAAATACAAAATTATATTCCTAGATTTAAATAATTTAAAATATTTCATGATATTATTTTTTTGATAATTTTTATGATATAATTAAAAAAAAAAAGTTATTCATAGTCACCGTTCCGTCTCGAAAAAGAGAACATTATGTGTATTTATATACATGTATTCTTTTTTTTGTTCTCCATGAATACTATATCCATATTTATTAGACCCGGTAATTTACCGCACGACACGAAAACACGACACGAAAATTTAGTGTTTGGATTTGCATTTTGAGTACACAACACGAAAATACACGAACACGAAAGTACACGACCGATATTTAGTGTCGGTTTTGTGTTTCTGCTTTAGTCTGTACGACACGACGAGTCTTGCGAAATAAATAAATAAATAAATAAATATAATATTTTACATTTGATTTTTTAAAAATATATATTTTATGAATTCTGTTTATACTAAACTTTAAAATTTGAAAATATAATATGAATTTGCATAAGTTTCGTGCAAACATTCGTGTTTTTGTTGCCATTCGTTTCATTTCGTCTACTAAAACCTATAAAAATAATATTATAATATTAAAATTATTATATTTTATAATATTTTAATATTTATTTTATATTATGTGCCTGACACGAAAACACGACACGAAACGACACGAATTTGCGCGGTACACGACACGACATGACACGAATTTATTTAGTGTCGTGTATGAGTTTGGATTTTTGGTACACGAAACACGAAAGTACAAGACACGAAAATACAAGACACGAACGAATTGCCATGTCTAATATTTATTTACATGTATGTAAAAATGATGACTTACATATCCTCAACATATTTTGATGCCACCAAGATTGTAGTGATGAGCAACCTGTGCACATTCCTTGCTCCGATCCGAAACTCGGGATAAAACCGACAGAACCTGTCGATGTAAGCATATGCAACGACATAAACCGATGGTCCGGCTCTTGTGTATCTGAAGATCCTCTCCAAATAGGATTGGATCGACATGTCCGGAGTCTCGTTGCAATCGAAAACTCGTGCTTCCTTCGACGACAGTAGAAATCGTGTTTTCGACTCAAACCCATTCGCTATCCTCTCGTTTCTGGCCAATGTTCTTTCAATGAGTGAGGCAAGAACAGAGATGACTAATGGTGTGTTCGAGTCTTCTTCGTATGAATATGAATATAAATCATTCCTAAGCTTTTTTGGAGATATTAAGGCCATTTTCTTTTGTGTGGGTTTGAGAAAGGAAGATTTTGAGAGGGATATATATATATATGATGATGATGGAATGTGGGAGTTTGGTGAGTGTGTGTGTGTGTGTGTGTTGGTTTGGGTTGGGGGTGGGGGAGGTAGTAGCTTCTTTTTATGGAATTAATTAATAATGGACGAATTACTTAAACCATCACTATTAGGCATGACGGAGTCGTAGTCGGGTAGGGGGCGGGTAGCCGAACCCGAGCGGCAACACCATTCCGCCTAGCTCGGGTTGGTTGAGCGGGTTGGATTTGCGAGCTCTGAAGCCGATGGAACGTTGCAAAAAAATGAACGTTGGGTAATTTGAGCCGTTGTGCAACGGCTATGACCCAAATAAAAAAAAAATAAAAATTCCCACTCCTATTTAAACTAATCTTTCACCTCTATTTTCAAAATAAAAACCCACAACACACAATAATCTTTCAAAAATACTAAACTATGGATCCAAGGAGAGGTAAAAAAACTTTCACCTCGCGTCAAGGTCGGGCTCAACCATCCCCGAATCAACCAAATCAAACTCCGTTAGGATTTAGCCAATTTTATTCTCAACCATCCCCGAATCAAATTAATGTTCCACAACCCCAATCTCCACAATTTTTCCCATATAATATGGGTCCTCCTCAATTGAATCCACAACACTACAACATCTCTGCTACTTGCGAGTTTTCAGATTTAGTAAACCTTAGTGTTGACGTAGATTACTTACCCGAAACACAACCACTACCAAATGATGAAGACGAACATGAGGAAGTTATAGAAGTCGATCCTAGAGGGAAGAAAAGCTTTCACGGGAGGAGGCCCCGTGAAGTTTGGGCCGGCACAAGAGGAGGCGTTGGCGAAAGCATGGGTTCAAATCTCCACTTGTGGTGTTGTCGGTAATGAACAAAAGTCAGACGGTTTTGGAAACGGATTCTCGAGCATTACGAGGCAAGCTGGGTTCGAGTTCACGAACATTTCATGCGTTGAATACCAAGTGGAGAACAATGAACACGGCCATGGGTATTTTCAACGGCTACTACCTCCAAGCGGTACATAATCTATACTTTATTATTTACAATTACATTATTTTGTTTTAGCTATACTTTTTTATTTTCCGTAATCCGCAGTTTTTATTTACAATTAAATTATTTTGTATATAATGTAGAAACGTGCTAAGGCTAGTGGGTGCAACGACTTGGACGTGGTGAGGCAAGCTGAAATGGATTTCTACACGCAAGAAAAAAACAATTTCTTCATACCGGGCGTGGGAGGTTGTGAGAGGACATGAGAAATGGACGGAGCAAGAATGTTTTCAAGATATTGCCAGTCTTTGCAAGCAATTCTTCAAAAAGGAGGTCGGGGGAGTATGATGCGGCAAGCAACACCATTCCCGACATGAATGAAGACCCCACCCCTCCAATTGAATCAAGAAAAATGAAGAAGAAGCAAGCTGCATCCTCCTCGTCTATCTCAAGCGTTGCGGATGAAATCAACGCGTACACACAAAAGAAGACACAATATTTGGAAGAAAAACGCGAGATGGCGAAACAATTGTTGGCTACACAACTCGAGGGGGCGAAGTTCAAGAATACACAACGAGAGTTGAAGTTTTTTTTGGAGCCGCATGATCACATTCGCAATCCCGCTATGTTGGAATTAGTTCTTTCCCAAAAACGTGAACTTGCGGCCAAACACGGATGGGCTTGCAATTTTTAAATTGTAGTGCAAGTTATTTAAATTTCAACTTATGTAATGTTTTTTTTTTTTTTTAAGTTGTAGTTTCAATTTTTAAGTTGTAGTTTTTTTAAGTATTATGTAATGTTTTTTTTTAATGAAATGGTATGTTTTTATTTTAAATATTGTATGTGATTTTATGTATTTTAAAAAAAAAATGAATTCGGGTACTAGGGTACCACTCCCACTTGTTAGGGTAGTGTTAGGGTAGTATTGGGGTAGTTTTGAGTTGGAAGGTTTTTATTGGATAGAGGTGACGTGGCACCCTTAGGGTATTAGGGTAAGAAATATCCACTCCCTCCCCCCTTATATAGTTCAACTAAGGCCCTGTTATTTTGGACTTATTTTTCAGTTTTTCAGTTCAGTTCAATTCAGGTTCATTCAGTTCAGTTCAGTTCAGTTCAATTCTTATTATTATTATTATTAATTTATTATTATTATTATTTCTACTACTAATAATATTTACTATTATCGTTGTTATTGTTGATTATTATTATTATTATCATTATTATTATTATTATTAATTTAGTATTATTATTAATACTAATTAATTAATTATTATTATTGTTATTATTACTAATAATATTTACTATTATCGTTGTTGTTGTTGATTACTATTATTATTAGTTACCATTATTATCAGTGTTATTATTATTATTAATCTTAATTATTATTATTATTATTATTATTATTATTATTGTTATTATTACTAATAATATTTACTATTATTATTACTAATATTTATTATTATCGTTGTTGATTACTATTATTATTATTTACCATTATTATTAGTGTTATTATTATTATTGTTATCATTTTTTTTTAAAACAAATTTTATTAGATGAATAATATTTTACAAGAAATTAGTGGGAAGCCGAGATACTACCTGGGCCCCCACTGCTTTTGCAATAACAAACCCAACTCGAGTAAAAATATGAGCAGCAGCACGCCTCCCAACATCCCGAGACACTGAAATCTTCTGAACCCGTTTTAGTAATGCAATAGCACCCGTCTCCAACTTCCCCAACAAAGAGAACGAGAAGGGTAAGAAACCATATCCCCGCGCCTCACACAAGTCCTGGTACTTGGCACATTTACGCCGAGCAGCATCAATCACAACTCGCCCACGCGCAAAGTCAGCCATAGCAGAGTGGGTTAAGGGGGAGGAACCAGTCAAATCCACACACACATCCCGGCCCATGTCCCAAGAATATAACAATAAATCCGCTGGATGAAGGGGCTTGTCATGCTCGTCGATCAAACCAACATCCACCTCCTTAACCGCCGAAATCCCAGACCGAAAACAAATATCCAAAAGGGTGTCATGAACCAGGTCGTGGCGATGCTTAACCCCAACAGTACCAGAGCAGGACGCGGCATGATTGCCGAAGACGTCGCCAGGAAAGACCCGAGAACAGGCTGAGCACGACAGAGATACCGAAAACAGGGGAATACCCAGACGATAGCTCAGAACACCGCAATAAGTCCGCCCATTCATGGTCTGTCCTAATTTAGAAATAGGAACCGCACGAAGCCAATCAGAACGTTCGTATGTGAACGTTCCTATGTGAACCACACTTATGATGTGAATTAAACGTCCGTATGTGAACGTTTTTCGCATGCGACGCAACGGAAATGTATTGGGTATTTTTGTATAAGAATATTATTTGATGTAAAGGATAGAACGTAAAAATCGTCCGAAAGTAGGGCAATTCGTCCGGAAAAAAATAAGTACAAGGTTTTTATCGAATTAGACCTATAACTCGATAAAGTGATTTCTTCCCAAGACCTATTGATAATCAATCGGATTAAAACTCGAAAACGCGTCAAATAATAATCAAGGTTTCGTAGGAACTCGTCCAACAAGTAATACAAACATATTAATATAGTTATCATTATTATAGTTATTATCGTTATTGTTATTAATATCATTAATATTATTATAATTTACATCATTTATATTTTATTATATTATTATTAATATTATTTTCTTATATTTATTATTTCTATTTTTATTATTATTATTATTATTATTATTATTATTATTATTATTATTTATCCTTAATATATATTTCAGTTCAGTTCAGATTCATTCAGTCCAAAAGAACAGAGTCTTAGTACCCACATTTTAAACAATTACATTCGCATTCAAATTTCGTATTTGGCATTGACTTTCGGACGAAGTTGTAATTGTTCTAACTGTTTGCTAACGTGGATTTTTATTTGTACAATTTCACCTCCGGCGTTGACTTTTAGACGAATTTTTAATTATTCAAACAGTGGGTACTAATTTGATTTGGAACAATTTAGCGGGTGAAACACGTAATTATCCTAATTAATAATTTATGGCTGTTTGAAGAAAATAATAATAATTTATTTTAGTTTATTGGATTTATGTCAGGAAGGTGTGTAGGAAAGGGGGGGAGAAGAGGATATTAAAATGACGAGATATTTTATTTTGTTCCTAATTGTAAAGGCAATCTCGAGACACTACAGCTATAGTATTATGATGACGATAATATAATTAGTGGACCACATTAAAAAACTATACAAACAACATTATTTTTTTATGTAATTAATGCCATTAAATGAGACTATCTCGAGGGTATTGGTGTTTTTAGTTTTAGTTGAGGTAAAAATTGGGAGGGCATATGTGCTGCACCCCACTATTGAATCACACGTATCTGCACGGGTGTGTGTGCGTGTGTAATACGATGGCGGATCTGGTGCACAGTATGGTGCTGTACTGCACCAGATCCGAACCCATAAAAATTAGGGTATCAGAGTTCCGATCTAATTGTAAAAGTTCGATTTTGATTTGATTCGGGTTTGGTGCTTAAATTTTCAAACTCAAATTCGGACCGTATTTTCAGTTATGTTTCGGTCTGGGATTTTTTTGTTTTATTCTATTTTAATCGAAATTAAAATATATTCTACCTCCTCCTCTACTAATGGATTATTCAACTTTAGCAATTTCTTACATTATTTCTAAGTAGTATACGAATGTATATTCAAGGGATAAGAAAGAAGGGAAAAAAATATAATACTCACTCCGTCCACAATCTTTTTAATAATTTGTCATTTCGATCCATCCGCGATCTTTCTTTACATTTCAATTTACCAAATAAAGAAAAAAATTTACACTAAATCACTAACAAACACACATTCAAGTGGATCCAAACTCCACTCACTACACATCTTTACTCAAATTCAATGTACTTTATTAAAATTCGTGTCGGGTCAAAGTGTCAAGAAATATCATGGACAATGGAGGTAGTAACATTTACAAGATTAAAGCGGCGTGGGATTTGTGACCTTCAAATTTATTTATCTTTATAAGCATAAAAGACTATACGCTTCTTTCTCAATTTTATGACATCAAAATATGTTTATATTTCACTTTAAAATTTGTATATATTTATAATTATAAAAAATTATAAATTAATTTGGTTTTATTCGATTCTGTACGGTATCATCAAACACAAACACAAACTCAATACAAATTCATTTGTTTTGATCCGATTTATATTTTCTATTTTCAATTTAACAATTTTTTTTATGGTTCAAGTTAATTCATTTCAGTTCAATTCTCGATTTTTATATTTGCCAAACCTTTCCCACGTAGTAGTATTACTACATGATTCTAGTCAGAATTGAGTTTTTGGGGAAGATTTAGGAAAACTTGGAAAAAAATGTTACAGGCTGCCGACAATGGACATATTAAATAATACTATATTTTTTAGTAGTATGTAATACTATGTGGAATTATTGAAAAAGTATTGCGTCAAAGATTGCTCCACGTTTAGGGAAGGAATTAAAACAATGTTTTGAAAAAAAAAAAAAAGAAAAAAAGAAAAAAAGGAAGCTTCTCATGGGTTTGAGGTTTGAACCCAACAAACAAACTGCTTATTTATTTATAAGACGAGGCTTGATCCAACCAGTGCGATGCATGGTCTTTGGTTGTAGACGCTTGAATAAGCATATGACGGTATTTAGATGGCTATTAGAGAATTTGTGTATTTATTTTAGATGATTTAATTGTGATGTTATCATAACTTTTGTATTTAAATTAGTTTATTTAAATTAAAAGTTACAATTAAAATAGTTTTTTCACATGTAGTCTTTTAATATGAATAAGGACTCATCCGTAACGCTTTTTCCGTGTATAATTCTTTTAGTCTATGTAATTAATTATATGTAATGTATTGTATTTATTTTAAATGTTCATAGTGTAATGTTTTATCAACTCGTGCGTTGCACCCATTGCATCTAAATATCCATAGTGTAATGGTCGGTACTAATTAGGTTTCCAGTACTTAAAATAGTTTATTCACATTAAAGGAGTACATGAAAAGACTTTTTCTAAGACGTTACATTTAAAAGAGTCTCTTCACATGTAATCTTTAAATACTAACAACTTTTGTTTTAACATTCTACAATTTTATGCAATCTTGAAACTACGATATGATTTCGTTTTTAATTCACAACGGCCAACTTACCATTCCCCAAGCAAAAAGTAAAAGTTAATAATACAAAAGGAATAGATATGAAGAGTCTCCATTATATTGTAGGAGACTATTATTATCATCATCATGAGATAGAGAGAAAGCGTGCATATTGATTATGTAAATCATTAATATGAGGTAAATTTCCAATGAAGAATGCCACCTATAAAGCAAAATACTCATGCAGCCATACTGTATCTATAATATTTTTCAGCTTCTTTATTCAATGTATACCAATATCGTACCTATGTGTCTGCATACATACGTGATACGTGTTTATGTATGCATTGATGAATGTATGTATGTGTCAAATTTACCAACTGCTGGAGGTCCGACTCAGTATTCACATATGTTTCCCATTATTACATGCATATATTCATTCATTAGCTTTTCATGAGTTGTGCACTTTAAAACAATCATTTTATTTCAATCCATTTTGTTTCATTTCTTTTAGCAAACACCAACGATTGATTATTGACATCAATTCATTGTGTTTTGAGATTGTTTTGCTACGGTTGGATCCAGTCTAACGGATTAAAACCCAAAACCAATGGGGTAAAAAAATTCGGGTAAGATGGGATCCAATCCATTCCAAGATATACATCTAATTTTTTATCACTATTCTAAAAACATCTGTCTCCCATCCATCTTTTTCTCTGGTTTTGCAGATCAACCACCAAACATGAACACAGCTTCACACACAAACTACCGTTGTTGTAACTCCTTACCCGAAATAATCAAACACAATATCAAACCCTTTAATGTTTCTGCTCAAAATCATTCGATTTAGTTTATGTGTTTTTTAACGAACAAAGAAAAGAAAGTAACATCAAATCACAGATCTCCATGTTCGAAAGAATACCACAGCAAGTTTTTAACTCCATACAAACATCAAACCCTTTAATGTCAGAAGCACACACAAACATCTTTAAAGAATACCACAGCAAGTCTTTAACTCCATATTCGAAAAGGTAGGCCAAGATTAAAAAATAGCGACAATCTCTTATCTACATATAAATAGAAAACATAACAAGTGGCTTATATGGCAAACTGCAAAACTGGTGTGGTTTTTGGCTATGTTGTTTTCTCGTCTTTGGATGGTTTATATAGTGATTCAAGCATAAATACTCCAGCAACACTTCATATTCATCAATTATGAGAGCATGGTTCCAGGAACCCTTTTGTGTTCACTCCATCATTACACGATTGTTTGTATTCCTTGGAGTTTAATATGTAGATGTAAATTCGTGAGTTTATAAAAAAACGAAATTATTTTTTGTGTGCAATGGATTAGTTGTACAATACTAATTTTTGTGCACAACCCCCTTTGCACATTAAATTAAGGGGTATTAATTTTTGTACACAACCTCCTTCCACATTAAATTAAGGGGGATAAATTTATATATATATATATATATAGATAATTCTAAACGTCGTGTTACTATGAAAATAGGTGGAGATGTTAAATAAATATAAAATATTATAATTTCGATATTAATAGGAGTGGGCTAAACAATTAATTTAGTTAATCTTTCTGAATAAAAAATCTCGAATTTAAACGAATAAAATAGTTAATACCTATCTCTTTATTTCTAAGTTTGGTCGGGCAACTCATGGACGACGGTCCTTCTAACATCTCTAATAATAGGTAATTTGTAATATATTTCTCTCATATAATATTGGTAATGAATAAATATTAATATTATATATTTGCTTTGTTTTTTAATTTGATTTGTTCATGCTTTTTCCAATGCATTTATTTGTTTTAATATTAATCATATGAAACTACAAAAATGTGATTAATTCATTTAATTAATTTATTATTCTGCGAAAAAAGGCATCAAGGATTGTAATTTTTTATCAACCATTAGGCGTATATGGTTCCTATTTATATTTTTCCATAATTTCAACCAAATTTTGATAAGTGGGAAAAACTACAACAATTATTCTATAGAGCTTCCTATTAGTATTAGGGGTGTCAAAACCGGACATCCGGAATTTCGGACATCCGAAATTTTGGATATCCAAAAATTTGAATAGTAGTTTTGATATCCGATATCCGGAAAAAAATATGAATTATATTCGGATATCCTTATATTCGAAAAAAATATTCGGATTCGGATATCGGATATAAGAATACCCGAATAAAATTCGGATATGGATATCGGATATCCGAATATCCGAATACCTTCTATTATTTAAAATAAAAAAAAATTTAGGATTTTTCGGATATTTCGGATATCCGAATATCCAATTTTTCTGAAAAGAACTATCCGATATTCGAATTCGAAGTTCCGGATATCCGAACTTCGGATATCCGGAACTTTGGATTTTCGGATATTTCGGATCGGATATCGAATATTTTTGAACACCCCTACTTTCGAGAATCATTCCATACTAGCTACAGTAAAGAGTTAACTTTGTGTGGATTAACGAAATAGGCATCCTTCAGACCTGTGTGGGAAGAAATTGATTAGACGAACCAAGCTTCCGATTTATGTGAGAAGAAGACGAAGCTCAAGGCCATCGTGAACCAATCTGTGTGAATAAAAAATTGCGAATCTGAAGTATCAATCTGTGTGAAAGATACATCTCGATAAAGTGTTTAGGGATCATAATTATTGTGTACTAACTCGATTCTAGTAAACACTTGTATGGAGATCGTGGATGTAGGAAATTTTGGCTCGAACCACGCTGAATCTTATCTTATTTATCGCTTTCTTTACTTACATCATACATCATATAACTTGTGGTTTGATATTATATACTTATACTCTCAATATCTCTTGTAAGCATCAAACCTACATGATAGCACATGATTGCTTTAGTCGCAGCAATGTCTTTATAAGACTTTCACAATGTACAAATTTTCATAAATAGGGTACAACTTATTGAGCAGTTCTTCTAAATTTACCTTTAATGTATTGTGACAAACATAAAGCTTTTTTTTTTTTTTTTGCTCAGGGCCTATGTGTAGCGACCACTTTTCTAAAATATAATTCTTCAAATTTTAAGAAGAATAAATAAAAATTTTGCAGCGGAAATACATTTCAAAAAGACAAACTTAATAATTGCAAGTAATCTTCTCGAGTCATTGTTAAAACAAAACAAAACATACCTTGACATAAAAATAAAACAAATTGAACACTTGTTCATAAACATAGTTTGAAAGAAATAACATTAAATAAATAAACATCTAATCATAGGTTTGATCATCCCACTCTCAATCGCATGCCACATCGAGCTCCTCAACCTGAAAGGGGGTAAAATGGTGGGGTGAGCTTCCAACTCGCTCGAAGTGGAGAGTACGCAATATGTCTACGTTAATTACTAAATATATTAGCAAGTATAAACAACATGGTGATAAATTGATGCCCGTCGGCTAGCAGAAGGCTTTATGCACAATTAAGTGCTTGGTCGATTTGCACATTTAAGTGCTTCATCGATTGCACATTTAAGTGCTTCGATTGATTTGCACATTTAAGTGCTTCGTCGATTTCACGTGCACATACGAGACAATATATAAAGCAATTAAAATAAACAAAAGCGTAATAAATCCCCACACCTGGATAAAATGCAGTTCTTGAACTTGAATGTGATGAGATGCTTGACTCGATAATTCTAGGCCCGTAAATTCTTGTTATTATCTACAATTAATAATAATAGAAAATTATTATTATTATATGACTTAGAATTAAATTGTAAGTGAATAATAATAGTAATTAAAAATGTCAACATATTACAAGCTTGGCGAAAGGGACCGATTTTTAAAATATTGAATCTGGTGGGAATTAAAAAGGATTGGAAAATATCTAGGGGTGAAATTAAATACAGAAAAATTGATTTGGGTTCAAATTGAAAGGTGCGGAACTATGGGGCTAAATTGATAAAACCTAAAATATGGCGGGTATAAAAACAAACCCTTCTCTTCACACTTAGGTCAGCCGACACTCACTTCTCATCCTCACTTCTCCTTCTCCCTTGTTGTTCTCTCTCTCTCCGATTTCTTCTCGGTTTCTCTCTCTCACTCTCGGCGAAATAAAATGGCAGAAAGACACACACACGAAGCTCTCCGACTTACACGCCCATCTCGCGACCGGAGGAATCCGGAATAGGAGGCGGTGGCGGCGGGCGACGATATGCGACCTCAACGGCGGTTTTCCAGTGGCTCGTGGCGGTGGAGATCTGGGCGCGGTTTGCGCTGCGGCGGTGGTGGTTCGAACGGTGGTTCACGGCGGCGAGGTCCAGGTTGGAAAGCGGAGTGGATATGGTTTCGATTTCGAATTTTGAGTTCGGGTTTACGTGATATAATCGGACGAACTTGTATGAGAAGGCAGGTCGATCGGAGGTCGATTCTGTTTCGGGTTTGAAGGTACTGAGTTCGGGCTGAGTCCGGGCTTAAAGCTTCGATTTCGGTTTGGTTTCGATGATTTCTGAATTTGGTTTCTATATTCTGGTCATGATGCAAGGAGACGAAAGGTTAAAATTATTGGGTTCAGGCAAGTACTCTGGTTTGAAAATTTGGGTGTTTAGGAATTGAATTTAACAGATGTAGTATAATTTACCCTCTGTGGTATAAATTTGCAGAAGAAAAATAAAATAAAAAAATAGAGTTTACCTTTGGAGAAACTGATAATTTTGTAGAAGACGAGAGGAAGCAGAAGATACAAGTGTTGCGTTGCGGCTACAGTGAGCTTATGTGTATTGTGTATTCTAGCTGTATTATACAGTATTTATACTGAAAGAATTGCAACCACCCACGATGTAAAACTGCTCCTGCATGATGCCCACTACTCCACTAAAGTGGTGGTTGATGATGGTGCAGAAAACTTCCGATCGTGAGTGTGTGTGAGAGAATGATTAAAATGATAATTGGGCTGGGTAAAATTATAATGGTTGGGCTTTAATTAATTGTAGGATTTGGGCTGAGTATTATAATGGGTTTGGCTTAGGCCGGCCCAAAGTGAATAAATTAAAATTAATTAAAATGGACTTGTGAAATCTTATGCGTAACGATTAATATTGCTTAAAATTTGACTCGGGCCTAGAAAGCAGCGAGATGAAACAATGAATTAAAATGAGAAATGCAACGAAACAAATCACATGACTTGTCATGAATAATAATGGTATAAATGAATTTGCGTGATTATGAAAATGAAATGAATTAAATGATGAAATTATTCGGGCATTGATTTAATAAAATTGAATATGTTTTCTATAATTCACAATAAATGTATATGCGAAATCGGGGCGTTACAACCTACCCTCCTTTAACAAATTTTCGTCCTCGAAAATTAAGTTACATACCTTGAAAAATGAATGTTGGATACTTAAAACGGATCTCCTCTTCACGTTCCCAAGTTGCCTTATTTGGTCCATGACGACTCCATTGAACTTTCACCAATTTAACCTCTTTATTTCGTAACTGGTGTACCCTACACTCCAGAATAGCTATAGGTACCTCCTCATACGTCAGATTCTTGGCTACATGCAACTCTTTGAAATTGCATACATGATCAGGATCATGTACGTATTTTCTCAGCATGGAGACGTGAAAGACATTGTGCACTCCTGATAATTCCATCGGCAATGCCAAACTATAAGCAAGATCACCAACACGACCCAAAATCTCAAAAGGTCCGATATAACGAGGCTGTAGCTTTCCCTTTTTACCGAATCGTATTACTCCTTTCATCGGCGCTACTTTCAGGAACACCTTCTCTCTAATCTCAAATTTGATATCTTTCCTCCGTTTATCCGCATAAGACTTCTGCCGATCCTGGGCAGTCTTAATTCTACTTCTGATTTCGGCTATCTTCTCTACAGTCTGCTCGATCAATTCTGGACCCAAAATTTTTCCTTCTCCAACCTCACTCCAATAAAGGGGCGATCGACATTTCCTTCCGTACAGAGCCTCATACGGGGCCATTTGTATAGTTGCTTGGTAACTATTGTTATAAGCAAACTCCACTAACGGTAAAATATTCTCCCAATTCTCACCAATATCAAGAACACATGCCCTCAACAAGTCTTCAAGTGTATTGATAGTCCACTCAGATTGACCATCGGTTTGCGGATGATATGCAGTACTGAAATTCAACTTAGTGCCCAAAGCACTCTGAAGGCTCTTCCAAAATTTCGACGTAAATCGCGGATCTCTATCTGACACGATCGACACTGGAACACCATGTAGCCTCAAAATCTCCCGGATATAAATCTGTGCATATTGTTCCATACTGTAAGTCATCCTCACAGGTAGAAAATGAGATGACTTCGTCAAACGATCTACTATCACCCAGATAGCGTCGTTCTTCCTCACGGTTCGTGGCAGACCAACCACGAAATCCATTGTGATATGCTCCCATTTCCATTCTGGGATTTCCAACGGTTGAAGTAAACCTCCTGGCCGTTAGTGTTCTGCCTTCACCTGCTGACATATCATACACTTTTCCACAAATACACCAATGTCCCGTTTCATTCCTCTCCACCACAAGAACTTCTTCAGGTCGTGGTACATCTTTGTACCTCCCGGGTGAGCGGAGTATGGTGCATTGTGAGCTTCTTCAAGAATTTGCTTCCTAAGGTATGGATCCTTAGGAACACATAACCTCCCATCATAAGTCAAAACGTCGTCTGCAGCGACGGCAAATTTCTCAATACTCCCGACTTGTGCTCGATCCTTCATCTTGCACAAGAACCTATCACGTGGTTGAGCCTCCTTAATCTTATCCCTCAAGTTTGGTTGCAAGACCAAAGATGATAGGATTTCTTTCGAACGTTTTGAAGACTCAACTACCTCAATCCTCAACTGGGAGAACTCCTTTATCAAACTCTCCTGATCGGTCAAGCAAGCTAACTCGCCTCTAGTCTTCCGACTCAAGGCATCAGCTACCACATTAGCCTTACCCGGATGGTAATGAATAGTACAATCATAGTCCTTCACCAATTCTAACCATCGCCTTTGTCTCATGTTAAGGTCCTTTTGTGTGAAAAGATACTTCAAACTTTTATGGTCCGTGTATATCTCACACTTCCCTCCGTAGAGATAGTGATGCCAAATCTTCAGCGCATGTACTACAGCAGCCAACTCCAGATCATGCGTTGGATAGTTCAACTCATGTGGTTTAAGCTGTCTCGATGCATAGGATACTACTTTACCATGTTGCATCAGGACACAACCCAACCCCTGCTTTGAAGCATCACTATAAATAACAAAGTCATCCGTCGGATCAGGAATCGTTAATACTGGTGCCAAGGTTAGTCTCCTTTTCAACTCTTGAAAACTTTCCTCGCACCTCTCACTCCATTCAAACCTCATGCCCTTCCTTGTTAATTGGTTCATAGGAGTGGCGATTTTAGAAAATCCTTCGATAAATCTTCTATAATAGCCAGTTAGGCCCAGAAAGCTACAAACTTCACTCGCATTCTTGGGTACTCCCCAACTACTCACTGCTACAACCTTATCGGGATCTACCTCAATTCCTTTAAAAGTCACCACATGTCCAAGAAATCCAACTCTGTTCAACCAAAACTCACATTTCTTAAACTTGGCATACAACTTCTTGAGAAGTGTCTCCAATGTAACTCTCAAATGCTATTGGTGTTGTTCCTTGTCCTTAGAATACACCAAGATGTCATCTATAAAGACGATCAGGAACTTATCCAAGTAAGGTTGGAACACCCTGTTCATCAAATCCATAAAGACTGCCGGTGCATTACTCAGACCAAATGGCATCACTACAAATTGAAAATGCCCATAACGGGTCCTGAAAGCCGTCTTGGGAATGTCACACTCCCTAATCTTCAGATGGTGGTACCCCGACCGTAAATCAATCTTCGAAAAGGTTCCGGCTCCCCTCAACTGATCGAATAGATCCTCGATTCTCTGTAGTGGGTACTTGTTCTTCATCGTGAGTCGATTCAACTCTCTGTAATCTATACATATCTGAAGTGACCCATCCTTCTTTCTTACAAACAACACCGGTGCACCCCATGGTGACACACTAGGACGAACAAATTCGAGCTCCAGCAGCTCTTGAATTTGGACCTTCAATTCTTGAAGTTCCTTCAGAGTCATTCTATATGGCGCTTTGGATGTCGGGGCCGTCCCAAGGACCAAATCAATGCTAAACTCCACTTGTCGATCGGGTGGGACTCCCGGCAAATCCTCTGGAAACACATCCAAAAATTCCGTACTATAGGCACGTCGTAGGGGACACGTCATTAGTACGATTGTCGACCAAACTCACCAAGTAACCACGACATTTCTCCATTCTTAGACTTCTCGGTACCTTCATGGCCCGATTACTCGAAATCTTGTCCTACTCTTAGTACCATAAAAGGTGATCGACTCGCCTTCCGAACACCTCAATGTCACCTTCTTCTCACGGCACCTTATATCGGCATCATGTCTATCGAGCCAGTCCATACCAATGATCACATCAAAATCTATCGAGTTAATTAAATACAGGCTAGCGTCAAATTCTCTACCTCCTATCTCAATATTCTCGTCAATCATTGTATTAGTGAGGATCGTATTTCCTGACGGTAAGATAACCTCAAGAGACTCAATGGTTCTAATGCTTCTATGACCAATAGCATGATAAAACTTTGCAGACATAAAAGTATGTGTGGCACCAGTGTCAAATAAAGGAAAAGCAGGCACATTAGATATCATAAGCATACCTGACACTGTGCCGGGATTCTCATCTGCGTCCTTTTGGGTCAAAGAATAAATACGAGCCTTTCCTCCAGCACCTTGACCTTTGGCCCTTTGGAGATGACAATTCGAAGCTGCATGCCCTGGCTCCTTACATCTGTAGCAGACACCTTTTCCATACAAACACTCCCCGCCATGATTCTTACCACACTTCGAGCACTCTGGCTTACTGGTTTGAGGCTTAGGTCCCGACCTTTGATCAACCTTTGCTTGCTTATTAGAGACCATGGCCTTATTTTGGTTTCCATTCCAATGCCTCTTACCGATACTAGGCTTCGTAGACTGTTGTTGATCCAGATTATGGCTAGCCTCAACCTCTTGGGCTCGAAAAACCGTCTCGGTATAGGGTAGCACCCCATGACCAGCCACGATGTGACGAATACTCGGGCGTAAACCACTCCGGAACTTAAGGGCCCTCTTTCGATCTGTGTCCACCATGTGCTCCACAAAGAAGCTGATTTGGTTGAATTTTCTCTCATATTCTTCAACCGTCATTCCTCCTTGTTCAAGGTTCCAAAACTATCTCTCCATCTTCTCTCGGTAGTGCTGTGGGTAGTAATGTTCCATCACTATTTCCTTGAACCGATCCCATGTTAACGCAGCACGTTCGGCCACCGGTCTCAAACGCCAATAGCTTATCCACCGGGCCCAAAGATCCTCCACCATTTGATATTGGCCACAAATAATTCTTTGCGCATCGGTGCACCCAATGAGCTCAAAGGTGCGCTCCAGCGACATGAACCATTCATCAACGAAGGCTGGTCCTTCTCGACCGTTGAATGTAGGTGGGGTGAAACGTCGGAATTGTTGCACAACTTGTGCCTGAGTAGGAGCTGGCACGTTATTGTTGTGGTTATCCTGACCTCCGTCACCACCACAAAGGTTAGCATTCTGACCACCGAGATTATAAGCACCTCGGTTAGTCAAGGCCCACGTTTACGAGTTGCCATTATCCTAAGGCATATCATACTCAATGATCCTCAAGATTTGCCCAACGAAAGACGAATAAGATGAAGAAATTGCATTGCATCTATGGGTTGAGAACCAGAGATTTCTAGCAATGGTGATTTACGCATGTCATACATATACTTATGAATTTACAAGAAAACAATTTCATGCCCAAATATTTTATCATAAAATTCTTATGCACAAAATAGACTGAAGATGCATTTGTAATTCATGAATCATGGTTGATCTGGTGAACTGCATTTATCACAGAATGAATAATAACTTAATGTACCTTGGAGTCGACGTGGAGCGGCAGAGATGGATGATCATAATTGCTAAAAATATTTGATTACTTGCGAAAATGAAATTTTAGTTTAGAAAAAGAAACCATTTTAACGAGTCTACAGAACCGTAGACCCGCTCCGATACCACTTATGTAGCGACCACTTTTCTAAAATATAATTCTTCAAATTTTAAGAAGAATAAATAAAAATTTTGCAGCGGAAATACATTTCAAAAAGACAAACTTAATAATTGCAAGTAATCTTCTCGAGTCATTGTTAAAACAAAACAAAACATACCTTGACATAAAAATAAAACAAATTGAACACTTGTTCATAAACATAGTTTGAAAGAAATAACATTAAATAAATAAACATCTAATCATAGGCTTGATCATCCCACTCTCAATCGCATGCCACATCGAGCTCCTCAACCGAAAGGGTAAAATGGTGGGGTGAGCTTCCAACTCGCTCGGTGTGGAGAGTACGCAATATGTCTACGTTAATTACTAAATATATTAGCAAGTATAAACAACATGGTGATAAATTCGATGCCGTCGGCTGGCAGAAGGCTTTATGCACAATTAAGTGCTTGGTGATTTGCACATTTAAGTGCTTGTGATTGCACATTTAAGTGCTTCTGATTGATTTGCACATTTAAGTGCTTCTGACTGATTTCACGTGCACATACGAGACAATATATAAAGCAATTAAAATAAACAAAAGCGTAATAAATCCCCACACCTGGATAAAATGCAGTTCTTGAACTTGAATGTGATGAGAGGCTTGACTCGACAATTCTAGGCCCGTAAATTCTTGTTATTATCTACAATTAATAATAATAGAAAATTATTATTATTATATGACTTAGAATTAAATTGTAAGTGAATAATAATAGTAATTAAAAATGTCAACATATTAAAAGCTTGGCCGAAAGGGACCGATTTTTAAAATATTGAATCTGGCTGGGGGAATTAAAAAGGATTGGAAAATATCTAGGGACTGAAATTAAATACACTGAAAAATTGATTTGGGTTCAAATTGAAAGGTCTGGAACTATGGGGCTAAATTGATAAAACCTAAAATATGGCAGGGTATAAAAACAAACCCTTCTCTTCACACTTAGGTCAGCCGACACTCACTTCTCATCCTCACTTCTCCTTCTCCCTTGGTGTTCTCTCTCTCTCCCGATTTCTTCTCGGTTTCTCTCTCTCACTCTCGGCCAGAAATAAAATGGCAGAAAGACACACACACACAGAAGCTCTCCGACTTACACGCCCATCTCGCGACCGGAGGAATCCGGAATAGGAGGCAGTGGCGGCGGGCGACGATATGCGACCTCAACGGCGGTTTTCCAGTAGCTCGTGGCGGTGGAGATCCTGGGCCGCGGTTTGCGCCTGCAGCGGTGGTGGCTCGAACGGTGGTTCACGACGGCGAGGGTCCAGGTTGGAAAACGGGCTGGATATGGTTTATGATTTCCGAATTTTGAGTTCGGGTTTCTGTGTTGATATAATCGGACGAACTTGTATGAGAAGGCAGGTCGATCGGAGGTCGATTCTGTTTCGGGTTTGAAGGTACTGAGTTCGGGCTGAGTCAAGCTAAAAGCTTCGATTTCGGTTTGGTTTCGATGATTTCTGAATTTGGTTTCTATGTTCTGGTCATGATGCAAGGAGACGAAAGGTTAAAATTATTGGGTTCAGGCAAGTACTCTGGTTTGAAAATTTGGGTGTTTAGGAATTGAATTTAACAGATGTAGTATAATTTACCCTCTGTGGTATAAATTTGCAGAAGAAAAATAAAATAAAAAAAATAGAGTTTACCTTTGGAGAAACTGATAATTTTGTAGAAGACGAGAGGAAGCAGAAGATACAAGTGTTGCGTTGCGGCTACAGTGAGCTTATGTGTATTGTGTATTCTAGCTGTATTATACAGTATTTATACTGAAAGAATTGCAACCACCCACGATGTAAAACTGCTCCTGCATGATGCCCACTACTCCACTAAAGTGGTGGTTGATGATGGTGCAGAAAACTTCCGATCGTGAGTGTGTGTGAGAGAATGATTAAAATGATAATTGGGCTGGGTAAAATTATAATGGTTGGGCTTTAATTAATTGTAGGATTTGGGCTGAGTATTATAATGGGTTTGGCTTAGGCCGGCCCAAAGTGAATAAATTAAAATTAATTAAAATGGACTTGTGAAATCTTATGCGTAACGATTAATATTGCTTAAAATTTGACTCGGGCCTAGAAACGACGAGATGAAACAATGAATTAAAATGAGAAATGCAACGAAACAAATCACATGACTTGTCATGAATAATAATGGTATAAATGAATTTGCGTGATTATGAAAATGAAATGAATTAAATGATGAAATTATTCGGGCATTGATTTAATAAAATTGAATATGTTTTCTATAATTCACAATAAATGTATATGCGAAATCGGGGCGTTACACTATGAAGTTCGTTTGAATACATAAATGATTTTCAGTAGTGAAATTACTATTTTTTATTTTATTAATATCAAATTAAATGATTACCACATAAATCTGTTTTGTTATTAGTTTATTTGTTTATACTTTTTTGTTGTATAACTATTTTTTGATTATTTTATAAAAGAGTTAGTGTTTTATTGATAGCAGTTGAAAGAAATATTATAGTCATCATTATTTTAAATTTTTGTTTTTTCCTAATTGTTGTGTTAAGCAACGGAATCTATAAATATTTTACAAAATATCTCAAAATTATGAGGTATTCAAATTTATGTGATATTAAATCATTCACAATTTTATGTAAGTCCTGAGACTTCCCCGAATCAAAATAAATATTGATCAAATACTTTTTCCCCGGTAAAAAAATGTAATTTTCTAACATTATCACACTATCATTCTATTTTTTTTTTCTTGGATTCGAACTAAAAATATGTACGATATTGCAACAAAATAAATAAAACCATGATATATTATCAGGTGAAAAAAATTCACGTGGGCGCAGCCGTGCAGTTGTCATGTCGGGTGGGCTTTCATTTCTAGGAAATCAACTATAGAATCAAGATTTTGATGGGGTTCTGAATCTCTTTGATAAGCCATTGTACGATAAAAATATTGACCGTAAAAAAAAAAGTATAATGACATCTCTAATGAATGTTTTGATTAGAGCTGCAAACGGGTCGGACTCAAGTTGGATATGCTCGAACTCGGGTCGAGCTTTATTTTTTCTGAAATCGAGTCGAGTTGTCCCGGGTCGAGTTGAGTATCGACTGAACTTGTTGGATTCGGTTCGGACGGGTACATTCGGGTCATTCGAGTCGAGTCGGGTATACAACACTAAAAAAATAAAATTAACCTCAAAGTTCCAGTTATTTAGACAATATTTTTTTGGGAAAAAAATAAAAAACCTCGTCGGGTATACGAGTCGAGTCGAGTCGAGTCGAGTCGAGTCGAGTCGAGTCAAATTCAGGCCAGACATTCAAACCCTCATCGGGTAATACGAGTGTGCTGAAAACGGGTCGAATCCGAGTCGAATCCGATTCGAGTCGACCAGACTTGCAGCCCTAGTTTTGATCAAGTCATTGTGTTTTTCATTGTAAACTCTATTTAATACGTATCGTTTCAATTTGTATCGAGCCAATAATGAATTATACCATGTCTTGTTGCTTCGTTAAAACTTCATCAAATAGTAAGATATTAAACTTCTTTCATCAAATTCATAGTTCCGTATTCAAATTTATTTTGGATTTTAAGTATTTTAATGGAATCATCTGGATACTCATCTTTAAGCACAAAGTATAAACATAATTTGTCTTTTAAAATCTTTCTTACACCCCTAAGATTTTGATGGATTTTTATTCGTCACCACCACCCACCACCACCACTGACGCAACCGCCTCCACACCACCATTGCCACTGTCCCGTCCCACCACCAACACCATTTCCGCTGTCACCCCGTTGCCACTACCACCATATAGAGTCAGCCGAGCGGTTCGGTTAACTGCAGAATTTTTTTGCTAACCTAACCATAAATGTCCTAAAATAAGAACTGAAAACCGAACCGTATAAATTTTCGGTTCACCAGAACCAGACCGATTATTTTTGGTTCCGGTTCGATTAACGACAAAAACCGTTTTTGTTTTTAATTTCAATTTAAAAAATTGAAATAATATAATTATAAAATATAAAAATATAATTTCATAAATAAAATCTGCTTCCGGTTCGGTTTATAAAATATATTTATTAAATATAATTTTTTATTTTATAATTATATAATATAATTACAAAATATAATTTCATAAAAACAGTCTAATTCCCAATTTTAATTAACAAAAATTAAAATAATATAATATAATTATAAAATAAAAAATAATATTTAATAAATATATTTTATAAATCCGGTCCTTTAAGATTTTTCCCTAATTTTTAGGGAAGATCCCGGATATCCAGGGATTCAGGCTGCGATTTCCCATCCCTAGATATCCGGGATTGAGGAGTATGGGCTTCCAGTCCCCGAATCTCTGGGATTCTGTCAGGTGAGTCGAGATTTACTTTTCCGAGAGTTCAACCTTCATGAGCCAGGCGATTCCCGACTCTGGGTATGACTTGGTAGGTCGACTAATATTATAAAGGGTCACTTAGGTCGGGACACTCTTATCCAAGTCCGTAGGTCGGCGAGGCCTCTGAGGTCGGCACCCTCTTAGCTGAGGTCATAGGTCAGCGAGGCCTCTGAGGTCAGCACCCTCTTATTTGAGGTCATAGACCGGGTTTTTAGGAAGCGTACATTCGTCGTCCTATCAACCAGTCCCCCCTACTCTAGTCCAGCTGTAAGACCGAGTAGAGTAGGATTTGTTTATAAACTGACGACCTCGATACGGTAGTCTTTGGGGCTCCCGTTCCCAGGTAACGAGGTTCCTCGAGATTCGTGCGCCTTTATATCAACGGCTTTTCCTTTCCTCGCCTCCCAACTGTCGCATCTATGGCTAGGTCCAGGTGTCAGCCTGCTATAGGTCGGATGTGGCGGTTCCAGATCCAAGCCGTTCTTTTACAGAAGGCATCGGACGCTCCAGATCGCCCGTTATCTTCTTGGTTTTCGCCCTTCCTCCCTATAAAAACAGATCCTGTACCACCCCAGCCACTTCCGCTCTTTATTTTGCTAAACACTAGTGTGAGTTTTTCCGGCGACACCCGCGATCCTGGTTTCCTGCCTCCGGTGGTGCTTTCACTATCTTCCTCCGGCGTTCTTCCACCCAATCTCATGGGTATGTATATCTAAACACCTGTACTATATTCCTCTTTATTTTTTCTTTTTGTTTGTTACCTATATTTTCCTTTCTTCTCCCTCTCCATTTTCTTCCTTTTATTATGTCGTCTGCCTCTGATTCTCAGAATCTTTCCGGTCAATCAGCCGTGGACTCCTTTTTAGAAGGTATGTCCTCTTCCGATGGGGATTCGGGGGGTAGGTCAGAGCGAGCTACGGGCTCCTCCCTTTTTCGCAGAGATGAACCCCTAGGTGATGTAGATTGGTCCGAGCTGGGCGACATCCCTTCTAACCTACCCTCCGACATTCCTCTGGTCATCATAGATCCCCCATCTCCTCCTCCTATGGGTGAGGTAATCGTGACCGGCCTTTTAGCTGATTCGTATCAAGCGGTCGCAGGAGCTATACTAGTTCTTCCTCCTCATCCTCTATCTAGGACTAGTCCAGCCGCGTTGGCTAGTTTTATAAAATTTCTTAGACTTCCTCCGGGGTGGGAATTTGTCACGCCCCAGGCTCGCGACACCCCTGATCATCCTCCTCCAGATCATATTACCTGGTTCGTGGATCAGGTGAGCAGTGGTCTTCGCATCCCTCTTCATCCCTTCCTTGTTTCTCTCTCTGTTAAATATAATCTCCCCCTCAACCAGTTTTCTCCCAATTCTTTTAGTTATATGGTCGGTTTTCTCGTGTTGTGTCATTATATATACGAGGAACCCGACCTCGATTTTTTCTATTTTTGCTTCGGGCTAAAGAGCTTTAAAGGCTCATTTTACTTGACTTCCCGAAACAATGCCCATTTCTTTACCCACCTCCCTTCCAATGTGAAGGACTCGAGGTCGCGTTTCTTTTTACTTCGGCTCCCTTCGGCTGACTCCTGGGGCTTCCCTACGGAATGGACGCAAGCCACTCCGATCCAAGCTCCTATTCCGAGGCGCAGTTCTATCCGAGCTGGGTGGGTCTGGAAGGTTCGGGAATGGAATGCCATTCCTTACAATGCTTTCCAAGTAACGCAATTTCATGATCTTCTATTCCATTGTGGGCTGAGCTCGAATCCTTACCCAGTTATTCCTGATATTGGTAGGTTTCAACGGCTTTTTCCATAGTATAATCTTTGTTATTCTGTTTTTTGGCTATCTTACTGACCTATTGTATTGCTTTTTGTAGATCGCTTCTTGCGGACCTTCCAGTCCGATGCCTCCAAGCCGACTGAACCGACGAAGGAGAAGGTACCCAAATCGATGAATCCCCCTAAAGAGAGGGTGTAAGGCTCGTCAAAGACCAAGCAGAAGCTCTCCTCCCGCTCCAAAGTTGGGGTGACTCTCCCCTCCGACCTGGCCCCTACCTTGACTACTGGGCGGAGCCCTACAAGTTCCGCTCGGCAGCTTCAGGTCACCAAGAGGGCCCATTCCCCCAGCTCCCCTGTTTCTAAGCGGCCGAAGATTGCAGGTCCCCCTGGTCCGGTTATGGAGACTTTTCCCCGCTGCAAGGAGTGGGAGAAGTTTCTTCCGTATTTCAGCTCTATGATCCCAGCTAGGGATAAACATGCATTACGAGATGCCGTGGAGGATTCACGTTTTGATGCCATGATGATTTATTTTGGGAAGGTACTCCTCTTCTTGCCTTTTCCCCTTCTCTACTACTTTTATGTTTATTATTACCTCTTGACGTCCTGATGTGATTTTTTCCTTCTTTTTTTTCCCTTTTTGCGCAGTTCTGCGCCACTTTTGTGACCTTCACGGAAGAGCATAAGATCGGCGCTTCGTCCTCTTCCCAGCTTACCCAGATGTCAGCCGATCTAGTGGCCGCCCTGGAGGCTAAGTTCGATCTCTCTGTTCAGCTTCAGGAGAGGGAATATCGCTTAGATGTTGCCATTAAGAAAATTTCCGAGTGAGAGACGGTTTTGGAATGGGCTCAGATGGCCATCGTTCAGCTGAATCAAGAGTTGAAACTTTTAAAGGCCCAGTTTCAGGCAGAATCAGAGAAGGTGGGCCAGCTCGAGGCTCAGCTGACGGAAGCTAAGGTCGAATCTGAGAAGATTACCTAGCTCGAGGCCCAGGCTAAAGCAGAGTTGGAGAAGGTCGCCCAACTTGAAGCTCAAGCTAAAGCAGAATCGGAAAAGGTTGCCCAGCTTGAAGCTCAACTAGCCGAGGCTAGATCCGAGGGATCATCTTATAAGCGCGGAGTAATGGATGGTCGACGTCGATTTTTGACCAGCGACGTCATTTACTCTTTCCTAGAGGCTTACCGTTCTGCCCTCCTAGCCCGGTATCACAATTCCACTGTTTATCTAGTCAGGCTAGCTCCTGCCGCGACGCAGTATTTTGATTTTGCTCTAACTCGCGCCCGCGAACAACTAGCTGCTTTGGGCTTCATGGGGGAGCTGGACTGGGATGCTGCTTTGGACGGGGCTCCCGTCCCTTCGGGTTGGACTGGTGATGTGAACGAATCTCTCGAGGTGGCCTGGTGGGAGGACGCCCTTGGAGAGTCTGTAAAGGAATCCGGCCTGGATTTGGAGCTGCCTGCTATCCCTTCTAAATCGCCAGCCAAGGCCACCACTTCTAATTCGGATGTGACTGGGACCGACCTTGATGCCTCTCCTTCGTCGCCCCCCCTCCCCCCCGAGCCTGTAGCTTAGTCTTTATTAGTATTATGTATTTATTCTCTTTGTTGTTCATTGTACTGGCACAGCTGTTTTTAATGAAAAGACTTTTGAGTTGAATATAGTTAGGATTTGTATGATAGTGATATGCCTTGTTAACGTAACTTGCTTATGAAAACATAGCTTGCTTCTATAAACTACTTCTTTAAAGTTAATATGGCTCGGCATCAACTGTAACCTCAATGTATCTCAACTATTTGAAACAATATGACTACTTCCAAATTTCTTTGCCACTCGTTTTTTAATCCTCTTCCTAGTATAGCTGAGATGCTCTTTATTATTTTAAATTTTGCAACACCTTAAATATAACCTGACCACTTCGATTTTACAAGTTGTAATGACTTGGTGGTTTTAGGTTGATTCAACCTAACCTTATCACCGATCTTTAATACAGGTCGGATATTTCGAACAACTCCTGGGAGTTTAAGGTAGCTCGCATATTTCCGACTCTCTCGAATGGGATATAGTCTGGATAGTATCCTTTTTTATAGGTCGGATCATACTTTAAGCCTGAGGCTATTTATAGATCGGGGTAGTTTACCTTTACCTAAAATCGAGGGTATTTCACCTAGTCATAAATCGAGTTTAAGGTAGCTCGGATAATTCCGACTCTCTCGCTTATTTTTTCTTTTTTTTTTATTTCACCTGATCAGATGTCATAGGGCGGTTCACCCTTATTCGGATCTGAAGGCATTTCACCTAATCATATGTCATAGGGCGGTTCACCCTTACTCGGATCTGAATACATTTCACCTGATCAGATGTCATAGGGCGGTTTACCCTTACTCGGATCTGAAGACATTTCACCTGATCAGATGTCATAGGGCGGTTCACCCTTACTCGGATCTGAAGGCATTTCACCTGATCAGATGTCATAGGGTGGTTCACCCTTACTCGGATCTGAAGGTATTTCACCTGATCAGATGTCCTTTCTAGTTTTGTTCGATCAACACATTCAGAGATTTTTTTTAATAGACTTTTATTAAAACACCACAAGCTTTCGTCAACACTTCTTCATACAAAATAATTTTTTAAGTGGCATATGTTCCAAGGTCTTTTGATGGGGTGTCCCTCCATATCCTCGAGCTCATAAGCTCCCCCTGCATAAATTCGGATTACCTTGTAAGGGCCTTTCCAATTCGGCTCCAATTTTCCTATTTTTCTGAGGGCATCAGCCCGGCCAAGCACCAAATCGCCGACTTGGAACTGTCTCTTCCTTACTCTTTTGTCGTGAGCTGGTTTTGTCAAGCTTTTATATCTTTCCGTTCGTGCTGCGTCCGTTTCTCTTCTTTCTTCTATGGTGTCCAACGCCTCCCTCATCATTTCTTTTTTTTCCTCCTCGTTTAACCACCGAACCCGATGAGACATTTTTCCGACCTCTGCCGGGATGACGGCTTCAGACCCGTATACCATACTGAAGGGTGTTTCCCCCGTTGATGATCTAGGTGTGGTCTGGTATGACCATAGCACCGAGCTAAGATCATCCACCCATCCTCCTTCAGCTTTGTCTAAACGGGTTTTGATCCCTTGTAAAGATTGTTCTGTTAGTTACCTCCACTTGTCCATTAGTCTGCGGATGAGCAACCGCAGCGAACCTTTGCTTGATATGCATCCCCTCGCATCAGGACTGGGTTCTTTTCCCATTGAATTGAGTTCCATTGTCTGAGATAAGTATTTGGGGTGCTTCGTACGTGCAGCAAATGTTGTTAAACATAAAACTTATGATTCTTTGCTCGTTTATGGTGGCCACGGGCTCGGCCTCTATCCACTTGCTGAAGTAGTCTATGGCTACTACTAAAAACTTCCTTCCTCCCAAGCCAGGTGTAAACTGCCCCATGATATCGATTCCCCATATAGCGAAAGGGCAGGGTGCTCCCATGGTGATCATATATTCAGATGGGATGCGTATTAAGGGTGCGTGTATTTGACATTTTTGGCACCGCTTAACCATCTCCACCGCTTTCTTGCCCATGGTCGGCGAGAAAAATCCAGCTCTTAGTGTTTTGCTAATTAGCGCCTTTACTTTGGTATGATCACCGCAGCACCCTTCATGGATTTTTTCTAGTATACCCCGCCCTTCTTCTTCCGAGACGCACCGCAGGTATGGACCGAGGTATGATCTCTTGTATAATTCATCGTTAATGCAACAGAACCTCGCTGCCATTCGTACAATTTTCATTCTCTCTTGCCTTTCATTGGGTAGTTCTGCTCTTCTTAGGTATGCTAACAAAGGAGTTCGCCAGTCCGCAATCTCGTTCACCTCCATCACCTGTTTCGTGATGCTACTCCGGGCTGCTCCTAAAATCGTTACTGTCCGTGAGCGACAATCCACCAAAGAGCTTCCCATTTTTGCTAAGTAATCCGCTTTTACATTTTCCGCCCTAGGGATATGGATCAACTTCTATTCATCTAGTTTTTTGGCAGCCTCTTTCACTTCCTCGACATACTTCTTCATCCGATCCTCATTTATCTCAAATTTTCCTCCTACCTGCTGTGTGACCAGCTGAGAATCAGAATAAGCTATGAGTCTTCGCGCGCCCAAGTCTATCCCCAACTGCATTCCCTTAACCAGGGCTTCGTACTGGGCCTCGTTGTTAGATGCTTTGAAATCGAATTTTACGGCATACTCTAATTCCTCGCCCTCCGGGGTAGTAGGGACTATCCCTGCCCCAGAGCCACTGGTTTTTGCCGATCCATCCACATGCAGTAGCCACTGCCCTTCTGGCGGCGATGGCATGGCCCCCTCTCGGATGAAGTCTGCTAGAGCCTGAGCTTTAATTGCCATTCTCGGCTCATACTCGATGTCATATTCTCCCATCTCTACCGCCCACTTCACCAGGCGACCTGACGCATTAAGTCGCCCTAGTGTTTCTCTTAAGGACAAGTTGGTTCGCAGCTTTATTTGGTGGGCTAGGAAATACGGCCTCAATCACCGAGCTGTAACCACTAATGCCAGTGCTCCCTTCTCTAGCTCGGAATAGTTCCGTTCTGCCCCTTGTAAAATTCGGCTTGTATAATAAATGGGCTTTTGCTTACTCATTTCTTCTCTTAGCAAGACCGAGCTAACTGCCCCCTCTCCTACGGATAAGTAGAGTATGAGCTCTTCTCCTGGTACTGGTTTGGTGAGCAGAGGCTGCTCGGCCAAATATTATTTTAATTTTTCGAATGCTGTTTGCGTTTCGGAGGTCCATTCGAATTTGTTCTTTTTTCGTAAGAGTTTAAAAAATGGGAATTCCTTCTCGGATGAGCATGATATGAACCGGCTCAGCCCCTCTATTCTTCCTGTTAGTATCTGGATATCCTTGATATTTTTTTGGAGGATTCATTTGTAGCACTGCTTTGACATTTTTCGAGTTGACCTCGATTCCTTGCTCTGTGACTACGTATCCCAGAAATTTTCCCAATTTCACTCCAAAAGAATACTTTGATGGGTTGAGCTTCATTCCGCACATGCGCAGATTTTCGAACGTTTCCTCTAGATCTTTGATATGCTCTCCCGCCTTTATGCTTTTTACTAGCATATCATCCACGTACACTTCCATGTTTCTGCTGATTTGGGATTTAAAGATTTTATCAACCATCATTTGATACGTGGCTCCTGCATTCTTTAACCCGAAAGGCATGCACACATAACAAAAAGTTCCTCTTGATACGACAAAGCTAACCCTCTTTCTATCTTCGGGTGCGAGGGGAATCTGATGATATCCCTGAGAAGCATCCATCATACTGAGCAACTCGCACCCCGAGGTTGAGTCCACCAACGGATCTATGCGGTGTAACGGGTAGTGATCCTTTGGACATGCTTTATTTAGGTCTCGGAAGTCCATGCACATCCTCCACTTCCCTTGGCTTTTCCCTACCATGACAGCATTGGATAACCACTCCAGAAACTGAATTTCCATTATGTGTCCAGCTCGGAGGAGCTTGTCAACTTCTTCCCCAATGATCTCATCCATCTCCAGCCCAAAATGCCTCCTCTTCTGCTTCACTGGCCTTACAGTTGGGTCGATGTTTAACCTGTGCTCGGGGACTGTAGGGCTGATTCCCACCAGATCCTCGGCCGCGAATGCGAAAATGTCCACAAATCTACTTAGCAAGCAGATAAGGCTTTCCCTTATCCCATCGTCCAACTGATTTCCCACGCAAGTTTTTGTTTCTGGCTTGCCAGGAACCAATTCTATTCCAGCAACTCCTCATTAGGCTTGACACCCTCTTCCTTGGTTTCCTCGGGCGCCTTTGATTTTTTATTCTTTTTAAACTCTGGATCCGGGCCTCCTAGCTCGGACGTCCTCTTACCGCGCTGCATTCCCTGTTTTACCGTTGTTTGGTAACAAGATCGGGACACAAACTGATCCCCGGCTACTTCCCTTACCCCACCTCCTACGGGGAATTTTACTTTCATGTGCGCGGTAGATGCCGCTGCTTCGAACTTGTTGAGTCCCGGCCGCCCTAAAATGGCGTTATAGGCTGATTTGGTGTCCACCACTAAAAACCTGAGCGTCTTGACCTTCCGATGAGGTATCCAACCTAGTGCTACCAGAAGCACCACTTCTCCGACCAGTTGCATCTCGGTCATGCAGAACCCATAAAGTGCGGTATCTACTTTCTTCAATTCTACCTCAAGATTCATATGTTTGAAACAATCATAGAACAAGATGTCCACCGAGCTTCCTGTATCGATGAATACTCTTTGCACATCATAACTGGCAATCTCTGCAGTGATGACCAGTGCGTCATTATGGGGCGCATGTATCCCGCTATAATCCGTAGGGCCAAACTGAGTGATAGACCTGCTGCCTGCAGAGGCGACCTCTTCGAACTGATGACACCTAGCCCTTCGCGTGTGAGCTTTCCTACCCTGATTAGAATTTCCGTCGGTTGGTCCTCCTGATATCATGTGGATCACTCCTTTCTTAGCTGGGGGAGCAGCGGGTCCCCGAGGGGCTTCTCTTTTCATCTCCGTCCCCTTTTGGGGCATTGGTGGTTGCCTCCGGCCTCCATTCCTATACTGATATGTGAACTCCATTAGATGCCCCGCTCAGACCAGCCTCTCGATCTCGTCTTTAAGGTGTTTGCACTCATCTGTTTTATGCCCATAATCATTGTGGAATCGACAATAAAGCTCGGATTTCAGCTGGGTAGGCCCATTAGAACGAGATGTAGGCCACTCGATGACCCTATTCATCTTACCTTCAACTGCTTCCAAAACATGCACTCTCCTCATCGTTAATGGGTTGTACTAGTCAAATCTCGGTCGCCTTAGACCGGTATCGCTCTTCCTTCGGTCTGTGTTCCGGTCTATCTTTCCATGCGGCATTTCCTCCCGAGGTAGATTTCCTTGAAAGGTATACTCCTCGCGCCGCACCACTCTGCTAGATCCTCTTTCCCCATCTTCGGGTTTTTCTTGCAATTCCTCCATATCCTTCTCGGTTTCTTCAACATTGATGTATTTTGAACACCGAGCTAAGACCTCGTCATATGTTCTGGCCGGTTTTTTAGCCAACGAGGTGCGTAGAAGTCCAGGCCTTAGTCCCTGTGTCAAGACACTGGTCTTTACCTCTTCAGACGACGAGGGTACCTCCAGACATGCCTTTGTAAATCGGGTCACATAAGCTCTCAGCACTTCTCAGGAGTACTGCTTGATGCTGAACAAGGACATGAAGGTCTTCTGGTGCGCCCTGACGCTTGCAAAGTGAGTTAAGAACGCCGAGCTGAAAGTTTTGAAGCTGGTGATTGTCCCAGGGGGTATCTGGTGGAACCAATCCTGAGCTGATTCCGTCAGCGTAGCCAGGAATGCTCTGCAACTCACGGCATCCGAATATCGGTGTAGTACGGCCATGTTCTCGAATCGGTATAAACATCTGGTAGGATCTGAGAGTCCGTCATTAGGTGAAGGTGACAGCCCTAAACCCATATGGGAGTTCGGCCTGTTGTATGCCCTCCGAGAAGGGGTGGCCTCGATGACTCTCCATGTCCTTCCCCGCAACCCTCTGTTGCTCTAAACCCATATGGGAGTTCGGCCTGTTGTATTAAAGGATCCAGCATTTTTTCGTGTCTAGATCGCTCCCATACTCTTGGATAGCTCTCCTATGCTCTTCCTACTGATCAATTTCCTCCGCCCCATCCGAAAGGATGGGTATTACTTTTCGTGGTATTCTTTGCTTTTCGACCTCTCGGCTCTTCTGGATCGCATTAGCGATTATGTCGTCTAAGGCTTCCTTCGTCAGTGTGATTGTGCTGGGTGCAGCTTCTTCTACCGGGGTGATGGGTGTTTTTTCCAGAGTCGATTCTCCACCTGCAACTGCTAGTTCTTCTTCTAAATTTCGGGGTATCAACTCCCCTATTTTCTTCTGGTTCGTTTCTTCCGCCATTACTGACCTCACGTCTCAGCTCAAAATGACTCGATGTCACCCTTCCCACAGACGGCGCCACTTGATGTAACCGAGCTGATCGGCCACCAAGAACCGGGTTAATCTCAGAAGTTTATCTAAGAAAACCCAAATGTGTGAAGTATTGCTTTCTCTCTCTTTCTTTGTATATTCCTTTCCCTCTCTAAAAGATACTGTAACCTCAGAATTATGCTTGGCCTTTGAAGGAAAGCCACCGCCCCCTCCTCCTTTTATAGAAGGGAGAGCCGCCTATCCTTTAAGATTTTTCCCTAATTTTTAGGGAAGATCCCGAATATCCAGTGATTCAGGCTGCGATTTCCCACCCTGGATATCCGGGATTGAGGAGCATGGACTTCCAGTCCCCGAATCTCTGGGATTCTGTCAGGTGAGTCGAGATTTACTTTTCCGAGAGTTCAACATTTATGAGCCCGGCGATTCCCGACTCTGGGTATGACTTGGTAGGTCGACTCATATTATAAAGGGTCACTTAGGTCGGGACACTCTTATCCAAGTTCGTAGGTCGGCGAGGCCTCCGAGCTGAGGTCATAGGTCAGCGAGGCCTCCGAGGTCGGCACCCTCTTATCTGAGGTCATAGATCGGCGAGGCCTCTAAGGTCGGCATCCTCTTTTATTCAAAGATCGGTACGCCGGTTTATATTGGTCTTCTTTAAACCGGGTTTTTAGGAAGCGACATTCGTCGTCCTATCACTGCCCTATTACACTATTTTTATAGCGGATAGGGTACGGATATTACCTTGCGGATAAACGGGTATTCGCGGGTAAAGCGGGTTACCCTTTTATATTTATTTAATGTTATTCCACAACAAAAAAATCCAAAAAACAAACAAAATATAATAAATGAGTCAATATATATTGAAATTTGATATAATTTAACTCATATTTATTAATATATGAGGTATAAATTATAACTAATAAAAATTAAAATTAAAAAGTCACTATATTCTTTTATTATTTATATATATATATATATATAAATATTTATATATTTAATGTTTAGGGTAATCGGGTAAAACATAAATCTCATACCCTACCGTTACACTATAAAAAATAATAGGTACGGGCAGTATCCTTACCTTTACTCGAAATTGCGGGTACTACTCGCCCCTGTAAGTCGTTTACCCGCAGGTAATTTTACCATGCGGGTAAAATTGACATCCCTAGACGAGAATAGCTTAACATTTGTAAGGATAGGTCCCATCCCATCTCGTCAATTTAATCGGGACAGGTTCGGAATGGTAAGAGATTATAGATTAATTACATTGTTATTAATTAGAAGAGAAATGATATACCAACACTCATACTATCAACACCCTACAACACCCTGCTTTGCAGTGTTGTACCGAGTGCTTTATATATTTTTTATTATAATATTAATTAGTATTATTTAACACCCCTACCACCTATAAAGTACTCGGTACAACTCTGCAAAGCATGGTGTTGTAGGGTGTTGATAGTATGAGTGTTGGTATATCATTCCTCTAGTTAGAATAGCACTACATATTATTATACTATTATTAGATGTGTGGCGCAATTGATCCTGAATACAAATGAGAAGTCATGGTCAATCTATTTTTTACCAAGGACGAGGATGTCGCAATTGGTCTGGTGTAGGGTTGTTAGCTAATCGAATTCGTTTAGGCCGATTCGTATTCGTTTTTTTCGAATTCGAATTCGAATTCTATTTTATATTCGCTGACATAACGAATCAGAATACAAATCTGATGGTATTCGATTCGTTTTGTTCGCGAATATTCGATTCGAATTAATTATTTATATATTTAGTATATTATATATAATCAAAAGGGTTTCATTTTATTTCTCTGCCTTCTTCTATCATTTTATGATGGTTTTTTGCTTGTATTAATTTTTTTGGTGAATTGTATTATTATTTTTAGGCTGTATTGCAACTTTTTTGCATTAAAATTTTGAATCTTTCATTTAATTCTAAAAAAATAAAATAAAATCGAATACTCGAATCGAATCGAATAATTCGAATATCCATATCGAATCGAACTCGAATCAACTTTTAATATTCGAAAAAAATTGAATCGAATCGAATAGTTCGAATAGTTTCACGAATACGAATCGAATACAGTGGTATTCGATTCGCTTCGATTCGTTTACAACCTTAGTCTAGTGGTTATATCCCAGATTTCCTACGGACTCCAATGTAATAGAGTGTTGTTTCCAAAAAAAAAATATATATATATATTGCTGGGATTTAATTATATTATTATACGATTATTAGATATTATATATGATATTTTGTGATTTATTTATTTTATATACTTAAAAAAAAGGAGGTGATGAGATTGTCGAATAAAATATTTCTTATCTGGTCCCATCCAAAAGAGGGGTGATAGGGCAACACTCTGAACCACACCTCCATACACACCTCGTGCTTTGTGGGTGTTGTACCGCATGCTTTACAGATAAAATATTCATAATAATATTATAATAAAATTAATAGTAAACCACGCGGTACAATATCCATAAAGCACGAGTGTATTTGAAAATGTGGTTCAGGGTGTTGCCCTATCATTTCTCCATCCAAAAATATCAAAACAGGACAATTTGAAGTAATAGGTATAAATTCAATTAGGGTGCGTTCAACGATAACTTTTATACTCCCTCCGTCCCACCCATCTTGGGCATTTGCTTTTCGACGCGAAATTTAAGAAAAGCTAAAAAGTAGTGTATAAAGTGATGGTATGAATATATATTATTTAAAATTGTGAGAGATAAAGATGTCTTAAAAAAGAAATGACCAAGTATCTTGGGACGGCCCAAAAAAGAATATGAACCAAGATCGATGGGACGGAGGGAGTAGTATTTTTTAAAATTCTGACCAAGTCAAAATCGTACCAATGATAAGAAATAATGTTCCGCAAAATATATTTATCACACGTTTGCATCAAACAATCTCGATTATATTATCTAATATCTATCATACATTCACCATCAATACCTTTTGTCTTTTAATCTTCACCACACACTGATCATTAATCCTTATACAGCTTATATATTTATCACATTCAATCATTCTCCTAAAATATACCGTCTTACAAGAGTGTGCTCACTATTTATGGGCACGGATTTTAATAAAAGTTAGGTAGTGGTGAACTTGAGTGGAGAAAGAGTCTCACTTTTTGTTAGGGGTGATCAAAAATACCCGACCCGAACTACCCGGCCCAACTATAATCGGGAAAAAAGTCCTATAATCGGGCCGGGTCATGGGCCGACTTGTTGCGTAAAATCGGGTACCCGAAAATCCGATTATTTTTTAATAATTAGTTTTTTTTATAAATTTAATTATTTAATTTATAATGATATGAAATTTTATCTTTCAACTAATATGAAATATATTTAATATGATAATCCATGTTAATGTATTTTCACTCATGGTATTTATTCTCACTAGTTTGAAAATTTATAAAATCTTTAAATAAAAAATAATATATTCTTTCATATATATAATTAAATATTGAATTAAGCATAATTATATAATAAAAAATTATATATATAAAAAATTTAGTTAGTTTTGAAATTTACTTATTGTACGGAAAATATTTATAATGTATTTAGTACTCGGGGAATTAATTTATATAATAAATTTTAAAATAAAATTATATTAAAATTACAAATTATTTATAAAAATTTAAAATTAGTGGTATTAAATTTTGGGCCGGGTACCCTATGACCCAACCCGAAAAAATAGGGTACCCGTTTTTTCGGGTACCCTATTTTTTCGGGTCGGGTCACGGGCCGAATTTTTCATTACCCGAAAAACCGGGTACCCAGTTATGAACACCCCTACTTTTTGTTGTAGGGGTATGTCAATTATTGTTGTTGGTTTATTATAGTATAAAGAGCGTGGGCCATCTTTGGTATTGTTGTAAATAAGTTGAAAATGTGGAGTAAAAGTATAACGACAATTTTCTAAAAATGAAATGTGCACACTCTTGTGAGACGGAAAAATATGACAAATTGAGCACACTCTTATAGGTGGGAGAGAATAATAGTTTTAGTAAGGAATTGCTTTCATTCAGTAAACGGACAAAGGACACAACCACATTAAGGGAGGAGGGAGTAGGGGTGCAAACGAGACAAGACAACTCGCGAGCTACTCGAGATTGACTCGGTCAAAACTCGGTCAACACTCGACTCGAGTAGGCTCGACTTGAACTCGAGCTCGACTCGACATACTAACGAGTCGAGTCGAGCTACCCAATACTCGACTCGATAAGCTCATGAGATACTCGAATTTTTTTATATATAATTAGTTTTTATAATATACTTTGTAAAATATAACATAAAAAATATTAATTGGCCAAAAAATAAAAAATAATACTACATATTAGATTTCTACTTTAAATAAAAGAAATAACAATTTATTGGTCAAATAAAATTACTACTAGATAATAAAAAAATCGAAATTATTCTATATTGATTAAGGGTGTTTGACATGTTTACACAAGTTAAAAGAAAAATAGCTTCTCCCACATCGGTTGAGTGTTGTTTATTTTGGCTCATAAGTGGGTAATAAATTTAAGCCAAATCCCTTATCCCACATCGCCCATGTAATTATGATTGTGACTCAAATGAGATTTTTAAAGGAGGTTGGAAGGCTCTCCTTTAATATATTTGGCTATGGGCCCTCACCCAAGGCTACTATGTGGGGGTGTAAACGAGATGAGACAACTCGCGAGCTACTCGAGATCGAATCGGTCAAAACTCGGTCAACACTCGACTCGAGTAGGCTCGACTCGAACTCGAGCTCGACTCGACATACTAACGAGTCGAGTCGAGCTTGGATTTTAACTACTCGCGAGTTTTCGAGTCGAGTTCGAGCTTGAGAAATGATTATCGAGTTCGAGTCGAGTATACCAATACTCGAGCTCGACTCGCATCATTTACACCCCTAGGAGGGAGTGGTCACCTAGTAGCCTAGGTGCTACATCACCTCTATCCAATAAAAACCCTCCAACTCAAAACTACCCAATTTTACCCTAACACTACCCTAAGTGGAGGGAGTGGTCACCTAGTACCCGATTTTTTTTCATACATAAAATCACATACAATATTTAAAATAAAAACATACCATTTCATTTAAAAAAATATTACATAATCTATACTTCTATTAAAAGAGAGTCGTGACACATGACACTTTATAATTTTTTTATTTTTTATTTTAAAATAAAATTTATATATAGAGATGTATTCTTAAATTTAAAAAAAAAATTCTAGATATGTATTGCGGGAGTTTTATTCCAAAACTTACACCCATCTACCAATAAAAAAACCCCTTCTTTGTTTTTTAAGCTTAAAATTTTAAATATTTATAATTTTTAGATCAAGTTTATTTTTAATAAAAATATATCAAATTAATTTTTACTTCATAATTTTCAACTAGACATTTAAATTTGATGGATTTACAATAATAACCGATTGCACAAAAAAATTATATTAGAAAAAATATGAATATTTGTTTTCAATAAAATTAATTGATGCAAAATAGAAATATATTGCCCTCTCAATTGTCTAGGACAATTATATTAGATTTTTTTTTTATTTAACAGTCTTTTTTTCAAAACAAACAAACAAACAAACAAACAAACACACACACCGATCGGGCTTAGAAGCCGAATTGCTAGCCGATTTGCACTACCCGAGCCCCACGGGGCGGTGTTGCCGATCGGGTAGACCTAGCCGATTCACTACCCGAGCCCCACTCCCCCCCTAATATTGATAATACTTCCTCCATCCCGCTTGAATTGCTACATTTTACCAGAAAAAGTGTCTCGTTAGAAGTGCTACATTTTATTAAATAGCTCAAATCACATCAAACTATCACACTTTCTCATTTAACTTCCATCATATATCCACCATCAATTCCTTTTATCTTTTAATCTACACCACATAGTCAACATTACTACTTACAAAACTTACACATCTATCACATTCAATTATCACCTAAGATACACAATTTTTCTTTGCAATACTATAATTGGACCGGGAAGGAGGGAGCATAAAGTTTAAGCCGGTGGCCTTGGCCCACTGGCCGCGAATTCTCTACTTCAAGTGGGAAATGCGGGTCCAAATCCTCCAAAGGACAAGAATTTTCAGCGGTCCGTGACTCCTTAGTTTATGACTAAGGGAGTGACCCTAATCCTCGATGTATGGTGGTGGAACAATTAAATGTCGAGACTTTAAGCAACAGTGTAAGAGGCTTGATCCCAGTGGGATAATGCAGTAAGATTTTGGGTCCAGAGCAATCACTTGGAGTCAGATGTACATCTCGTAATTTAACTAGAAATATATCCCCTAATTTACTGAGAGCAGTTCTGAAAGACCGGAACGATTGTCCTCAAAATTATTTGGATATAAATTTAGAAATTCGATATTAAAAAACAATATAAGTTTAGATAAATGTTTTTTAAATGAAAAGGGATCATGCCCGTTGTGACTATTCATTGAATTTGAGAATTATGTATATGGATGGGGATTATTGTTGTTAATGGGTTCGATATTGTAATAAGCCAGTTTCAATGCTAACTTTCTTTCTGATAGTGAAATTAAGTATACTCAATTTTAATAAATACCAAACCCATTTTTAAATTGGACTAGACGGAATATTAACCGTTCAGCCCAAAGCACCTAATTCGTTTGGGGCTTATTGAGCCATTAAATGGATATGGCTTATTCGGTCAGTCATATCCATTTGTTCGTTTGGGACTTAATTCATTCAGATTTGGGTGATTCGGTCAGCCCCAAAATGGGTGTGGTTTGAATTCAGCTCATTAATTTCTAATTAATTCCTCATCTATCCCTCACCACCAACCCCTTTAATTAAATTTTTAGCGTGATTCTGTTGCTGAACTTCTCCATCGATCGTTAACAGGTTATTTTTTTTGGGTCGATTTCATGCTGCAAACGAGGTGAAATCGGTGATAGATTGATGAGTTGATTCCAAATTTGTGTTGATTTTTTTCGATTTATAAACGTGAACATTCCAATTTTTTTTTTTGTTTTTTGGTGATAGCTTACATTAACGTTCCAATTTTTTTTTTTCAAATTATTTTTATTTTAAAATGTTTAAATTAGATTTTTTTAATAATTATTTATTCAACATTTATATTAAACATATTATTTATATAAACAAAAACAAAGATTGGGGATAAAATGGTCATTTATCACATTCAGACTGTTTATTCAGCATAACAACCGAACACCAACTTATCTATTAACAGCCAGACAACCATATCCACTCAGACAGTCATATGGATTCAGGTCATAACAGAAAATGAACCGAACAGCCCCCAAGTATTTTTAATTGGACTACACTCAATATTAACCGTTCAGCCCGAAGAACCTAACTACTTAGTATTACTAATGAGCCGATCTAGTCGATACCAACCTAAAGGCCCGACTTGGATTAGGTAACTAATGGATCGCTACAATTTTCCAATGAGTCGATTCGAGTTCTGACTTGCTACTCATTCTTTTACGGGTCGAATTTGATATCATACTCAATATTCTACCAAGACGGATGAGTTATACTAATACAATGAATGATGATGGGTTGGAGTTGAAAGAACAACAAAATCCCCACATGAATAAATAAAGATTGGGAGATCAAATCAAGTACGATTTTGTACAATATCACGAGTACGAACATTGAATTGTTTAGGGCCCATATAATCTTCCCCATACAGCCTGTGTATATGGCCACTATTAATAGTTACATAATTAATAGAAGTATATCTCCCGTTCCGTTCCACAAGTAACATTTCACAAAGAAATAAACGACTAATATATACACGATCAAATCAAACAATTGTAATAATAATACTTAATATTCCACATATATTTATCATTAATATTTTTATTCTTTTAACTTACTTTACCCGTTCGCCATCAATACTTACAGTTACTATTTTTTCATATTCAATATATTTATATACCAACTAAGTAGTACTCCATCAGTCTCATAAAAGATAGGTCTATTTTAATTTTGACCGGTCTCTTTAAATACACGTTTGACCATTAGTAATGTCAATTATCTAGGAATAAAAATTATAAAAAATAATATTGGGAAAATACACATTAAGACGAAAATATTTATGATCAGAATTTATGAATTTTGACCAATAAAAATCAAAATTGAGATATTTTTGATGGACGAAAAGAATATTTATTACTCTTAGACTGTGAGAGAGTATTACTCTCTTCGTCATTCACAAAGTTTACATTTCACGTAGAAATTAATTGATTTAAAAAGTTTATATTTATCACTTATACAATCACATCACTCAATTTCTATTACATAGTCACTATCAATATTTTTTACGTATAATTTCAACCGTATACTCAACATCAATATTTATACAATCTATTGATCTATCGCAATTTTTACTTTCTCGTAGCAAAAGGCGAAATCCCTCGCTCCCAGTGCCCCCACCCCCCGGCCCGACAGAGATTGGTGAAGGAATTAAATCATGACTAACTACCACTAGGTGGGAGGAGCAGTGTTTAGTGCACGAGCCTATCCCCACATTGGAGGATAAAACTCTCACATCACGCTGCGACTCAAACACGCGTCAGAAGAATCTACCACCCGTAAACCAATTGAATGCCAATGACGTAATTTTTACTTTCTCGGTCGAACTTTAGATGATTTTTTTTTTTAATTCGGTGTCAACCGGTTTTTCTTGACCTCGTGGGATTTAAATCATATGTCAATGTCCAGACGACCGGCGCCCATTCGGACAACCAATTATTGAATTATAAAATCCAAACACAGTTTTTTCTCATATCTTCTTTTAGTTTAAAATTCAGTGCACGAGCAGATTCCGCAAGTCTCGGTTATTTACAAATAGACTTGATTTTTTTTTTTTTTTGATAACTAGGTGATCCCAGTTTAACCGGATTAATCCTAATCCCTCAATGAACCCACTCCTAACCTATTGAGAGAAGTAAATCGCGAGTCGCTCGAGCAATTCCAGGGTTCCCAATGCCTTTTCGTACACCTGCGCTTGAGAAGCTCTTAACCGATTAATGCCAGTTCAAAGCAAAGACAGCTTTATAATGCACCGACGGTCAAGACTCCGGTTCCCAGAAGGAAATACTCCCACACGCGCTGACGCGAGATTAAACATTGATTAGCGGTTGCTTGAGCTATCCCCGGGGAGCTAGAGGATCATAAAGAGAAAAACTTCCTCTTTCACCTCCTTTGATGGGGTTAGAACCCAAGACCTCTCCAAAGGAGTGTCTTGGAGTAGGCGTCCTACCACTGGACCACCCACCCTTCCCCAACTTGATTCTTTTTCTGTTACTCCTTAGGTTGAAATATAAAGAAAGTAAAAATATGACAGAGATGGCAAAATACACCCGAATCCAATAGGGAAAATGCATTCCAGGCCCCAAACTCAATGGGAACGGTTGGCTTAGTGTTGTAATTCAAGTTGAGTCGAGCCGAATATTTGATAAACGAGGCCGAGCTCGAGCCGTTCATTGAGATTAAACGAGCACAGATCCTTGATGGCAGACGGCTCGTCGAGTAACTCCAGTTCAATTTAAACAAGCCGAGTCGAGTAGCTCGTTTAACATGAAAGTTTAGACGACTAATTTTGTTTTGAGGGGAGACCATTGATATATTTTGTAATGACTGAATTGTTTAAATATTTTGTAACGCGCGCGCGCACATATATAAAGTTTTCTTTTCTTAAACAAGCTCGAGTTAGAGTTCGCGTCGAGCCGACTTTTACTACCGACTCGAGTTTTAATCAAGCTCGTCACATACTCTGCTCGTTTAGCTAAACACACATGATATTGTGTTCGAGATCGACTTATATACGAGTTCGAGTCGAGTCAAGACTAAACAAATGAGTTCGAGCTCGAGCTGCTCAACTCGAATTACAGCTCTATATTTGTCAAGTTATTTTTCGCTAACCGTAAGTGGATGACGTAGCTATAGTCAGGGGCGTAGCAAGGATAAAAAATTAACCGGGGCTAAGCTACACGAAATCTAATTGTTCAATCACCTCCTACATATCGAACTTTCTTCCGACTCTTAGAAAAATAAAACACTAATTCATAATTAATAACACTTGCAAAATATTACAATTTGAGCATGAATACACAGATACAAGAAATAAAATTATTTAAGTTGTACCCTACGATGTTTTTTTTGAATAAAACTCATCTATTATCAAATTAGTGTCGATCCCTGGAGCAAACTCTCTTTCAATGTAGACCATCAGACAATCTGCTAAGTACTCATCTTCCATCTTATTTCGGAGATCAGTTTTGACAAGTTTCATAGCTGAGAAAGATCGCTCTGTCGTTGTAGTAGAAACAGGAAACGTTAAAACAAGACGAATAAGTTTGTCAATCGAGTGATACTATTGTGCCTTTCCTGTCTCCACTAATCATCGACATAATTCTGGAATATTAGTGATATTGTTAAACCTTCCGCTACGAATAATATCAAACTTGTAATGCTCCAACTAGCTTCTCAAATAATGTAGTTCTTGTCCAGTGAAATCGTTGGGGTAGAATTCCTCCGCAAGACGATAAATATCACCATCATCAAAGTTTTCTCGAGGTTCCAAAGCAGAAGCCAGTCTAAGAAGTTCCATAGGTTCTTCATCAAATCTGCTACCGATCTCTTCTAATTGAAGATCTATTACGGCATCGAATATATCAAACTAATAATGATGCTGAAATGTAATAGAATCCTTCTGTCGACACGCACATCCTAAAGCATAGCAAGCATTCATGTCCGGTACTAGAACACCAATTCTTTCACAAGCCAATTGCACGCTCCTTAGAAGAATATAATAACCATTATCTCTCAAACAACAAAGTAAATCTTTCGTATTTGAGATTAAATCCACTGCTTGTAAAATATCTAGAGACTGATTGTAAAGTTTTACAAAACAAATCTGTGACAGCCATAACTTTATTCATCATATATAACATAAATATGAAGCAGTACAACAGTTCCACCATACAAGTTTCTTACCTAATTCCATAAATGTTGCTTTGCTTACTCTCCTTCCTAAAACCTCAAATGCTTGTGCTGCAAAGACTTTAGACCAATAGCATGTTGCTCTGTTATGTATAAGATTGTATCTAAAGTACTTGCAAATAGACTGCAAACTGTGCTTGATGATGTGGTGAGTAACATCCAGTCAGCTTTTATAAGAGGCAGGGTTATTTTTGATAACATTATGTTGAGCCATGAACTGGTGAAGGGATATGGAACGAAGGGTATATCACCTAGATGTATGGTTAAATTGATCTCTAAAAGGCTTATAATTCAGTGGAGTGGCCTTATTTGAAGTTTGTGATGCTTGAACTTGGTTTTCCTTCTCAATATGTAAACTGGATAATGCAGTGTGTCACCAATGTCAGTTATTCAATATGTATAAATGGTGAGATCACTAAACCATTTGAAGCTAGGAAAGGGTTAAGACAGGGAGAGCCCATCTCCCCCTACCTTTTTGTATTGTGCATGGAATACTTACACAGATGCCTCTTAGAGCTTAAGGAAGATAAATCTTTTCACTACCATCATCGGTGTAAGAAGTATGACATTATACAAATGTGCTTTGCTAATGACTTGCTCATATTTTCAAGAGGAGATTTGCCATCTCTTAGAAGACTGATGCAAGCGTTTAGCAAATTCCCAATGGCATCTGGATTACAAGCAAATGTAAGTAAGAGTTGTGTGTATTTTGGAGGTGTATGTGGAGAGCAACATGAGATTATACTGAGAGAGCTTAGAATGTAAAAAGAAGAGCTTCCCTTTAAATATCTAGGGGTTCCACTGTCAACAAAGAAACTATCTGTAGTACAGTGTCAACCTCTAATCTCTAAAATCCTCGAGAGAGTAAAATGCTGGTCTTCTAAACTTTTTTCATATGCAGGGAGGCTTCAACTAATTAAAACAGTGCTTTTGCCATGCACCTATCGGTGCCAAATTTTCCTTCTTCCTCGTAAAGTAATCAAACTCATTAGCAAAGATGCAGATCCTTCATTTGGTCGTGGAACAGAATAAGGCTCGTTTTTCGATGAATGAATCAATCGAATCGAATCGAATCAATCGAATCGAATCGAATGGATTCGAATCGAATCGAATCAATCGAATGGAATCGAATCAAATATATATTAAGGGTAAATAATAATAATAATAATGGTAAATAATAATAATAATAGTAATTAACAACAACAACGATAATAGTAATATTATTAGTAATAATAACAATAATAATAATTAAGATTAATAATAAAAATAAGAAGAAGAAGAACGGAGTCGAATCGAATCAATCGAATCGAATGGACTCGAATCAATCGAATCGAATCGAATGGACTCGAATCGAATCGAATCGAATCAAAATCGAAAAATAAGTCCAAAAGAACAGGGCCTAACTAGAAGAGCACTAATGGCTTGGGAGCAAATGAGTGATCCTATGACAGCAGGTGGATGGAGTTTAGTCAATATCAACCTATGGAATAAAGCAGCATTGTGCAAACTCTTATGGAACTTAGCTCACAAGAAGGAGAAATTATGGATTCAATGGGTACATGGGTATTATGAAGGGCAATGATATGGATACTATGGCAGTCCCTTCTCAGGCCACATGGGTTATCAAAAAGTCTTAGATGCAAGGGATTATGTGAGGAACTCTGCTGAGGTACTAAGACTAATGGCTTCATCTCATTTCGCTATAAGGAAGCTGTATTATATCCTTCATGGCAACAGGGATAATATAGCATGGCATAAAAGTCTGAGTAACAATATTGCTGCTCCCAAGTGTCTGTTTATTGCTTGGCTATGTATACTCAATAGACTGGTCACAAGTGAGAATCTTACAAAAATTAGGATTCAGGTGGAGCACAAATGCAGCTTGTGCACCAAAGGAACTGATACAGTGGATAATATGTTCTTCCAATCTGAGTATGCTGCTACGGTTTGGAATAGCTTGAAGGTGTGGTGTGGTTTTGCAGGAGGAGCTACTAATTGGGATAAAGAAAAAGAAGGTTTGATTCGGCACTGTGGCTCAAACACTACGAAACAGAGTCGGAGATTATATAGGTTGTCTTTCTCGACAACAATTTACTACATATGGAGGGAAATGAACTATAGAAGATTTCGAGGAATGTCCACAAATAAAGAAACTGTAATTAGACAATGTAGAATGGACATAGTTGTGAGATGCAAGAGAGATAGAAAATTGATTGCATTTATATAGCAGTTGAATGTTCTTGTTTTTGAGTTGTAGAGCATGTAGTAGTTTTACTTTTACGCCATTTGGTTAATAATACAAAACTATTTTACAAAAAAAAACCATAAATATGAAATCAAATGATTTCATCACCCTCAAATGACCTGTGGCTTGTCCACGTGTGGGATTATTATCTGCTTCATCTCCTATGTGCACAAGCACGATTATCACTGAGTGGTACATATCTATCATACTACAAATCGACTCAAAATGAGAACTCCAATGCGTCTTACCGGCTCGTCGCAAATAACCCATCCGATTAAGGCCGAAAACCTATTTCGCAGATAAATACGAAAAAAAAAACTCAATTGAAACTAGAGCTACCATTACTACGCTTTCTAAAAAAATAATTCAAATGAGAAAAAAATCAAGATTAGTACCTGTCTCACAAACACCAGTAGCTACCCTTTCTGCAATTTCAATAGCTTGGACAAATTTCAATTCATTGTCACGTTTTGGAGATCCCTTAATCATATTAACAATTGAAGTCAACTCAGAAAAAATACCCAAACCGAACCCTGCTTTTCGGCAGGCCCTACTAATGCTAATTGAAGTCTCGGTGCAAAACAATGAACATAATATGCTTGTGGACATTCCCTCATAAACATAGCCTGCAAACCGTTCCATGCACCACTATTGCTAGCTCCATCATATCCTTGACCTCGAATATCTTTGTTATACAACTCATTTCGTCCAAGCACATTACATATTTCTTTCTTAAGCGTTTCAGCATTGGTATGAGCAACATTAACAATATCAAATAAACGTTCTTTTATGAAGCCTTCGGAATCAACAAATCTCAAGACAATAACCATTTGTTGTTTATCAGCTACATCCTTAGCTTCATCAACCAAAAGACCAAATTTTGCATTCCCGGCCTCCACATGGATTCTCCTTCTCACTTTTTTCTTTCTTTGTCTTTTCCGTTTCACTAAATTGTGAAAAAAATATTCGGTGACTATGCAATTCTCAGCAAGACTATGCAAAATCTGTTTTGGAATATCCGGAGATGTATATGCTGCATTTTTGGTGCTTTTTGTAAAATAACATTTTGAATGTCCACAACCAATTTTCCCATTAGCTTTATCAACTCTTTAAGATTACCTCGATTTTGGGAAGATGGAGATTCATCATGTCCCCTCAATGCACATCCTCGCATACAAGGCCAACGAACACTCTCAATTGTAGCCGTAAGCTCAATCGATTCTTTTTTACTTCTTCAGATATTTGTGCATTAATTACTTTATCAATGTGAACACCTGCATTCATCAAGAAACTCATAGTTGGCACGACATTATTATGAGGTGAAGTGGGATTTCCAACATGAATCAATAAAGCATATCTCTTTCCATCATTAACTCTCTTCAAACCTCTAAAACCATCAACTGTAAATGCAGGATAACAAGCCTATTTTTCCTGAAAAATAAAAAAGGGAAAGCAAAAGACGGCATCTTTATGAGGATAGTACTCTAGCCATGGAAATTGCTCGAACCAACATTTTTGAAATCGTCGATATTGGTACGAGGATACTCCATGTCTGGTTGGAATGGCCCCGTCAAGTTATAACTACGTCTGATTTCATCTTTTACATTTACTAGACATTGCCATATTGGAGTACGCATTGCCGGATCCAGTTGAACATAATCACTAACACAAATATCAACTCTTTGAAACTTGGCAACATGTTGATGTTCATGTCCGTCATCATAGTTTGATGTCTCATTATTTGATGGAGGTTGCTCTTTTCTAGACGATGTAGTAGCTTTTCTTGTAAAAAATCCTAATATCGTTTTCTTCTTGTCTCGTTGGTGGTCCAGTGGTAGGACGCCTACTTCCAAGACACTTCTTTAGGAGAGGTCTTGGGTTCTAACCCCACCAAGGAGGTGAAAGAGGAAGTTTTTCTCTTTATGATCCTCTAGCTCCCCGGGGCTAGCTCGAGCGACCGCTAATCAATATTTAATCTCGCGTCAAGCGGCAGTGTGGGAGTATTTCCTTGCTGGGAACCCGGAGGTGCTGACCAATCAGTGGCTGTTCTCCCGAGAATTGTGCTGGGAACCTGAGGTGCTATTAATCAGTTAAGGGCTTCTCCTTGTGCGCAGAAGTGTACAGAAAAGGCATTGGGAACCCTGGAATTGCTCGAGCGACTCACAATTTACTTTTCTCAATGGGTTAAAAGTTGGTTCATTGAGGGACTAGGACTAGTCCGGCTAAGCTGGGATCACCTAGTTATCAAAAAAAAAATCAACCTAACAAAGAATGATAAAAAAATATAAATAAAAAACTCCAGTTGTATGTAGAATTTAAAAAAAAAAGTTCAATCAATATCTAATTTCACTAATATATAATACATACAAGACATTTTAGCTAATCTAATTCCTGCTAAAACTACTGATTTAGGAGAAAATAATTGATTAATTATTTTCTGACTGTTATCATATTATGAATTACGGCATAAAAATAAAAATAGATATGAAAAAGAAAAAACAGACCTGAAATTCGACGAGCTTGAGACTGAAATTAGGCGAGCCGGAGATTGAAACCCGACGAACTTGCGAGTTGCGATTGTCGTCCAGGCTACAACAAAGGTTTTTTTTTTTTGGAAGGGGGCAGCCGCAGCGTTTGAGTGCAGAGAATGATAGAGAAAAGAATTAAAGAAGGGCCACTGAATTGTAATGGGTAGGAAAAGGAATCTGGGCTGGGCAGGGCTAAAACTAAAAGTGGTCTTTTTTTTCAATAAAAAAAAAATTCACTCTGAAAATAAGACTGAGCCGGAACCCACCTCAGCCTCATAGGTGGCTCCGCCCCTGGCTATAGTACCTAGGGAGACAATGTTGCATTCCTCATGACTAATGTATTCGATGATTTTCGACTATTGGAATCTTAATACTATCGGTTCAACCATTGTCCGTTTAGCGTTGTCGAAAAGGAAGCCGAGCCGAACCAAAGTCGAGAGAAGACCGCACAGGGAGATAACGAAGCCCATACACTTCATTAATTAATTATCCTTTCATACTTAACTAGTAGTTCTCCGGTGCGATGCACCGCATAAGATATTCTCTAATTAGAAAATAATTTCTCTATCTCTAAATTTATTTTTGATGATCTTCGACAAGAGTATCATATTATCGTAATATAATAAAAGACTTATTGAGTGTATTATGGGGTGTAATATAATTCAATAAAGAGTACCACATTAGTGGAGTGTTAAGTCAATTAGTGTCCATTATATGAACAAATTTTCTGGACATACCGAAAAAAAAGTAGGAACAAATTTTGGGGACCAAAGTAATATGTGATTAAGTCTTAACATATATGTGTGTGCAGTGTATGTTTTATTATTTTTAGTTATTATAATTAAATAAATATCATAATTTATTTTTTATGTAAGCAATAAATTAGTTAATATATTTTTATTTTGCATCATTAATTTTAATGAAAAGAATATTTTTTCTAATATATTTTTTTGTGCAATCGGTCATTATTGTAAATTTATCAAATTTATTATATTCATATGGATGTCTAGTTGAAAATTGTGAAATAAAAATTAATTTGATATATTTTTCATTAAAAATAAACTTGATTAAAAAATTATAAACATTTAAAATTTTAAGCTAAAAAAATAAAAGAAGGATTTTTTTATTGGTAGATGAGTGTAAGTTGTGGAATAAAACTCCCACTAGAATTTTTTTTTAGAAATTTAAGAATATATCTCTATATCTATATTTTAAAATAAAAAATCAAAAAACTTACAAAATAACATGTATCACGACTCTCTTTTAATAGAAGTATAAATAACATTTAGTTATTTAGATAATTGATAATTCTTTTTATTTGGACCGTCCATGAAGCCCGTAGTTGTGGGGCTTTATTTTACTTGCTTCGTAATGCTCATATACAAAGGCTTATTGTTTAAAAGGCGGTTCTATTGATAATAAAGTTGGGCTTTTCTTGTCGAATTCGCATGAGCCTCACAAATCTCTTCAACGTCTAACATTAATACTGCATATTAATTGAGTTCAATCTTAGTGTCCGTATCACAAACCTTATTCCGTCCAATACATAATTGCATGTGTATATATAATCATAAATTAAAGATGAAAATTTTAAAACTTAAAAATACGCCTACACACGTGGCGACTATGTACTGGATGGAATATGATTTGGAACACATATTTGGAACAGTAAAATTAAATCCTTTAAAGTGTTCAACTTTAAAGTTCCAAACATGTTTTTCAAACCTTATTTCATTCAATACATAATCGTCAAATATACATGTGATCATAAATTAGAGATGAAAATCATAAATTAGAGATAAAAATTTTAGAACTTAAACACACCTGCACACGTAGCGACTATGTATCGAGTGTAACAGGATTTGAAACACATGTTTCGTTGAGTTGAGTTATGGATTTTGGTGTTGAAGACTTGCAGGCGCAATTCAACGCCTCAGGAGTCGACAAACAACGCAAAATCTCAGGCGGATTTTCAGAAACACTTGGATGAAAGCATGGTCATCCTCGAGATATATCAGTCTTCTTCCTAATTCTCAACGTCTCCATTCCATGCCTACGAAAATTTCATGCGCCGAATTCCTTCCATTTAAATTACAGGAGTATAAAATTGAACAGATTAGCGCAACAAAGTGTCTAAAACACAAATACACAATAAAGTACGACAATGAACGCATGGCTGCTTCGAGATATGAATATTAGGGAGCGAGTTGCTTTAATTAAACCGGACGACTTGTCTCGGTAGGGATATTCTAGTAGTAGAGTAGCAGTGGCGCAGCTATTAAGGGGCGGGCGCCCGACCCCCCGAAATTTTTTTTGCTATGTAAAAAAATTTTAGATCCCGACCCCCCACCGAAAAACTTCTAGCTTCGCCACTGTAGAGTAGTACTGCTCGGTGGCCAAAATTCACGGGTTCAAACCCACAACACCACTAGGTCGGACGTATATGATTAAAGGGAAAAAGAATCAAACTGTACGACTTTCTCGAAAACTAGTTCGTAATTTTCTACATTTGCATTGGACGATTATCGAAGAAAAAGAAGTTACGTCGATAATCATACGTGTATTCCTCAACTCCGCTGCCTACAACTCGAACGAAAAAAAAACAATAAACAAATCAACCAAAAAAAAAAAAAACTAATATCCATCTGAAGTTCATTAATCATGTTTATATAGATTTAATATTTTGAACCAGATCCAGGGGACTGTTGCAATTGTTGATACAAAGCTGGGGGCCTTGCATGAGCGTACTTCATATTCACTCGCTGCAATTAGTGGTGAACAAGTATGTCAGCCATATATAAATCGTTCTTTTTTAGACGAAATTTTGATTATTAATAACTTTCTCATTACATTTTGAAAAATTAACAAAAAATAATACCATGGAAATATATATAATTATTAGTAACAGTATGTCGGCCATAATATAAATCGTTCTTTTGAGACGAAATTTTGATCACTAATAACTTTCTCATTAACAAAAGATATATTATGAAAAATATTTTGGCAAATGAATTTAACATCAACGAAAATGGTTAAAGTTCAATTTCGAAAAAGTCGAACAACTCAAATCTTGAACTGGACCCTAAAAAATGAGCATTTCTAATAATATCAAGACATATAATAACCATATTTATTTTCAGTTTAATTTGAAGATTTTATTTTCTTAAATATTTAATTTGGAATAATTACAATTACTCTTTCTCTCTCTCTATCAGTCTATATGTAAGATGGATCAAAAGAGTGACATTTTGAGTAACAAATAGATGAATCTGAATAATTAATTTTGTGTAATCTACGTTCAACACTAGCTTATGCATAAAATATGTACATTTTACGCATAAAACTACGAATCCGCTGAAAATTATGTATTATATGCATCAAAATATCGATCTATTAAACAATGTGTTCCATGCATAATGCATGTAGTTAGAATAAATCTTGGTAATCCAATTAATCAAAACACCTATGGACCAAATTCATTCTTATTTCGTAAAAAATTATGAAAAAGCTTCCAAAATCACAAAACACCAAACCCATTGAGGTTCGAATCGCCCTTCCATGTTAAATCACAAAATGTAAAGATCCTTCATGTGTTTTTATATTTTATGGAGTATAATTTCAAAACTTCTCTATTTTTTATTTAGTTAGTTTTTATAACTATCCATTTCAAATTCAAATCTTATGGAATAATACTCACTTGGGATTGGCACAATGCTAGCACATGGTCCGACAGGGCCAAACCTGGTGGCGGCGCGGGAAAACCGTACCCGACGGTGGCGGTCCGTGGAATGACTCGTGACACTGCGGCATCGGCTCGCCTGATGTTGTTCGTGTCCATGACTAATCTCATCCCCATGCCAGGGATCATAGACATCTGAAGATGTTGCTGCATGGCTAATGGCACGATCTTCGGTGACATGCTCCCCCTGCTCATCATGTGGACTTGAGCTTGCAGTTGTTTGACATACTCTATTACTTCATCCAACACCGAGGCTTTATCGGTCTGCAAAAACAATGCATTGAAATTTTGATGCACGAAATGCATATATTTCATCTATAATTAGGGCTCGTTTGGTAGCCATGTCAGGATATGGCATGTTAGGATATGACATGTTAGGATATAGCAAATTAGATAAAGTGGGGATGGTAGTTTTGTGTTTGGTAGGAAAAATGTACTATTTAGATTAAAGGGTAAAATTACATTTTTATCCTTGTTATATTATATACTATATACATTTGTAAGTTTATATAAATATATGATAATTTAATATATATATATATATATATAAATCTGGAATAAAATTTTTTATTGAAAATTTATTTTTTTAAAAATCTGGAATAAAAATTTAAATAAAAATTTTCGAATTTTATTTTATATTTTCGACCTAATTTTATTTTTTATTTTCGAACTTTAAATAAAAATTTTTTATTTTAATTTTTTATTTTCGAAATTTAAATTAATATTTTTGATTTTTATTTTTAATTTCGAAATTTAAATAAAAATTTTCAATTTTTATTTTTTTATTTTCAAACTAATTTTATTTTTTATTTTCGAAATTTAAATAAAAATTTTCGATTTTTATTTTTTATTTTCGAACTAATTTTATTTTTTTTATTTTCGAACTTTAAATAAAAATTTTTGATTTTTATTTTTTATTTCGAAATTTAAATAAATTTTTTCGATTTTTATTTTTTATTTTCGAACTAATTTTATTTTTTATTTTCGAACTTTAAATAAAAAATTTTGATTTTTAATATTTATATTTCAAATTTAAAAAAAAATACAAGGGTAATTTTAAGATTATTGGGTTAAAATGAGCACTGTTCAATCAAGTTAGTGTATCCTAGGGTGAGGGGCAGTTCCAATATAGAGGAGGAATAGTGTTTTTAGCCCGGGCCTCACCTTTATACCGGGCTCCTGAGATAAGATATCTTAGCTACCAAACGCTTGTTTCGGCCGATTAATATATCTAACCTGCCGAAACATGCCTACCAAACAGGCCATTAGTACAAAACTCATGCATAAATTAGTACTATAAAGTACTGCATCTAATATTGGTACTGCATAGATATATATATATATATATATATATATATATATATATATCAGATTTTGAGAAGCCTAATTTGTGTTTGGGCAAAAAATCTAAAGTTATGATTGGCCTCATGTGACTTATGTGTTTAAATAGTCATTATAATAATAATATTGAAATAAAATGATAATAATAATTAAATGTGGGCATTACAATAAGTTTTTTTACTTAATGAAACATAAATTCGAAACTTTTAATAAATTGAAGGAATTTAAGGTCCTAAAGACCTTTCGACATAGTTCGCTCCATGCTTAACTACACTGGCGATTTATCTGTGGGGATACATGCGCCTTACTGTTGCATATATTTTAAATAGATGTCACTCCAAGTCTGTTCCTAAGACTCGAGATGTGGAGAGCTAGGAATCAAGTATTAATGCCGTTAGAATTTGGGGATGATCGGCTTATGTCAAAAAGACTAAAGTGGAGAAGTTGGAAGGTAGATTTGTAAATAGACATTTTGTTGGATACCCAAAGGATTCAACGGGTTATCTATTCTACATAAACGAAGATCATAGGATCAACGTTGTTTTGCAAGTGCACTCCTTGAAGATGAGTTAAAATAGAAATCATTATTAGAAAAAATACTTTCTAAATCGGTTAAAATAGGACTTTCAAATCGATTCTAGAACTGTTATAGATTAAGCCGATGTAAAGAGTTCCGACCCTTTAATTATTTAGCCGTTGTAAAAACTACCTCCCGCATCGGTTATTTACCCAATGTTAAAGATTATATAACCAACTTAGAATCTCAATGTTCTAGATCGGATATTCGGAAAAGCCGATTTATTAGAAAAAGCTTTATTCTACAACGGTTCCTGCTTTAACCGGTGTAGAATCGCTCCAACGTAGAATCGCTAGCATTTAACATTAATTTTCTTGTAACCGATGCAGAATCCGCTAGCATTTAACACATGTCGTCTTTCCCAGAATGGAATTATCTTTCCGGAAAGATACCTGTAGTAGAGCGCTAGGGCACAACACATAATATCATGCATGCCTCCGTGCTACATATGCGCCCTCAATGGAAGCATGGGACGATATTTAAACATCCCCGATAACATATGCTCTTGATGCAAGTTTGCACAGTATTCTTTCAAACTGAAGGAAGAATTTTAGTGAAGACATTTGCAAGTTGATCACAACAACGCACATAAGATAAGTAGTTGCAATAACTTGAAGCGAGCCTTATTTCTGATGAAACGACCGCCAACTTCAATGTGTTTGGTCCTCTCATGAGAAACTGGTTAACATCAATATGCATGGCTGATTGATCATCACGATGCAATGTAATAGGTGCGGTGCAACTAATTCCCGAGTCATCCCGTAGTCGTTTCAACCAAATGGGTTCTCCAATTTGTAGAGGTCATATTCAATTTGCTTCTCCAAGTACTCACAACCAAAGTATGGGTACTCCTCCTAAGTAATGTGTAAATTACTCTTCATAAAAATGCCTCAAGTGACAGAACCTTGATGATTCTTTTGTCAAGCTGAAAAAAGAGTAGAGGTGGAGCACGCATGAACTGACTCACCAAACTGATGGCATAGGTGATATCATGACTGGTTATAGTGAGGTAGATCACTTTACAAACCACTGGATCGTCTAAACGAAGTCGGAGATATCATAAAAAATTATAATAGTCACAAGATCGTCGGATATATTAGTATGTGTGATGTGTTAGGAAAAACACGACTAACGTCACGTCTCAACGAGAAATGCGGAAACCCTCGTTTGACAACTTCCCACTCTTCAATTGTAACTTTGTGGTTACCGACGAGTAGAGCAAATCAATTACAACTCAATAATCAATAAAAATGATATCCGAAAAACAATAAACGCGAGACACAATATTTCAGCGTGGAAGGAAAACCCCTCCAAACGAGAGTAAAAACCACGGGACCGAAGCCGCTTAAATCCACTATCACCAATACACAATAAACGACTCGTCCCTAATACAAACTAGAGGTATACACCAATAATCTTCAAATACTTGGTAATAAACAAACTTCAAGTATTTGGAACACACAATAACAACAAGATCGAGAAAAAAACACCGTAAATAGCTTACACAAAAAGCTAACGAAATACCCGAACTTCCGGACTCAAAACCTCGATCTACTCCGGTGAAAAAAATTGTCCAATAGCTACCAAGCTCTTGTCAAAATATCACGACGATCCGGCCGATAAATCTCCGCAAAATTGAAGAAATGTATTTCTCTCTCTTGTTTCTCTCTCATCTCTCTTGTTCCTCTCTCAAAAAGGGGTGTGGGTGATGAAGTGATGAATCCCGCAGGAAAGAACGCAGCTAAAAAAGGAACCCAAATGGGTTGACCCCGTGTGCCGCGGCCCGGGCCAAGTGTGCCGCGGCCCGGGCCAAGTGTGCCGCGACACACACACACAAAAAAAAACTGCCCAGGGATTGCGAGAGGGCCGCGGCCCAGAGTATAGGCTCGGCCAGCGTTTTCATTGTATCGGCAGGGGCCGCGGCCCAGAGTACAGTCCCGGCCACCATGTTGTTTTGAATCCTATGTTTCGGAAATGAATCCTACATGCTGTACAACCTTCATAGCCACTTGTTATAGCTGCTCCTTACGCTCGCGGATAGCGAAAATATTTAGCTAACAGAACACCCGAAGGCGAAAGTATTTAGCTACGTCGAGGATCATTTCCTGATACCATCTAGAAAAATGGAACTAGACAAAAACTCTTGAATGAATTATCACTTTATCATACGTTCAAAGAATACAAGGTGATAAAATACATATAGTTATACAAGTAATATTATACCATTCTGCTAAGTGTATATGTGTACTACTTTACTCTTGATCTAAGCACGGCGGACGTACTCATTTTAGTAGTTATATGAGTAATATACTCGCTTTGCCAAGCATATGATTACTGTAATACCGTTGCACTCTTAATATTATGATCCAAGCACAACAGACTCAAGCACCAGATCCTCTCGCACTGAGAAGGGGAGTGGCGGTCTATTACCGACGTGACTCGTATCTGTTGGAATTTTGGTATAATAGCAATTAGATACATATTTTAAATATGGTAATTCCATTATGAATTCATGGTATTTTAATGTAGATATGGAATCTACTTAATAAGTAGGGTAATTTAGTATATTTGATTGCCAAAATTCAAGTTGGGATGAAAAGCAATCAATGCACAAAGATTACCACTTGTCGGAAGGGAAATAGTTTCCCATCCCAAATTGGAAAAACAATGAAGTGGAAAGCTATTTATAAACCAAAAGCCACTTTAAGGAGTTATCTAGTGTGATCCTCCTATGGTGCACTTTAGTGGGACTTTTGTGTTGACTTTTATGGTTAACCCAAAAGTGATACGACGATGGTGGGAAGCACCATCCGAGTCCGTGCACGTCACACTTATCGCATGCAAATGGCGCTTCGGAGCGAGGAGCAATGAGGGGGGCCTTTAGTTTTGACAATGTCAAGACTGAGGTCGGCTCGATGTCTCTCGCACCATGGCTCGATCGGACGCACTCGCACCAGGAGGCGCGACGCCTTGCGCACGAACCAACGCGACGATTTGGGTTCAGGCGCGTGGGTCGGTTAGGGCGGTTAGACAGGTTCGTCCAGGAGCGAACCATCGCACCAGTTCGGGCGCCCCTATTGGGGCCTGAACCGTTGTGATGGTTCAAGGCTCTACAGGTCACTGGTCGCACCCCTTCCGAACAGCCACCTGCAGGCTATAAAAAAGGCCTCTCCCCCAGACGATTGATGAATCCGATTTTCGAATCCAATCCGATCATTTTTTTCATTCATAGCATTCGGTCAGTGTGTTAACACAAAATCGAATTTACCATATCATTCTTCATCCTAGTCGAGTCTAGGAGTAATACTCAGTCCCGAGTATCTATCGTGTTCGACCGGAACCACGACCCGCAGTGCAGCGTCTCGTGTTCATACTGATTGTCGTTATATCTTGAGGACAATTGCTGTAGAACGTTTGCACAAGTACGGAGCAATATTATGTTACGGAGAAAGAATTTATTCTCGCCTCGACTCTCATTATAGTCTTTCCTTTTTCTCCTCGTATATTTCCATTTCCGACACCACACATAAAATAACACCATCTACGAGGAAAAAGTCTAATTTAGATATAAATAAGTAGCAACTAAAATATATGTTAAACTTGTTAAATAAATTCAATACGTACCTTGCTGGAACTCGGGACCATCTTCTGCAATGTCTTGATCCGCTCATTAATTCTGTCTCTTCTTTTCTGAGGCATGCATGATTAGTGAGTGAGTCTCAAAAACACTTAACATCAAATGCCTATATAGATTTATGTCAATAATATTTGACATAAATATTATAATCACATGTATATAATTCAAATAAATTACTAATAGGTTAGAAAAACATGTTTCCCTAAAAGAAGTTAGGATTCGCATGCTAAAAGTTTTAGTCCGAATGCACGAGTCTTTTATGGTTTGAAATTGGAATTATTACGGTAGTCAAAATCTGGAACATTATATTATTTATTATTTGGTCGAGTACATAAGTATTTGATCAGTAATTGTGTTGTTAACACTTTTTTTTGGTTCGTACACATCCGTGACTCACTTTTACTATTTTTTTAATTTTATTTGTTGGTATATTCAGTCAATTTTATGAATAAAAAATAAGTTAAAAAAGTAATAAAAGTGAGAAATGCATGTATTTATTAACAAAAAAAAGGATAAACCTTGATCAAATGTAGAAATATTTAACTATTATATTTAAACATGATTTTAAGACATTGAAGCTCCAACACTGACGTTGACAAAGTAAGGGCCTTACACGTTCGGACAAATTATGATTAGCCGCCGCCCTCCTCCTTTTGGTCGGAACCAAGGATTTTCCGGCTCCCTTTACCCCCTTCCTCTCGCCTATTCGGTCCCTCTGTAACAAAATCTATTTACAATTTACGAACATCTTATCTTAGACTACTAATAACGTTGGAATATTATTACCATCGAACTTACATATTCACGATTGACGTATAAAAGTAAAAACTATCCCTTGGATCAACTTAAAAATTTGCAAGATTCTCAAAAAATCTCCCAAAACTTGACGGAATGTGTATATTCGGTTTATTTTAGGTAATGATTGGTATAAGTAATAATGGTAAATATATGATAGAGATTAATAAGTAAAATATATTTATGATGAATGCGGTAGAGATTAAAAAATAAAAAGTGTTTGACTTGATTCTGTAAATGCGATAAATATAAAATTTCTAAATAAGAGTAAAACTCTGAGCAAGAGACGTAAAACTCGTCATGTTGTCGGATTGTGAGATTGATGTGAATGCATTTGCATGGTATTTAATTATGTGCTTAAGTTATGCTTCAATGTAATGTAATATTTATTTGGACTTGATAATTTGAAAAGCATCTTTTGTGATTACTTGGATCTCAAAATATAATTTTCTTTATTATTTTGATTCGAGTATAATTCAATTGACAAGCTAGCACAAAGCTGAATTTCACCATATAAATAAATGATACTATTACTGCGAAATACATACCTCACGGTCGTCGCCTGTGGTGGAGCACGGGACGAACACGTGCCCGGAGTGTTCTTGATTTTCATTTCTAAGATTGCTGATTTTATTAGTACTGTTGTTATTGCTGCATGGCACGAGCGCGTCTGGAGTCATGATAAGGGAGGCCCGGGCGGCCGTATCGCGGCTGCACCGGAGCCGATATACGAGCTCATCCGTGCTATTTCCACCGCCTTCCACGGTCATGAACTTGTGCCGGGGGTCGTGGTGCGTGGCTTGGATGACTATCGACTCGAGCGTGCCACCGCCGCCGCGTGTGGGAGAGGCTGAGGCAGCAATAGGCTTGTAATTCGCCAGGGGCGGAGAGCCACCTTGGCCATGCATGCCTGCAGGCATCCCATCTTCCCGTGTTAATTCTGTCGCTTGATATTCCAACCTGCGCGCACACAATTTAACAATAAAATTATATTGAAAAACACGGGTACAATTCTACTGTTCCAGATACATGTCCGGCAAAAACCATACTCCACGCCCAATGCATGATCGCCACGTGTACACGTGATCATATAAAAATTTTAAAACTCAAAAATACACATGTACACGTGGCGACCATGTATTGATTGGAATACGATTTGAAACACATGTTTGGAAAAGTAAAATTAAACCCGAAAAACACTAGTATGTCTCAATATTTAAGCAATATTATAGATGTTGGTATTAGGCCCAAATGGAATAAGTTTCTTTGACTGGGCCCAAAACAAATATTTGAGAAGCCCAGTCCAAATTAGCCAAGCCCATGCCCGGTTTCCTTATTAAATGCATTGACCTAATCTGGACCGTCCCTTTGTGGGAATTAATCCTACCCGTCCATCCTAAGGGTATTTAAATACTCCTAACCCTAAACCTAACCCATTTACCCCACTCCCCAGTCGGCGCCTCCTTTCTGTTTCTTCTCTCCCGATTCTTCTCTCCCGATTCTTCTCTCTTCGGTTTCGTCCGCTGAGATTTTCCTTGAACGTCTTCCGATCTAATAGCAACCCTCATTTTCAATGATAAGTCCGGGTGCTTTAAAATCGGGCGACCGTTTCTGGGGTTTTTATGATTCCTATAAATTGTGGGATCCATTTTGAGGGAGAATACGGGAAACCAACGACTGAAACTGAGTGTTCTTGAGGCAATACAATCTTTCTTCGTGAGATTCCTGTTTTCTTTGTGAAATCTTCTCGGCTGAGGTTGGTTTTTGGGTTATTAAGGGTTTCTGGGTTCGGGTCTTTGTGATTTGAGAAACCGCCGGGTTTGTGGCTCGATTGATTCTTGGGCCTTAGGATATTTGGAGCTCGACGCGGGTACGAGGGTGGAGGGTGAGCCGACTTCTGTCTATAATCACCACCGCGTTCGTATTATTCGATCGTTTACGATCATTGGTCAATTTCTTCGACTTAAATTCTTGTCTGTGTTTATTATTTCCCAGTCTGTTTTCGTTCGGTTTTCTGCATTATTTAATTTTGTTGTGTAACCCTTAATCCCCATAAATCATAGGAAATTTATTTGTAATTTGTTTCCTGTTGAGTTGTGTAAATTTATGTATTCCGGATAGATACCCAACAATAGAAATCATTTTCCTAAAAAATACATTTTGCAACACCCCATATAAATTACAAAAAAAAAAATCAAGAAAATAAAATAATTAAAAGAATTACGTACGAGGGGACATCCGGAGGCGAGGAATTGGATGATACTGAATCAGAATAAGGAGTGATCCCATATATATGTGGGACGAGATTTTCGTCCCATCCAGGTACGTAGACATGCATACCAGTTCTGAAACATAAAAAAAAAAAAGAAAAAAAAAAAACAAGAGCAATTATACAAAAGTATTCCTGGGGAAGAAAAGATACTGTGCTATAAAGAATATTTGAGAGCAGGAACACAGTTTGATTTATGTGGATAAGGATTAGGGCCGTTAGCGGTCCGAGTGAATCCAAAACCCGGTCATTAACCGGACCGAAATACCTGGGACCGAAACTCACCCGAAAACTAACGAGTTCGGATCCGAGTTCTAAACATTGAACCGAAACCGATAAGATCCGGACCGATAAAACCGAAAAGAAACTCGGTAATAAATTAAAAAAAAAAGTTTATATGTATTTTATAATTTATATATTTTATACATATATTATTAATACGTTTTGCGTGTTTTAAACACAAATACCATGATGATCAAGTAATTAAGACGATGTATCTTTGAACAAAAGGTCTGGAGTTCGAATCATGTAACCCTCATTTATGTGATTTATTTAGCTGCTCTTCCTTCATTTTCCTAGTAAAGATCCATCCCACATTTGTTAGCGATCAGAGTGAACCGAAACCAGTCATGAGGATTTGAAATACCGTGGTGAAACTCACCCGGAAACTAACGAGTTCGGATTCGAGTTCTAAACATTGAACCGGAACCCTTATCGGTCCGGACCGGATCTACCCGGTAACCTATCGGACCGGATCCGGATCTGGAGAAAATCGGTTCGAACCGATCCGATAACAGCTCTAATAAGGATAAGCATAATTTGGAGACAAATCAAGTTGTCCCTAGTCCGTGGCGGAAACACAACATTTATTCAAGGGTCTGGAGCTATAGAAATTACGGTAGAAGAATTTCTGATCCGTGGACCCCCTTGACTCGTTCCCTCCGCCCCTGTGCATCGTACGTCTGATCCGTCAATACTATACGGAATGAAACATAATTATCTTGTAGGAACAATGAAGTAATTATATATACAGAGAGATATTGAGTCGAAACTTCGAGATAGAAAAATTTGGGTTCAATCGATGTGATTTTCGGAATCAAAATTAAATTCAACGTTTTTTGACGGCCTACTTGTAAAAATATATATTGATATCAATATTAGTTAACTAAAAATAAAAGTGCTCCAGTGACTCGATTTGAATATTAAAAAATAATCAGAAGCCTGCATTACGAATTGTTCAGAACGAGATTCAACATTTGTTGTAAATAAGTTGAGCAGGTTCACGAGTAACCAGAGTAAAGAGCATTATAATGGTAATTATGGTTTTAAGATACTTAAAGTCGATCGTAAATTATAAACTATTTTATAGTAATTATCCTTCAGTGTTGGAACTTGGAATGATATACTGATTAGGGGTGTCTAAATGGTTCCCAGTTCTTGGTTAATCGGAACTGTATAATCGGTTTTCGGTTCGGTTTTCGGTTCCTTATTACATAATTTTTCGATTTTCGGTTTTCGGTTCGGAACCGGAACCGGATCCGAACCAAAAACCGATTTTATAATATATTTATTAAATATTATTTTTATATTTTATACTTATATATTTTATTATTTTAATTTTTGTAAATTAAAAATTTAAAACCCTAATATTGTTAAATAAATATTTTATATTTTGTTAAAAATTTATAATAATATATTATATATGTATTAAATATTAATATTATATTTTATAATTTATAATTTATAATTTAACTCGTGTAAAAAAAACGGTTCTGTCGGTTTAACCGAACCGGAACCGAAAATAACCGGTTTGGTTCCGGTTAACCGAAATTTTATATGATTCGGTTTTTGGTTCTCACTTTTTGGCAATTGTGGTTCCGGTTAACCGAAAATTTCGGTCCGATTAACCGGAATCGAACCATTCGACACTCCTAATACGGATGCTAATTGGGTTTCAGACACGAAAGATTCTTACTCTACAAGTAGGTTTGTATTTACTATTGGGTGGAGTTGTGTCTTGAAAAGCAAGCAACCAAAGATGTATAGCCCGATCCATTATGAAATCAAATAAAAGAGTGCTATTGTACTTCATATAATATTACTAGTGTATTACTCAAACTAATATGCATGAATACACGAGTACTTATGTATTCCGTCAGTTGAGTATTAAGTGCTTATATACCGGCCAGCCAATGGATACACGCAATGTTCTCAGTCAAATTGGCACGCATGTGGTCATATATTTGGTCAAATTATTATGTGAGTAGTGCAATTGTGTAATTTGTGTTCATATAACTATCTGGAGGGTTTGTGGAAGCGCGGTTAAGGAAAAGAATCCTCTTGAAAAGCGTGCAAATGTGAATTGCGCTTTGGGAAACGAATCTTTGGAAATTCAGACGCGTCTGCGACACTACGAATATTGAAGGTGCTGTAGACACGGGGGAAGGGGGCCGCTCCACGTGTCACCTCGATTAAATTATGTTTGTTTTTATGATTAAACCTCGATAAATGAATGTTCGATAAAATAATAATCTCGTGAATAATTTTTTCCGGTCACAACTCTTTATAACATGCTCAAATTTTCTTTCGATAAATGAATAATTCCGCTAAATGAATATTTTTCTTCGGTCTCGATCATAAAGAAATTATTGAATGTATTATGGAGTATACTATAATTGGAGAGAGAATCTCACATTAGCACAATGTCAATAGGCGGGTACTTGAAGACCCAGACCCACCCCACAAGATGTACGGGTCCGGACGATCGACCCACTGCGGGTCGCAGGACGGGGCCGGTCGACCCGCTTAGGAAATAATATTTCTTTAAATTTAATAAAATATATATTTTGACAAATTTTTATCTAGTATTTCATTTTTATAATACATATTATTTGTAAAAAGATTTAATATTAAATATATGAAAAGTATATAAATATATAAACTATATATATAAAAAATATATTAATTATATTATAAAAAAAATTGTGTGGGGCAGGGGCGGGGTACCTAGGGGACAAGATTGGTGCCTAGACCCGCCCCGCCCTATTGCGGGTCGCGGGGCGGGACGACCTGTACGTCGCGGGTCAGGGGGCAGTGCGGGTCGACTTGTACGTCGCGGGCGACCTAGACCCGCCTCGCCCTACTTCTAAATTTATTTTTAGAAGTGAATTAATTATTTTTATTTGCATTAATTAATTTTACTGAGAACTAATATTTATATTCTTTCTAATATAACTTTTTGTGTGCAATCGCCCGTTAATGTAAATCCAGTAAATTTACTATATTTAGTATGGATGTATAATTGAAGATCGTGAAATAAGAATTAATATAATATATTTTTAATTAATTTTATATAAAAAAAATTATAGACATTTAGAATTTTAAGCTAAAAATAGAGAGAGAATTTCTGTATTAATAGATGAGTGTAATTTGTGGATTTAAATTTGACAACACGTATTCATAATTTTTTTTATTTTTGTAATTTTCTGAAATTTTAAAAAGACATATCCCTCTATAACTGATACGTGTCGCGACTCTCTTTCAGCAGAAATATAAATATGATGATTGTTCATAAATTTAGAGTAATTATCAACAAACTCGTATCGAAATTAGCTTATTCCTTTTAATAGTTGAGTTAATTACTATATATATATATATATATATATAATGCAGCGTCATTAAACGACGCATGCATTGTCGTTCCGCGAAATTTAATTCCACCCGTGAAACATGAATTGGGCCGTGAATAAAAAGAAGAAAGCCCAAACAACAGAGGCGGCCGAAAGCTAGAAGAGAGAGAGAGAGTCATACTCTAAGAAAAAAAGCGGTTGAAATAAAAAAAAAGGAAAAAAATTATATAAAAAGAGCCGTGGAGATTAGTGGATTGTTTCTATCATGAATAGGAATTTATGTAATTTCTCAGTTTTATGGACTTCTTACGTAGTTTTTTTAGTAGGATGACAATTTTATCCGTACTCGATTCTATTCGTCAGATAAATTGAAAATTGGGTCGGGTATCGACCGAACCCGAAATTTTATGATCGGGTACGAGTAGGATATGGGTATAGTATATTACCCGATTACCCGACCCACATACTCATTTGAATTATTATTATTATTATATATAATGCATAAATATTATATTACTATATATATAATGCAGCGTCATTAAACGACGCATGCATTGTCGTTTCGGCTCCCGTTTCTTTTTTAGCCCAAAACCAAGGCCCGCTATTCAGCTCGATTTTTGGTTTGTTTCAGCCCAACATGTGCATATGTTATGCCCATCTTTGCACATACAACATATAACCAAAATGTGTTTAGCCTAAAATAAAAGGGACTGACCCATAAGAAACAGAATTTTAAATTTAACAAATGTTTAAAAGAGTGAACGGCTAACAAAACTCAGGCTCCTATTATAACTGTAATGCAGAAACAAGCTAACCGCCTAAAACCCGACACACGTATACACGAAACAGAATTTTAAATTTAACAAATGTTTAAAAGAGTGAACGGCTAACAAAACTCAAGCTCCTACTATAACTGTAATGCATAAACAAGCTAACCGCCTAAAACCCGACACACGTATACATGAATAGCCATCGCCCCACCGCAATGCGGCGGTTCGCAGCCGTCCTTGTTAGGATAACTTCAGGCTAAAATTATTCAATTGCCTATATGGATAATGAAGTGCTCCTTCCGTTCCTTTTTAACTGTGAATTTTTTATAGGAAATTTTTGTTACTATTTATCGATCACTGAGCATCATATATAACAGGGGTTTTTCTACCGCCAGGCCAGGAAAACTAAGTCTGACGTTAGGTCGGTGTTAAAATTATATATTTTTTCATATTTGTCGATTTCAATTTGTATATTCTTCTTATTAGAGTTGAACTGTGCGGATTGCAATCAACGTATATGAAAAAAGTATGCAATTTTAGTACCGGCCTAATACAAGACCAAGTTTTTCTGACGTGACGATAAGAAAATTCATCTTAATTATACTACATATTCGTTCATATTTGTCGATTCAAGTTGTATATTTTTCTTATTAGGATTGAACTCTGCGTATTGGAATCGGCAAATATGAAAAAATATGTAATTTTAATACTGGCCTAACGTCAGCCCAAGTTTTCCTGGCCTGACGGTAGAAAAGCCCATATAACAATATGTGCAGAATATGTTGTAGACCTTTTCATTTTTTAGAAAAAAATTTGTTATTATTTATCGATCGGTGGGGATTAGGGGTGTACAAATCAGGTTTTTTTCCAAACCGGTTCGGGTTTGAAAACTGAACCGGGTTTTGGTCGAAGTCTGGAAATCGTTTTTTTGACCAAATCGGTTCGGGTCGGGTTTATTTTGGGTCTGTAAAAACTCGACCCTATACTAACCTGTTTGGGTCGCGTTGAGACCGGTTCGGTTAGGAAAAACCGATTATAACCGGGTTTCTTAAAAAAAAAAAACTTTTATTAAATAAACCCATTATACATTAAATATAAACTTTTATTAAAGAAACTCATTACAACATCAACTTTTATTCAAACATTTAGAATTTAAAACATAAACTTTTATTAAAGAAACTCATTACAACATCAACTTTTATTCAAACATTTAGAATTTAAAACATAAACTTTTATTCATCGAGAGTGATATCTTCTTCGGAGGAAGCCTCGCGCGAAGCTTCATCGAGAGCAATTTCTTCATCGGAGAGTGAGATTGCAAAACCTTCTTCCACCTTGATATCGTGTATTTCTTGTTCAACGTCTAGTTCGCCTTCAAGACTTTGAGTGTGTTGTATACGCTCGGATGCGTCCAAGTGATCCTTCAAGCAAATACACATCTGCAATGATGCCGGTGTGAGTCTTGTTCTTCGTATAGATAATACCCTGCCACTAAGAGAAAAAGTGGATTCCGAAGCTACCGTAGAAGTTTGGACGGTTAGTATATCTCGGGCCATGACAGTTAGAACGGGAAATTGAGTTTCCCTTCCTTTCCACCAAGCCAAAATATCAAAATTTACGAATTCATGGGGTCCCATAGTGGATAAAAAATCGGTTCCAATATATCTCCCATATTCGCTAGTCGATGATTGCTCACCCTCACCGCTAGCCCGTTTAGTGTTTTCTTCTCTTAAACTATTATATAAGTTAAGCATCGGATTCGCGCTAGTAGAAGTAGAAAATGATGATGAAAACGAAGTTGAAGAATCATTTCTTGAACCATACTTTTTAAAAAAAAAACGAATAAATCTTTGAAATTTTTGTTAAAAATCGCTTTTGCATCTCTTGCATAGAAAACGTTTTCGTTATGCAACTCTAAATCAATAGAGATTTTGTCGATAAGTAGTTCCACCCCACTAATATTCATACATGGATTCAACGCGGCGGAACAAGTAATTACCGGTGGCATTTCTTTGAAATATTTTCTTAGTTTTACTTTCATGGGCGAAACCATTTTTTCATATAAATCACCACTTAATTCGTGGTCGCTTAATTTTAAACACATTAAATAAATTTAATTAAGTACCAAATGAATGGTGGGATAATAAACACCCGATAATAAAGTTGTTGTGTTTTTAAAAACTTTGAGTAATTCGCTTATTTTTCTAATAATATCTCATTGCTCCGACGTAAATGGTGTAACCCTATTCGTCCTATTCGCAAGTTCATCATGAAAAAGTCGTAAAGTATCACGTTGGCGTAAACCACAACAAAACATTTTATAAGTCGAATTCCATCTTGTAGGAACGTCCCAATTAGGGGTTAAAAAAATAGAATTCATGTCCTTACACAATTTCATATATTGTTTATATCTAGCTTTATTTGAACAAAATATATCTTGTAACATTTTTTTAAAACCGTCTTTTACCAAACTTATTTCGGGTACCGCTAATCCGTCTTGCACAACCAAGTTTATAGTATGTGCAACACATCGACTATGATAAAAAATACCATTCAAAGGCGGTTTGTATGTTAATGTTAATTTTTTTACCGCGTTTGTATTATTAGACGCGTTATCCAATGAGATCGAAAAAACTTTTTCTTGTAAGTTAAAGTTATTTATTACATTTTGTAACATATGAAATAAATTTTGACCCGTGTGAGGATACTCAAAATTTTCAAAAGCAATTGTACGCTTCATCATTAGCCATGTATCGGGATCAATTCAATGTGCGGTAACACAAAGGTATGAATCGGGCAAACCATGAGGTGCCGACCAAACATCGGTTGTTAAGTTTACATTTGTATTTAAGTTTGCAAAACCGTTTACTAGTTCTATTTTAGCCTTTTTCCATAATTTAATACAATCACGTCTAAGAGTAGCACGACTTACTTTTTTATATCGCGGTTGAAGAGTATTTTGAATCACCTTAGTCAATCGAGGGTTATCGAAGTGGTTGAACGGCAAACCTTCTTGAATCACGTAGCTTGCAAATTGTTGTCGGCACCGCTCCGCCTCGTATGCAAAAAGACCCCCCGTCTCGTGACATAGATGCTTGACCGGCTTCCGGAACGAATTTGAGTCCTTCGCAATACTTGTCGATATGCATCTTCAACGTCGTGTTGGATTCATGTTTCAAAAACTTACCGCAATGTTTACAATGAGCCTTAAGTTGCCCACCCGACAACTTCACGAGGTTGAAATTACACCAAATTTTTGGGTCTGGGGTTGTTTCTATAACTTCAACAATATCGGGTGCATTTGTGGAAGCGGAAGAAGATTGAGTTGCCATTTGAATTGAGAGAAACGAGAATTTTGTAAGCTTTTTTAGTGTTTGAAGAGTGTTTTGAGAGTGTTTGAGTATTGTGACTAAACCAAACTCAAATAGGCTATTTATAGTAGATTTAGGATGGCAAAATGATAAAAAAAAAAAGGCAAAAAAACGGTCAGATTTTTGAAAAAAAGCGAAGGCGTATATATATATTATTTAAATTTAAAAAAAAATATTATACATAAATGATTCAATTTTGTATGTAAGTGATATATAAAATATTTAATACATATATAAATAATCCCTATAATATACAATATATATTTATAAAGAAATATATTTTAAATAGATAAGAACATATATAATAAATATTATACATATGAATAAATGTTAATATATAAGTAATATATAATATTTACTTATATATTCATAATATATATGATATTTTGTAGATACAAAAGTTTATTTATACAATAATATATAGTAACAAATATTATATATAAATTAATAATGTATATTATTTATATATGAATAATATATATACATTCATTTATATTAAAACCTAAAATTTTTATATTGTATATATATGAGTATATATAATGGGGACAGGAGAGTGATTTTAAAACGATCCCGTATCGTCGGCAGAACGGACTCTTCTCGAAAATATAAAGATGTATATTTATAAATATTAAGTTTCTGTATATAGTTACATAAGTTGTGAGTATAAATGAACTAGAAAAAGGCTGTATTTATAGGGCACAAAGCAGGTGCCCAGGATATAAGTCATGCACAAGTCACAAAAGGCACTTCGCATCCCAAGAAAAACCTGAATACCAAGTAAGCAAACTCATCCTATTTAATCTTTTTCTCAGCCGAAAAATTTATTTGCGTAGTGCTTCGAATGCCACTCTGAGGATAAGAGAGCTAGGGCTTCGTTGAATGAATTAATCCTTGGCCATTCAGATACTCTAGCTAGCAAACTCCGTTCTGAAGGGCTTCGTTACTCTCGTACGGTCCTTGCCACTTGGATTCAGGAGGTCCCTGATTTGGCCCCAATACTCGTTTAAGAATGAGGTCTTCGGCCTGGAAGCTTCGATGGTGAACCTCGAGAGTTTTCTTTATAGATGGTATTCCGCCTTTCTGCTTGGTTCTGTTTTTGGCGACGAGGTCCAGGTTTTTAGGGTCACATTGATCTTGTTCTTCGAAATGGGTTCTCCAGTGGGCGTGTGCTCCAATCTCGACCGGGGTCATCGCCTCAGTCCCGAAGGCTACGAAGATATTTCTCAAGTGGCGGACCGATGCATTGCCAAGTCTTCAGGGAGTTCTTCAGGTCGTGACCCTTTGCGCTTTTCGAGGCGGGTCTTGACGTACTGTTTCATAATTGTATTAATCGCCTCGACTTGTCCGTTGGATTGTTTTGTATATGGAGGCCATCGCAGAAGGACTAAGGGGTCCTGAGCGACTTTCATATAAGATTGTTTATTTTTTGCTCGGTTGCCCGCGACAATGGTTCGACCTGGGCCCGCTTTGCAAAATAATCTACTGTGATGACGGCGTAGTATAGCTCAACTCGTCCTTTAGGTGGGGGGATGACCCGGGCGATTATCCCCTTGACGAAGGGTGGACGGCAATAAGCGTACATAGGTTTCCTGTAGGGTTTGGAGTTAAGCGAAGGTTTGGCTTCGGGCGTACCTTCGCTTCAGCTCGGTGGCCTTTCTTTAAGATCCAGCCAGTAATATCTTTGTTGGAGCAATTTGTGGGCCGATACCGGGCCGCTAAAGTGGCTGCCGCGTGTCCGCTTGGGCACCTTTCTGAGGGCAGGCTTGGTTAAGCCTTTCAGCGATGGAACTGGATACCTCCGCCTAAGGTTCCTTCAGCGGTTGGGGGTGGAAGTAATCTTGTCTTTGGGGGTGTTATGTGGTGCTGGGGGCATTGAGCTGTAAGCTGTATCCGTCCTTGTAGCTCGCATTGTTCGGCTGCTAAGGAGTCAGCTCGGTTGTTCTTAGTTCGATGGAGGTGTTTAAGTAGTTCCCGAAAATCTCACCAACGGGTCTGAGTCGGGTCGAGGAAATTGACCAAATTGGGCTCCCTGACCTCTCATTCGCCCTTAATTTGATTCGCCCCTAAATTGGGAATTGCTCAAAGATAATGAGGGGAGCAGGACCGAGGAAGATCACCATTTCCGGACCGGCCCAAAGGGCTTCATAATCCGTCTTGTAGTTGGGGGCTAGAAAACCTGAGCAAGTGGCCGAGCAGAGCAAACGTTGGTCGGGGCCGGCGAGGGCCATTCCTGCGCTTGTCTTCAGGGGGCTAGTATGAGTGCATAGACCAGCTCTACCGGGGCGTATCCGAGCTCGGCATCAGATAGGCCGGATGTCGGACCGCGTTTTCCGATCAAGCGAAGGCGGTGCAGATTGCAACGGGATTCTCCTCGGGTCGGAAGTTGCAGGATTGTTGGTAACTCGGTCAGCCGGGCCCCTCTTTCCTTATAAAGATTATACCTTTGCTTATTTCAGTTTTACTAACATGTTCCACTTTCTGCTGTTTTTTCATCATCTCGAATCCCATATTTCACCGTTGGCATCGCGGTTCGGGCGTTTATGCGAAAAACTCCTTGGGATCCGATGATTCCATCTGATCTCGGCCCAATCTTTGCCTAATAGCGGCCTGGGTTTTCTTGCCGGCGCCCTCACGGACTACTTTTTCTGGAATGCCTGGATCTTTGTGGGGATCTGGTGGGAATTCAGGAAACGCTCGCAGGTATTGTGGAGTCCTTGGTGGTTGCGGTGTATATTGATTGCAACTTTAATTTGAAAAATACAAAGGGGATTCTTTTGGAAATCTTCTAGAGCTTTGAGTTACGCTCGATATTCCCCGAGTTATGACCTTTAAAAGGTCAGCCGAGTCAAGCAGGAACTCATGGTTACGATGGTTCCTGTGCTTTCAACTCATAATTACGATGATTCCTATGCTTTCATATTACCACTTATTGTGAGGGTGATTATTCCCGGATGAACGCAAGGTATGCCAAAGCGCTCCGCCAACTTGAACGGGTTTCCCTTCTTTGTGGCGGGCTGATTATATTAAGAACGTGTAGTTATAGCTTGAGCGACTCGTTCAAGCTTCCGGAGGTTCACCCCTTCCTCTAGCGCCATTCTGTTGACGTCTGGTTTGGTCAACGTCACGTGTGCTGATCTGGACGAATGGATCGAAGCCACGTAGAAAATAATAAACAGGATGCATAAACAGAATGAAAAGTATTGAACCATTAAATTTTATTAATGATCTTGATAAAGAATAGAGCCGGGCCGAAAATATTTTGGCCCGTCCGTACTGCTGGTGCTTGCTAATTGCAAGTCTTATCCTTTTCTCTTTTCTCTCTTTTTTATCTCTCTTTATCTCTCTCTCTATATATTTTTCCAGCTTTTCAAAAGTGCCTTTCTTGTACATTCTTCCTACATATATATAGCCAATTTTAGCCATTTATGAGATGGCAGCTGGAAGATTCAGGTGAACATGCTTATGACATTTGTCAAAGTGCAGCGGCTTCTTCGACGCGTGTCACCTTCTTAGGTTTGCCTTGGGAAGGGATATGACAGTCCTCCTTAATTGTCCTGTCTGCCTGTTCTTCGTGCTTTTGGCAATACTTATCTGTTGTGGCCGACAACGGGGTCGGCCCTCGAGCTTCCCGATGTCCTGGTCGGTCTACTATGGGGTCGTACCCCGATCTTCCTGCTATTCTGGTCGGTCTTGTTATAATTATGGTTCGGAGCGTATGCATCCAGGGTCTGCTCGGTCCTTCTGGGTCGGATTCCGGGTCGGCTCTAATGTCTCTGTCCGGTCCGATTCCAACGAGTCTGGGAGACAATCGGGTCCATGACCGGTTCGGTTCCAGGATCTGCTCGGCTGGTCGGCTGCCTGGAGTGCTTAAGTGGATGCCAAGGTGGATCGACTACCAACAAAAACTACTTCAATTGGATCTATCAATGAAAAAACTAGATTTCTTGGGGCTAAAAATGAAAAAAAAAATTAGTAATGGTTGTTTTTTGATGTGGTTTTCGCATTTTTATTTAATGTATATATCATTTTTATATAAAACAATCAATAATTAGAGGTTTGAATCAATTTAAATGAACTGAATGTATGTTTGTTCAAATTCGTAAATTTTATTGTGCTTTAATTCTATGTTTAAGTTTCATTTGATTATTAATTGAGTTGTACTCACGTAAAAAACCAAACCAAACCAAACATACTCAGTATATCCCACTCAGAGCAGAGTCTAAGGAGGGTAAGATGTACGCAGACCATGTCCCTACTTATTACGGTAGGGAGACTGTTTTCCGTGAAGACCTCCAGCTTAGTGCACAGCAGAATCTTGTGTGATAAATACAAAGGAAAACATATGATTCGAAAAAGCTCGAGACCATACCTGAGCCCATGGCTTGATCCACATGGGACTTACCTAAGCGGAATTTGGCTACTTCACTCCCGATGAACGTTGTTCTAACAAAAGAGAGGTTGGCTCTGCGCACAGCTCCCTGTCAAAAATACACCACACGCAAAGACAATAGGATAAAATATACAATAAAAGTAAAAATGCAATGCTCTAGGTCAAAAGCTAACCGAGACAACCCAACCCTGAGGCTCTCAACTACAGCACCGCTCCCTACAAAAGAATCCACAACTCTGATCTGGCGCCTCCAAGCGCACCTATCAACAGTCATGGTCTCGGAAAGGTTTAAGACCTTCAAATCTAATCTCAGTTGCTCCTCCCACGTCCTTCTCGGTCTGCCTCTCCTCCTCTCCCCGACAACCATTAAACTCTCGACCCTCCTCACCGGAGCAGATGCCTGCCTCCTGCGGACGTGGTCAAACCATCTCAATCTCTCTTCCATAACTTTCGCTGAAATGGGCGCCACTTCCAGCGCGTTCCTGAAAACCCCATTCGCAATTCTATCTAACATTGTGCGACCACACGACCAACGTAACATTCTCATTTCAGCCACTTCCAACTTGCTCTCACATACTTTAATCGAATTGAACATGAATCTAACTTCAGTAATTAATTGTACTGCATATACGATCCACCTTGGGATGGGAGACAAAAATAAAAAATAAAAAAAGAAAGAAAAAATATAATTAAGACAAATCATACTAAAAACAATTGTTGTTTTTATTTCTTTCGATCACTCCGCTGCCTCCTTTCGTTTCGACAAAAAGAAATAATTTTACCAAGAAAGTCTTGTTTCTCTAAAGATATTTCTATTAAATCCAACTCGATCTTTGAATAGTTGAGACTGAAAAAATAAATAAAAATATACATATATATATCAAACCGATTGCAACTATATTGAAGAGCGAATGAATTATTAAAAAATTATTTTACTCGAACGATAGATTGAATATGTGACAATTGACTTTTATTAATGATTTTATCACTGTTTATGAATGAAACTACGATTCTTTTAATATTTTTACTTTGTAAAATTTTCAAAATTTCTGTATTTTGCCCCGTAGCCTCATAATTCTTGATCCGCCACTGGGTATATATATATATATATATATATATATATATATATATATATATATATATATATATATATATATTAACCGACTAAATGTAATAATAGGGTAAGAAATTGTCTATCGTCAAATAGGAGAAGAACCCAACAAACATTTAATCAACCAGTTGCTACATTAAATATCATAAATTGAACAAACTTCATACCTGTGACGTGGCAAAATATGATTAGCGAATGCCACAGCAAAAACCAGTTCGCATTTTGTTGCTTATTAATTAACATCATAAATAAATAAAAATAAAAAAAATCCCTATTTCCCAGCAGCAGAAAATTAGACAAAAACCCGTTCAATTTTCTCTGCAAAATCTCAGCTACCTTCTTCAACCTCACGCGGACACATTTGACGGAGAAGGGACAGAGAGAGAGAGAGAGAGAGAGACAACGTATTGTACAGTGCGCGTGCGCCTACATAGGAACGACGCCGTTTGGATTGTTCGATTTCATCTGATTAATAGCATCACAAGGGGAAAAAGGAAAGGCCGCCAGCGATGCGCTCACGCATTTGGAGGAGCCGAAACCCTAACCCTAACTCTTGAAAATGTCGTCATCACCTGACAAAGTCTCAATATTTGACCCAAGCAAAGCGAAGAAGAAGCGGAACTCGAGCTGGTCCGAACCCATTTCCAGCGATGGCGTTGACCCGAACGAGGCATTGAAGCATGTAATCCTCAAGATGCGCCTCCATTCTATTTCCAACTCCGGGTCAACCACTCCTCACTCCGAGTCGGAAGCGGAGTCCGATTTGATTAACCCTAACCCGCATTCAGCCGGTCCCAATTACTCCTCTTTCCTATCCGACGAATTGTTGCTGAAAGTTTTTAGTAAACTATCGGACGTGAAACAGCACTTCTCCAATTCGTTGGTCTGCAAGAGGTGGTGTGTGCTCTGTGGGAAATTGATACAATCGGTTAAATTATTGGATTGGGAGTTTTTGGAATCGGGGAGGTTGAGTTTCCGGTTTCCAAATTTGACTGATATTAATATTGTGCCTGCTAGTATTAAATCCGAAAGGAATTCAGGCATTTTGTTGAGCACTAAGTTATTAGGGGTTTACGTAAATTCCTCCTTGTTGGAAAGCCATGGTTTCTTTGTTAGGAAAGAAGACATTCTTGATCGTGAAGGGGTTGATAGAGGGGTGAGGATATTAGCCGGGGGATTTAGAAATTTAAGAAGAGCAGTGTTGATGAACGTCAGTGGGGAAGGTTTAAGTTTTTTGGCCGATGAGTGTGAGCTTTTGCAGGAGTTGGAGTTGCTTCATTGTGATGATTTGACATTGAGAGGGGTCCATAAGTGCCGCAATCTGCAAATATTGAAATTGATAGGGAAATTAAAGGGAGTCTGCGATTCAGCGGTTACAGATATTGGGTTAACCATTTTGGCACAGGGGTGTAGACGATTAGTGAAGCTTGAGTTAGTGGGGTGTGAAGGGAGTTATGATGGGATTAAGGCGATTGGCGTGTGTTGTCCGATGTTGGAGGAGTTCACACTTGGCGATCATAGAATGGAGGGTGGGTGGTTATCGGCTTTGGCGTATTGTGGGAATTTGAAGACTTTAAGAATACAGTCGTGTAAGTCTATTGATGAGAATCCGGGACCGGACGAGCATATAGGGTTTTGTCCGATGCTTGAGGAGTTGCATTTGAGTCGGTGTCAAATGCGAAACAAACAGGGTGTTTGGGCCTTATTTCTAGTGTGTCGGATAATTCGGGTGCTTGTTATTGAGGACTGTTGGGGATTGGATAACAGTATATTTTCTGCTGCAACTGTTTGTAGGTATGAAACCTATTATTTTGCAGATTTGTGCTCGTTGCCATATAAATTGAGCCTTGGTTATTCTTGTTTTCGTCATATATAGTTATATATTGTTGTATCTGTAAGTTGAAGTATCTAAAGTACATGTGGTCTAAGAGATCATTTGGTTTGTTAGTAATTATGATATGAGATTCGTGGATCTTTAAATAGTTGACATTTATATCATCTGCCTGCTTTTATAAGGAAATAAAAGGGGAACCGGCTCTGTCTAGAAGGGGCCGTCCCTGTGCGATCCTTTCTCATTGATAATTTTTTGCCATCTATGAACTATTGTAGTTAATAATATCTCTACCATTTCTTAACATATCTTAATAAGTTGATATGCGTTAGTGAAACGATCTTAGCTGCACTATTTGGAATATTTATGATTCTTTATAGGATAGATAATTTGGGAAATCATGCCTTTTAGTTACTTTTAATTAAACTCGCCCTAAATTTTATCTTCTCGTCGATCGCCACTAGTACTGCAAATCTTGGTTAATTTTACTTGGTACTTGGACACATGATCAATTAACTCTTGAAGCTTTTATAAAAGGTAGTAGTCTGGGTCCACATTGTTGTTTATGCTGTTGTATCATGCATTGTATAAAAGGGCAGCCCCCCGCACAGCTAGGGTCCGGGGAAGAGTCCCCACCACAAGGGTGAAATGTAGGCAAACCTTACCATGCATAAATGAAAAAGGGATACTTCCAGGACACGAACTTGAAGTCTCAAGGTCACACGGCAACACCTCAACCGGTGTGCCAAGGCTCCCCTTCTGTACCATGCATTATATAATGTACGAAAACTTTGAATTTAGTACTATATCTTACCAAAGAGTTATTGGCATTGGCAAATCATTAAAGATAAGAGAGCGAGAGACACGTATGTTGAATTTGTTTCCTTGTTTTATGAAATTCAAAAGGTTTGTGGATTTGTTTTTTCAATTTTTTCTTTGGGGACTTTGTAGGAGTATAAGATCTCTGTCGCTGGAAGGATGTTCATTGCTGACAACAGGAGGATTAGAAATAGTAGTTCTTTCTTGGAAGATGCTCGACAGCCTTAAAGTGATTTCGTGTAACAATGTTAGGGAGAGTGAAATAACACCGGAATTGGCGCTTTTATTTTCCAATCTCAAAGAATTGAAGTGGAGGCCCGATTCTAAGTCACTGCTATCAGCTGGTCTTACGGGCACAGGAATCGGGCAAAAAGGCGGTAGGTCTTTGAGAAGAAACTGATTATTAGGTCTTTCTTTCAATGTGCTTTTAGTAGTGAAGCAGGTTCTCTTGATAATTTAGGACAAATTAGTGCAGGAAAAGCTTATTCAATATTTTTTTTTTCTTCTGATTTTCATGGAATAAAATTGAATTTACGTCACACCCTGTGTACTATTTTTATTTTTATTTTTCACATGAATTTGCTAATACTGCTGCTTTTACTGGTTACGAGTTATCGAGTTAGTGGGTCGTGTTCAGTTTTCGATTATGTTTAGAATACATCAAAATTAGATAAAAAAATATATAAATAAATGTAGACGCATTTTAGGATAAATTGGCAAAATATATCTTATCAAATTGTGTCGGATTCTAGTTAATCGAGTTTGTGTTCGGTTTCTCTCTATACTCTCAAGTCAGAGTTTTGTTAGAAATGACTCAAATATTTAATGATATAGAAAAACTTGAACCTATCTTCCAAAACAATACTGATCTGATTCATAAAATTATCGGGCCGGCCCGAGCCCATTGGTCAAATGAAAAAATCAGTCCAGGTTGGGCCGAAAAAATTGGTTTTGATGGCCCAGCCCATGCAAGTGTAAATTTCATGGGGCCTGCAAAAAAAAAGTCCCATAGTTTGGGCTTGGAAAATGGAGCGCAGCCCAGCCCATCCAAAAATTGGGCTGGTTGGTAAGCCCACGGGGCAGCTGCATTTTAACAGGTTTCTTATTGTTGGTTTTTTTAGAAGTTTGTTAACGATATACTCCCTCCATCCCTGAAAACTAGGGGTGTTCATAACCGGTGCCGGTTTTGAATCTCAATTCTGAGTACCGGTTTTCGAGTAATGAAAAATTCGGCCGTGGCCCGACCCGAAAAGTCGGGTGCAGCAGTCTCTATTTTTGAAGTCGGGTCATAGGGCCCGCCCAAAATTTAATACTACTTAAATTTTTATAAATAATTTGTAATTTTAATATAAATTTATTTTAAAATTTATTATATAAATTAATTCCCCGAGTACTAAATACATTATAAATATTTTCCGTACAATAAGTAAATTTCAAAACTAACTAATTTTTTTTATATATATATATATATCATATTTTTATTATATAATTATGCTTAATTCAATATTTAATTATATATATGAAAGAATATATTATTTTTTATTTAAAGATTTTATAAATTTCCAAACTTGTGAGAATAAATACCATGAGTGAAAATACATTAACATGGATTCTCATATTAAATATATATCATATTTGTTGAAAGATAAAATTTCATATAATTACAAATTAAATAATTAAATTTATAAAAAAACTAGTTATTAAAAATAATCGGGTTTTGGTCACGAATTTACGCAACAAGTCGGCCCATGACCGGCCCGATTATATGACTTTTTTCCGGGTACCGCCCAAAAAATTTAAAAATTTTAAAAATACCCGGAATATTTAGTTCGGGTCATCGGGTAGTTGGGCCGGGTAGTTCGGGTCGGGTATTTTTGAACACCCCTACTGAAAACTAGATACAATTTTCTTTTCGTCCGCCAACAAAGATAGACACATTCTATTTTTAGAAAATACATTTTACACTTTTACCTCTTCTTTTCAGTTTATTTGCAACGCTGTTTAGTGAGATCTTTTCTCCATTAAAACCTATCTATCATTTTAATTTTATTAAGCCTCCGATCCTTAAAGAGAGTGCTCACTCTTTAGGGATGGAGGGAGTATTATATTATCAAAATAATAATAAAATTATGAAAGTGTTCCGGAAATTATTATTCCCGTGATATGTCTTACCTAATACTGATTGTAGATACATAGATGAAAGGTTCTAGATCCTTCTAGAGATAGTATGATCCTATTAGATGTCTTACCTTATCTAGGAATCTTATGTATGGAAGGACTCTTATTGTAATGCCTATATAAAGGCTCCTCTATCAGTGTTATGAATACAATTGATTGACTCTATTTACAGTCTTTTTACTTTCTCCTGAAACACGTTATCAGCACGTAGTATCTCAACTGAGTAGGAAAAATTCGTCCAAAATCCTGAAAAAAAAAAAACGAGAGACGAGAATTTCCGCTCGTAAATTTTCTGCAGAGCGCAGTCGTACCAAAATCATGTTTCCCGATTCGTTAACCGTCGGATCGGTGTGAAATTTTGGCAGCAACTTCCCAACACAAATATCGGTACATTCAACGGTGAAAATTAGATTCTGAGTAATATTGTTTACTGAATCTGCCGCCGAACAGAAGCAGATTTTTACGAGGAAATTTGGAGATCCGATCTCATTCAATACCGAACTGCTGCATCGCCGCGCTCGAGTCCTTTTTCGGCCGAATTATCGAGCCCAGTAGCCCTATCCGGGCGTTTCTCAACTCTCCATATTTTCCTAATTAATGATTTATTTGTTCATTAATTTGTACACTTATGGATCTTATCATGTTTATGTTTTACATGAATATAGGGAAATATGTTGCTCATGATGATGTGCAAAATATGGAGAGAAGCCATATTTATTATCCCGTTTAAGGATCAAAGTAAATATGGAACCGAGTACCACGAAAATATTGCTCATATGGAGAGAAGCTCCCGTTCAAGGATCAAAGCAAATATGGAACCAAATACCCGTAAGATTTTATTAAAGTTCCCGTTTTTTAATTTCTCTCTTTTGGGAATTTTTTTTTGGGGGAATTGGGGAATTGGGTTCTTTATCTCCCACGCTACTTTGCGGTGGATGAGACAATGAGAGGTGGTATCACTCTCGGATGTCGAAGTAAATTGTGTGACGGTCCTAGGGGAGTCACGGATAATTGTTGAAAGTCGATATTTGTGGTTGTTGCATACACCACATTTTGGGTGCGATTGGATGTCGCCGTTTTGTCGATTTTAAACCAACAATTGAAAAAAATGAATATTATCGGTAACGGTAAAGTTATGACTTGTTTATGATTAGTCACGGATTTGTGACGTACAAATGGGACAAACATCGATTGTGACGGATATGTCGTGGTTAAAATCGATTTGTGATGGATTTTGTCACGTTGAATTGAGGGACCACCACATTGGTCTTGACTCAATCCCATACTTGGAAAACTCCATCTTTCATCCTATTAAAATAAAATATTGCATGTGGGTGTAATCATGCACCGTCTCCTTGCAATATAATATATGAAAGAATGTACGAGTAATTCTCATGAATTTCAACATGTAAAGCAATGGCATATTGCGGTAAATACATGAATTCGTTGACCTCGATTATAGTTCGTATGACTATAGGTCCGAATACTTTTCCGAGTATTTGTAAAGGCATGTGCCTTATACATTTGACTATGTTTAGTCGGTCTTATTAGATGGTCAAGACGAGTTGGTTATGGTATATTCATTATGTCTCATGGTTCAAAATGCTTAATTATGATGCACCGTGTTGTATCTATATAACATGGCTATTATGACGTATACTTGCAAATTGAGAATTAAAATTCTTGGTTGATTTGATGCAGTTTGGTGGATTTTGTCTACACTTTTGATCATGACTAGGCTCATCCTCCTTGGTATTTGTTTATGCTTTGAAAGTTCAAACGGAATAAGTGGTTTTTAAACAGCCTTTGTCTGAGCATTCCTACTTTCTCTGTAAGTCTACCAAGTTGGAGTTACCGAAAGGATCATTAGTCGAGATAAGAAATCAAACACCCTGCTGCGTTTAGACGCACCTATGGCTGTTATTGCCATGTTTTTGCATCAACACTTATGCCATTGGATATGGTCTCAACCTTGTTTTCTCACTAAACTTGGGAAATACTAAAGCAGCCAATTAAAACATGCACTGTGATCTGAGTTTAATGATCCGTGTGGTGCACAATATATGGATAGAAAGATACGGAAGTCTAGTTTCCAGAACATCTGACCGTTCGTCCATAGCCTTCCTAACAAGGGAGATATCGCTATTTTAGTGAACAAAGGTCAAGCTGCGCGGAATTTTATTTACAGCGATTGTGCTAACTTTTGTCCCAACCAACTTGGTTCCCATCTTAAATTTGCAAGTGGTCTTATGACACATATTTTTCAACCTCTTTTTGGCCGAATTTGCCAAAGATGATGCGGTTTTTGGTATGCGTTGTATGCTAAACTATCATCTTTCAAATGTTGAAAAACAGTTTCCTTGGGGAAGCCCAAAATACGCACCCTTATAAGAAGGTCGAGCGTGTGCATGGTAGTGTTACACCATGCTTGTGTCTTAATTTTGCCCCTTAGATATATAACCTTGCCATGTTATGCACTCAATATGATAGATCATTTTGATCGTATTTGGTATAAAATCTCTATGTTGTTAGAGTGTTCGCTATGCTCATATTTGTAAAATTTTGCAAGCGAAATTGAGTGCGTATTAAGCTATTTCCAAGGAACACAATATTTTTGGATTTCGGTTTATAAATCCATTGTGACTATGATGACTAGGTCATCACAATCAATGAGTGTAATAATGCTCAAGTTGTTGAATGCCGAATGAGGTTTTCTAGTCACATATGTTCCGTAACAATTGAACCATGTTATGACTCGATATGCCAAAATGTATCACTCATAGCATCTCATTGTGATTTGTGAGAATAAAATCTTATGCATCACTTGTATTGGATATGTGATAAGAAAAATATTCATGAGTCAATATGGTCCGGCTTGCATCGATTTTTGTAACCAGAAGATGTATTGGGACATTGACACATTTAGGCTTTAATAGTCCGGAGTTTGGACAATTTGATGATCCATATACCACGATATTGTCATGGACATCATTTTCTTTGAACAAAGAAACTAGTTGGATCAAAGACACCAAAGTACGTTGGTGGAGTCATGAGCAGGGCTCATGACCGATGATGATATTTATGTCAACCGCGTCTTGATTTTATAAGCATGTGTGACGCCAAAGACTCCCCAATGATCCTTCTTCGCCATGTTCATTGATTTAAGCCTATTCTTTGGCACGATTAGGAGATGACACCCTCCTATGCTAAAGAGAATAATGTAGCGACTCGCATAAGCATGGTGCTGAGTCCTCCCTTTTCACCGAGTCCTTATACATACATGATCATAAGTATTAGCCTGGGTGGCTTATGATGCTATAATGGTGTTCACAAATGGTCGTACTCAAGTGATAACATTTATGTGTTATGTTGTTCCTTTGACAATGATTGATAAGTTGATGAAACCTGAGTTATGGTTGTCCAACTTGCGGACCAGTCATTGTAAAGGTCGGTTCACCCACTTTTTAGACTAAGTCTTCAAGTGAAATTTTGACAAGTACTTCCTAACATCCAAGGCTACCTTCTCACAAATTTTGATGCCATTTGGAGACTTGGAAGGAGGTGAACCACTTAAATGAAGTTTTCACATACCACTAGCCGTCCCAACGACCAATTCGATGTCATTTCGACCGATTTTTGACCACAGGGTTGATGGTTTTGGAATCCTAAACACCCGTTATACATGCTCACGAAATTTTGAGGTGTTTGGGGCTGGTGAACGGAGTGAACTCTTCAAGAAAGCACTAGAGGTTCGATAAAACCAACGGCCTATCATCGGTTCAATCGTTTCTTTATGTTCGATCACGGTGGTGCATGGTGGCGGTTTTGTTGGATTCTCAAGACCAGTAGCTACGGTTATGTAGCATAGGTCAACATGTCATATTCACATATACCTATCATCATCCAAATGCTTAGTTACGAGTGTAACAATATGCATTTTGTTAACTAGATTGTGTTAACAATGAAAAACCTTTATCGTCCACATGTTCATGTGCCAAAGTGCGTCACCACAATGCATTATGACGGGTTATAAATGATGAATATGACATGAGCTTTCACTCATAGTCCGCTTAAAATGTACCTTGGCAGACGATCTCGTAAGTCACTTTGATGAGCCAGTCTTCCCGTCATTAGGGGGAGATGCGAACGATCATGTTCGAGTAGAACGACTTGGAATTGTCGTAGTTTGTCCCTATTGTGCCTCACCAAGTTCCCTAAAGTGACGAGATTAAATACATGCTGCAAACATGTCTGCAAGGATTGTGTCCGATTATGGACGTTCGTCACCTATAAATGGTGATATGGTAACACCACAAATTGTGGTAGATGGTGTTACTAGGCCGTGGATCTCATAGAGTATTGGGATGCCACTTGGTTCGATAAATACTCTCGCTAAGAATGTATGCGAGCTTGGTACATGAAACTTGATCATATGATCAAATGAACTCATCCGTCTCATGTGATTCTGGATTATAGTCATCATTGGGGGACGCCTCAATGAATGCCAATCCATAAAGAGTACTATATGAATAAATCCGGTACATGAGGACGTGGAATGTGAGTTTAATCGAACCATACTTCGTTGAAAATCTACAACGTTGTAGCCTTGGCCTAAAATGGAAACATATGCGACTCCAGTATAAGTAAAGTGATAGCCCTTTGTTGAAGTGGTACCGACACTCCAAAGATAAGATCTATCCGTATACTTTGTTAAAGCGAGTGAGAGAAGGAGTTAAACTCACCTCATGGCGCGAGGTTTCTCATGAACGCACTGGAATCGACTACGATGACAGAAAACTTAGTCGTGCTATCGTAATGGATGTTATAGCCTCCACTATCTTTTCAGTTAGATAGTTTCCCAAAAACTGACATGCAGCTTGTGGTTAAATCTTATCTTAGTGGAGAACTAAGTTAAGTGATGAAAGGATCTCGTGGTGGATCAGACTCAAATTAAGTGGCTCCTGTCCACGGAGCGTGTCGATAAGTGATTGTCCGGAACGCATACTAAGTATATACTTGATTTGGAAGAGATATGAAGCTTTTGCGTGTAAAACAAAGGGTTTATAGTGATGTACTCTTGTGAGACTAAGAGATTCCGCTAAATCCAAAGTTAAGAATGAAAGGATCTTGGGGACACTTGATGATGCGTATTTATCAATCGGTTTAAGGCAACCTAAGGGACGGTTTCCCTAACAGACGATAAAGTAATGCTTATATGATTCCCAATGATTAGTCGAAGTCATAATTAAGACTTGGCTCACTTAAGTGATGATGCAGTCTTAAGAGAAAAGTACGGTATTATGTACTCATGTTTGACTCGATATACTCATTCGTAATAATCCGGTAAAGCCACTGTGATGATGGCCTAGGATGCGCTCACGCAATGTCTGTGATTGACAAGAAGCTTGAAGCTCGCTCTATCTCGATAATAAGGACACTTGAAAACTGATACCCGAATCTGCCCAGAATGTGTTGGTCTATCTCATATGACATACAGGGCAGCTCACTTGCTGGAAAATGGTGAAATTGGTACCATTGGAAAGGTTTGTGTGTACTTTCCAAGAAAACCAACCATTTGATCACATCCATCATGATTGAGTGACATATGACTATTGTTGCAAAGTAGGACAAGATATGTCCGGTAATTTACTGAGTCAACTTCGATAGAGCTTTGTGATCTGCTCAGGTCGATCTAGGTTACGTACTGTATGTGAATGAAAAGCTATGGGTGTCTAGTTTTCATAAGTTCTTACAGCTTCGTTGATACCTATTGAATCGAAGAAGTTGTGACTGATTTAGTGCATGTGTAATATCCGTAATTTTTTTCTATTTTTAGCAGTTTCCATTTTTGGTGTATGTTTATTTTTATCGACTCGTTTGTAACCGTTTCGACATTTTGAATCTATTTTGTTCTTGGAGTTTTTCCATTTGGACGAGTTTTGATGGTGTTTTCACGTAATTTCATTTTATGACATGTTTTGCCGTATGAACGTTCGACTCTTGTAAAACTCGTTCGTTTTCGTTGTTTCTTGGTTTGTACAAGTTCGTATGGTTGAGTTGGTCATGTGGAGACTTTCGGTTTGTAAATCCGACGTCGTTTCGTGATTTTCGGGCACTTGGGCCATTTTTGTAATTTCCTAATAGTTTAGGGAATCTTAGTTTCGTTATCGCATAACGGACCCTCCGGTGGTCGGAATTGTATTTTCTTTCAGCGCCTAGCTCCGTCGTCTTGTATGCTTCGCGTCTATGTTACTGGATTACCGATCTCGTCGTACGTTTCGTGTTTTAGACCCTCGACAGCAGCTTACTGCTGGTGTGACATCAGCAGTGCTGAACTGCTGTGTAGGTAGCGCACGCTACCCCTGTTCCCTTGCGTGCGCTACCGATAAGCAGTTAGCGTACGCTAACCCCCTTTTGTTAGCGTACGCTAACGAATGGTGGCAGTAGCCACTGGACTATCACGACCCCGTTAGCGCACGCTATATATGACAGTTAGCGTGCGCTAACTTCACAATTATATAAGCCCAGTAGGCTTTTGAGTAGATTTCATTCTTTTTCCTTCGTTTCTTTGACGTGCGACCTCGAGGCGATTTCCATCGATCTGATCGGCGTTCTATTCACATTCCATCACCGTAGAGTCGTGCCAACATATTATCATCAGCATAATCGTCATCCATCATCCGAAATCAAGGTATTTTCGTCTAGAACCCTAACTCGTCAAATTTGGGGGGTTTTCCGGGTTTTGCTAATTGGAACCGAATTATTCCAGTATGTTACGATATTCTTCACCGATTGTGATTATTGAATGATTCCAAATCCAGTTTTCTTGATTTTAATCCGCGAAGTATCGATACGGGGAGATTTTGCGTAAACCATCGCCCGTATCAATTGACCGTCTATTGTCGTATATTGTAACCGGGGTTATGGGTGTATTCCAGTAGAATATTGTTGTCCGTTGGGACTGAACTGTATTGATCCTTCATTTAGGAACCGTCGCTTTCCACCCGGACCGTTCGTAGTCGTGTTTCATCTCCGTTTCTTCAAGAATGTCTCAAAGGCAAGTACTTTACATTTGTTTACATGTTCTAGTATTTGAATTATGGCTATATGTGGTTGTTGTGGGGAGATATGTGTATGTTCACCTAGGGACGGTCCGACGGGGCCTCTAGGGATACGTATTACCGTGTGTGTGCGTATCACGAGCGTGGTTAGCCACCGGGGATGTCCGACGGGGGCTCTGCGAAGTACGGTGGCCGTGAGTCTCGTGCAACGGTTAACTTTGAATTATGATTTGTTGGAGATAATGTGTTTTGTGTGTACATCATAAATATTAGGAATATAAAATGTTTTCTAAAATGACTTTTTGGCGCATATATTCATCGATTAGAATGTAGTTCAAATGGATTGTACTTGCACTAGCGATTGTCGCTAACCCTTAAATGGGGAAATACTTTTTGTATTTCAGGTATTGATCGTGGGGACAAGCGAGCACTAGAGCCGTATGAGGATGATGGGCGAGCATGATACTGTCCAGAAGTTGATTATTGATGTTCTATATGTCGAATATTTGATATCTTGCTTTGGGGATTTTGTTTTATAAAAGCTGGTTTAAGTACTCGAGTACTTCTTTTACAAAATTGTTAATGTTGTGTTCCTGTTTGGGAAATGGATTAATGTTGGAATTTATTGTCGGATTGTAATCTCATTTGAATTGTCGTATTATTGATCATTGTTGTCGTTGTCGAATGTCTTGTTTGGTATGTTAGCCTGGTGGATTCCACGGTGTGGTCCACGTACCGTAATATGCCCTGAATGTCTTGGGGTGTTACGAATATGGTATCGAGCTTAGGTTTATGGATACCTAGGCCGGTCATTTGGGTCTAGTTAAGTGTCGTTTTGGGACGGTATCACCGTTATGCCATCATCTCGACGCGGTGCTCGTAAGTTTTCCTAACTTGACTCGTTTCACCGTTCTATTATTCTGTCTTAGTATCTTTTGCGTTTTGCGTTTGAATTGTACTTACCCGTTGCTTCTTGAATTTCTGGCGGTAGATGACGCGGACGCGGATCGCGGATGCGGTAGGGGACGTGGCGCGGTGGGGCGGCCATGTCCGATCACTCGAGGCGATTCGCGATGCCTTCCTTGTCGAGCAGTGTTCCCCTAGTTCGGAGGTCACAGGACCAAGTATGCTAGCTCATTAATGCTCATGAGAATGTTGGAGTGGCCAACATTTTACAGTAGCGAACCGGATGGCGCTGCGGCTCGAGCCGTTACAGTCGGCCATGCTAATGCCAACCCGGTTCCGCCCTCTGGGTCCGGCAATGATAAGCTACTTCGGGACGTGATTCGTATCGTCCTCCGCGATTTGATGGTGCTTAGGCCATACGGTTGGGAGAATTGGTATTCGAGATGGAGAAAGTGTTTGAGGCGCTAATTGCCCCGAGGAGAGGAAAGTACCCATTGCTCGTACTTCCTCGCCAAGGAGGCGGCGACGTGGTGGCAAGCGGTGAAACCGCGTGGCCAAGGCGGCTACGTGGGCGAGTTAGGGATCGATGGAAGGCAGTGCATCAGTGGCCGGTGAAAGAGAGGAGGATCCGAGCCTTCTTTGAGGCTAAGCCCCAAGATGTACCTATATCTCAAGCCATCAAAGACTACAATCGTGATTACATTATGTAAGAAACCAAGTCGCGATGAGCTCGATAAGATCCGCCACTTTGACATGCGGATGAAACCGAGAGTGCGCCACTACATGTCCAGTGCAGGGTGCACGACTTTGAAAGAATATCGAATAAAGCGATGGCTTATGAGATGTCGTTTTCTGCGACAGAGAGGCAGCGAAGGAAAGAAGCGAAGACCTCGGTCGGTTTCGGGAGGCAAGTCGGGAGGGTATCAGAAGGCTCGGTCTGGTTCGCGAGTCTTCGGGAGTCGGTCGCCATCGGTTGGTCGAGGAACGGTTCTAGGTCTGCTCCTGCTGGTTCCGTTCGTGGTCCTACGTGCTTCAAGCTGATCGTCCGGGCCACATGATGAGTGAGTGTGATAGGCCTCCGATTCGGTGTCTTGTTTGTGGTCGTATGGGTCATCGTGCTAAGTTTTGTACGGATGCGGCTCGGGCCCGATTACTCGGATATCGGCCCGGCCGCGGGAGAGCCGAGTGTGAATCGGACACCGACGGTTCCTCGATCGCAGCAGAGTTTTGGTAGAGGTCGAGGTCGTGGTCGGCCTTCTAGAGGGAGCTTCTAGTGCGGGTGCATTCCGCCCGTGTGTACGAGATGAGACGAGCGGAGATCTGACGCGACGGTGGCCACAGTACCGTCCACATCCTTGATCATCCTGTTTCCGTATTGTTCGATTATGGTGCTACGCATTCTTTTATATCTATGGATTGTGTGCGTCGCCTGCATGTTGATTGCCTTGTTGCTTGTGAGCCTTTTGTTGTTAAACTTTCTAGTGGGGATAGCATCGTGGGGGATCGTGAGGTTAGAGATTTTCCAGTGAGTATCGCGGGGAGGGTTTGGCCTTCTAATCTGATTGCGGTAGATATTAGAGATGAGGATTTGATTCTGGGTGAGGATTGGCTGGACCGTCATGGGGCGATCATGAATTATAGAACGAGGACGGTTTCGATGTTGGCCTCTGACGGTACCGAGCATTCCTTTGTGGGGCGTAAGCGGAGTAGCCAGAGATTACTGATCAGCGCCTTAAAGGCGGTGAGACTTCTTCGAGGAGGTTGCACGGGTTATTGGTGTTACGCTTTGAGATCGGAAGAAGGGGGAGTCGAGCTCTCGTCTATTCCGGTAGTATGTGAGTATCCTGACGTTTTTCCAGATGAGTTGACGGGTTTGCCACCGGACCGTGTGGTTTAATTTACCGTCGATTTAGAGCCGGGTGCGGCACCTATCTCTAAGACGCCATACCGGATGGCGCTGCCGAGATGCTTGAGTTGAAGAAACAGATTGGGAGAGTTGCTAGACATGGGATATATTCGACCGAGCGCTTCGCCTTGGGGCGCACCGGTCTATTCGTAAAGAAGAAGGATGGGTCACTTCGTTTGTGTATCGACTACCGAGAGTTAAACAAAGTGACCATCAAAAACAAGTATCCGCTCCCGAGGATTGATGATTTGTTTGATCGGTTGCAAGGGGCAAGCTGTATTTTGAAGATTGATTTGAGATCGGGGTATTATCGGCTCCGAGTGAAGGATACCGATATTAGAAGACGGCCTTTCGGACGAGATACGGTCACTACGAGTTTGTGGTTATGCCTTTTGGGCTAACCAACGCACCACCGTGTTCATGCGGCTTATGAACAAAGTCTTTATCAGTACCTCGATAAGTGTGTAGTCGTTTTTATCGACGACATCCCGATTTACTCGAGGAGCGAGGAGGAGCACGTCCGTCATTTGCATATTGTGTTAGATATTTTGAGAACTCGGCATCTTTTGCGAAGTTCTCAAAGTGCGAGTTTTGGTTACGGGAGGTTATGTTTCTCGGTCATGTGATCTCGGCCGAGCGTGTTCGTGTGGACCCACATAAGGTAGAGCGGTGTTGGGTTGGGCGCCGCCAAGAACGTGAAGGAGGTCCGCTTTTTTGGGATTAGCCGGTATTACCGCAGATTCGTCGAGGGTTCTCTAAGCTCATTGGACCGGCCACTCGGTTATTCTGAAGTCGGAGAAGTTTGTGTGGACCGATGAGAGGCGGAATAGTTTTAGGAGTTGAAGAAGCGGTTGGCGACCGCTCCGTGTTGGCTTTACCGAGTGGTAATGATGGTTTCTCCGTTTATAGTGATGCTTGGGCCAAGGGCTCGGATGCGTACTTATGCGGCAAAGGGAGGACGATTGCCTATGCTTCCGTCGGTTGAAACCGTATGAATTGAATTACCCTACGCACGATCTTGAGTTGGCCGCAGTTGTGTTTGCGTTGAAAATCTGGCGTCATTACTTGTATGGCTCGTCGTATCAGATTTTCACCGATCACAAGAGCCTGAAGTACATCTTCACGCAGAAGGAGCTTAACATGAGACAGAGGAGATGGTTGGAACTGATTAAGGATTACGATCTTGAGATCCTCTATCATCCGGGCAAGGCTAATGTGGTAGCAGATGCCTTGAGCCGGAAATCGGTATCGCTTCGGGCGCTTGAGTTACTCACGGCCCAGTCGGGACTTCAACGAGAGTTTATGAGGTTGAGCATTGAGATTGTACTGCCAGAGAGTTCCGGGCAGTTGCGTACTCTTGAGATTTCTTCATCTCTGGTCGAGGACATTAAGTCGGGACAGTTAGAGGATCCGATGTTTATTCAGCTTCGAGAGAGTGTAGGAAATGGGAAAGCCCCGGGATTCGTTATTCATGAGGACGGCGTGTTGAGATTCCGAGGTCGGTTGTGTGTTCCGAACGACTCGGAACTGAGACAGAGCATTATGCGAGAGGCTCATGCGTCACCATACTCGATCCATCCGGCTCGAGTAAGATGTATAAAGATCGAGGAAGAATTTACGGTGGAGCGATATGAAGAAGGAGGTAGTTCGGTTTGTAGCTAAGTGTTTGACTTGTCACAAGTCAAGATTGAGCATCGGCCGCCTAGGATTATTGAAACCGCTTCCGTCCGGAATGGAAGTGGGAGGACATCTCTATGGATTTTGTCACGAGTTTACCGAGGACGAAGAGTATGAATATGGTATGGGTAATTGTAGACCGACCGACTAAGTCGGCACATTTTCTGGGCATCAAGGATACTTGGGGTCGGAAAAGTTGGCTCGTATTTTTATCACTCGAGATAGTGAGACTTCATGGTACGCCGAGGACCATTATTTGAGCAGAGATGGCCGATTTGTATCGCATTTTTGGCAGGCAGTGCATAAGGCATTGGGGACTCAGCTACGTTTGAGCACTTCGTTCCATCCCCAGACCGATGGGCAGTCCGAACGTACCATTCAGACGTTCGAGGATTTGTTGCGCGCGTGTGCGTTAGACTGGAGTAGTAATTGGGAGGAGCATTTGGCCTTAATTGAGTTTGCTTATAATAATAGCTGGCACGCGTCGATTAAGATGGCACCGTATGAGGCACTTTATGGCCGACGTTGTCGATCACCGATATGTTGGGATGAGCCGTCCGATTTGGTTGGCACCGAGCCGGACCTTGTGTTGGAGACGAGGGAGAAAGTCGAATTGATTAGAAAGAGGATGTTGGCTGCTCAGAGTCGACAAAAGTCTTACGCGGATGTTAGGCGTAGACCTTTGGAGTTTGAGGTGGGAGATCATGTTCTGTTGAGAGTGTCTCCGACGAAGGGAGTTTTCCGTTTTGGGAAAAGGGGAAGCTCAGTCCGAGGTATATTGGGCCCTTCGAGATATTGGAGAGAGTCGGTGAGTTGGCATACCGTTTAGCTTTACCTCCGTCTTTGAGTCATGTTCATAGCGTATTTCACGTTTCTCAGTTGAGGAAGTACGTTCCGGACCCGTCCCACATTATTGACTTTGGGGACGTGGAGATCGAGAAGGATATTACGTTTGAAGAGAGGCCCGTCAAAATTTTGGAGCGTCGTGACAAACAGTTAAGGCACAAAACCATTCCTTTGGTTAAGGTGCAATGGTCGAGGCACGGAGTAAAAGAAGCGACGTGGGAGCTAGAGGAGGATATGCGTTCGAGATACCCCGAGCTTTTTGATTCTTAAGTTTCGGGACGAAACTTTATTTTAGAGGGGGAGAATGTAATATCCGTAATTTTTTTCTATTTTTAGCAGTTTCCATTTTTGGTGTATGTTTATTTTTATCGACTCGCTTGTAACCGTTTCGACATTTTGAATCTATTTTGTTCTTGGAGTTTTTCCATCTGGACGAGTTTTGATGGTGTTTTCACGTAATTTCATTTTATGACATGTTTTGCCATATGAACGTTCGACTCTTGTAAAACTCGTTCGTTTTCGTTGTTTCTTGGTTTGTACAAGTTCGTATGGTTGAGTTGGTCATGTGGAGACTTTCCGTTTGTAAATCCGACGTCGTTTCGTGATTTTCGGGCACTTGGGCCATTTTTGTAATTTCCTAATAGTTTAGGGAATCTTAGTTTCGTTATCGCATAACGGACCCTCTGGTGGTCGGAATTGTATTTTCTTTCAGCGCCTAGCTCCGTCGTCTTGTATGCTTCGCGTCTATGTTCTGGATTACGGTCTCGTAAATGCGTTTCGTGTTTTAGACCCTCGGCAGCGACTTCATCGGTGTGACATCCCGTGATCTTGAACTACTTTGTAGGTAGCGCACGCTACCCTGTTCCTTGCGTGCGCTACCGATAAGCGATTAGCGACGCTAACCCCTTTGTTAGCGACGCTAACGAATGGTGGCGATAGCCACCGGACTATCACGACCCGTTAGCGCACGCTATATATGAGCGATTAGCGTGCGCTAACTTCACAATTATATAAGCCAGGCGCTTTTTGAAGCAGATTTCATTCTTTTTCCTTCGTTTCTTGACGTGCGACCTCGAGGCGATTTCCATCGATCCCGATCGGCGTTCTATTCACATTCCATCACCGTGAGTCGTGCCAACATATTATCATCGCATAATCGTCATCCGTCATCCGAAATCAAGGTATTTTCGTCTAGAACCCTAACTCGTCAAATTTGGGGTTTTTCCGGTTTTGCTAATTGGAACCGAATTATTCCAAGATGTTACGATATTCTTCACCGATTGTGATTATTGAATGATTCCAATCCAGTTTCCTTGATTTTAATCCGCGAAGTATCGATACGGGAGATTTTGCGTAAACCTCGCCCGTATCAATTGGCCGTCTATTGTCGTATATTGTAACCGGGTTATGGGTGTATTCCAAGAGAATATTGTTGTCCGTTGGGACTGAACTGTATTGATCCTTCGTTTAGGAACCGTCGCTTTCCACCGGACCGTTCGTAGTCGTGTTTCATCTCGGTGTCATCAAGAATGTCTCAAAGGCAAGTACATTACAGTTGTTTACAAGTTCTAGTATTTGAATTATGGCTATATGTGGTTGTTGTGGGGAGATATGTGTATGTTCACCTAGGGACGGTCCGGCCAGGGCCTCTAGGTATACGTATTGCCGTGTGTGTGCGTATCACGATCTGTGGTTAGCCACCCAGGGATGTCCGACGGGGCTCTGCGGGGTACGGTGGCCGTGAGTCTCGTGCCATCGGTTAACTTTGAATTATGATTTGTTGGAGATAATGTGTTTTGTGTGTGCATCATAAATATTAGGAATATAAAATGTTTTCTAAAATGACTTTTTGGCGCATATATTCATCGATTAGAATGTAGTTCAAATGGATTGTACTTGCACTAGCGATTGTCGCTAACCCCTTAAATGGGGAAATACTTTTTGTATTTGGTATTGATCGTGAGGACAAGCGAGCACTAGAGCCGTATGAGGATGATGGGCGAGCATGATCTGTCAGTTGATTATTGATGTTCTATATGTCGAATATTTGATATCTTGCTTTGGGGATTTTGTTTTATAAAAACTGGTTTAAGTACTCGAGTACTTCTTTTACAAAATTGTTAATGTTGTGTTCGTGTTTGGGAAATGGATTAATGTTGGAATTTATTGTCGGATTGTAATCTCATTTGAATTGTCGTATTATTGATCATTGTTGTCGTTGTCGAATGTCTTGTTTGGTATGTTAGCCTGGTGGATTCCACAGTGTGGGGTCGCGTACTGTAATATCTTGCAGATATGTAGGGTGTTTGGCATGGAGGTCAAGACTTTAGAAAACTTGATAAGTCTTTAGCGACTCTGCACTTTGGATGTGTCGCGCTCTTTTTGTCCTTAGACCAAGGTTTGTTTTTTCCCATTGGGTTTTCACTTGGTAAGGTTTTTAACGAGGCGACCTATGAGAACATCCATACAATGATGCGTTGTACTTCTGTTCAGCTTAGACCAAGAGGTATTTTTCCCACTGGGTTTTTCCTTGGTATAGTTGTGAGGGCAACTTGACATCTGACTCCTATGATTTGAGGTACTCATCAGGGGGAGTCATTATATATACATCAGGGGAGTATACATGACATGTTATGATGGTGCGTTGCAATCTTTTCCTCATCAAACCTTTGTTTTTCTCATGAGGTTTTGTTTTGGCTTGTAATATGTTTTTACGAAGGCAACATCTTCTGCACCATTATTGTATTAGTGCTCGACACAGGGGGAGTGTTCCGGGAATTATTATTCCCGTGATGTGTCTTACTTAATACTGATTGTAGATACATAGATGAAAGGTTCTAGATCCTTCTAGAGGTAGTAGGATCCTATTAGATGTCTTACCTTATCTAGGAATCCTATGTATGGAATGACTCTCATTGTAATGCCTATATAAAGGCCCCTCTATCAGTGTTATGAATACCATTGATTGACTCTAATTACAGTCTTTTTACTTTCTCCTGAAACAGAAAGTATACTATTTGGTTCGTAGTATAAATAAATTCAAATCATGATTCTATAATATGTTGTTTTCATTATATTTTGAAAAATATACGATGAAAGTGCAGCCTAAAAAAATATAACGGCAAACAATAAGAAATATAATGGTATTAGTATTTAATATTTCCACCAGATAAACTAGTAAAATACTAAAACTAGATTTTCGAGGTCCTATCATTATTTAATATAATATTATTAAAATGTGGAAAGGGCAATGACAATAATCTAATACTCATTTAGGGTTGAGCATGGTGCCGGACCCGACCGGACCGACCCGGTCCTGAATAGATCGGATTATAAATGTTCGGACTTTATCGACCCGAAGCCCGGACCTGTTCGGAATCGGGCCAACCCGGTCCGGACCCGTAAAATCGGGTCGGTCCGGACTGGCCCAGTTCTAATTCGATTTAGTAAAAAAAAATTGGCATATTAAGTGTTCTGTAATTACATCTAAAATGATTTATTCTTTACATACTTCCATAAAATACACTTATCAATCTTAATATCTTCATTTAGTCATCAAACTCTCAAGTTCAACGATATTTTAAGATAAATAAACTTAATTAGAATAATATGAAATCATAATCGAGCCATTAATCATCATTCATATCCGTAAGGATAGTCGAGTCGGTAGAATAGGTGAGCGCGCGACTGAAAGATCATGAATTTGATCTTCACTGCCAATACTTTCTCGGTTGAGCTTATTACACAGTGCTTGCCTAACGTAATTTACACGATTGAAATAGTTTACAGACTATTACGTTCAATCTAAGGGTTTCTCCAATATGCATTCGTAGAGTAGCGCTGCGGGTTCCCACGTTATTAAAAAAAAAATACTCATGCATCATACTTAGATGTACTTTAAAAAAAATTAATTTATCACAATAAAAAGTTCTATTCTCAAAACAATTAATTCAAGAATTTTAAAAATAATTAACCAAACCAAACCAAACATACCCAGTATATCCCGTTCAGAGCAGGGTCTGGGGAGGGTAAGATGTACGCAGACCATGCCCCTACTTATTACGGTAGGGAGGTTGTTTCCGTGAAGACCCTCAGCTTAGTGCACAACAATATATTTAGTGAAAAATACAAAGGGAATCATATGATACGAAAAAACTCAATACCATACCTGAGTCCATGGCTTAATCCACATGGGACTTACCTAAGAGGCATTTGGCTACTTCACTCCCGATGAACGCTGCTCAAACAGAAGAGAGGTTGACTCCGCCCTCAGCTCCCTGTCAAAAATACACCACACGCAAAAGGTAATAGGATAAAATATACAATAAATGTAAAAATGCAATGCTCTAGGTCAAAGCTAACCGAGACAACCCAACCCTAAGGCTCTCAACTACAGCACCACTCCCAACTAAAGAATCCAAAACTCTGATCTGGCGCCTCCAAGCGCACCTATCAACTGTCATGGTCTCGGAAAGGTTTAAGGCCTTCAAATCCAATCTCAGTTGCTCCTCCCACGTCCTCCTCGGTCTGCCTCTCCTCCTCTCCCCGACAACTACTAAACTCTCGACCCTCCTCACCGGAGAGATGCCTGCCTCCTGCGGACGTGGCCAAACCATCTCAATCTCCCTTCCCTAACTTTCGCTGAAATGGGCGCCACTTCTAGCGCGTTCCTGAAGACCCCGTTCGAGATTCTATCTAACATTATGCGACCACACGACCAGCGTAACATTTCACCGCCCAACATTCGGAGCCATACAACATTCTGGGTCGAATTGCCGCTCTATAGAATTTACCCTTCAACTTTAGAGGGACTTTCTTGTCGCACAGGACCCCTGTCGCTGCTCTCCACCCTAGCCACCCCGCCTTGATGCGATGAGTGACATCATCTTCACACTCACCTTCCTTCTGAATGATCGAACCCGAATACTTGAACTTATCCGTACGGAGAACGAACTGATCCACAATCATTACCTCTACATCTTCCTCGTTGGCCTCACCACTAAAGTTACACCAGAGATACTCTGTCTTAGACCGGCTCACACGCAAGCCCTGGGATTCTAACTTAGACCTCCATAGCTCCAACTTCGAGTTCACCTCCCTCTTCGACTCCGCCACTCACACAATGTCGTCAGAAAAAACATGCACCACGGGATGCCATCTTGTGTCCTCCGCCACTAATTACGGAGTATATCTTAACGAAAATAGACTATATAAATGAGAATGACTAATTTAAAAAGAATAAGTATAATTTTTTAAAATAACTAAAATTTAAAAATAATATATCTTAACCAAAATAGACTATATAAAAGCTGAGTAATTACTCGATCCAATTTCGGGTTTGACAGAAATTAATGTTGACTCAGCAACATACTTTGTCACTCCGCATACGTGGCCAGAATTCGTTGGCTGATCCATGTGTCTGTCTGCCCACATATAATTTAACCAGGCTTTAGTTTAAAACCAGAAAATTTAATTTCTGCATATTCATTTGATTACTTTGGTCGATCTAAAATTCGACAGAGGACGGAAATCACAATCGATTTGATCCGCGCGGATTCTCAATTCTACAGGTAAGATTTCACCTGCTCTTTCTCTTGAATTAATCATTTTTTTTTTTTCATTTTTTCGAAATTGGTCGGTGGATCTGCATTTTTTGGTTCTGCAGTGGATTTTATGTCGATGAATGGAATATGAACAGATAATAATTTCTGGATTTCGAACCGGAAATTTGTTTTGATTATTCATTATGGATTTCGCACCGGAAAACGCTTTTCTCGATCTGTAAATTTTGTATCTGGATTGTGCCTTCAGTTGTTATATCGATTAGGGAACATTTTTGTATGCACTTTGTACCAATTAAGCCGTATCTGATGTTCTGTTTGTTCATAGATTTTCGAGGTTTTCTTCAATAATTGTCATTCAGGAGTACCTACCCAGTACCCTCGAGTTCTTAGCAGGGGCGGAGCCAAGCGAAGAAGACATATACACAGGGGTTTGGGGGTGGCAGACCATGAAATTTATTTTTATGTTATTGTTAATTATTTACCATATATTAACTTAAAAACTTTAGAAAACAAATATTCTTTTTTTTTCTATGACGGGGAACCCGCAACCGCTACTCTTCGCATTGGATAAACCTCGGATTGGAGGTAATAGCCTGCAAACTCCGTCAACTAGGTAAACCATACTACGCAAGCCCTGTGTGACAGGCTCAACCAAGAAAGTGTTGGTAGGGAGAATCGAACTCGTGACCTTTCAGCCCCGCGTTCACCCACTCCACCAACTTAGCTACCCTTTCGGGTAGAAAACAAATATTCTTCTGAATGAAACAAATGCAAATACTAAACGCCCTAGATATTTGTTTACCTTCTAAAATACTAAACTGGCTTCATCCCAAATCGACGAAGTGTGAGATTTATGTGCGAGTTATAAGATGCTCCATGTGCATCAATAATAGCTGCATTTTTTTTTCATTTCTTCTGCTAATTATTACATTGTTCCTCTTTTTTGCACATTAGCCCTTTTTTCATTCCTGGGTTTTGTTTTGAATTTTCTTCAAATTTGTTGGGAGTGCAGAAATGGCAACTGGTGGAGCCGCTCCGCAGAGAGGAACCGCAGCAGCAGCTGCCGCTAACCTTCGTAGGAGGAAGACAGCTGGTGGTGGGACCGCCGGAGGTGCAAGTGGAACCATGCTCCAATTCTACACAGACGATGCCCCAGGACTTAAGATTTCTCCCAATGTTGTCCTTGTTATGAGTATCGGCTTCATTGCTTTTGTTGCGGTACTTCATGTCATGGGGAAGCTCTACTTCGCCCGCAAAGAGTAGAATGGGACTTTCTAGTTTTCCCCTAATGTTGGGAGGTTTGGCTTTCAGGCGAGAACTATAAAATTAGTGGGTTCCATCGAAAAAGTTTATTTTCAGTTTACGACTTTGTAAGAATCAAGCGGAAAGCAGGCATTTTGAGTTGTAGCAGTACGATTACAAAAATGGTCTAGAATGTTGTGTGTTGATTTTCCCTTGATTTCCCTTCTTTCTCGTTAATTGCTTTGCGGAAAGCCAAGGTTGGTTGAATGACCAAAACGGGACAACCTATATCATCATACATTGTTGAATTGTTTTGTAGATGCTACCGACTTGGGGTAAATTCCCAATTGTTGGACGCACACGCACACACCAATATATGAATGTTGATTAAATAGTAAAACGAGTGACATTTTCTTTTATTGCCCTGTTTAAAAGAAACCTAAAAACCAAGTTGTAGGTAAGAGTAACCGCCGAGCATATACTCGGACCGGTTTTGTCCGTAAACAAAAATACAGGCCTCAGTTCATATAAATTGGTCATATGCATATGGAAAAGGTCGTGGTCCTATTTCTGCCGAACCAATGGGAGCAACTCAGTTCATATAAATTGGTCATGGATTGGGCGTCCCAATCCTTGAACGAACACCCCCTAACAACAGCAACATGAGTAACGGTTCTTTTGTTCTCATGATTTTGATACGTAAATGCAAAGTATAATGCCAAAATTTAAATATAATAGATACTAACATTTGTATGATGTACGATGGCCTGATTGGATCTTAGCAAAATCTTTTTCTCAAGATTTCGAGCAGTACATGAATACAAACACATGCTTGGGGGAAATAGGAAAGAAACCAAATCAATGCAATAACCACCTATCCGATTTTTTTATTATTATTTTCATTTCAAAGAGAAACTTATGAATTTTAAATCAACACAGTTCGTGTATCTATTGGAACTCAATCATGAAAAGAATCTCTAATAGTAGAATGAGCAATCAAGATCGTACACACACACACACACATACAGCGTCTGGAGTCCGGGCCTAGTGGACAGTTGGAATCTGTATTTACATCTGGTGTTCAAAGTCGCAACCTAAAGAGCTCACAAGTACACAAAAAAAGCCTAATTAATGCATATTGTCAGGTATTCCACCCGATACTACACTGTCATCTACAGGTTTGGGTCCTCCACAAGACCTCGACACCGATTCAAATAGCTTCTCAATCTCCGGTGCACATCTTGTGAAACTCCTACTCCAGAAATTGTACCTAGGATTCTGTTTATAGGAACGGCCAAAAAAGAAAATGTGTCAAAACCACCAAGGTAAAGAGCCTCAGGCTGGATAATAATCAATCGACCACGAAATCGAGGGTGGGAAAAACATTACCTTGATGAGCTCGATAAATGTTATTAAAAGACCCCAAGGATGAGGCCTGTTGACTATCAGCCGTTCCAGAAGGACCCGGGTGATTTGCTCCTGAATCATTTCCTGCTCAAAGTAAAGAATGAATAAATACATCAAAAGTAGGCTAAGATACGGTTTCACATCGGGCTATAGCTCGATTATTAGAGGTTAAGAACCTGAATGCTGTCATTGGAAAAAATAAACAAGGAGTAAATGATAGTTTAAACCATTTGTCTGTGGCAGTTTTACTTTGAGGAAAAATATTTAGTGCTAACCACCTCCCCCCCCCCCCAAAAAAAAAAAAAAATGCACACACCTGGTTCGACTCGGCAAAGAGGTAAAGAAGAATGAAAGAGAAATAATGTGTGTGGTTGTTGGGATATCGTAATTGGTTGGCAACAGCATTCAAGAATAGGTAGCGGCCCTCCGTGTCAAGATCCATTATCAACGTCTGGAAAATGTCCAAAGCAGCACTCACCAAGAAAGCAGTCATATTAGCCATGGATTGTGAATGAGAAGGGGCTCTTGCTTGCAACTGCTGAATAGCCTAGACAAAATTTCCAAAGGATTTATTTCAAAAAAGAAATTAAAACTAAAATAAGACAACCATGTACCCAAGGTGGAGAAGGATGGATGCTCAATTCCCTAATTATTTTTCCAGTTAATTACAAAAGACACCCTTGAGCTTCAAAATAATTACAAAAAGAAATCCAATTAATGATATTGCACCCTTTTGTTCATAAAATAACCAGGATCTTTGTGATGTCTTCAGGGAGCATTTGTAATTTTGAGAGAGAATGGATTTATATCATTTTTGTTTCATTTTTTTCATTAGGCCAAACATTGGGGGCGGTATTAGTAATTATAGGTATTATTATTTTAAGATATTGTATCAGCAACCAGCCTATGTACTAATGATATACCTGCATCCCAACATAAAGTACAAGGGAGTTGATCAGGGGTACATTGTAACGGGTCCCAGCACGAGCCGCATCAGTTGGGAAAAGCAGAACCTTTTGTTTCAACTCAGCCAGAAAAGAGGACCCTTGTTGCCTTGTCTGTCAGATGGGTTATAGAAACAAAGTGGGGGGAAATCAGAATCAAATTTTATACTCGGCTTCTCTTAGACAAGCAGATTTTCTCTTTATTTTGCTACTCGGCTCAACATAATTTTAAAAAAAAAAAAATATGAAGTGGGTTTTCACTAATGTTCACCTTGAGATACTCATCCACATCATTCTTGATTTGCTTAGCTTTAAGTACTGCATCAACCTCGGAAAGTATTCTTGGCGATTGACTAATCTCCACTAGCAAATCAATCTAAAGTATCACATAAATTAGTGAATTAATCTTCAGAATTAATTTACAGATCCAGCAAAATGTATATATACATTTTAAACGTACAAACCTTTAAGTTGGGAGTAGAAGGATCTGGTAGTCTCATATTGCGAGGAAATGCACTAAGTATTATATTTCGCATCTGTATACAGCTCGGAGGGATGACATCACAAAAACTGAAATGATAATCACAAAGGAACTCTGGAAAATCATGAAGTAGCACCAACAACACTCTGAGTGTCCCTTTATATAGAAAGTGAACCTAAAGATACACAAAAAAACGAACAAGTAATTGACTAAATCGGCATATTATATAATGGTTCACAAAAAAAAGGAAATCTCATAAACTAGGAAACAGACCGGTTCTCCAAGTTCGGCATTCCTAAGGAATGGCTCCATAAATTGAAACAAGTCTACCAGCAATCTCTGGAAATAGGGCCATCCTTTCTGTGCATTTGATGTGAGTAATTTTGGCATGAAACTTCTATGACTAACCAATTCAAGCCATGCAAAGCTGAAAGAAAAAATAGTCAAGTTAGTAGTGCAAAAAGCACATCAATATCATCATCATCATCATCATTATCATCAACAACTGCACCTTATGTTGGGGCCGGTGGCATGAAAACTATAGTGCCAATTAATTGTCAAAAAATAGTCAACACTACGATTCATGCAAAAGACAAAGTGGCAAAGTTTTACGCCGGATGCTCTTCGTGTCGCAACCTTCATATGAAGGAAAAATGAGATGAAATTCCAAAACCATCAAAATCATAGGCTTTTCCAGTTACACGGAAAATATCATGAGATGCTGATGAATCGAGATAATTGCTAGTCATGTCACATTACGTGATTGATATTATAAAATCATCACGTACATCATGGAACATGACTCACGTGCAAAAAGCACATACGTTCTTAAAATGATCAATCACCCCCGCCGCGATGGCAATAACATGGTAACGGCATTCGTATATGCAAATTGACGGTTAAAGAAATGTTTGTGATATAAAGAAAATAGGCTGAAAATATAAGACAGCAACATTTGAGCAGAAAAGTTTGCCATATATGACATGTTTACAGGCACCCTACACGAGCAGACAACCCCACCTAAAAAAAAAGTATGCCAAGAAGAGAAAATATACCAATATACTTGATTCAACACAAGATACTAGTCATGCATCGGGCATCAAAACTCAAACCACAAACCTGAATCCGGGAACCTTTAGCGGCTGAATTGCATGGAAAGAGTTTGCTAAAGTTGTCAACACCTGAAAAGTTTAAGCTGACATGATAAGAAACACACAAACCTAGAAGCAAACACTGAAATTAACCCGTGATCATTGATCACAAACAAAACTAGAATAAAGAAAAGATAAGCAACAGTAAATTTATAACAAAATTGCAGCATACCTGAAAATTTGCACCATCAAAAACTGTCTCCAAGGAACACAAATCAAGCAGCCAATTTATAAACAGCCTAAAAAATGGTCGGGGATTAAAGCCAGCCTTCTTCTCCTCAGAATCTTTTTGGATAAACTTCACGGTCACAGCAAGAACCTTAAGGAACCATTGTCGAGCATATTAACAACCCAAACAGTCAAACACACAACAGGAAGGCATAAAGCTTTAAAAATTAAACTACCTTGGGCAGAAGAGAGAGTTTACTGGTTCCCTGGTCTACAGGGCAAAACTGAAAAGAACCCAAATAGCAGAGAGAATCAGAAAATAAAAATTGAAGGACCATGCTTTACAAAAAATAAGAGTGGATAGCCACAAATACTTTTAAAATGCCAATTTAACAATGCCTACCTTCAGAATTGAGAAAACCAACTTCGCATAGATATCAATAGCAAGGAATGAGAGTGGATGTCCCTGATGTGACTGGGAAGAGTTCGAATTGATCACCTCAGATGATAAACAATGAGAGACAGAGAGTTCCTGAAGTTAAACCAACACATATTCAATATTCCAAACTCAACAATTTAAATCGTGAGAACAGGATATTCACCATGATTCGGCGGAGAAAACGATCTGATGTTTCATCTCCTTTAAGCAGGCCTCTCTGCTGTAAGTGTAAGACGTAACGGGCACAAGCAGCATCATTTGCGCCAGGAAGTTCACATATCTGGTACCATTCAGCAAACAGCACAGAAACCTATGTGCAGTGCATACAGAGAGAGAACAAGAAAATATGATGAGAATTTCTAAAATGCATACCAACATATGTGGCTTCTTGTAAGCAAGAATTACTAATTAATGGCGATAAATGGACCAGAATGCTGAATACCCTAAAAAGGTCTTTGTAGAGACGATTCAAATCTCAAACACATGTTAGTGAGAGAGAGAACAGAAAACAAATACTGCTTGGAAATTCATTTCCTACTAAACAAGCAGAAAGCAAGCACCACACACACACACACACACACACACACACACACACACATATATATATATATATATATACATACTTTTCATTCCAAATCGCAAGCACGCGCTCGGATGCAGAAAGATACCCAAGCTATTTAATGCATTAGCGATAAATTAGTTAACCAGAGACGGACATATAAATCAACATACTGCTACCATTCACAGATACAAAGAGGTGAGAAAACCATTGGAACCATTAAAATAAGAACAACGTAGTACCAAGGATGAACAAAGAGCCAAGTTAAACTTAGCACCTGCTCATGAAAACCAGCAGGATCTGAATTCACCAACTCCATGGCATTGTGGTCTTCCCTGCTTGTTGCAGGAGGCCCAGTAGCCTGTTCCACACATTAAGATATAGACTTCAGAGACCCATTAAAGAGACCCAAAAACAATCAGGATAGACAAGAGAAAACAAAGTACTTCAGAGACCTTATCCCTGGAAGTTTTCGTCGTATCCTCTTTACCAACAGCCACAGAAGATAAAGCTGTGGCATTAGCAGGGTTCTTAGCAACTTCAACCAGCTGTTGTAATGACTCTGGAGACCCAGGTCTTGCAGCGAGCTGAAAAGATATACACAACCCTCAGCAACCCACACATGTATAAGAGAAAGTAAAGAGAGAGAAGAAAATAGAATGTGATAGAAATGAGCAAAAGTCATGCCTTTGCCAGAGCATCAACCAGATTGTGTAGTTCTGATATCACTTTAGAATCATTGATAACCAATGTTTGGATAAGAGAAATGGCAAAATCAGTTGCAGGCTCTGCACATTAAACAGGTGGAGTGAATTAATTGATCTGATTCAACAAATTGAACCACTAATTTGTGATGCGTACTGTTTCTTCCTGCGTCAAGAAGCTTTGCCATATGGACATTATATTCAGCAAGATTCAATAATTCACACCGGATAAGACCAATGGTAATATTTTTATTAAACTTCCTATCCTCCTCCGAGTATATCACCTGTCAAAACCGCAACAAAAAGGTAAATCACAGTTATCAACACATCAATTTTCACACATAGAATCTGATACAGGCAATCTTCTGATAGGATAACTTGACAACAATTACAATAGTAAATATAGAGGCTCTCAAACAAAAGCGAAAACTAGCAATGTGCCTTGCATCCCCCCCCCCCCCCCATAGGCCTACACATGCAAAAAACCATCGAACTCAAAATAGAAAAAGCGTAATTGGAGCTACAACGAATTAGTAGTGTCAGCAATGGAAAACCCACAATTCAGGCTAGGATAGCAGAACTACAACTTAATGTGACAGTAGGATCTTATACCACACAAACCACCAACAGTGTAACCGTATCTTCAAAATAAAGGACCAAAACCAGAACTGGAAGACAAAATCAGAAGGGCCTCATACCAGTTTGAGTTAAGAGCTAAGAAGTCACCAAAAAGTATCAGTTTATCATCTTCAAAACAGTAGAGAATAGAACTGCAAAGCCTTCGTTAAAGTGCCAATTAGGAACTATTTTTTAAAGGTGAAGTCTAAAGTGATATATTCCATCCACACTCATAAAAATGGGAAGTAAACCCACATAGTATCATATAAGTTGATTAATTTATAAATCAAAAGAACCAACGAGTAACTTCACAAGTAAACTCCCCTTCCCCTCTTCTGTTTGTTTCAGAGAACCTGCTACCCTTTTTCGAATAAAAGATGAAGTACTTCCCAATAGCCGAGCAAACATATAATAATGGACTACACTATTGCATTGATTTATCAGTTGATCATACCCAACTAGTGAGTTCCTTAACTACAAGCTTGCTAACATCACGAATAGCAGCCAGGATCGCAAGGTGAGCATCGACATGAGCACTATTAGTTGCATTTTCATACAAACCCTTGAAAGCCTGCAGCATTAAAGGAAAAACAAATAAGAATGTGAATTTGAGATGTCATTCAAAAAAAAAAATGGAATGATCATATCACCTTCTGAGCCACAGCAAGGGCAGCTTCATCCCGGCTAATACATCTCACAATAACTGCTGGAACCTCAGCAATAATTCCCTGCAAGAGACCATATTTGACAACAAGATATAGAATGCGATGCATTCACCCAAAAAAAGCTTTAACATGAATCTTTTCCAAGACAAATATAGCGAAGGAAAGCAAATATTGAAATGAATGCTTATGCATGTGTTTTTTAAAGTAGTTTTTACCTGAATCTCAATCTCTGTAGCATCATTAGCCACCAAATTTTCAAGCTGAAAGGCATTCAGATAAGTACCCGGTAAATGAAACAAAATAAAGCATAATACTTCCTCCGGCCCCAATTTGTTTGTCCCATTTGACTCTTTACAGTCTCTAACGCGTTACTTGACCATTAATATCTTACATTATATAGTAATAATAATAAAAATAAAAATAATAGATAAAAGTATACTTTTCATATCATAAAATATAAATATAAATAAATTTACTAAATCTAATTTTATATAAAAATACATGTATTTATAAGCAACTAATGGTCAAAGTTTATAAATTTCGACCCAAAAAAATCAAATAGGACAAACAAATTAGGATGAGGGAGTAATATCCGCCCAATTACTTGCCATACATGATTAGCAAGTCAAAAGCCATCAGACAATATGTACATATACACACTAGAAGGAGGAGAAATAGATATGTTTAGTAAACCTTCTCTGAGATAGTCTGGTACTTATCCAGTGCATCGCCTGTGGTCATCAAATGCTCTGAGACAGCACTTCCAGGACGCTCCGAAGATAAAGCTGCATTAATAGGCTGTGCAGCATTTACAGATGCCTGAAGTGATGAAACCACAAATGAATAAGTACACATCCAAAACATTTATGTTGCTATTCTTATAGATAATTTACTCACCTTTACAGAATTAAAAGGTTCAGTCACTTCCAGATCAGGAGAGGAAGCAGGAGGAAATGAAGCAACAGTGTCATTTTCAAGACTTTGTTGACCATCACCAATGGCAACATAGGGTGAGGAAACACTGCAATATCAGTTGTTGTGGAAAATAAATCAGATATTCTGTGAAAAAAGAGTAATAATGAGGGAACAGAAGCAAAAAGAGCTCGACAAAACCTTGCAGGAATCTGGACTCCAACAGCCTCTACGTAATCCATACTAACTTCCAAAGTCTTGGGAACAGCACCAAGTCCAGTATTTTCAAGGCCAGATGAGTACTTGCCTGAGGTTATTTGGCCAGATGCAGTTGCAGAAGCAAACTGCCGGGACAATCCACCACTGCCAGATATAGCGGAAGGGCCAACCGATAGAGAATTTGAGCACTGACTGGAGCAGTTCTGCCCTGGAAACCTAGCAAAATCCTACAAACAATAGAGTAACGGAAGTGAGATACAACAATTTTCATCAGATTCAACTTGGAAAGATGTTTCCAGAGGCAATCATCAACTATCCACCTCATAAACTCGCTGCTGTGAATGTGACAGGTGGCCAGGTTTGGGTCGAAGGGCCTCCGGTAGTACACCCATTTGACCTTGGGCATACATGCTAGCATCAAAAAATATGGGACCAACACTCTCTCTATGCTTTCTCCTGATAGAGAGCTGCTGTAAAATTTCTCCATCAATGGTTTGAACTGCCTGTAAACAAGATTACAATGCGACCAGGTGACAGCAGAAAATGACGGTCAGCTCCAATTCCCAAAATACAGAACTTGAGAAAGTTTATGACTAATAAATTTTATATCAGTGCCAAGTTACAGCTACTGTTCTACATAGAAATTGCATTCCTCTACAAAGAGCTTCCTCATCTTACTGATAGTAAATTGAGACACAAACGAACAATCTAATACGAGCCACTCATGATTAGCGAACAAGATAAAGCCAGACATGTGTCATGCATTTACTCAGGTCAGTCATGGAAGCTGCTAAGCAGCAATATTAAAATCATGGGCATTACAGGTAAAACGAACCAAAATCATCATGGACTGCAAGCAAAAAACAGGCTGTATAACGAAAACCCCTGAAATGAGCGGATTCCTACAAACTATTTTTGGAATCCCGACAGACATTTAAAGGAATTAAGATAATGTGTTTGCCAGAAAAAACAATATTCAACAATTATTAACCTCTTAAATCTCATCAAAAATAATAAGAAACCCAGTAGCATCCTACAAACCAATGTTTTAAAAGGCAAGAAACGAGTTTCAAGCATTTTGGCTGGACGAAGCAAGGCGTAAGCCTCGAGGCACATTGAGGCGTAAGCCTCTATAAGATTTAAACAAAAAAGAATCTAAAAATCTCATGAAAATATCATAATATCGATAGGGACTACTAAAAGAGCAAGAAAGTAAAAATTAAATTACTATAATTTCGTAGTGTTGAGGCGAAACCTCAACTTTTACTTTATTTTTCTCCAATTAAATCACAAAGAAGGCGTAAATTAGGTTACTTTTTTTTAATTAAATTGCATTCTCTAGCAAAATTTTAACAAGATTTTGATATTCAATTATCTTTTGTTGATGTTCAAAATATTAAATGCTTTTTGATTAATAACAATTTTTTATGTGTTCTTTTTTAGTTAGGTCATAACCATTTTAAATTAAACCTTAATCCTTTAATAACTCAATTCTCATCATCCAACCTGCCACTCCCACTTCTCACGTCTCAGACCTGGCGTTCTCGCTTCTCCCTCCTGGTATGTTCTTTTGTTTAGATGAGACGTCTCATAGGCGAGGCGTAAGCCTCAGCAAAGGTGGGATAGACGCCGCAGCTTCGCTTCAAGGCGCGCCTTGAGGCGTGCAACTCGAACGCCTTTTAAAACACTGTTCCAAACTAACATGCTTTCGGATTTTTCATTTCCATTTTAATGTAAATACTTTTTTTTGTCCAGAATCACATGAAATCAATCTGAAAGTTATACAAGTTCTTTTTCTTTCACTTAAATAGGTGAGACGTCTCATAGGCGAGGCGTAAGCCTCAGCAAAGGTGGGATAGACGCCGCAGCTTCGCTTCAAGGCGCGCCTTGAGGCGTGCAACTCGAACGCCTTTTAAAACACTGTTCCAAACTAACATGCTTTCGGATTTTTCATTTCCATTTTAATGTAAATACTTTTTTTTGTCCAGAATCACTTGTCAGAAAGCTCTGGATGAAGCATGAAATCAATCTGAAAGTTATACAAGTTCTTTTTCTTTCACTTAAATAGTATCAATTCACCTACCTTCTCTGTTGCAGCTTGTTCAATCAACACGCAGCCAAGGTCGAGATTATCATTAGTCACAAGCTGAATAGCTTGTTCAAGAAGTTCACTTGATATGCTCAAGCCCTGAAGTGCGTTCCTTAGCTGTCCTGATATTGAGCCGCGCAAAGGTTCCTAGCAGTGACAATAGAATCTTATGAAGACAGGTAAGGTAGAAAAGTAACTATAGATAATATAAACAAGTGCGATAAAAGCACGTGGTGATAGAAAGCATCTCAACCTTGCAGGTTACATGAGCTAGACTCCCTGCCAACCTTGCAACCATCAAATGTGCCGCATTGTTTATAAGGGTGGCATCCGGTTCCATAGCATAGTCCTGCAATTAGAGAACAAATACTTCTTTAGTCAATCTTAGTTGTCAAACTTGGCAAGTCAAGATATTGGCAAAACGCATACCTTCAAAACAAGTTCCTTGGTTGTCTGTGTTGCTATAGAAACACTTCGTTGCACAATACTTGACACAATCTCGTTAACCGCCCTCTCCATGGAAGTTGGAAGAATACTGCAGCAAACAATGAATAACTTGGAAAGGGTCAACGTATTTGTCATGAAATAAATGAACAATCACATAAATTCAAACCTCTGGAAATGCATGTGTAGGCCATATGCCTGAAGCTTTTTATTGACAACAACTTGTTGTTCAATATTAACAGCTGGCACAGGAAGCTGCAAACAAAACAGGTACATAGATCCAGCAAATAACTTTTGGCCCAAATAACTATGGAAACAATAACAAATAAAAATACGAAGGGAGCTGATTAGCTGAAAACTGTGTATGTCCTTGTAGATCAACGAGTAGGCTTACCTGAGGAGAAGGATGCTGAGGTAAAACCAGATTAGGACGAAGGCCCGGAGCAGAAGGATGCTGATCACCGAATCCTGGGCTTACCAACTTCTCATCTTCCGGCAATGGTCCGGGTGAATGATGAACAGACGTGCCATACTTAACCCAAGGAAACACATAATCAACATCAAAGTCACTTACTGTACCGGAACAGAACTGCTGAAGCACTAACCTGAGCTAATAGCCGTGAATGTTCAGCATGATGGGATGGAAGGGCAACACCCAGGGGTCCCTCCACTTGCTTCGCTGTCGATATTACTCCAGACTTTGGCTCATTTATTATTGGTGGCTGCGGTCCACTATCTTTATTCGAGAAATCAGGATTACCTTCAACTTCTCGGACCTTATCCTTCAGCAGAGAAGTTGGTGTTACACCCTTAAGGTCAACACCAAGGTTCTTGAACAGGACCTGAGAGTTAAAAAAAAAACTCGTGTGTAAATCCACTTCAGCAGTTTGTCACCGAGATAAATATAACAGATCTGTTATAGAAATACCTCAATCTGAAATTTGAGATTCATTTTCAAATTTGGCATTGCATAAATTTCAGCAATCAATCCAAGAATACCCATGGTCCACGGGTTAGGAGGTTGATATGCAACACTGGTTGAACATGGTTCCAGAATCTGGAACAAGCACACAAAGTGAGGGAAAAAAAAACACTACAGCATCACAAGTATTCAACACAGCCTATAGACTCATACCTTCGAAGTAAAAGGAATAACCGCTATCATGAGTCCCTTTTCATATGCCTGTAAAAACAAATAATATAAAGTAACAGCAACTTCAAATAAATAAGGATAAAGCAGCCAAGGCCGTCAAAAGTTCCAAAAACTGTCTCCAACTATTCTGCATGTACTCAGAAATGAATAAAAGAAAAGCAACCTCTATAATCAGCGATTTGGGATCTATATCGCGTGCCCTTAGAACATGATTTTTGCCAATTGTAATCTTCCCAAGCCAGCTTCCTAAATTTTTCAGCAACGAACGCTCTTCCGCCCTAGACTTTATAAGTTCTGATCCTAAGAGGACCTGAAGAGCAGCATGGACAACATACATGAACACCAATCATTTTGAACAGAACAAGGTAATTAAGGACAATCCAAACCTTGCAGTTCTCGTATGTGGCTTGAACAATCTCCTTGTTCAAAGGCTTCAAATTTACTTTATCAAGAAACTTCAAGTACATATCATGAAAATTCGTCTCGATGCTTGCCCTGTGAATAAGGACAAGAATCGAAAAAAAAATCTTTATTTATCCTATACTTAACTCCTCCAATAGCTGCAGTGAACTGCAGCATAGAGGAAGGACTCAGGAAATGAATTGCTTGAAAGATCAATACTGTATTAGCAGAGTTGAAACATAGATGGAAAGCAGAACTCTCACCTTTTCATAACCATATATTGAGCAAACCAGGAATAGTATTGCTCATTCAGTATTTCAGTAAATTCTTTGGCTTTATCCTCGATATTTGCGGCATCCAAATTATTGATAATAAAAGATATCTTATCCTGAATTTCTGATGCGGGAGCCTATTCAAAGAAGGAAGACACGACAAAATAATCAGGATACCAAGAGGAACATGTTACTGCAGCACCGGGTAAATATCACTAGTCATGGACTACACAAAGATGGTTTTGAGTACATAGAGCTAATACACAAACGTAATGTACTGAGTTTGTTTATCAAATAAAAGGCACAAATAAACAACATAGAACATGTGCTAGATTTCACCTTCGAAGTTCTAGGCCACTAAGACATAAGGGCATTGTTTAAGCTTGTTCAGGCGAAAATATCCTCCGAGTTTGTGACTAGTACAGAGAACTTGGTAGAGTAGAGTATAAATGCAGGCTCAAGTAAAAAATTGATCTTCAGGCCAAACAAATAAATGCCACCTACTTTGGATGTACGATATGTTACTACGTATGCATGCACACACTAAAATCGGGTGCCATGCAGTGGAGAACACCCAATCACAATGAATAGATGGTTACAATATTTTTTTTTGCGAACTTTTAGCTCAAAAGTTTCTGCCCCATCATGGAATTGCTTGGGAAATTCTAGGAAAGAATCACTCGTTCTTACTTTTCCAAACATCAAACACATCAAGCTAATATTTTACTAAAAAGTTAAATCATCAGATCGTCACTTATCCTCACATTTCCATCTTTTAAATCGACTCTCAAAATTTATTTTACACATAATATCTTCATAGAGTTCTCTTAAAAAAGAGGAACGGAAGATCAAGCAATCACACCCTTAGACTTTTTCCCTCGACATAGTTGGAAATGGTGAAAGAATACATTTAGATCTCTATTTTAGCAAATGGACAACCATGTAAACATTCAAAACAGAACAAATACGAGCATTCCATATGAAATGGAGAAAACATTGTACATGCAGGCGCCTGCATGCATAGATACATAATAATGGCATATTCTAGCGGGAAAAATGCATCGATGTACCCTGTGTTCTCATAAATCTGCACGGATGTACCATGTGTTTTGTAAATTGCACATGTGTACCTCGTGTTCTTTATAACCATGCACAGAAGTGCCAAATCATCCAACATAATGGAGAGTGTTCTTCACTCGCCTGATGTTCGACTACGGAAGTAAATTTAGGTATTTTTATGACTGGATTGACCAAAATACCCTCTAAGTAGTGAAATAAATAACCTCTTTTAATCTCCTAAGTATCTCTTTTGTGCATATAAATATATTCTTTTTAAATGTTCAAAAATATGATAATTTTTTATCATTGTAATTTAATATTTCAACGAGCACAACACTTAAAACAATATCAATACCTTTCTTTACCATTTCTAGAAGTTTAAATTTTTACCATAATACATATAATAAATAGGAAAATTCATAAGAAGACAAAGTTTAATATAAAATAAAATTTGTTTTATTTTCGGTGTAATTTTAAACTTTTGAGCCGATTTCTTATAAACTTTTGAGCCGATTTTCACCATAATTTTTCTATATTAAACAAATTATAAAATAGTGTTCCTATTCATAAGAATACAAAGTTTCCTATATTTTAATATAAAATTCTATAAAATAAAATTTGTAATTATAAAATAGTATCTTTTGATTTTTAAACTTTGTCTTTGCAAGTTCCTCTGTCTTAAATTGTTTTTTGAGTTTAATACATTTTTTTATTTTCACCATACACTAGTTTAATATTTTATTTTATATTAAACTTTGTCTTCTTATGAATTTTCTTATTTATTATATGTATTATGGTGAAAATTTAAACTTCTCGAAATGGTAAAGAAAGGTATTGATATTATTTTCAGTGTTGTGCTCGTTGAAATATTAAATTACAATGATAAAAAATTATCATGTTTTTGAACATTTAAAAGAATATATTTTTATGCACAACCTGAAGAGATACTTAGAAGATTAAAAGAGGTTATATATTTCACTGCTTAGAGGGTATTTTGGTCAATTCAGTCATAAAAATACCTAAATTTACTCTCATAGTCGCACACCAGGCGAGTGAAGAACACTCTCTGTTATGTTGGACGGTTTGGCACTTCCGTGCAAGGTTATAAAGAACACGAGGTACATCTGTGCAATTTACAAAACACAGGGTACATCCGTGTAGATTTATGAGAACACGGGGTACATCTGTGCATTTTTCCCCATATTCTAGCAGCGTGGTAAACAAAGTATTAGATTCAAAGGAGAGTATAGCCTTGAATAATCTATTGATTTTTCAAATATCTTCAAGAAGATAAAAAAGAACGAAATACAATACAGTAGTGGGACGCTCAAATTGTCAATATGCAGAATAGCCAAACAATCCAATCCTAGAGTGGAAGCAGAGTAAATGTACAAAACCGTTACGTTGAAAGTTGCAACCACTTGTAAGCTGCCTTTAGATGGTCAAAGAAATTAACATAGTAGTACAGAGCCTTAACAAAGCATTCAAGAAAAGTTGGTTCATAAACAAGCAAGAAAACGCCTGAGTAACATGGCTCCAAATGGAAACAAATAACATCTCAAGACAACAGAAAGCAAGCACCTCTATGGGAGTTTCTCTCCTCTCGGCAGCGGCAACAAGTGTTTCAATGTTTAAAGCAGAGCCAAACCCTGAAAACGAGAATAAACTATTAACGAAATCTCAATCATGTACTACAGCTAGGAGAGACGGCCACCAGAAAGAGCACATATCCATAAACACATTAGAGAAAATACAAATACAAATACTTAAAAAGTAGGGTATACTTGCTGAGGAAGGTCGAGCTGAATGAGGGAAACCAGGAGAGGCAGTATGTACTGACGGCACACCCATTCCACTGTGTGACTGCATTTTGGCTTCGGCTATATTAGCTCAAGAAAGACATTCAAGGTATGGGAAAATAGAAATCAAGTACACAGAATTGTGAATGCAATTTGAAATTCATTACATGCCTTTTGAATGATAGACATATCACTCGGAGCAACAGCAGGCTGTCCGGAAGGGATTTGTGCTGGTTTTATGTAATTAGGCAAAACTGCAAATGTTCTCCTCTCATCTAGTGAATCAGTTGGTCTTTGTGGGGGTTGAATTGGAGAGGAGACTTGCAGCCCAATCTGCGTGGTAGAAGGTCCAATTAGAGAAAACGATGAGCCTGGAATCTGAAACAAAAAAAAGGACAAATTGGCGCTAACAATACATAATGTGTACTTGATTTGCCAAAGAACCCAAAAGAAGTCAAAGCAGCATTTCTTTATCACCCGAACTGAAATCCAATTAGCATACAAGATCTACGACCAACTTCTAAAGGAGCCCTTATATCACATCGTCACCAACAAATGAAAATACTACCAGTCAAAGCAGCATTTCTTTATCACCCAAACTGAAATCCAATTAGCATACAAGATCTACGACCAACTTCTAAAGGAGCCTTTATATCACATCGTCACCAACAAATGAAAATACAACCAGTCAATAAATTTAAACAACACGATTGTTGCAAAAATGTGTGGCCAGCCTCAAAGCTTACAGATAGAACTATAAATGATGGAGGTTTGCGCAGAAAGAACAGTCTACAAAGATGGTCTCCGACACCCAGTTATTTCACTAAACAAAGAAAGGGTGAGCTACTGAAAAAACGCAATTTGCAGAAAGGAACTACTTCTTTTCTGACCCCAGAAGTGCACATTAGACACCAAAAAAAAATTGTCTGGAAAATTATCAACAACAGATTAACTAGGCAAACCACAATCAAGCATCTATCGAACTATTCAGGAAGAACCATTTTGCGAACCAATAGCAAACAACAATTTGACACAAGAATATTTTCAAACAAGATATTCACCTTCCAGGAGTAACTTCAACTGTTAGACAAAACTCATTGCATTTAAACATTAAATTACCTCGACATTCATAGCAGAGGAATGGAATAGACCATGATGGTGATCAGAAGTGACGCTATGGACAACATCCGGCTCACCATGAGCCGCTGAGATCCTGTCGAGTGTCCTCTCAACAAATGCAACAAGTTCTGGATGTGTACCACGCAAATGAGATATTTGCAAGATATGATTGCAGTACTGTGGCCACTCTATGAGACGGTCAACAAACTGCTCCAATGCCTTGGTCCCAAAGGAGAACATCTGCATGTTGTCAACCCTAGGACATGTTAAATGGGGAAAACAACAATATATCGAATTGAACCTGATCATGGAAAAATACAGACTTTTGAATCTGTAGGTTTCCTCAAAGAATCTAGAACAGCTCGTAAAGCAATGCCAAGAGTGAGATGAGTCACAAGTTGATGCTTGATCAGTGACCCTGAAAGCAGAAATATCAAGAGCAATGTAAGTAATCTAAATATAGGATTATCATAAACAAGCATATGAGCGTTAGAGCATGTTGAGTTGTTAACAAAGCCAATTATCTTCATTAACTTCAAGAAAGTATGAGCATTAGTAAATTCCTCTACGATCATTACAGTTGCACACAAAAATCTAAAGCCACATTTAAGTACATCAAAAAACCACAATTATCACATTTGCTCGCATAAATAGAAAACCCAAAGAACACTCTCATGGGAATCAAGCTGATTACAGAAAGAACTAAGTACTGGATTAACTGAAAATAAAAGAAAACAACCCTACAGTTAGAGATTGTAGGCTCTCCCTCAAGTCCTCAGACGTGATCTTCTTTTTTCCTCCACTAATTGATACCCTCCTACCTTATTTATAGACCTACCCATAGACTTGCTGAACAAGTAATAATAAAATAGGAAACTAAAGGAAAATAAATACAATAAGGAAACTAAATTACAATAAATTATTCCTTCTCCTTATCTGTCCCCAGTGTTTTCAAACTCGCGCTTTAGCGCGGGTCGTAGCGCGCTATTGCGCGCTACGGGGCCGAAGCGCGACGTAGCGCGGCCTAAATAGCATTCTGCACAAATAGCATGCGCTTTTTGCTCATGTAGCGCGCTATTTACGCTATTTGTGCTATTTACGCTATTTACGCTATAGCGTACGCTATTGCGCTATTTAGGCAAAAACTTGCGCTATTTGTGCAAAAAACTGTGAATTCCTGATAACATAATTTTTTAAGGGCAATTAGTCTTTTAATAATCCACTCAAACAAAATAGTTTATTTTCACATTGATCGGCTTTAGAAATGAAAACATCCACATGCCAAAAAAAATGGAATGAAACCCTAGGAGAAGGCTGCGCAAGCGTAGAAGATTTGAGACTGAGATGTGCGATTTTTGGTCTCTAAACTCAAAGAGCTGCGCCTCTCTTGGTATTGCACATAATTTACAAGTATATTTTTATTTCTTTATGGTTTTATGATTAATTATCTCGTTGATTTATCAATATAAGTATATTTTTATTTTTTAAAATTGATAATTTACATGCTCGAATGCCTTACGCTATGCGCTACGATATTTACGCTACGCTACGACGGAACAAAAATGCTACACATGTAAAAAGCGCTATTTAAAACACAGTCTGTCGCTTTTAACCCTTTGCCTCTGGTAAACCTTTCCCCATTTATTCTCACGCTTCACATCACACTCAAGTTTGTAGAAGTCTTACTAGTCAATTTAAAAATGTGGAATAACCCTTGCGCAACGATTAGTAGATTTCTGAACATACCTGACATCCTCCAAGTAGGGCCCTAGTTAGCCTCGACATATTCTTGGAGTTTTGACAATTAGGCACATTAGTAAGAACAAAATTAAGTTCCATGGAAAAAATCACATGAGCTCTCCTCAATCACAATTTAGTAGTCCAATCACTAACCCAGCTTTCCTGAACTCTACCAACCAACCAAATTCTTCAACCCCATACTCCCAGAGAAGGCATAGGACAATAATCTAGGTTTACGCTGCAATTTAGCTCTAGAAGTATAAGGTGGCAAGGACAATCAAAAATAGAGAGTCAAATATAACATGACTGATGAGACATTCATAATCCTTTTGAAACAGTTACAGCCTGTCCCATGAGCATATTAAATTGGAGTCCAGTTACTGAAACAATGGTATATCAGTATATGCAAAAGATTGGTTGGACATGACTCTCCTCATGAAGTGCTCAAGCAAAGAGAAGAGAAGATTCATTTTTTAACTATGATATCCATCATTTATAAGTGCAACGAACCGGGATTAGCCACAAAATAAGAATCCAGCTTCTTCCTCACTTTAATAAAAGAAATCAACAAGAAAACGTGACTAGCCAAGACACAGTTGTAATTAGAAGAAAAAGGTCAAACTAGCAGTCTTTTTCTCCATGAATGTATATCTGTAGATGTCGTCATTAATAACTAAAAAAGGAGTACATTGTCATGCATATAAATATACACCCAACTCAACCAACATGCAGACTCTCATGTCTTGTACACAAGGTCCAGGAAGATCATTCATCCCACGACCATAAACAATAGCGAAATGTCATAAACATGAGAAGCAAGAACTAACCATTAAATAAAAGACAGGTTGAGAAATTTCAAGAATAAAAAATAAGATCTCACCAAAAAGAAGTGCAGCAATTCTTAGCTGCCTCTCAGGGTACTTGGTGAAAAATTTGAATTCCTCAAACAGATTAGCGATCATGCACTCGTAAATAGATTGTTCCCTGCCAGTATGTCCAATTCTCTCGGATGAGATCTTAAAGGTTAATTGTATTTTAAATACTAATGAATCAAACATATTATCCATCACGAAATCAGTAAATTTAAGCGGTTGAACTCAAACCAGCAAATAATCCGCCATAACTGAAATGCATGCCTTCAAAGTGTTTCGGACCATTCACATGTTAACCACACGGGATCTTTACAAAGGTTATTTCATGTGACTTCAAACTCATACTAGCCAACTAGTCATTTTTCTGATCTACAGATTCCACCTAAATTTTAGGTAGCAGAACAATGTGAACAGCATGCAAGAAAAGGCCTAATGAACACAATGAAAGACATGTAATAAAGAGAAAAAGAGGATCTCAAAAGAAGGAAAGATATTCACAAACTCAATAGCAGAACAAGCACCATCAATACATTACTCAACGAATTATCATATAATGTAGTGTCATTGTATCCAAATTTATACAAGGAGGAGGCGTGCAGATCAACACTTACACATAGAGATAATTAAATTTAAAAAGATTTACCTTTTATCTGAAGATTCCTTAAAGCGAGTAAGCATTTGAATCAAATCATCAGTAGACCGGTGACCCGAAAACATCTGGTGGAAGATTTTGTTTGATTCTGTCTCAATGTCATCAGCATAACTATCAGAAGTAATTGAGTCAGAACTCGCGCCATTTTTAACTCTTGTATTAACAAGCATGTGAGTGACATCCATTTTTTCGATTTCCTCAGACAAGTTACTGGAGAACACCACACCAGCATGAGATTGAAGGACCTGTATAACAAACTTTTCAGAGGGTTAGGGATCAGTAAATAGAGTTGGCTGCAATCGCAGTATTTAAATGACACAGTGGAACCTTTAAAACAGTGGGAGAAGCTTCCAAATAAATATTCGAAAGAGCACCAGGGGGATTAAAGCGATTCCCAGAAATATCATGGGATCCAATCTGAACATCCTTCAGAAATTTGAGGCATTCCTAAAGGCAAGCATAATACAACTTAGTATAACAAAATTGTTACCAGTAAAAACTGCAATAAAGAAGCAGCTAATATTGATAATAAGAAACTTTAAGTGGTAGGAAGATATTTACAGGATGTAAGGGCGGTATTTCACGATAGAGAAAAGGTATACCTCATAGAAAGCATCTTTATATATCACTAACTGAGTGCTCAACCAATTCTCAAGATCCATGATTTCTTTCTTAGAAGCAAGAGCAGCTAAGCGAATGCCAAAGTAAAGGGGAATCATATCCAATACTGCTGATAGAATCTGTAAAAGCATCAAGCACATATATCACTAAACAAGATATTCTGGATAATCAACAACAAATGCATATAGCCTATTACCATTTCATTAATGAGAGCAGTCATTTTGAGCTTGATGCAACTTTTACCATGACGGGGCATATATGACAAGTAAAAAACAGAAAAATAAATCTCCTATATACTCTGAGGAAGTACAGAGGTGTTATAAAACCTCTATCTCAACAAAAAATCATTATATCGAAAGAGCAGAGTCTACAACCAAAAATAATGCAATCATCGCATCCACTCATGTTCTTAACATGACAAAACCAGGAACCTGACAAACATCTTGAGAGAACTCATTTATAAGTTAAGAAGCAAGTTAAAAGCACTTGCAAGATATTCAATGATCTTTCGCATGAACAAATATTTAATATCTTTAAAACAGAATGTTTCATCACATAATGCTCCTGTCATTACTGAAAAAGGTATACAACTAAACTCGATAACAAAACCTTTAATTCCTGGCAAGCATCCAAAATCCTGTAAACATTTTCTGGATCAAGGCTCATCGCATCTGTAAGTCCTCGTAACAACATGTTTGGGTTAACATGAAAGAGATTAAATATTAAACAGTTTGCCGAAGCATTTCGGAGTGCCATCGGAAGAACAGCAGACGCCACTTCATTCTGGATAAGATTGTATGCAGTCTGCATGTCATACAACTAAGGGTTACAAAAACAAGAGTATAATGGGAGAGCATATCACAAATTCAAAGGTCAAATCAAAGGCAAGTACATTCACATGGGCCATCCCAAGAAGCAATAATTCTGGGCAGTGTTTGAGTGGTTTTTCAAGTACAGAACGGACAAGACTTGCATGCCCCTTCTCTGATAGCTGACATAACACCTCTAGTAGGTCTTGGCATAACCAGGCGTGATTTATTAGTCCAGGTTGAAATGTATGTTCAGTCACAGCATCATCATAAGACTGTCCAAGTAAACAGATACTATACTCATTCGCTAGCATAGCATAGCTTTGATAAAGAAGGTAAAAATGTGCCACAAGTCACTACTCGAAAAATAAACTGAAGCTAATAGAAAAAATACCAGTTGCCTTTCAGAATGAGCAAATGTAAATACTTCAGGTGGCATGGTGACTGCATATTTTAGAAACGATAACTGACCCTCCACATTCTTCCACAAGAAGCCACAGATTGCATTGAGAGGAAACGGATCCTAACAAACCGGAATCCACAATATAGAATTAATAGAACATTGTAATCTCGGCTAATTACATGCCTTAGATGAATATAGAACAAAATTCGAATTCTCTAACCATACCTGGCATGCATGTTTATAAACAGATATAAAAAAAGAAAACGCTGCCTCATTAGGGATATAAAATCCCTCCTGGTCCAGCTTCTCCATGACATTTACCCAATTGATTCCTGGTGCCTAAAAAAAGATAACGAAAGCACAAATAGTGCAATGAATTCAATACACATTCACCTGGCTGATGGAAACACACAATTAAACAAGAAGCTAAAATATTTTGAGCTTACAAGCTGCTTGATAGACTCTACAAGGACTTCTACGTTCCAAGAATTCAAAGGCGGTAGATCCAAAACATTATTGCCAGCAAGAGCAGAACGAAATGCAGCAAACATATTTTGGCTGTCATCAATATCTTCATAAGTTCTCGCTATTGTACCAAGTATCTTAGCAACTGTGGCATCAGAAAGCGGCAAGAAAAGTGACAAAATTTCCTTGCACTGGGAGACATCGACCGTGCACCCATATCCTAATTCACACATCACGTCAGCCATGCTGATTTCCTTCTCCATTTCTGCTAGAATGGCATCAAAATCATCTTCACCACCCTCATTCAATAAACCTATGTCCCTGCAGCAAATTAAACAAAGAGAAAGAGAAAAAGGTTAGCTTCCACAGTTAAGATTATTCTAAGCAATCAATTGCAGGGAATTGTCTATTCTCAATAAATTTCCAAGAAAAACACCTGAAGTAGTTATTTGCACGTAATTCATCAGGATAGAAAGGCGCTAAGATAAATTGGGTTCCATCCTTCGATTGTACAAGTGACAACATTTGCATAAATGAATCTACATGCTCAGAAAGACCTTCAGATCGACCAAGGAAATCGATAATGTGCTGAATTTTTTTAGTAGACTCAATGGCCACGGTTTTGGCACACAAATCTGATATCTGGGCCATGCAGAAATTCTTTCCTGCAGATAATAGACAATAATGTACAGGTTGAGATGAAAAATAGATTAAAATCATGATAGATAACTTATACACATGTATGGAAGAACTCAGTGAGATATTAAACGGTATTGTCAAATTCTAAAGTTATAGTTCAGGCCTACTGCTGCAACTAAAAGTTCCAATCTTGTACATCAGGTTTCAAGGGAAAGAATGAACTAACCACACATTTTGATTTCATGACTTTCTGAATTAGACAAAGCAAGACCAATTCCAATCTTGTCCGACACCGATAAGTCTAATGCAGCAGACAGATTCTGCAGAAATTCTTCATTTATCGATGCAGTCCTCAGCGACTCACTTAATACTGTACTGAAATTAGGTTTGTCCAAAATATGTTTGAAAACTGAAGCATATACAGGATGCAACTTCATATTCTTCAAATCCTCGCTATCAATATCGAGGTGATCGAAACAAGTTTGAAGCAATAGTATGCTTCCCTCCCATCCATGTATTGTGCACTGCCAGCGAAACATATTATAATATAATCAGCATACAAATCAGGCCAGATTGTGAGCAATGTGATCAAAACAAAAAAAAAAATGCAATTGTTGTCTTCCAGACAAGTGTGATCAGGAGGAACCAAGTACATTCAGATATTTAGATATTAAAAAAAAAATCATTTTCATTCCAGAGAAAAATCTCTCTAAAGTTGAGATTGGATCTAAAAAAATCAGAAAATACACTGTTCACTCATTCTTGCTTTCTCGCAGTATGCTCATCTACACAGTTTTCAAACAAGAGCAAACCCATTAATACACGTTTTCCGACAAAATTCACTATTTACCCCGACTACCAATCATTTTCAATCATGTTTTACCAAAAGCAGTCACCGTAAGAAAAGAAAAAGGCTAAGGGTTTTACAATAGAATCCAATATCATCAGTCAAGAGGGGGGAATGGACAAACAAGCACGCTAAGGAAAACGAGTTAAACGACAAGAAAATACATAACAGGTCTCTAGATAAATGGATGTACCTTGCAAAGTTCTTGGAAAACCCAATCGGAGTCGGAGTCATCCAAGCTCTGTAGTAGAAATCGAATCTGACTGGAAATCTTGGAGGAGAAAGGAATCATCATTGAACAATAATTCAATTTCGTCTTCAAATTGCTAGGGTTTGCCAAAAGCTTGCGAAAAATAGGAAAGATGGAAATCCAATAACAAGCTATAAAGAGCAGTATGGTGCGAGGATAGGCATGGGTTTTTCTGCGGGTTATGCGGCGGAGCGGGTTGAATAGCTTGACCCGCGCGTTCGGCTGAGTCAAATAGGAACTCGGAACTTAAATCCCATATCATGCCCAATTGTCCATGCTAGGCCATGGGCTGGTGGCACCAAAGTTTGAACTCGGACGGTAAAATTAAGCTAAAACTTTGGATCTAGGGCTGAGAATCGGGACGGGACCGGGGTCCCGTCCCGAAATCCCGAAGTCTCGGTCCCGAAAAATGTCAATTTAACAGTTCCGATCCCGGTTCCGATCGGGAAATCGGGAGTCCCGGACCCGAAATAAAAAAAAAATAGTCCCGGTCCCGATCTACAATTTCCCGAAATGTCCCGATCGGGACAAAAAACTCCCAAAATCAGAAAAAAAAAATGGCAACATTTCGCCTGTTTTTGTCGATTAACTTGTTTCAAATTCCAGAAATTTCCAAAAATCATAATTCACCAACAACTGACGACATAAACAAACCATGCAAATCCTAGTTATCATTAAATCTAAATTCATAAGAAAAATTCCACAAAACAAACAAAACAAGAAATGGCAGCCACCATCAATATTCAACAAAACAAGTCTTTCTAATTCAGTAATTCTACTCAATAAAATACAAACAAAACAAAACAAGAAACCACCAGGCACCACCAAATATCAATGGCAGCCACTATGCATGACTCGCATGAGCACTGTCTGTGTCCAATTATATCCTCGTTTGATCGCCGGGCACAATGTCGATGCATTCTCCAACTCGATCACCAATCCCAAGTTCAACTACAACTGACAAAAATAAGAAGAAACAAGTTAAATATTTACTATTTTAATTCCAGTATTTTGTTAGTATTTTAATTAAGTGTTTTAATTACTGTTTTTTGTTAATTTCAGTTTTGTTAATTTTAATTCCAGTATTTTGTTAATTACTGTTAGTAATTTGTTAATTACTGTTAACAAGTTCAACTACAACACAACTGACATAATTAGTTTTGTTTGTTTTGTACATAATATTGTTAGTTTTAATTACTATTACTATACTAACAATTTTGTCTTCCCTCTCATCTCTCTTTTCCCTCAATTCCTTTCTCATGTTACATAAAATTTCCTCCACTAAACATACTAAATTCCATAAAAATTACTAGGCACGCTACAAATATATTCTAACCATTTCGCGTGCAATGTACCACAAGTATCAAACACAAATAAGAAGAAACATGTTAAATATTTACTATTTGTATGCTATAATATTAAGAAAGGAGTACTCACCATTATCATATTCTTTTTCCATTTCGGTTTCAGGCACATCTTCTTCGTCATTGAGAAATTTTTCAACCGAACTAGATTTCAGCCAATCTTGGGCACATATGAGAGCCTCGACCATATTACAAGTCAATGAGCTTCTGAATTGGGAGAGAACTCGACCACCCGTGCTAAATGCACACTCAGATGCCACGCTAGATATAGGGATGGCCAAAACATCCCTAGCTATCTCAGACATGATCGGAAGGCGTGGGCTGTTTCTCTACCACCATAGAAGAATGTCAAAGGAATCAGCTTCGGCAAAAGACATCACATACTGACTCTCTGATAAATAGAGATCGATCTCTGAAGTAGTAGCATTAGGTTGTTCTTCCCCAACCCGTAGTTGGCTTAACGAAGATTTAGCCCGAAGTCCGCGACGATCAGAGCGGTCTGTAGAAGTATGAGGATGCTGTAGGGGGTGTATTGGCTACTGATGGTAAGGTCGTAGTCACATTCTTCTTATAAATCTGAAAGAACTCATCCAATGAGCTTTTGACCTCTCCCACTAGTTCCTTTGCTCGATCCTCGCCATACACGGCCTTCAAACACTTTTCCACATGCGTCAACTTCTGTCTCGGATCAAGTACTGCAGCAACATAAAGGATCTTGTCCATCCTCGGATTCAAGTCGAATTCCTCCAACCAATATTTACCGAGCTTCGTCTTCATCCTCTTGGCCAGGCTACTGACTTCATCATCTTCATCCAACTCTAAGCCAGTGATAAGATCAAATAAATCACACATCTCCTTAAAGAATAAATGCGATATGGTATATGTAGTGCCGGAGACGAGTACGGTCAAATCATAGAATTTCCACAAATAATCACAGATCTTCGTCACATTGAGAAAAATCAACAGCTTCAAGCACCCCAAGAACCCCATTTTTGTACTTCTTCTGGTTCATATCGTTTGTAAAGTCACGATTCCCAAAATGCCAACAAAGCAAAGCCTTCTCATATGGCAGGGCTGCCTCTATCATCAAGTATGTTGAATTCCACCTTGTCGGTACATCCAAACATAAGGATTTCGAGCAATCAATTTTGAGAACTTTTACCGCCCCCATGAACTCTTGAGTTCTAGCTAGTGAAGCGTTTATCCACTTCACAGTCTCTCGAAGTCGCCTCACGGAGTGACCAATCTCCTCTAACCCGTCAGACACAATCAAATTAATGATGTGTGCAACACATCTCATATGGATATACTTCCCACCTGCAGGACTTGTACCCCAACTCTCAAAGATTGGCTTCATGAACTTGATTGCCACATCATTTGCCGGAGCATTATCCATTGTGTGAGTTGCGGCCGTAACTTTATTTGTACGCCCGTATGTAGTTTTAGACTTCATTTTCAGCCCAGAATTTCTTAGACTCTTGCGTTTTCGCCCCAAATCTTCTTCGAATGATAACTTTTGATATATAACTCTGATTTTGAATCCGGAAAAACTGCTGAACTCGTCTCGAAAAGCTCTACAACATGAATACATAAAAACTCAATATAAAGAATATTTTATAAACATGTTATTTCTTGAGTAAATCAGTAATTCAATCCGATTAAGGCTAAATTTACATCTTCATACTATAAAAATAAAATTATTAAAAACTAATTAATTTAAAGCAAAAACGAGTAGACTAGCTCATAATTATGGGTGAAATCTATCAATACCAATCACGGATAAGTGTATAAAACTGACACTTATCACACTCCCAAAGTTGAATTCTTGCTAGTCCCGAGCAAGACTCTTTATTATTCACACTCAATGTAAAAATAAAAATAGCACATAAATTAATAAAACACACACAAATAAAGAAAAATACTTATATATATAAAGAGAAAAAGAGATTAAAATGCCATTTACACAACAACCAACTTTATACAGTAGATAGAAATGAATCAAGATTCAAAATAAATCTACTAATGATTTTGAAGTTAAAACACAGTTTTATTTTTGTAATTCCAAAATGCAAGGTTTCCCCGCAAAAGGTTGATTATTTCTTTCCCACTCGTGACACACACGACTCCCTTTATTGGTTGCTCTCGATCACTCGTTTATTTTTCGACTCAATATGAAAAAGAAATTCACCGGCGTCATCAAATATTGTGATTGTTCACGAAATTGAGTGTATTGAAATTCAGCCACCAATTAATTCAAATCTGCTCATAATCTACATCCCTTTTAGTGATAGCTTTCCACCATTATTTGCTAACGTGTGGCTCTTTTCACCAACACATTTTTCATTTTTTATGTGATAGCTTTCACACCGTTATTTGCTAACGTGTAGCTCTTTTCACCAACACATTTTCCATTCTTTTTTTTAGGTGATAGCTTTCACACCGTTATTTGCTAATGTGTAGCTTTTTTCACCAACACATTTTCCATCTCATGTGAGACGGAAGCTACGCACCACCAATGGGTTAGTCCTTTATTTTTCGCTGTTATTTTTGGACCCCAAAAATTATGCACTTGTTGCTGCTCAACACTTCTCCCTTTTTTTTCAACTAGCCTCCTTTCACCAATTTCAGTTCTATTTTTCATCAACCGACTGATTATTCTTTTCTCAAGGTAACGAATGACTCGATTTTACATGATAGCTACAAGGCTTGGAAAGAGAGATTAAGGCTCAAAAATTTTGGAATATACAATTTTTTAACCGGTTAAAATGATTTTAGAAACTTGTATATAGCTAACTTATTGATGTTATGGCGAGATCTAGAAATCTCACATATAAAAATAAACAAAATAAATAAATATATATATATATATAAATATAAATATACATTAAAAAAAATCAAAGTCAAATAACAAAAATAATTAAAACACACCACAATAATCAAAGCTAAACACACCAAAATACCAAACACACTGAAATAATCAAAACACACCACCCCCAAACTTGAAAAAGAAAATGTCCTCAGTTTAAAAGAATAATAAATAGCAAGGGAGGAAAGCAGAATACTCCCTGATTTTGGATCTGCAAAAATATACGAGGCAAACAACAGAAAAAAAATAAAAATAAAATATACCCGGAAGTATAACACATTTTTTAAGATGCGCTTCAGGAAAGTACGAAGAGTCGTCTTACGCTGCCATCAATGCTTATATTAAAAACAAATAATAAAAATTACAGCAATAAAAATAACAATATATAAATCGCGAATAGATGCGCATCAAGAGATAAAAAAAAAACTCCTTAAGCTGCCATCATTTAGCATAATTTTTACACACGACAGAAAGTAAAAATAACAATAGGTCTGATATGGGTTATTAAAGGGAGAGAAATGAATCCACTTTTCATTTTCTCACTGTAAAATCTTCCATCCAGACAATATTAGCTAGAGTTGGATCTGGTTGAGGAACAAATTCAATGAGTTTATTTATTAGTTATTCTGGTGTTGTTGCAACGACTATGATTCGTTTAAAGACGCTTCTAAATAAAACCTTTATCGTGAGTATTCGATGAAAGATAAGAAACCATCGACATTAAAGACTCATTTGGCTTTTATGAACATTTAAACAGTTCCCAGAACTACATGAAAAAGTTCTTCAAGGGTGCCAAAACCATCGGGAAGGGTGGGATGCGAATGCAGTTCAAATCCTAGGTTCCAAGTCCTCGTCTCCTAAATAACAATTAAATTTTAATATCAATATAGTGCCCAAAATAAATTTATACAAATTATTGAATTCATAATGGAGTAAAAGGTGTGTTTTTAAATATTAAATACTGGTTGGGATCAAACTAAAAGTATTGAGAAAATTGAGGACTGAAATTGAATACACTGAAAGATTAATTTGGGGTCAAATCAAAAAGTCAGGATTATAGGGGACTCAATTGAAACCCCAAGAAAACATGTGGGTATATAAACCCCATTTTAACAACAAGTCGGCCGACTCATTACTCTCATCCTCACCCTCTCTCTCCCTCTCTCCTTGTTCTTTCTCTCTCTCTCTCCCAAATTCTCTCTCGGCATCGGCCTCTCATCCCTCTCTCTCCACTGAGAAAAATAATCCTCACATACACACACTCACAAACAGACCGAATGAAGAAGGAAATTGAGGATGCTTGGCCGAGCAGTGACTAGGCCGGATCGCGACCGGAGGATGCCGCGAATCAATAGGCGGCTCGGGGTGCGCTGACCGGAGACGACGGAGATGGGTTCAGTTTTCTGGTTCGGGCCTAACAAGGCTCGATCCGTCCTTTCGGTTTTCTGGTTCCAGGGATGAGGCGGCTCAGGCCCGGTGGTTCATGTTCTGGTGTAGATGGTGATTTCTGGGTTTCTATTATAGGGTCTCTTGAAACACGACTGACTCAAATTGAGGAAATTCAGGAATTGATTTCGGGTTCGATCGAATAAGGCGGATCGAGTTAGGTATGGTTTAATTAAGATTTCTAGGAATCACAATTTGGGACTTCAAAGATGATATTCAGATTCCGGGCTGGTAGTATCAACCGGATGTTTAAAGAGGTGGGTTCGAATTCAAGTTTCAAGATAGATTGACTATTTTGTTTGAAGATGATGGTTGGACGATTTGTGTTTTATGGACACAAATTTGAATATGTGCAGATTTTAAGATTTGGTTCGATTGTGCAGAATTGATGATGATGTTTATTAATTTCAAATATTAATACACATAAAAGATCATACCAAAATAAGGACAAGGGAAAGCAAATTACATTACCTGCAGGAATAGAGAAAGGAGAAGGAGATTATGGCAGAAAGAAATGTGGCCCACGATTCCAGAAGGAGAAAAATATATCTTTGTATTATTGTGTTTACCTTTACCGGTACACTCATAATTGTGTTTTAATTGTGTCACTAATTCTGAGAATTTAATGTTTTGATTTGAAAGGTTTAAGAAGAAATGAATTGCAGCAACGTTTCATGAGGAGACAAATGGTCTTGGCCAACTAAGATGATAATTGGGCTAAAAAGTAGATATTTAAATAATTGGGTCAATTTATTAAATTGGGACTAAAGTAAAATATATTTATTAATTGGGTCATTAAGAGATTATGGAAAATTAAAAAAAAAAATCGATATTGTTCGAATATAATAATACGAGAGCTTGGACTTGAGTCTGGAGTAAAAATTAAAATCATGATATGTAAATAAGGAAAATTTTACCGTATTTAATAAATGAAATGAAATTCGTAAATAATTTGTTGGACATTTAAAATTACTCATGCGCTTTCTATAAATTATAAAATAAATACATGTGTGAAAATCGGGGTGTTACACACAATGTTTATTTATAGAAGAAAAATAAGGTAAATTTTTTAACAAATCTGTGATTGCGTTAATTGCGCTTCAACTACCCAATAGAATAATGAATGCATTTATTGTGTATTACTTTTTTATTCAGAAAATCTCACCAAACGACAAAAATAAAAGATACTCACGTGTATGTAGTAGTTGTGATTGTGATGTGAATCGAGATATTATGAAGAACCCGGATGAGGACTTGAGCATGCCGACTGGACCAATAACAAGGTCTCGATCAAAGAAGTTCAAAAATAATTTATCGACACTCGTCATTGATATGTTTAAAAATAACTATGTTATCAAAGACAACAAATTCGTGAGTAGTGTCGAAGTTGTCGAACAATAAGTTTTTCGTTTATTTTATCTTGGTGTATTTTAATTTGAATTGTATTTCTTGAGTTGTATTTTTATATTTTGAGTTGTATATAATCGAGTCGTGTAATATTAAAGTCGAAGACGATCGGAAAAGACGAACAAACAAACAAGGATGCAAATTCCCGCGCGTAAGACTGACACGCAGCAGTCTCGTATTTTGGCCATAACTTACTCGTCCAAAATCCGATTCAGGTGATTCAGGTGTCTATGGAAAGCTAAGAAATAGAGCTACAAATCTTGTTCAGACCATAGGACCAAATTCGGACCCATTGGAGCTCAGAAATGACAAAACAGACAACATCAGATTTATGGTGACTTGTTGTCCTTGTTTTCACACCTTAAAATCTTGGTCTTTGATATTTTATCCCCTAAACATGTGTTGACTGACTTTGTATCAGATTTTAGGATCTTTGAATGTTGATTTTTCTATTTTGTAGGTTTCTTAGTTGTTTCCTTGTTCACACTAGAGTTAGGTGTAAGATTTTGGCTATAAATAATTTCAAGTTTCATTGTAAGAGGACACCAAATATTTTTATGAAATTTGAGAGTGTTTGTATTAACAAACCTTTGTGAGTGCTTTCTTGTTTTGTTGAGTGTGTATCCAAAACATCCCTTGTGTGATTTATATACTTATCAAGTACAATCTTGTTAGTATTTATATTCCACCCCTTCCGAGTTGCTACGGCGTGTCACGTAGAGGTTTGGAAGTAAAGCCCCATTTTGCTTATTTTGGAAACATCCTGGGAACGAATTCATCTAGCGGTGTCGGTTACCATAGCGTGTCGTGTGGGGGTCGCATCAGTTGGCTTCAGAGCTCGGTTATTCCAAAACTAAGTGGTATCATCTATTTTTCTTCATTACCATAATCTTCCTATCTTATCATCATATTATTTCCTTTATCTTCTAAATCTTCCATCTTCTTCACACAAAAAAAAAAAGAAAAAAAAATATATAAGTGGTGAAGATTTTGATTGTTTTTTATAACTCTTCAAGCCGAGGCCAGAGGAAGAACTTGTTCCTTAGCCTTCGGGTGTCTGGTGATTTTAAGCTTGCGGATCGAATATCAAATATCAATCTATTCATTTCATTACTAAAAAAAAAATTATAAGTCGTGAAGGTTTTGATTGTTTTTTATAACTCTTCAAGCCGAGGCCAGGGGAAGAACTTGTTTCTTAGCCTTCGGGCGTCTAGTGATTTTAAGCTTGCAGATCGAATATCAAATATCAATCCATTCATTTCATTACCCAAAAAAAAAAAAAAAAAAAAAAATCAAGGAAGGAGAGAAGAACGAATTTTGATCGATCTTATCAAACAATTATCACACTTTTCGTTCCGTTCCATATTCTAAACTATTCCAAAATCTTTTGGTCCCATCTTTCCATTTTTTTTGTCGTATCGTCATTCGCAATCTTTGGGGGATCGTGGGATTTGAGTTCTTTCAAGAAGAAACTTGATTTGAATCACCTAAAATCATCTTGTAAGTTGTGTGGAAAAACAAAAAAAAAATTGTGAGGAATTAAGAAAAAGCCAAACGAGAGATACGCGAGTGTGAGTGATCGAGCGATACACGTGAGGATCTTGTGAGGAAATTTTCTTGTAAAAAGAAAAAAGAAAAACAAAGAAAAAAAGAAAAAAAAGGAAAAAAAAGACAAAAAAAAAAGAAAAAAAAAAGGAAAAAAAAGAAAAAAAAAGAAAAAAAAAAGAAAAAAAATGTCAGGAACCGAAAGAGACGAGCAAAATCTCATCCTTCAAAATATTGTACAACAAGTTGCTCAAATAGTCGGGAGACTAGATAAGCAAGAGGAAACAATTGCTACTCTCACGAAGGGTAGAGAAGAGGAGCCTGCATTTAACGGACCTAACCCATTCGATTTGGAGGCTATGATGATGAAGATTCGATGAATTCCGAGGAGGAAACTCCGAGGTTTGTACATCGAGGAGGGCGAGGAGGACGAGGAGGAAGCAGAGAGTATGAAGGAAGGCGAGGAAGATATGTCCGAGACGAGGAGGATCGAAATATGGGAAACATCAAAACGAAAATCCCATATTTCGAAGGGAGAAGTGATCCGGACACATATCTCGATTGGGAAAGGAAGTTGGAGACCATTTACGATTGCCACAACTATTCCGATGAGAAGAAAATGAGGTTAGCAATAACCGAATTTTCAAAATATGCAGGCATTTGGTGGGACCAACTTGTGACGGAGAGAAGGAGGAGTCGGGAGAGGCCGGTTAGCAGTTGGGAAGAATTGAAGGTTGTTATGCGGAAAAGATTTGTTCCTAATTACTATCTTAAGGAACTATTTTCTCGCTTACAATCTTTAAAACAAGGCTCGAGAAACATTGAAGATTTTCGAAAGGAAATGGAGATATTGATGATCCGGGCCAATGTTCGGGAATCGAGAGAGGCCACCATGACGGGGTTTTTACACGGGATGAGAGTCGATATAGCTAAAGAAGTTGACAAACAACACTTTGTTGAATTCGAGGACATGGTATATGCGGCGGTAAAAATCGAGCGGAGCTTACGAAGAGGGAACAACAACAACTATTCCTCGAGATACTCTACTCCTTGAAAACAACAATCTCAAGTAAGTTCAGACAAATTTAAAAATTTTGATAAAAGAGAAGGGAGTGTCTTGAAAGGAAAGTTTGAAGTTGGGAGTACTAGCAAACCAAAATTTGATGGGAAACCTAAACCCGTCGAAAGCACCCAAAGGAGAAACCGGGACATCCAATGCTATAAGTGCCAGGGTCGTGGACATATAGCATCCGAATGCACCAACAAATGGGTGATGGTACTTCGGGATGGGGAGATTGAAACGGAAAGCGAAAAAGAAGAAGAAGAAGAAGAAGAAGAAGAAGAAGAGACAAGAGAGGTGGAGAGTGATGATGAGACGTATGAGTATGCACTCGCACTTGTTGTTCGGAGGGTGTTAAGTTCTCAAGCAAAAGAGGAGGAAGTTAACGACCAAAGAGAAAATCTATTTCACACACGTTGTTTTATTTAAAAAAAATTGTAGTGTGATAATAGATAACGGAAGTTGCACTAATGTCATTAGCGCTATGCTAGTGGAAGAACTCGATCTTTCAACAAGAAGACACCCTAAACCGTATCGTTTACATTGGCTAAATGATTGTGGGGAAGTTCGAGTTAATAAACAGGTACTTGTGGCTCTCACAATCGGAAGGTATCAAGACGAAATCCTATGTGATGTCGTTCCGATGCATGCGTGTCATATCTTGTTGGGAAGACCATGGCATTTTGATCGAGATGCTACTTTGAGCGGAAGGAAAAATCGTTACTCATTCGAGAAGGACGGAAAGAAAATTACCTTAGCTCCCATGACTAAGGTACAAATACAAGAAGATCAACTTCGTCTTGAAAATGAATTTGAAGGAAAATCGAGAAAAGAAAAGGAAAAGAAAAATGAAAAAAGCGAGAAAAATGAAAAAAAATGAAAAAAGCGAGAAAAATGAAAAAAATGAGAAAAATGAAAAAAATGAAAAAAAGAAAGAAAAAGAAAATTTGAGAAAATGCATGCTTGTAAGTGCAAAGGAACTTGAAGAAGATATCAAGGAAAATGCACTCATGTACTTGATTATTTTCCGAAAAGTTTGCGCTACTACTAACCCCGGGAACCAGATAATTCCGAGTTCTATTGAATCTTTATTGTAGGAATTTGCTGATGTTTTTCCTGAAGAACTACCTGCAGGGTTGCCACCAATCCGAGGGATTGAACATCAAATAGACTTTGTGCCCGGAGCGGTCATTCCAAATAGACCGGCATACCGACACAACCCCGAAGAGACCAATGAAATCCAAAGACAAGTCGAGGAGTTGTAAGTCTTGGGTATATCCGGGAGAGTCTAAGTCCTTGTGCCGTTCCTGTGATCGTCGTGCCAAAGAAAGATGGAACGTGGAGAATGTGCACCGATTGCCGAGCGGTAAACAATATCACGGTTAAGTATCGACACCCTATTCCAAGGTTAGATGATATGTTAGATGAATTACATGGTTCATGTGTTTTCACTAAAATTGACCTAATGAAAGGATATCACCAAATTCGTATGAAAGAAGAAGATGAATGGAAAACGACTTTCAAAACTAAATACGGATTATACGAATGGTTGGTAATGCCCTTTGGACTAACGAACGCACCAAGTACTTTTATGAGATTAATAAATCATGTTTTACGTGCATACATCGGAAAATTCGTTGTTGTATACTTTGATGATATACTCATTTACAGCAAAAATGTTGAAGAACATGTTGAACATTTAAGATTAGCTTTAATTACCTTGAGAAGGGAACAATTATATGCTAGTCTTAAGAAATGTACTTTTTGCATGAATGAAGTTATTTTTCTTGGTTATGTCGTTAGTGCTGATGGCATAAAAGTTGATGAAGAAAAGGTTAAGGCTATTCGAGAATGGCCTAGACCGACGAACGCATCCGAGGTAAGAAGTTTTCATGGCCTAGCAGGGTTTTACCGACGCTCCGTAAAAGATTTTAGCACAATTGCAGCCCCATTAAACGAACTTGTCAAGAAACATGCTAAGTTTAATTGGGAAATGAACAAGAAAAAGCATTTAACACTCTGAAAGATAAATTGTGCACCGCACCTGTCTTAGCATTACCTGATTTTTTTAACACTTTTGAAATTGAGTGTGATGCTTCAGGAGTAGGAATAGGAGCAGTATTAATGCAGGGAAAAAGGCTGATAGCCTATTTTAGTGAGAAACTTGGAGGAGCTACATTGAATTACCCGACCTATGACAAGGAATTGTATGCTTTGGTTCGATCCCTACGTACGTGGCAACACTACCTATGGCCTAAGGAGTTCGTGATTCATACCGATCATGAATCCTTAAAGCATCTCAAAGGACAGGGTAAATGGAGCAAGAGACATGCCAAGTGGTTAGGAGAAATTGAATCCTTTCCTTACATCATCAAATACAAACAAGGTAAGGAAAACATTGTCGCCGACGCTTTGTCAAGAAGGTATGTATTACTCAATACACTTTCTTGTAAACTTTTGGGATTTGATTTATTGAAAGAAGCATATGAGGGGGATAAAAATTTCCATGATATTGATGTCGCTTGCGAGAAAAAAGGAGTAGAAAAATTTTATCGGGATAATGGATTCTTGTTCCGTGAAAATAAACTTTGCATTCCTTTTTGTTCAACACGGGAATTATTGGTAAAAGAAGCACATGGTGGAGGTCTAATGGGACATTTTGGGATTGCTAAAACTTACGAAATATTGCATGAACATTTCTTTTGGCCAAAAATGAAACATAATATTTTTAAAGTTCCAAATTCATGCATTGTTTGTAGGAAAGCAAAATCACGAGTGTTACCGCATGGTTTGTATATGCCACTTCCGGTACCTTCCGAACCTTGGGTCGATCTTTCCATGGACTTTGTATTAGGATTACCCAGGGCGAAATCTGGTTGTGACTCAATTTTTGTTGTAGTTGATAGATTTAGCAAAATGGCACACTTCATTGCATGTCATAAAACGGACGACGCCACACATATTGCTAATCTATTTTTCAAAGAAATTGTTCGTTTGCATGGTATGCCCAAAAGCATCGTATCCGATAGAGATACCAAATTTTTGAGTCATTTTTGGAGGGTCTTATGGGCAAAATTGGGGACGAAATTGCTTTATTCTACAACATGTCATCCCCAAACTGATGGTCAAACCGAGGTTGTTAACCGAACGCTTGGTCAATTGTTGCGAACTATTGTTAACAAAAATTTGAAAAATTGGGAAACATCTTTACCATTTATCGAGTTTGCCTATAATCGAACTGTACATTCTACTACGATATTTTCGCCATTTGAAATCGTGTATGGTTTTAATCCAATAACTCCTTTAGACTTGTTGCCTATTCCAATAGATGACAAGAGTAACCTTGATGGCAAGAAAAAGGCGGAGATGGTGAAGCAATTATATGCCAAAGTTCGTGAACAATTGAGAAGCGCAACGAACACGATGCAAGAATGAAGAACAAGGGACGCAAACAAGTACTCTTTGAACCAGATTCGAGGACGAATCCTTTTGAGGAACGGGGGAATGATGTGAATCGAGATATTATGAAGAACCCGGATGAGGACTTGAGCATGCCGACTGGACCAATAACGAGGTCTCGATCAAAGAAGTTCAAAAATAATTTATCGACACTCGTCATTGATATGTTTAAAAATAACTATGTTTTCAAAGACAACAAATTCGTGAGTAGTGTCGAAGTTGTCGAACAATAAGTTTTTCGTTTATTTTATCTTGGTGTATTTTAATTTGAATTGTATTTCTTGAGTTGTATTTTTATATTTTGAGTTGTATATAATCGAGTCGTGTAATATTAAAGTCGAAGACGATCGTAAAAGACGAACAAACAAACAAGGATGCAAATTCCCGCGCGTAAGACTGACGCGCAGCAGTCTCGTATTTTGGCCATAACTTACTCGTCCGAAATCCGATTTAGGTGATTCAGGTGTCTATGAAAAGCTAAGAAAGAGAGCTACAAATCTTGTTCAGACCATAGGACCAAATTGGGACCCATTGGAGCTCAGAAATAACAAAACAGACAGCATCGGATTTATGGTGACTTGTTGTCCTTGTTTTCACACCTTAAAATCTTGGTCTTTGATATTTTGTCCCCTAAACATGTGTTGACTGACTTTGTATCAGATTTTAGGATCTTTGAATGTTGATTTTTCTATTTTGTAGGTTTCTTAGTTGTTTCCTTGTTCACACTAGAGTTAGGTGTAAGATTTTGGCTATAAATAGCCTTGAAGTTTCATTGTAAGAGGACACCATTGATTTTTATGAAATTTGAGAGTGTTTGTATTAACAAACCTTTGTGAGTGTTTTCTTGTTTTGTTGAGTGTGTCTCCAAAACATCCCTTGTGTGATTTATATACTTATTAAGTACAATCTTGTTAGTATTTATATTCCACCCCTTCTGAGTTGCTACGGTGTGTCACGTAGAGGTTTGGAAGTAAAGCCCCATTTTGCTTATTTTGGAAACATCCTGGGAACGAATTCATCTAGCGGTGTCGGTTACCATAGCGTGTCGTGTGGGGGTCACATCAGATTGGCTCACATCTTCCTCTGATTTTACGTTCAGAAACGGCTTAAACGCCTCTATGAGTCGGGGAGAAGCTTCCCATCCAATTTTCTTATAAATTGGCAAACAGGGTATTTTAACGTCAGATTCCCAAGACGTTCATATTCTGGTTTGAATTTATTCCACAAGCATCTAATTCCATAATGTACGAGTCTACTAGGATGCGTGTCAAGAGAATTTTCGATATTATCTAAATTCTCTTTATTCAGACCATCCTTAATGAACTGAATTTTATCTTCGTTGTTTGTAGATGGAATTTCTAAAGATCGACATTTTGAATTACAGTTTCATCTAGCACATTTATAGCAAACGGCTATTATCTTTGCTCGTCGTTTCTTGGCATATGAACTTTTTCCAAACCGTGGTAAAAATCTAGTAGGTATTTCTGTGAATTCACCTATTATTCTCACTTTGGCTTCAATAATGAATCTAATGTCAAAATGTATGCTTTTATTCATAAGCAACCTCATCCTTTCAAGTCTTGTCTTGTAAATTTTTAAAATGACTTTTTTGCTAAGAAAGGAAAATCTCTTTTCAATGCTATTCAAAGTCTCTTCCATGATAAATAAAAAATGAAATAAAAATAAAAGGAAAAAATATCTACAAATATCAGTTGTTGTGGGAAACTGAAAAATCCGACTTCAATAGTCACGGAGTACCGTTATCCGCCACTTGACCGGACAAACACAATTGAGTACTAAGTTACAATGTCGAGAAATTGTATCTATAACAATAGTTTACAATGTAAGATTCAAAAATAACATTAATACCTCCCTGACAACGGCGCCAAAAACTTGACGCGTCTTTTGTGTAACTATCGCAAGTGCACGATATCATATCAAGTAGTAAATGGACTTTTTGAGTCCGGTTTATCGATCCCACGAGGAAGTTAGGTTATATATTGAATTATACACTATTTGTAAATTTTTGTAGGGATTAAGATGAGTGAAACACACAATTTAAGAGTTTGGTTTGACAATTGCAAGGAAAATGCAATAATAGTTCTAAAATTTAAGGAAATGAAAGATTGTAATAATAATTGATTAATTAAAGGTAAAATGAAATAGTTGGATTACAAACTTAGTTCATCATTAGTTATAGAAGATGTATAGGAGATCATGAGATGAATTTACTTATTATGTTGTGTAGATTCGATTTTTCTTAAAAAGAAGGTTCCTCTTTCGAATGTCAAAACGCCCCTTATATATTGAATCAATCCACTATATTTCTATGCTGATTGGCTTCAATACATAGCATTAGGTTTAATGAAAATAACTCAAAGAACCATCTAAGGTCTAGAGGTATATTTATATCCCCTAGAACAACTTAGAGTGAAGATCACTTGATTTAATCAACATATTTCCTTTCAAAACATATGAAGACCATAAATATCATCATTTATTGGCCAAATAAATAAAGATTGGTAAAACAATGAAAATAGCACACAATAATAAGTAATCCATAATAGATCTTTATTCAAACTTAAATAACATGACAAACCTTGTTTATAATCCCAACTAAGGATAATTTAGCCCATGAAGACTTTATTCAACATATTACAAGCTTGAGTGGTCATTATTAGTTGAAAATGGGAAAGGATTGATACTAACTCCCTTAGTAGATAAAGGAGAAAGAAGCAATAAACTCCCTCAATAACATAAACTAAACCACTATTACATACACTCTCAAGAACACAAGTGTGTTCTTCACAAAAAGAAAAATATTACAAAGTAGGAAAAATATAAGATGAAGGATCATAAATGATGGATCTAAGGGGTCTATTTATACACATAAAGTCATCTAATAGCTCCAAAACTCCATACATTAGATTGGATCAAGGCCAGCCATACCATCAATAATAGACCAAAAATATAAAAGATTTAAAAATGATCATACATCTGGCAAGAGTTACGGCTGTAACTTTCAGATGTTACGGCCGTAACATAGATGACTTACGGCCGTAACTTTCAGATGTTGCGGCCGTAACATGGCTTCGGTTTTTTGCACATTAGTTGTTGTGTGAGTTACGGCCGTAACTTTATTTGTACGCACCTATGGAGTTTCAGACTTCATTTTCAGCCCAGAATTTCTTAGACTCTTGCGTTTTCGCCCCAAGTCGTCTTCGGATGATAACTTTTGATATATAATTCTGATTTTGAATTCGGAAAGACTGCCGAACTCGTCTCGAAAATCTCTACAACATGAATACATAAAAACTCAATATAGAGAATATTTTATAAACATGTTATTTCTTGAGTAAATTAGTAATTCAATCCGATTAAGGCTAAATTTACATCTTCATCCTATAAAAATAAAATTATTAAAAATGAATTAATTTAAAGCAAAAACGAGTAGACTAGCTCATAATTATGGGTGAAATATATCAATACCAATCACATATAAGTGTATAAAACTGACACTTATCAATCACACACCCCTTTAGGGATAATGCAAGATTGCATTACGTAGGAGGGAAGAGCCTTTAAAACAGACTTAGTGAGAGTCTCACAGCAAGGGAGAGAGTTCTAGCCTTCCAAGAACTCAATCTTTGATTTAATTTGTCAATCACAATACCAATAGATGTTGGAATAATTCGATACTTGCACGTGTATTACAACTAATATTCTGAACTTAATTATAACAAAGAACAGAAAGAAAAATTACACTTGAAACGAACGAACAATTTTTTTTTTTAATAAACTACAGAAGATCGTCCGAAGCTAGAGCTTCTGCCCGCAAGACGAGAATACGCCCCGGTAGTGCTCACGGTGAAGCGGCTCGTCCCCAAAGGTTAAAACGATCTAAACGTCTCGGCAGTAACAGCACCGTAAACTGACCGAGCACCTGCGAACTGGACTGGAACGAAGACTGACCTGTATGATATGATAAAATGCACTGATTTTCGTGTGTTTGCAATGAACAGAATGCTGACATATATATAGCACTCCTTGATCATGTGAAGGGACTCATCGCCATTACTCCTGCCATGATGGCTGGTGGTTTCAGACGCCCAAAGGGCTGGTCGGATGAAGAGTCTTGCCAACTCAAGAGTCAAGCCAACTCAAGAGTCTTGTCCATACCAAAAGGCTAGTGGACTTACGGATTTGGGCCAAAAAGATAATCCCAAACACCAGCCCAAAGCACCAATTGCCAAGATCCAAGCCCGAGCCCGAGCCCGTGCCCGTGCCCGACCCGAGCCCGTGCCCGTGCCCGACCCGACCCGGACGGACGGACGGTCGGTCGGTCGGTCGTCGGCGGCGGCGCGCGCGCGTGTGTGTGTGTGTGCGCGAAGGCACCCATACACACCAACCCACTTGTTATTAAGCCCATAAAGGCAAAGACTTTAAATACAAGTCAAAACATCCATCCACAATCAATGTGGGATAACTAACATCATGTTAGTTCCTACTCCAACATCCAACTTTAACATATAATATCTCACTCACCGGAAATCAGTTTAGAAATATTAAATATACCACGTTCATCTACTCACGACGTAGATTAACATTCAATAAATATTTTAATTAAATAATAATTATTTAATTAACAATATTTATTTTAATAAATGGTTAATTACTAAACCATCTCCAACAATCCCCCACATGAGTGAGAATGCCAATGCAAAATGAATGCAAATGCATAGTTCAGTCCTCAAGAGACAATATTGCATTTGGCTAGGTGGCTTGTGACCTTGAACTTATCCATTGTCAACATCATCGAGTATACTGACGGCATAGTGGTCATGAAAACCTTGAACTAGTCCTCCATGGTGTATACTGAGACAATAATATAGACACAATATCATCTCAATTCCATCCGTTCTAACGTTTTGTGTCCTTTTCGGCCTTGGACACCCCTTTGGATTCATAAGTGTATCAACTGAAGCGGCCCTCACTTCACACTTATATAGGTGATTCTTATTCCCAAGTATCCTACTATACTTGACCTCTCCGAGGTAACCAAGAATCATTAAAAATCATAAGACTTAACCTCACCACATGTAGGTAAACAATCACTCACTGTTCTCAGAGAATAGGTATGTTTGAGTGTTTGAACACACGGATTCTTATAACTTCGTTATCCCATTGAACCAAGCTCTTGGGATCCTCCAATCTACAAGGTTGGGTTTCTGCTATAATCATCCTTAAGATGTGGATTTAACACCCATTCCCTCTAACAATTTATATATTTGATCTCGATTAATACTCTTCGTCAGCGGATTCGCCAGATTATCTATTGACCTTACATAGTCAATTAAGATAATCCCACTCAAGATCAAATGTCTCACGGCATTATGTCGTCGACGAATATGTCGAGACTTACCGTTATAAAACATATTTTGTGCCCGTCTAATAGCAGCTTGGCTATCACAGTGTATCAACACAGACGGCACAGGTCTCGTCCAATATGGAATATCCTCGAGGAAATTTTTAAGCCATTCAGCTTCTTCACCAGCTTTATCCAAAGCTATGAATTCAGATTCCATGGTAGACCTAGCAATACAAGTTTGTTTCTTGGACTTCCAAGATACAACACCACCTCCAATAGTGAACACATATCCACTCGTAGAAAATGAGTCTTTCGATTCGGATATCCAATTAGCATCACAATACCCTTCAAGTACAGCAGGCTCTCTTGAATAATGAATCGCAAAGTTCTGAGTATATTTTAAATAAAACACAACTCGTTCTAGAGCCCTCCAATGTTCTTTACTTGGATTAGCGGTGTAGCTACTCAACTTGTGAACCGAGCATGCTATATCAGGACGGGTACAATTTGACAGATACATCAAACTCCCAATGATCTTAGCATATTCATCTTGACCAACAGGTTCACCCTTATGATAATTCAGATGAACATTCGGTTCCCAAGGAGTCTTAGCAATGGGTTTATCAAAAGCGTTGAATTTCCTTAACACTTTCTCAACATAATGAGATTGCGTCAAAGCAATTCCGTTAGGCGTTTTCAGAATCTTAATTCCAAGAATAGTATCAGCCAAACCCATGTCTTTCATGCTAAAATTCTTACTTAGCATTCGTTTCGTTTCACCAATCACACGAGAGTTGCTACCCATTATCAAAATGTCATCTACATATAGACAAACAATGACGTAATTGTCACCCGTTTTCTTAACATAGACACATTTGTCACTCTCATTGATATTGAAACCATTTGACAACATCACTTCATCAAATTTCATATGCCACCGCAGAGGTGCTTGTTTCAAACCATATAAAGACCGTTGTAGTTTGCATACCATGTGCTCTTTCCCAGGTACTGCAAACCCTTCCGGTTGTTTCATATAGATTTCATCTTCTAGCTCCCCATACAAGAATGCAGTCTTAACATCCATTTGATGAATCTCGAGATTGCGTAAAGCAGCAATAGCGAGTAGCACCCTGATAGAAGTAAGTCTTGTCACGGGCGAGTAGGTATCAAAGAAATCATAACCAGCTTTTTGCCTAAAGCCTTAAACTACAAGTCGGGCCTTATATTTGTCAATAGTACCGTCAGACTTGTACTTATTCTTTAGGATCCATTTGCATCCTAAAGCCTTACAGCCCTGTGGTAGTTCAACTAACACCCAAGTATGATTCAGCATAATAGACTCAATCTCAATGTCTATTGCCTCTTTCCAAAGCATATGGACCGGATAAAGCTTCTTTTACGAATCTTGGTTCACCGTCTAACATCAAAACGACGTAGTCGGGTCCGTATATCTTTACTTTCCGTATTCTAGTACCTCGTCTAGGTTCTACGTTGACTGGCGTAGACCTAGGTCGTTTTCTGTTCGGTCGTTCAGATAACACCGGATTCGAGCTAGAGGCTTCATCTATGGTTTCATAACACATAGGCTCATCTACAAGTTTAGAACTTGTAGCTTCATCATCAACTCCTTTGCTAGAGTTAGGATCAACCTTATTCTTATAAGGATAGATATTTTCAAAGAATACAACATTCCTTGATTCAATCGTTGTATTTACATGAATGTCGGGTATCTCGGATTTGTGTACAACAAACCTGTAGGCGCTACTGTTAAGTGCATAACCAATAAAGATACAATCGATCGTCTTAGGACCAATTTTAACTTGTTTAGGTAGAGGCACCTCATCTTTCGCCAAACACCCCCACACTTTGAGATATTTGTATGATGGTTTTCTTCCTTTCCACAACTCATAAGGAGTAACATCCTTACCTTTGCGTGGAATTTTGTTCAATATGTAGTTGGCTGTCAAGACAGCTTCCCCCCACATGTTCTGGGGCAACCCTGAACTAATTAATAACGCATTCATCATATCTTTAAGTGTTCGATTCTTACGTCGGCAACGCCATTAGATTATGGAGCATATGGAGCCGTGGTTTGATGAATTATACCACTTTCATTGCATAATTCCTCAAATGGAGCTACATATTCACCTCCTCTATCACTTCGAACCATCTTAATACGACAGCATAATTGATTCTCGGCTTCATTCTTGAAGTTCTTAAAGGCTTCAATAGCCTCATCTTTACTTCTCAAAAGATAAAGATAACAATATCTTGTACAATCATCGATGAAAGTGATAAAGTACTTCTTACCACCTCTAGTTTGCACAAATTTTAAATCACACACGTCTGTGTGAATTAATTCAAGGGGTTTTGTGTCCCGTTTTACCGAATGAAACGGTACTTTCGTCATTTTTGCCTCAACACAAATCTCACATTTGCTTTGATTTTTGATTTCATTTAATTTTAGTAAATCTAAGTTTACTAATCTTTTTATAGCATTTAGATTCACATGACCTAATCTACAATGCCATAAATTTGAGCACTCAAGCAAATAAGCAGAAGTAGTAGCATTATTATTAGCAACTGCCTTTGGAGGCTTACAAGTACGAACGCTAAGTTTGAACATGTCCTCGACAATATGACCTTTCCCGAGAGTCTTACCAAACTTGCGTATTATCATAAAATCGCTACGAAGGTCTACATCAAATTTAGCTCTAACTAATTTGACACCAGACACCAAATTCTTGCGGATTGCCGGAGCATGCAGCACATCCTTCAGAGTTATCTCCACACCGGAGGTGAATTGAAGCACAACAGTTCCAATTCCAAGAACTGGAGAGGTACGATCACTTGCCTCTGTGATGAAGCGGTCTTGAATCTCCTTATAAGTGAAAAACAAGTCTCGGTTCACACAGATGTGAACAGTCGCACCTGTATCAAGAAACCAAGTAACTGGGTTAGGTTCCGAGACATGATTTACCTCGGTGATCATGGCAGCAAGATCATCTTTATCCCAAGAGTCAAAGTCCTTCTCGACATGGTTGACTTTGCCTTTTCCCTTGTTCTTCTTCGGCTTTGTGATTTTTCGCCATATGGCCGGGCTTGTCACAGTTGTAGCACGTTCCGGTAAACTTCGTCAGAGGTGCCACATCCTTTCCCTTGCCTTTGGTAGGAAGTGGACGCTTTTTGGAAGGTCCGCCCCTACCTTCAGTCAGATTAGCCTTAGCATCCATTGGAGCTTTGGTTTTCAAGTATTGGTCACGGACTTGAGCTTCAGTTTGGAGCTTAGCAACCAAAATTTCTAGAGTCATTTCCTTTCGCTTATGCTTAAGGTATCCCTTGAACTCCTTCCAACTTGGCGGCAACTTGTCGACCAAGAGCGCCACAGTGTATGCCTCGGGTAGAGGCATCCCCTCAGAATGAACATAATGTATAAGAGTTTGGAACTCTTGTACTTGGGGCATCATTGGACGAGAATCCACCATTTGGAATTCGGAGAGTCTCGTCACAACAAACTTCTTCGTGCTAGCAGGATTAACACGGTATTTCAACTCAAGAGCATCCCAATTTTCTTTGGCAGTCTTCTTGATGTTGAACACATTGAACATGCCATCATCAAGCCCGTTCAACAACATATTCCGACACAGATAGTCGGAATGAACCCAGGTATCATAGTCGGTACGCACTTGAACATTCGCCTCGTTCTCAGCAGGGACAGGAGGCTTTTCTTCACGCAGGAAGCTCGCAAGCCCCATTGTGGTAATGTAAAACAGCATCTTTTGAGACCAACGTTTGAAGTCGGAGCCCGAGAAAACAGAAGGTTTCTCGGCGATAGGCATTAGCCGAGCAGCATTGTGAATGGGAGCCATTGAAGAGCTTGAAGATCCAATAGTTCCAGAACCGGTGGATGCGCCGGTGCTTGCATTGAACGCCATTTTTCTCGAGCAAAAGTTTTAGGATTACACGAACAAGTAAGGTCGAATATTCTCGTCTTGCGATTGTTGGAATAATTCGATACTTGCACGTGTATTACAACTAATATTCTGAACTTAATTATAACAAAGAACAGAAAAAAAAATTACACTTGAAACGAACGAACAATTTTTTTTTAATAAACTACAGAAGATCGTCCGTAGCTAGAGCTTCTGCCCGCAAGACGAGAATACGCCCCGGTAGTGCTCACGGTGAAGCGGCTCGTCCCCAAAGGTTAAAACGATCTAAACGTCTCGCGATATGACCGTAAATGGCCGAGCACTGCGAATCGGATCGAACGAAGATCGAATCAGTATGATATGATAAAATGCACTGATTTTCGTGTGTTTGTAATGAACAGAATGCTGACATATATATAGCACTCCTTGATCATGTGAAGGGACTCATCGCCATTACTCCTGCCAGAAAAGGCTAGTGGACTTACGGATTTGGGCCAAAAAGATAAGCCCAAACACCAATTGCCAAGATCCAAGTCCCGAGCCCGAGCCCGAGCCCGGACGGACGGTCGGTCGGTCGGTCGGCGGCGCCGCGCGTGTATGTGTGTGTGTGCGCGAGGGCACCCATACACACCAACCCACTTGTTATTAAGCCCATAAAGGCAAAGACTTTAAATACAAGTCAAAACATCCATCCACAATTAATGTGGGATAACTAACATCATGTTAGTTCCTACTCCAACATCCAACTTTAACATATAATATCTCACTCACCGGAAATCGGTTTAGAAATATTAAATATACCACGTTCATCTACTCACGGCGTAGATTAACATTCAATAAATATTTTAATTAAATAATAATTATTTAATTAACAATATTTATTTTAATAAATGGTTAATTACTAAACCATTTCCAACAATAGATTGCTTGTTGACTCTATTGTGAAAAATTGGAATTCCGAGATATTTTCCAATATCACTAATACTCAGGAAACCAAGTTTATCTCTAATAGCCACTTTTGCACCAAAAGACACATTACCAGAGAAGAAAACTCTAGTCTTATCAAGACTAAGGACTTATTTTTCGATTTTGATTCGATTTAGTTCGATTCGATTGAATCCATTCGATTCGATTCGATTCGATTCGATCGATTCGAGTCCATTGATTGATTCGATTGATTCGACTCCGTTCTTCTTCTTATTATTTTTATTATTAATCTTAATTATTATTATTGTTATTATTAATAATAATATTACTATTATCGTTGTTGTTGTTAATTACTATTATTATTATTATTATTTACCATTATTATTATTATTTACCCTTAATATATATTTGATTCGATTCGATTGATTCGATTCGATTCGATTCGATTCGATTCGATTCGATTCAATTGATTCGATTCGATTCGATTGATTCGAATCCATTCGATTGATTGATTCGATTCGAATTCATTCGATCAAAAACAGAGCCTAACTTTCTATCCGGAAAAATCACAGAAAATATTAAGAACTTTTTTTTATTACCTCAGCTTGGTCCTCAATAGCATCAGCAAAAAGTAATAGATCATCAGCAAATGCCAAATTGGTTGGTGGTCCAGTGGTAGGACACCTACCCTTAAAGACACCCTTTGGGAGGTCTTGGGTTCAATTCCCACCAAGATGGTCAAAGAGGAGGTTTTTTCTCTTTATGATCCTCTAGCTTCCCAGGGCTAGCTCGAGCGACCGCTAATCAATGTTTAATCTCGCGTCAAGCGGCAGTGTGGGAGTATTTCCTTACTGGGAACCCGGAGAGTCTTGACTAATCAGCATTTGTTCTCCAGAAGCTGTCTTTGGGAATACGAGGCGTTGTTAATCAGTTAAGGGCTTCTCCTTGTGCGCAGAAGTGTACAGAAAAGGCATTGGGAACCCTGGAATTGCTCGAGCGACTCGCGATTTACTTCTCTCAATGGGTTAGGAGTGAGTTCATTGAGGGACTAGGATTACTCCGGCTAAGCTGGGACCACCTAGTTATCAAAAAAAAAATGAGGGCATCTAGGAGTTATTTTAATAGGAGACCGGTGTTTAGCATTTACCTCCTCTTGAATAAGATGAAATAATCTCTCCATACATAGCACAAATAAATAGGGAGATAGAGGGCCTCCTATTTTACCATTATAGTTTGAGATTAATTCGTAGTTAAACTTGAAAATTATTGACCGCAAAGAATCAATACGCATCAAGATCGTCGTGACGGAGGGAGTATTAAATTTTTTCAAGTATGCTTAAAAATAGAACGAATAATAAAGTAGCTGAAAATTTTTTTAAGTTCTAAAATTTGGTTTAATATATTAAAAAATTAACTGAAAATTTTACTATGCACATGTTTTTAAGAAATTAAAACATATTTAAATTTCAAAAAATACATTTGAAGGAAAACCTAATTTTATTAAATAAATTCATTTTTATTTTAAGTTCAGAACATTTAAGATTTGAATTTCTTTTAAAAAGTTAAACTTTTTGAAAAAAAATATAAAATATTTTCTTACAAAGTAATTTTTTTAGTTAATTTTTTATACTTCAAATGAAATCATAGAATTAAGAAAATAGATTTTTTGAAATAATTTCCTGAATTTTTAAAATAAATTATATATTTGTCTATTTAAGATTAACGCCTGTTAATATTTTTTATGAAATTTAACCGTAGGAAATTTTGTGCATACCTTTTTATGAAATATAAGTGAATTTCATGCGACTTAATAATTGATTCAAAAAATTGTCTTTGTAAAAGTGCAATAATCTATTAAACACCTTAAATTAAATAATTATCTTTTATTTTTTAATATCCACTGCACACTCATTATTAATACATTTTTACTTTTTTATCTATGGGTATGTTTGGTTGACCACTTAATCTAGATTATAATCTTAATCTAGATTAAAGTGGATCAAATAATCTAATTTGACCTTTAAAATCTTGTTTGGATGGTGCTAATTTAATCTAGACTATAATCTTAATCTAGATTAAATTCACTTTTCGAATATAGCTTTATTTCAAAATTTCTAGGATTTTATTTTTTCATTCCGATTTTACCCTTATTGTATATATATATATATATATATATATATATATATATAGATTTTATTTTTTCATTCTGATTTTACCCTTAATAAATATTTGTATAAAATTTGTATAATAATATAAGTGATAACATAAAAAAACCTAAAATACCATTAGAAGTTGAAAATAAAATAAATAATAATATTGCATAATGTCAAAGAATAATAAGCAACATAAGAGTTAATATAAATATTAAGGTTGTTTTTGTAATATTATAATATAACAATAAATATAAAAGATGTACCTTTATGTGATTTTATAAATTTCAAATTTAGTATGATATGAGTTTCTTAAACACTTTTAAATACAATAATCTAAATTATCATACTACAGCTAGATTATCAATTTTCAGCTAGATTATCTGACATAATCTAGATTATTGGTTTTCAGCTAGATTATCAACAATCAGCTAGATTATCAGTTAATGCATCCAAACATACCATATATCATATACTTATCATCAATATTTGTAAAATTTATGCATTTATTAAATTCATTCGGTTACCTAAAATACATCATTTTTTTTGTGACCGTTGTGAACCGTCACTCCATTTTTTTTTAAATTATAAAAGATGATGATTTTTATCAACTACCATCCAAATTGAACTCTTTTTAATAAAAAAATTGCGAAGGTGGCGTTTTTACTAATAAAATTGTCGCTGGAACTCTTCTGAGTGGCAGTTTTTATAAACACCACCTTTTCTTGCTTGTCGTTGTGGATAGAGTTCAGTTGATCGCCACTGTTGGCAGTCGATCTACGCAGGCGTCCACCTGTGTTCCAGGCGGCCGAGCAGTAGCGGCAGATCCCGGAGCCGAACCGGTCATAGACTTGATCGTTTCTCGGGCTCACGAAAAAACCGGATCGGGCAGAGACCTTAGCGCCGACCCGGAATCCGGACCAGAAAGACCGAGCAGACCCTATATGAATACGCTCCATAACCACGAATAAGGCCGACCAGAGTAGCCACAAACTCGAAGGCCGACCCCATTGTCGGTCATAACAGATAAATATCAAAAGCCCGAAGCAGCGAGACATGACGGTAAAGAGAGTTGTCATGTCCCTTCCCAAAGACACTTAAGAAGGTGACACGTGTCAAAGGAGTCACCTTCATCGTGACAAATGTCATCAAGCATATTCATCTCAATCTTCCTACGTCATCTCATGAATGGTGACATCGCTTATATATACGCCAGGAGAATGTACAATAAAAGGGGAGCTTTTGGATTTTGAGCATTAATAAGAGAGAGAAAAAAGAGAGATCTGAGATATACTGAAAAAGAACAAAAAAGACTTGCAATTAACAAGCAAACTGAATAGACCGGCGCACATTATTCGGCCCGGCTCTATGCTATCGAAAGGTCATTAATAAAAATTTAGTGATCAAATATCTTCCACTTTATTTGTTATTTTCTACGTGTCTTCGATCCATTTGTCCCGATCAGTACACGTGACGTTGACCAAACCAGACGTCAACAGATTGGCGCTAGAGGAAGGAGCGTGAACCTATGGAAGCTTGAGCGAGTCGCTCAAGTTATGACTAATTTCAATTATGATCAGCCCGCCACAAAGAAGGGAAACCCGTTCCAGTTGGCGGGACACTTTGATACACCTTGCGTCCATCCGGGAATGACCACACCCACCAAGGGATGGTGAGATGAAAGCATAGGAATCATCGTAACTACGAGTCGAAAGCATAGGAATCATCGTAATATGAAGTTGAAAGTACAGGAGCCATTGTGACCACGAGTTCCTGCTCGACTCGGCTGACCTTTTAAAGGTCATAACTCGAAGGATATCGAGCGCAGCTCAAAATTCTAGAAAAGGTCTCGAGGAGTCCTCGTATCCTTCAAATTAAAGTTGCAGTCAACATACACTGCAACATCTGAAAACTCCTTCGGAATCCCCATCCACACCCGCGAAGGTCACAGTAACTGGACCAGACTGACCTTTGCCAAAACATCTCCAAGTATTGAGCCATGTGTTAGAAAAGCAGCGGCGGCCCTTACAAGTGAAGTGGAAGACGAAGTAAAAAGTAATCTGTAAAGGAGTTTTTCGTATAATCACCCGAGCAGCGGTCGTTAGGATGCCAACGACGAAACTCAAAACTCAAAATGATGAAAAACCCGCAGAAAATGGAAGATATTAGTAAAACCAAAATAAGTCGAGGAAAGAGGGGCCCAACCGACCGAGTCACCAACAATCCTGCAGCGGCTGACCCAAGAAGAATCTCAGGCATTCTGCGACGACCCCCGTCTACGAAGCAGTTTATTCATGTCGCAAGATTCGCAATCCAACGGACAAGTCGGGGCGGTTAAATGCAATGAGGAAGCAATACCTTAAGGCCCGCCTTGAAAAGCGCAAAGGGTCACGGTCTGAAAAACTCTCTGAAGACTTGGTAATACCTCGGTCCGCCGATTGAAAAATATCTTCGTAGCCTCCAGCACTGAGGCGATGACCCCGGTCGGAATTGGAACACGCCCACAGGAGAATTCGTTTCAAAAAACAAGGTCAATATGACCCCGAGAACCTGGACCTCGTCGCCCAAAAAGGCGGAACGTCTTCTACAAAACATCTGAGGATCATCAGAGTTTCCAGGTCAATGACCTCATTATCGAACGAGCGCTGGGGCCCGACACGGGACCTCCTGAATCCAAGTAACAAAGCCCGTCAGAACGGAGGTTGCTAGCTAGAATATATAAATGACCAAGGATTAATTCATTTGTTGAATGCCATGAAGGTACAATCAATAAAATTCAACTGTATTTTCATCTCTGAATCAAATACACTATAAGACCGAGTTCGCCTCGGCACCTCGAATGACCGGCTCCTCCGGCACTATAAGACCGAGCTCGCCTCGGCACCTCAAAAGACCGGTCCACCCGGCACTGAAAGTCCGAGCTCGCCTCGGCACCTCAAAAGACCGGTCCACCCGGCACAGAAAGTCCGAGCTCGCCTCGGCACCTCAAAAGACCGGTCCACCCGGCACTGAAAGTCCGAGCTCGCCTCGGCACCTCAAAAGACCGGTCCACCCGGCACTGGAAGACCGAGTTCGTCTCGGCACCTCGAATGACCGGCTCCTCCGGCACTATAAGACCGAGTTCGTCTCGGCACCTCGAATGACCGGCTCCTCCGGCACTATAAGACCGAGTTCGCCTCGGCACCTCGAATGACCGGCTCCTCCGGCACTATAAGACCGAGTTCATCTCGGCACCTCGAATGACCGGCTCCTCCGGCACTATAAGACCGAGTTCGCCTCGGCACCTCGAATGACCGGCTCCTCCGGCACTATAAGACCGAGTTCATCTCTGCACCTCGAATGACCGGCTCCTCCGGCACTATAAGACCGAGTTCGTATCGGCACCTCAAAAGACAGGTCCACCCGGCACTGGAAGACCGAGTTCGTCTCGGCACCTCGAATGACCGGCTCCTCCGGCACTATAAGACCGAGTTCGTCTCGGCACCTCGAATGACCGGCTCCTCCGTCACTATAAGACCGAGTTCGTCTCGGCACCTCAAAAGACCGGTCCACCCGGCACAGAAAGTCCGAGCTCGCCTCGGCACCTCAAAAGACCGGTCCACCCGGCACTGAAAGTCCGAGCTCGCCTCGGCACCTCAAAAGACCGGTCCACTGCAGATCGAAAGTCCGAGCTCGCCTCGGCACCTCAAAAGACCGGTCCACCCGGCACTGAAAGTCCGAGCTTGCCTCGGCACCTCAAAAGACCGGTCCACCCGGCACTGAAAGTCCGAGCTCGCCTCGGCACCTCAAAAGACCGGTCCACCCGGCATTGAAAGTCCGAGTTCGCCCCGACACCTTGATAGATCAGCCCGTCCGGCACGATCAACAAAGGGTGAACAGAAAGGACGACGGTCAGACCAACCGGGCCCAAACACAAAAAAGCAACAAAGGCCATAAAAAGATTTTATTCATTCAAAATAAACTCCATGTCAGAATACAAAAATAGATCGAGGAAAAACGGCACGCAGGCCATACACGGAATAAAGCAAAAAATCTACTCGGCCTTATCCTCCTGATCGGTCGCCTGAGAAGACTGTCCTTCACCTTCACCAGACGGGATCACCACCGGATCTTCGACAGCTTCGGCGGCCTTCGGCTCATCATCCCCGAGAGTTTCAACCTTTAGGTCGGCCGCCTGAGACTTTACGTAGGCCTGGACCTCCTCAACGGTCTTCCCTTCTTTCATGAGATCCAATATCTCATAACAAGTGGAGACATAGTTGAGGTTGATCAATTCCTCATACTCGGGTGTCTTCTGAAAAGCAGCCGCTCCGTCAGCAAGGCCCCTGGCATAACCCGCAGATTCACAAGTCTGGACCCGCTCGGTCAATTGCTCAAGCTGGGCCTTAGCACTTTGCAAATGGGCCTCGTACTCGGCCCTGATATGCAGGCACCGCTTTTGCGCCTTCTCAGCCGCCGTGGCCATCTCGTCAGCTTTCCCTTTCCACATATTGGCCTCGAGGGCCCGGCTTTCCAGAAGCTCCACCCCACCCTTCAGAGAAGCCATCTCCTCCTCCAAAGACTTGATAAGCGAAGGGCAGAGATGGTGTTCCTCCTGTAAGGCCTTGAGATCGGCCTCTGCCTTTTTATGTTTCCCAGCCGAAGCGGTCAGCTCCCCAGCGGCCTTCACATAGGTGCACAACGCCCGGCCCAAAATAGCATTTCCAAAATGGATCTGCTCATCCGGATCCATGTCGTTGGTCACCATTTCCATTTTCGGCGTCCAACCCAAAATGGGGACATAGCTGGACTCAACTACCGATGGGGGGACCCGGTCGAGCATCTCGGCAGTTGGGGTGGCTGCCCGGACGTAGTCGAGGAACCAGCGCGGTCTCCGCCCTTTCATCCGGGAACAAGGTTCTTCTCGATCCTTATTCACCGGGAGATAGTGGCCCTCCAAATCAATCAAGGGCTCCTTACCCTTCGCCCGACCCGTCCGTACAGGGCTCAGGGCAGGCACAACAATCTCAGGAATGGAGAAACCCTCGGCCCTGGTCATGTTATCCTCAGGCCCGGCCTCTACTCGCTTCCGCTTGCCCGCGCGCTCCCTACGCTCTGCGGCCTCTGCAGCCAGCCTCGCCACCCGCTGCGCAGGCGTCTCTTTCCGTCCAGATGAACTCCTACCCCTAGGGACTGGATGGGGAAGAAGGGTTTAAAAAAAAAAAAAAAAGAAAAAAAAGAAGAAAAGGGGGGGCTACCTGACGAAGACATTCGGTTCGGGTTAGTGGATCGAAGTCCCGCGGCCCAAAGATTATCCTCAGTAACCAGAAGGTATTGTAACACCCCCAATCCGCTCAGGGATATTACACGCCGTAGAACCTTTCCTCAAGGATCTACCAGGCTGGTAACAACATAGAACATCTCAACAATGCCTTTAAGGCTAAAATGACTCCGTAGACCGATTTGGTCTTTCAATAAATACATACAACTCAAATACATTACATGCCCACGCAGGGGTCGAATACAACACACTCCCGTACAACGGGAAAGAATACTGCAGCGGAAATAAAATACAACTAAACCAATGACATCATACGGGTTCTCGTGTGATTAGTATCGTTCATCTTTCATCATCCTTCATGCCGACCCTGTGCTATGCTCCAAAACCTGAATGCAATACAGACATCCACCCCCCGAATACTCGGGGGTTAGCAAACCTCCACTGTTTTGCTAGTACAAGTATGAAATCATACGAAATGTAACAAACAAATAGAAATCGCGAATCGGGTACGACAAATAATTACAAAAGACTTCCCGAGAAGTTTTATTAATTAGAAACCATCAAAGAAGTGTTTGAAAATAGATTTCTCATCTCGGGGATTTTAAAAACAGAAACTTTGCTAGACCTCAAATCCTTAGTTGAAAATATCCATTTCAAAATGAACGGGTCTCGGCCCAAAATCACTTTCCATAAAACGACCTTTATAAACTGTTGGGATCTCATCCCAAATCTCATCAAATCACAGTACACGAGAATAATATCAATGTTCGTTTTCCAACATCAAAATCCACAACCCAAGGTTTAAACACAGACGACAAATACTCTAGTGCCATCCTAGCCAAGTAAGTCAAACGAACACTTACCTCTTACACACTTAGTCGATGCATGCAATCATGAAAACCATTCGAAAGCACTCATTTCCGGAAATGCCATAATCAAAACAAATTTGTAAAATGCACCACAATTAACCGCGGACCCACAGCTTCGTGGACCCCTACCGAGACCCCGTCGGATCTAACCCGTAGTGGTTAAAAGCAAGCTCGCGGTTCCACAGCTTCGTGGAGCCCTACCGAGACCCCGTCGGATCTAACCCGTAGTGAGCATACACACACACACGTTACTCATGCAATACTAATATGCTAAGAATGTAAGTTCATCAAGAATACTTACTAGAGATGACCACTTACCCGACACCGACACAAAACCTCCATCATGAACGATCACTCATAACACAACGACACAATTAATACGGAATACACAATTCCACAATATTAAACAAGCGGGAATATCATTAAAGTCCCCAACGTTAGAAATAGTCAAATCAAAATCAATTCACACGTATCCTACTCACGAGGGTAAAACAACCATCGTAAACCCAACATGTGAACTCTATTTGCAGGACACAAATCGTATAAGAAAATACTTGCCTCGATAATTGCCGAAATCTCCGACGACCATGGCTCACCCGGTCGATCCATTGAAATCCCAACCCTTATTAAATACATAATAGACAATTTAATATAAGGGTCCAATTTAATATATTATAATTTCAAGGTAAATAGTTGGCTAATATATTACCTCAATTGTCGCCCTTAATTAATTGATCGGATCAAACGACCAACGATACTCAACCCAAGTCCATATCTCGATTATTGCTCCAACCACAAACTCCAAACTCGGACTCATTCCGTGGTCTAATTACACCAAGCCGCACATTGACCAAATTACCACCATGTCCATCTATATCTATGTCTTCCCCGTTCACAATCCCAACATAACCACATACACACACATACAGTATACGCACAAAAACTCATAATTACCCGTATACATACATAGGGAATATATATATATATATGTATATATATATATAATATACACATACACACAAACACCCATATATATATATATATATACACGCCTGCACACAAAACACACACACACACGTCTGCACATAAAACACACACACACATACAGCTCACACACACAACACACACCACCGCCGGCTTCCGGTCACTCCGACCGCCGGAGTAAGATCTGAATGGTCCGAGTGGACTTCCACAACTCTGACCCACCAGAAAGTCCGGCAAGATTGTTGATTCTCCATTCATAACCACCACACTACCGTCGAGCTCCAGTGGTTGTCGCCGGAGACACCAGTCCGCCGTCATTGACTTCCACGATTCCACCTCGAACCTCCGGCGGAGCCTCGTTCACCCATGTCGACAAGCATGGAAGTTCGTCAGGGCACTTCGATTTTATCCAGGGAGTCGCGACCTCGAGCCCAGTCGCACTATATCCGCTGAGGCTCACTCCTCACCGACGAGTTCCAGCGATCCACTGGGTAGGTGTGGATGTGTGTTTATGTGTGTTTTTACGGGAGAAAGGAAAGGAGTGAGGGAGCAGGTGGGGAAAAGGAGAAAAGAGAAAAAAAAAAAGGAAGAGAGAGGGTGAGGACTCAGGAAATTTCGTGAGATTCCCAAATGTACATACATATAATACAATATACTATATATATATATATAAATAGATAGTTGGGCTTATCCGACCCGATAGGGTTCGATTATAAATTAACCGAGTAAAAACGAATCAATCTGAGATTCATTATTTTGTCTCCTTGTTCGATCATCCGATTATTACACTGCGTCAAATAACACCAACACTAACTCGCCAATATATTAGCCCAACATCTCAGAGTCCGCCCGACTTATAAATAATCAGTTAATAAAACAAGAGAGAGAAAATAAATAAATAAAAAAAATTATATCGCCAAAATTCGAGTTTAAAATTCCCGGATATTACATACTACCCTCCTTAACAGAAGTTTCGCCCAGAAACTTAAAACAAGTATGGAGAGGTAATATCCCACCAGGAACATCTCCACGAGATACAGAAAAACCGAAAACTCGCGCCCAACGGCGAAACGCTGCAAGAAACGCAAAGAGACATACGGCGTGAAAACACGCTCCACGAAGACCAACACAACGCCACCGATAGAGACATAATAAAACCAACAAGTGACAAGCGTCATCAAACAGATAATACAATCAAGTCGATTATCCGAACAATCATAAAACACAACGAACGGAAATCAATACGATTAACCAACCCAACGGTACATCAATCAAAACGCGAGTCAATCGCTGAACAAATACGAAATTCCACCGCCCAAGGGTTGGAAGATCGAAAACGAGACTAATTTCCCGAACTTAAGGGAATTACGAATGAGCCTGAATGCTCAACAATCACGAAACGAGAACAAAAACCGAACAAACAAACGATCGAGACAACAAAAATCGAACAATCATGTCCGAAACACGAAGTATAATAAAATTCAAACAACAACTCCCAGGATGATCTGGTGAGAACAACAAGACATGCATTCCCATAAGATCCACAGGAAAGGGAATAGCGATTGAAAAGTCACAACGACAAACAAGTTATTCCGAAACAATACCACCTCGCTCGATCAACAAAAGCAAGGGATAGGAAAGTTCGAGAAAATGTTAACGAGCATAAACGAGTCGTGAGTCGAAAACACAAGAGTTCCAAATCCGATCCACTTCGAATAAAAGAACTAATAGAACCAGATGATGTCACTCCCGAACAAGGTTCACAAGAATCGAACCGAACTCGAAAAAGTCACAGCGATAACCAGATCGACCCACAACAAGATCACAGTTCGTTCGGACGATGAAACCAAAATACAGAACAAGCTCATAAAGTATCAACGAACATGAGCGAATCGATGGACTGGAGAAAGAGAAAATACAGAAGTCAAAATAGTACGGGTATTACCTCCGACCTCGTCCACGAAATTCACAAAAACGGGAGCAAAGTAACAAGACATTAAACAACCGACACATAACGGAACCATCACCGATGCACACAGTCATACCAAACCAAGCTCTAACAGCTCGCACATGCGCGACAACGCAGAAATCACTACGAGGCGACAATATTCAATACCAACATCCCACCTCTCACAAAGGGCTAACACAACAAATGTGTGGAAAACGACTCAACGCTCACACCGCCAATTCGGTCATACTCGGGAGCAAACATCAAAATGACAACGCGAACATCATACATACATAGCCAGCCCTCAAACGGGAACGGATAGGTTTTAAAAATGAAAACCTCATTTTGAAAATAATTTTAGAAGAACACTGGTTGATCTTGAGTATCACCTTTCAAAAAAAAAAAAGTACAAACGTGAAACATCGTTATCGAGACTTTGGAGAACCATTTCGCATTTGATAAAAATGAGGACACTTTCTCTTAGTGAAAAACTTTCAGAATATTCGACCCTCGGGTCTAAGTAAAAGTGTTTCTAAAACATTGAAAATATCTCAAAACATTTTGGTCCTCGAGGTAGAAGAATTTGGAAACATATTGTAGCACCTTGGATGTACCACGAGAAAATAATTCATTTTAAAAGTACATCTCGAAATTTATTTTCTAAGATACTCAAGGTTTTCAAGGATAATTCAATGGGCTAGAATGCCCAAAAATTTCAGGTAATTACACAAAACTTTATAGCGCCGTGGATCCCGCGTCGGAACCCACCAGGCTAAAAACCATTTACAAAAACGCCAAAAAGGCCGATGACGGTAATATTTCAAAAACTTACAAAAGCCATTTACAACATGTTAAATACCGTCATAAGAATTTCGCTAAAATGATCAAGACCATAATATCAAAAACTCGGTTAATGGAATCGATTTTGAAATAAAACTCGATCGGTAAAATACCAAAGCCATTACAAAGGAACTCACGCGGTGGATAAAAGAAATAAAGTCAAACATGCACAATCCAAAGAACACTACTCCTCATATGAACGAAATATGAGGGTCAAATAACCACATATCAAGAAATCAAAATCCATAAGAGGATTCCGTCACTTAACAAATAATCATAAAAATAGCTCGTGTCACACGAGGCACAACACAAAGAAGGGAGACTTACATCCACAGGTCGCACGAAGATGATGATCGCCCCACGATACTAATCACGACCAACAAACTCAGACGACGCGTCGCGACACGACTCAGTCAGATAAAATCCGACGAGACAAAACTCAACAGACACAACTTGACCCGACAGCCTAGGTTTCCACAACCTAAGCTCTGATACCATTTATGTAACACCCCCAATCCGCTCAGGGATATTACACGCCGTAGAACCTTTCCTCAAGGATCTACCAGGCTGGTAACAACATAGAACATCTCAACAATGCCTTTAAGGCTAAAATGACTCCGTAGACCGATTTGGTCTTTCAATAAATACATACAACTCAAATACATTACATGCCCACGCAGGGGTCGAATACAACACACTCCCGTACAACGGGAAAGAATACTGCAGCGGAAATAAAATACAACTAAACCAATGACATCATACGGGTTCTCGTGTGATTAGTATCGTTCATCTTTCATCATCCTTCATGCCGACCCTATGCTATGCTCCAAAACCTGAATGCAATACAGACATCCACCCCCCGAATACTCGGGGGTTAGCAAAACTCCACTGTTTTGCTAGTACAAGTATGAAATCATACGAAATGTAACAAACAAATAGAAATCGCGAATCGGGTACGACAAATAATTACAAAAGACTTCCCGAGAAGTTTTATTAATTAGAAACCATCAAAGAAGTGTTTGAAAATAGATTTCTCATCTCGGGGATTTTAAAAACAGAAACTTTGCTAGACCTCAAATCCTTAGTTGAAAATATCCATTTCAAAATGAACGGGTCTCGGCCCAAAATCACTTTCCATAAAACGACCTTTATAAACTGTTGGGATCTCATCCCAAATCTCATCAAATCACAGTACACGAGAATAATATCAATGTTCGTTTTCCAACATCAAAATCCACAACCCAAGGTTTAAACACAGACGACAAATACTCTAGTGCCATCCTAGCCAAGTAAGTCAAACGAACACTTACCTCTTACACACTTAGTCGATGCATGCAATCATGAAAACCATTCGAAAGCACTCATTTCTAAATGCCATAATCAAAACACATTTGTAAAATGCACCACAATTAACCGCGGACCACGGCCGTGGACCCCTACCGAGACCCGTCGGATCTAACCCGTAGTGGTTAAAAGCAAGCTCGCGGTTCCACACTTCGTGGAGCCCTACCGAGACCCCGTCGGATCTAACCCGTAGTGAGCATACACACACACACGTTACTCATGCAATACTAATATGCTAAGAATGTAAGTTCATCAAGAATACTTACTAGAGATGACCACTTACCCGACACCGACACAAAACCTCCATCATGAACGATCACTCATAACACAACGACACAATTAATACGGAATACACAATTCCACAATATTAAACAAGCGGGAATATCATTAAAGTCCCCAACGTTAGAAATAGTCAAATCAAAATCAATTCACACGTATCCTACTCACGAGGGTAAAACAACCATCGTAAACCCAACATGTGAACTCTATTTGCAGGACACAAATCGTATAAGAAAATACTTGCCTCGATAATTGCCGAAATCTCCGACGACCATGGCTCACCCGGTCGATCTATTGAAATCCCAACCCTTATTAAATACATAATAGACAATTTAATATAAGGGTCCAATTTAATATATTATAATTTCAAGGTAAATAGTTGGCTAATATATTACCTCAATTGTCGCCCTTAATTAATTGATCGGATCAAACGACCAACGATACTCAACCCAAGTCCATATCTCGATTATTGCTCCAACCACAAACTCCAAACTCGGACTCATTCCGTGGTCTAATTACACCAAGCCGCACATTGACCAAATTACCACCATGTCCATCTATATCTATGTCTTCCCCGTTCACAATCCCAACATAACCACATACACACACATACAGTATACGCACAAAAACTCATAATTACCCGTATACATACATAGGGAATATATATATATATGTATATATATATATAATATACACATACACACAAACACCCATATATATATATATATATACACGCCTGCACACAAAACACACACACACACGTCTGCACATAAAACACACACACACATACAGCTCACACACACAACACACACCACCGCCGGCTTAGGTCACTCCGACCGGGAGTAAGATCTGAATGGTCCGAGTGGACTTCACAACTCGACCCACCAGAAAGTCCGGCAAGATTGTTGATTCTCCATTCATAACCACCACACTACCGTCGAGCTCCGGTGGTTGTCGCGGAGACACCATCCGCCGTCATTGACTTCCACGATTCCACCTCGAACCTCGTGAGCCTCGTTCACCCATGTCGACAAGCATGGAAGTTCGTCAGGGCACTTCGATTTTATCCAGGAGTCGCGACCTCGAGCCCGATCGCACTATATCCGTGAGGCTCACTCCTCACCGACGAGTTCCAGCGATCCACTGGGTAGGTGTGGATGTGTGTTTATGTGTGTTTTTACGGGAGAAAGGAAAGGAGTGAGGGAGCAGGTGGGGAAAAGGAGAAAAGAGAAAAAAAAAAGGAAGAGAGAGGGTGAGGACTCAGGAAATTTCGTGAGATTCCCAAATGTACATACATATAATACAATATACTATATATATATATAAATAGATAGTTGGGCTTATCCGACCCGATAGGGTTCGATTATAAATTAACCGAGTAAAAACGAATCAATCTGAGATTCATTATTTTGTCTCCTTGTTCGATCATCCGATTATTACACTGCGTCAAATAACACCAACACTAACTCGCCAATATATTAGCCCAACATCTCAGAGTCCGCCCGACTTATAAATAATCAGTTAATAAAACAAGAGAGAGAAAATAAATAAATAAAAAAAATTATATCGCCAAAATTCGAGTTTAAAATTCCCGGATATTACAGGTATGACTTCCTCCGATCAGCGGGAAGATCCAAGAGTGGTTCAACCCGGTCGTCGAACAAAGAAGAGGTCTCTGAAGCCGGGATACGTTCTGCACAAACAACAAATTATGAGCGTTAGACAAAAAAGGAACAGCAGCAAAAAACACGACACTTACTCATTTTAGCAGTGAAGTGTTCGGGGACCCGAAGCTCGGCGTCTATTACGCCAGGTTCCCACTCATCAACCGAACTCATCCACGGCCCCCCTACATAGAACCACTGTTCTTTCCAGCTATGTATGGTCTCCGGCACCTCCACCAATTCTTTATACATCGCGTGCCGGGCTGTCAAGTAAAACCAGCCAGAACCAGATCGGCCGACCGACCTCCATAGGAAGAGACTGTTAATCTCTTCAAAACTGGGCTCGGTCCATCCATGCTGACTAAAAAGGATCAAAAGACCCACCATCCGAGCCCAAGAATTCGGATGAATTTGGGCAATGCAAAGGCCCCACTGCCTCAACCACCGAGAAAGTACCAACGGAAGAGGAAACCTTAGCCCGGACAGCAGGGAGCGGTAATACACCGCCGTGCAGCCGACAGGAGGGGTGTGGGGTCTCTCCTCTGGGTCCGGAACAAACATCCGCACCACCGCGGGTATCTTAAATCGCCCCCGCCAAGCCTCCAACTGCCCATCGGTGACCGTGCTGCGTATCGAGGCCGAATCCCATTCCGCCTCAACAAAAGGAGACGGCCGAGGCCGAACCCAGGCCCCAGTCTCGCCAACCGCCGTCAACGACGTCGCCACCTCCACGCCTCCAGAATCTGCATCTCCAGAATCCGGCGACCTTGCGACCTCGCCTCCATCCTCATCGCTCCAGTCAACGGGAGCATCATCTATCGACAGATCCGCCACTCCCGTGCGGTCCGGAGACACAACCGACTCCTCCACCGTATTCCTCCGCTCCGACATCATAAAATAAGAAAAAAGAGGAGGAAGAGCAAGCTTACCGGGAAAGTCTGCGAAATCAGAAAAGAAGAAAAATTGCCGGAAAAAATCTCTCTCTGCAACAAAAATGGCGAAGGAAGCAATGAAGAAGAAGACTCTCTATATTTATAGGATGAGACAGGGGCATTAAATACTAAGCGGCGATTCATAATCGTCACGAAGATTAAGGACGCGTGAGACACCGCGACGAATTACATCCCGCCACGCGTCCCCCTCACTATGACTCTTGGAGATCCCAAAGTCAAATCGACGCGACTCTCAAAGATATGCCCCTTCAAGGGATCTTATCCACCCCCAAATCGGATCGACCTCAATCAGAAACGATTCCAGCACCGGCCAACCCGGCACGACCCTGGACTCGGGGGCCCTTGTTGGCAGTCGATCCACCTGGGCATCCACCTAAGCGCTTCGGGCAGCCGAACGGCCGAGCAGATCCCGGAGCCGAACCGGTCATAGACTTGATCGTTTCTCGGGCTCACGAAAAAACCGGACCGGGCAGAGACCTTAGCGCCGACCCGGAATCCGGACCAGAAAGACCGAGCAGACCCTATATGAATACGCTCCATAACCACGAATAAGGCCGACCAGAGTAGCCACAAACTCGAAGGCCGACCCCATTGTCGGTCATAACAGATAAATATCAAAAGCCCGAAGAACAGGCAGACAGGACAGTAAAAGAGAGTTGTCATGTCCCTTCCCAAAGCACACTTAAGAAGGTGACACGTGTCAAAGGAGTCACCTTCATCGTGACAAATGTCATCAGCATATTCATCTCAATCTTCCTACTGTCATCTCATGAATGGCTGACATTGCCTATATATATGCCAGGAGAATGTACAATAAAAGGGGAGCTTTTGGATTTTGAGCATTAATAAGAGAGAGAAAAAAGAGAGATCTGAGATATACTGAAAAAGAACAAAAAAGACTTGCAATTAACAAGCAAACTGAATAGACCGGCGCACATTATTCGGCCCGGCTCTATGCTATCGAAAGGTCATTAATAAAAATTTAGTGATCAAATATCTTCCACTTTATTTGTTATTTTCTACGTGTCTTCGATCCATTTGTCCCGATCAGTACACGTGACGTTGACCAAACCAGACGTCAACAGCCACCATCCTTCATTTTAACAGCAACCCAAGCGTTATTTTGTAGTAGTGAATTATTTATATTTGTTTACGAGGAATCTCTCCTCATGAATAATGAAATGCTACTAATATACTCGTAAGGATAATATAAGAATAATCGGGTTGGTGAAATAGGTAAGCGCGAGATTGAAATGTCAAGAGTTTAATTTTTATTGTTAATATTTTTTCGGCCATCATGTTTTGCATATACAAGGTTTGTCTAGTATAGTTTAACTGATTTCACATATTTTACCGTCTATTATATTCAGGCCCGAAAATTTATCCAGTGCGGACTTAAAATGTAGCGCGGATTTCTGATCATAAAAAAACTACTAATACAAAATTGAATAGGACAAAAAAAAGATAGTACTCCCTTCATGCAGTAAATAACTCCCTATTTTCATATTCTTCGATCAAAATTTAATATTTTTGATCGTAAATTACGATTAATATAAAGAATAAATATACTTATGTAAGTTATATTTTGAATATATGCATCAAGACAAATCTATTAAGTACTTACATGACTAGAACTATTTTTTATATTGATCGTAATTTACGGTCAAAAATTTTAAAATTTTACCGAAAAATGTCCAAGTATGAATTTATTCGGTGGACATTGAATCATGATTTTATGAAAGTAAAAAAATATCTTGATTCACTTTTAATGTTAAATCCGTGATAGACAGTGACGCCGGGATGCACAGTCATCTGCTGTCAGAACAGCCGAAAATGACGCCCGTATGCCGCCTCCGGCTGCGGCTGCTGCAGTTGCTGCTGGCGGAGCATCTCCTTCTGCCGACGTAGTTCGAGAACCTTCCGATGAGAGTTGGAGTGCTGAGTCAGCTGGAACGTCGGGCTCGCTGCCGGCCTGTACTCCGGCACCAGCCGACCCGACTTGTACCTCACGCCGCAGGCGTTGCACAACGTCTTCGGCCCCAACGGCCCGGTCCTCCACTGAGGCGTCTTCTCCGACGCGCAGTGCGTGCATCTGTGTGTAACCTCCGCGCGCTCCGCATCACCGCCGTATCCCACTAGATTCTTTTCCTTCCTCACTTCGCCGCAGATCGGCATCGGATTTTCAGTCGGAGGATGGGAGCGTCTCCTCGTAGGACCGCCGTGAGATCCAGCGGCGTCAATTATCGGGTGGAAGCTCGCGGCCGCTGCGGCGAGTTCGTTCGCCGGAAAATCGGCGAACGTGTCATCCGTGTAGTTCGCTAGCCATTCCAGCTCCGCCGGATCGTCCGCCTGCACCAAAAAAAAAAAACCCCGCAAATAATCAGATTCATCAAAGGTGAAGGTCCGATTATTAATTAGAATATTCATCTTAATTAGTTTACTATCACAGAGATCTTACAGGCACACATAGAACGTCATTGAATTCATTAGAGTAGCTAGGAATAGATATTGGTCGTTCAAAATGATGGCCGGTGGACGTAGATGGATGGTGGAGTAGTAACTCGGAGGCGGCGGCGGTGTTGTCGGAGGTGGAGGAAGTTAGGTAATCGTCGCTTGGTGGTAGGTCTAAAAAATCATCTACGGATAGTCCACCGTAAACATCCATGTCCCCTAGTAAATCTAGCCCTAGGTTAGATGATTTGAAGTGGATTAATAGTGTATGCTAGAGAGAGAAAGGAGGAGAGGGTGAAGCTAAAGTAGGAAAAAAGCAAAGGTATAAATGATGGATGGTGAGGGGGCAGGGGAACGTGGGAAGAGTCAACCGCACCATGCAGTTTCCCCTATATCTAAATTCTATGGCTGGGGAAATTTCATGTGATCAGTTGACTTCATCACTTCATTACGATTACGAGTAGTATTTTAAATGCAAGAAATGGTATACATACATAGACGCTTTAATACACGATTTTCTATACACTAACATCTCATTAGGACTGTAGTTCGAGCCGAGCTGTACACGAGCAGCTCAAGCTCGAACTCGTTTATCAAGACTTTGCTCGGCTCGACTCGACCCCGAACATAGAATAAGGCTCGTTTAGCTAAGCGATCCAACTCGGCTCGAACTCTTTTATAATACGAGCCGATCTCGGACACAAGATTAAACTCGTTTAAGTGTAATTTTAAACGATTTGCTCGATCGGATCGACTCGTTTAGTTAAACAAGATGGCTCGGCTCGACTCGTGAATTAAACGAGTCGAGTTCGATCAGTATTTTGAGCTCGTTTGACTAAACGAATCGGCTCGACTCGTAAAAAAAGCTCGAGTTCGATCAGTATTTTGAGCTCGTTTGACTAAACGAGTCGGCTCGACTCGTAAAAAAAGTTCGAGCTCGATCTCGTTTATCTCGAGCTCAAGCTCGCCCGGCTCGAATAACAACCCTCCATCTCATCTATTCATTTATTGTGTGATTCATTTATTTATTGTGGGACCACATTAAATTAATGAGTGAAATATTAGTGTGTCGGAGAGTATATATAAATATGCATGTGCAGCATTTATGAATGCAAAAGGAGCTTGTACGGTATTCTTTTTTTCCTTTTAACTTAACTTAATTTTCTTAAGAGTTAATTACATAAATCGTCCTTGTGATTTGTCGGGTTTCACAGGTTTAGTCTTTATATTTTTTTTCAGCGGGTAATGTCCTTGTATTTTTTATCAGTTACGGATTTAGTCTTTGTGGTTTGTCGGGTTTCACAGGTTCACAGGTTTACTCCCTATACTTTTTTTTCAGTGGGTCATGTCCTTGTGGTTTTTGATCCATTACGAATTTAGTCCTTTGACCGATAATTCTGTTAGGTGATCGTTAATTTGAAGGGTATTTTCGTCTTTTCATATTTTTATTATTATTATTATTATTATTTGAATTCTTTTTTGGTTATCTTTAATTGTTGGATATTATGGTACTATTAATCGAATTGGAAAAATATTGTTGGAAATGATAATTTCTATATTTTACTACTTTTTGTATTTATTAAAATCAAAATAACTACGAAATAAGTTAAGAGTTATGATGGTTCATAACTAACTAGTTTATTTATTAGTAAATTAAAATTGAAAAAACGCTGAAAAAGAAATTTAAATCAAACCAATATAATATAAAAATCGAAATTGAGAAAATCGAAAATTAAAAAAAAAAGATAAAACAATTTACAAAAATGATAAAGAAAAAGTAATAAAAAACAAAAAAATAAAAAATAAAAATAAAATAAAGAGCTAATTACAATGTACTCAAATAATAAAATAAAATTTTATTATTAATAATAATAATAATAATCATAATATAATAATAATAATCATAAAATAAAGAGCTAATTATAATAATTATAAAATAAAGAGCTAATTATAACGTACTCAAATAATAATTAAAAAAATATCTAAAAAGACGAAAATATAATTTTTTTTATTAATAATAATAATAATAATAATCATAATATATAAAAAATATAAAAGACGGATTTATTGTCGGCTAAAGCACTTTAGCCGACAACAATGAGATCGTCGGCTAAACTTGCTGACTTTAGCCGACGACGTCGGCCGTTCTCCGACTAGTCGTCGGTTAAAGTGTTATTTTTGGTAGTGAGATAAGCATCAAGTGCTAGCCAAATTAAAATTACATGAAGCCAAACATTTAATCCTAACAACAAAGCCAACATATTCCACACATGGTTATAGGCCAAATGAATTGAAGAGACCATACACTATAAAAAAACAGTTTTTACCGATAGCCAAACGCTGTTGGTAAAACAGAAAATGGCGTCGGTAAAAAATTTACCGACACCATTACCGACGGCAATCCGCCGTTGGAAAAACGCTCGACGGTAATTTTTACCGACGTCATTTTTGGCGTTGTTAAATTAAAAATAAAAAATCTAAAAATGTCAGGTCAGGACTCAGGCGGGTTATGCCCGGGCTTAGGTGAGGCTCAGGCGAGTTAGATCTGGGCTCAGGCAGGTCAGGTTCGATCAGGCCCGGGCCCGGGCGGGTCGGGTATGGATCCGGGCGGGTCAGGTTCGGACTCCATTTAATTTCAAATGGTTGAGAAAGATTTTGGTTTATAAACAACATAAAACACTACTGTTTTTTCGATGTGGGATAGTGTAAAAAATTTACCGACGCCATTTCGGCGTCGGTAGATACCGACGTCGGTAAACGGCGTCGTTAATTTAATAAAAAAATTACCAACGCCAAAATGGCGTCGGTAAACGGCGTCGTTAATTGTGAAAAAAAGAAAAAAAGATAGTAATAAAAATTTACCAACGCCGAAGTGGCGTCGATAGGGGCGTCGGTAAATGGCGTTGGTTAAACAGCGTCGTTAATTGTGAAAAAAAAGGAAAAAAAAATAAGTATGCGAACCGGTCGTCGGCAATGACGTTGGTAAATCAATTAAATAACGGGCATCAATAATGACGTCGGTAAATTATAAGTTTAACAACGACGGCTACGAACGTCGGTAAATGACGTCGATAAAAACTGTTTTTTTTGGTAGTGGATAGTCTTTGATCAATCCAATTTTGGAACATAATTTTGACCGATGCAAGCTCGAGATTATTGTTTAATCAGGATTATTATTTTATCGAGCACTACTACTTTATGTGTATTTGGGATTCAAAATAATGCCATACATGCAGACGGGATTCCTCTTCCGTATCCAAAAAATTATACCGTATAACATAATATGTCGTGTATTGTACATTAGTGGTGATTATGTTATATATTAATTATAATTATGTTGTTGCATCATATTCTTATTGTAATAATATTATATATCAATCATGATTATACTATATATTAATGTGATTATATTAAGATTCTTAATCGATATATATTTTGTACGATACATCATATTGTGGGATATATCAGCTCACGTGTGCGAACAGTTGTGGTCAGTGGTGGAAGCAGAGCATTTACTCGGGAGGGTCAGTAATTATAAAAATTACGGAGATCGGACAACTATATATATAGCTTCCCCTATTTTATAAGGGAATTTCTATTCGTCGGGGGAGTCCGTGGACCCCCTTGGACCCCCCTCCGCCCCTGGTTGTGGTCGGGAGTCCTAATTTTAGTTTTTTACAAGCGGTCATATTAATTAAACCCAAGTAACGGTACCATTAATGTCTTTTGCTTTAATTTTTTCTTTGGTTGAATATTGCTATATTGGGTAGGAGGATTAAGTATACTGTATACTAACCCATGATGCTTGCATACATTGTTTAATGTTATTTCTCCGCCCTTGTCGGTGATCAGGTACTCAGCAGTCAGCCATGCAGGTAGTTTTTTGCAAGAGGCTGTTTGTTTACTTCTGAATGATGACATTCGGAGGTCACCTCTGACCGATTCAGAGATTGGGGTTGTTTGGCAAAAAAAAATACCTCTTAATGGTAACAATATCCTCTTAACTATCTTGAATGTTAGACCACTCTCAACCATTCAGAGGTAAACAATTTCCAGATTTACCTCTCCTCTCCCACACCTGCTGGCTGCTGCGACGCCTCCTCCCTCTCCCTCTGAGAAATTCCACCGTGAGCAATTCCGGTGTGAGTGATTCCGGTGGCGTGAGAAATTCCGGCGTGGTGGCGTTCTGCCGTGATAAATTCCGACGGCGATGGTGGAAGAGGAGGAAACATGTACATGGAAATCGACGGTTCCATGAATCCCATGAATACAAGGTGAAGAAGAAAAACACAAAAACTCCATGAACACATATATGTACTAGGAAGATAGCAATGGATCAAGCGGAGATACCTGTGAAGAATGCGCGCGATCAGGGAGAAAATTAAGGTTTTTATCTATAAAAAGGAGAGATTTTGGTACGAAAGGGGAGGAAAAAATAGGATTTTAATCGCTACTTTTATACAAAAGGGTAAAATGGTAATTTGTTACCATTCAGAATTACCATTCAGAACATTTACCAAACAACTAAATTTCATTCTGCACTCAACCATAGAGAGCCTTTCAACCATTCTGCCTCTCAACCATTTTGCACTAAATCATTCAGCAACCGCCAAACAGCCCCTTAGTTCCTCAAACAATAATCTCAGGCCTTCAGAATCGTTCCCACTTAAATCGTGGGAAATTTACGGCTCTGAGTTTTTTTAAATGTTCTCGATCATCAATCATAAAGAGTTGTTCTCCAAGTAAGTGCTTCATATTGAACTCTCACAACAACAACATTACCCCAATGCCTCAACGGCTCCCGCAAAAAGCGGGGTAAGGGGGGATTGGATGTACGCAGCCTTACCCCTGTCTTAACACAGAGAGGCTGTTTCCGGATGATCCAAAATGAAAATCGCATCGAGAATTGCATGGAACGACTAGTACTTCATGAGAAAAAGAAGTGCAGCCAGTTTAGTGAGTCATTTTGTTTTATTCCATTATAATCTAGAACCAAAGAATAAGGAGTCTTTGACTCCATCGGAAATAATGGAAAAGCTTCATATTGAACTCTATCAGAGCCAATTGTAAAATTCCACCAAAATCTGGACTCCCCACTACTGCTTGAAGCCTTCAACATATAATTATTTCACAACTGTACCCTAAGGGCTAGGATCTTTCCCTTAGCTATAGATTAAAGAGAAACCAACTCCCGACAATTCTTTTCCCCATCCAAATCTCCCACGTGAAGTGGAGCCCTTGTGACTAGGGGTGTTCAAAATCGGATATCCGAAAATTCGGATAGTGGATTTTGATATCCGATATCCGTATATCCGGAAAAAAATATAAATTATATTCGGATATTCTTTTATTCGAAAAAAATATTTGGATTGGGATATCGGATATCCGAATATCCAAAAAATATAAAATTCGGATATGGACATCGGATCTCCGATATCCGAATATCTTCTATTATTTAAAATATAAAAAACAAAAATTTTCGTATTTTTTGGATATTTCAGATATCCAAATATCCGAATTTTTTTAAAAAGCATGTCCGATGTCAAATCCGAAAAAAAAAAACGGATATCCGAATGTTCGGATTTTTGAATTTTCGGATTGGATATCGGATATTTTTGAACAAACCTGATTGTGACCAACGAATCAAGAGTATTGATTTCGTAATATATTGATATATCAAAATTCTTTCAATATTTTGGTAGCTCGTTATGCCAAACTTCTAACAGTATACCGAGTTTCGGTATACCAAAATCAACGGTAAGTTTGGTAATATCGATACGCAAATAAATTCCGATTTGAATGTCGTACCGAAGTTTTGATATACCGTTCGTATAGATAAATTCCAATACTTTATGAGTATGAATTTTTGCTATATCGAAAGCTTCGGTAAGGACTGAGAAGCTACGTTATGGTACAACGTATGACCGCTAGATATATACCTCGATGCGTAAATTTGCCTCAATTCTCGAGTAGTGCGTTTATGAGAGATGTAGAGCATATGTTAAACTTAGAGATGTTAAACGAGTTAGTCATAGTGGTTTCGGCCTAGAAAGCTTCCGGCCAATCAGTTCGGTCCAAAAAGCTTTGATTTAAACGGATTGGCAAGATGAGGACATGACCTAACCATAACGAGCTTCGAGTTATACAGGGTAATGAGACTATATGTTAAAAGTTCTAGACATATACCTCTAAATTACACCGTTCGTCCTTGTGGTTTTCGTTGACCGACGCTTATAGTCCTTTGACCAAAAAAGTTGTACCACTCGTCCTTAAGTCAGAAACGTTATGCGCCGTTAGTCCCTTCCTCTAACGGGGTCTACTAACGCTCGTTAACTTGTTTTCTCATTAGGGTATAATCGTCATTTTGCACCATAAGGACGAACGGTGCAAGGACGAACGGTGCAATTTTTCGCTTTTAGTCCTTTTTTATGCTTTCGTCCGTTTTTTTTCGTCTTCGTCTGTTTTTTTACGTTTTTTTACATTTTTGCCTCTTTATTTTACGTTTTCGCCCATTTTTTACGTTTTAAATCCGTTTTTACGTTTTATTTTATTTATTTCGTTTTCATCCATTTTTACGTTTTAAATGCTTTTTTACGTTGTCGTCTGTTTTTTTACTTTTTCGTCCCTTTTTTATGTTTTCGTCCGTTTTTTTTACATTTTCGTCTATTTTTTATGTTTTCGCCCGTTTTTTTACATTTTTATCCGTTTTCTTACGTTTTTATCCATTCTTATCCGTTTTCATCCGTTTTTATCTTTTTTTATCCGTTTTTATACGTTTTATCCGTATTTTACGTTTTCATCCATTTTTTTACGTTTTCGTCCGTTTTTTACGTTTTCGCTGTTATTTTACGTTTTCGTCCGTTTTTTAACGTTTTCGTCTTTTTTTTTACGTTGTCGTCTGTTTTTTTACTTTTTCGTCCCTTTTTTATGTTTTCGTCCGTTTGTTTACATTTTCGTCTATTTTTTTACGTTTTCGCCCGTTTTTTATATATTTATCCATTTTTCTTACGTTTTTATATGTTTACTCATATAAATATATTGTTGTATTATATATATAAGAGTAAAAAACGTAAAAAAATGTAAGAAAAACGGATAAAAATGTAAAAAGCGGGCGAAAACGTAAAAAAACAGACGAAAATGTAAAAAAACGGACGAAAACATAAAAAAGGGACGAAAAAGTAAAAAAGCGACGACAACGTAAAAAAGCGAAAACGTAAAAGCAGACAACGTAAAATAAACAGCGAAAACGTAAAAAATGGACGAAAACGTAAAAAATGGATGAAAACGTAAAAGACGGATGAAAACGTATAAAAATGGATAAAAAAAGATAAAAACGGATGAAAACGGATAAGAATGGATAAAGTTCTCGCAGTTCTCGCACTTAAAAGGGTTCTGAAAATAAAGTTACACTATATATATATATATTGAGCATCGGAATGAATGTTTCATGTTTAGGACCGATTAGTGAATGAAGCTTTTAGATCCCCTTATGAAGAAAAAATGAACCAGAATACGAGCTACTCCAGGTAGAGCAAAGATGGCAGCTATTGTTGGGGTATAAGGGTTTTATTGGAGATCCGGATTTTCCAATGGATCGTGTAAACACTTTCCGAACTGATATTTCTACTCTATGTCCGGGTTACAAGAAATTCAGCCTAGGATAATCCAATGGAACACTTACGAATCTTGGCACAGAAACGTAAGCCAAATTGCTAGAGAAATTATGTGTTTATCAGAAAGATAGAGAGCTCAGAAAAAGGATGATTCTAAGACTCAATAGGAGAGCCCTATTTATACATGTCGGATTAGGGTTACATTAGGTCGATTTTTAGGGTTTACGATAGCGGCACCGTCATTAGTGATCCGAAATTAGGGTTTACGGATGGTTTACCAAAATTGACGTAATTAGTCAATTTTACCATAGTCTCCCTCTAAAATTCGGAAATATCACTAAATCCCGAGTCTAAATTTCCGAAGACCTTTTCGGGCGCTGCCCCACCACCGTCGGGGGCTCTGCCCCCGGACCCCCGACATAATCGTACCGGCTTATAATTCGATCTTATACATGTGTGCACTCCGCACATACCCGAACATATATTAGAATACAAATTATAAAACCCCTTAGCTCACATATTAGTTCTAATTACACAAAATGAATGGTGACACTAAAATCACCAACAATCCTCCCCCATTTTAGTGTAACCCATGAACCAATATAACATTAATCCAATCAAACCAAACCAGTACATAAATGAAAATATCGAAACGATTGAATTTCCATCTTAGTATCATGCACTTTCAAATACTCGAGAATTAGGGTGTTCTAAGAATTGAACCCTTCAACCCATTTGAATACTTGAAGATAAAATACATACTAGTTTATTGAGTTTCTCTAACAAAATACAACTTGACACTATTATAAAGCCGTGTGTCCTAATCCTCTCATGATTGTATCAAGGCCAAGTCCCCAACCTCTTGAAATGCAGCTACACTTCACAATCACGTAGGTAATTCATTTACTTCATGTATCTGCACATACATTTTATCAAAGGAATTATTAAGAAGTTAAACTTCAACCTAGTCAACTGCAGAACCGAACACATACCTGGGATGAATACTTTGTGTGTTCTAATCTATAAGTGTGAGCTTTCCTCATTGAATTCAACTCCTAATGTCATATTAGAAGGGAATTGGGTGTCTCACCATTATAGAATTAGATGGACTTTAATCCCATCCCAATAACAGACTTGTGCACTAAGTCTCTTGACAGGCCCTTAGTCAAATGATCTGCCAAATTTTGTTGCGATTTCACAAACTCAACCGAAATAACACCATTCTGTTGGAATATAAAACGCAGCGGAAGCGAGTTGGTGATTGTAATTTAATAAAAGGTTTTATAAATTAACCAACGTAAAAACCGGATCTATTTAGGCTTGTCAACTAAGGGCCTGTTTACTTTTTACTTAATCAGCTTAATGCTTAATCAGCTTAATCGATCAGCTATATTTTATTGTTTACTTTCTACTTAATGATCTTAATAATGTCTTTTTCATTAAGCAACTTTTGGGGTGTCCTTACCATTAAGACAAAAATACTTCCCCAATATACCAAAATTACCCTCTTTAATAATAAAAGAATTGAGTATATATAGTATAAATTATCATATAATCTTAATTATAATTGAGTATATATAATATAAATTTAAAATATATATTAATATTATACATTTAAAATTCATAAAATATAAGCTATTTATTGATAAAATAATTAATATAACTATATATTAAAATATAACTTAATATATTTATAAAAATATTGTCTGATTATTTAAATATACCTGAAAGTTATAATATGATTTATGAATATAAATATATTATAATATAAATTAAAATATATATTATTTTATATTATATAAATTGATTTTTTTATATTGACTATTAAAAAAATTAATATAACTATATATAATAAAATATAACTTAATATATTTATAAAAATATTGTCTCATTATTTAAATATACCTGAAAATTATAATATGATTTATGAATATAAATATATTATAATATAAATTAAAATATATGTTATTTTATATTATATAAATTGATTTTTTTATATTGTCTATTAAAAAAATTAATATAACTATATATAATAAAATATAACTTAATATATTTATAAAAATATTGTCTGATTATTTAAATATATCTGAAAATTATAATATGATTTATGAATATATATTATAATATAAATTAAAATATATATTATGTTATATTATTTAAGTTGATGTTTTTATATTGACTATTAAAAAATTAATATAACTATATATATATATATATTTAAATATAACTTAATATATTTATAAAATATTGTCTGATTATTTAAATATACCTGAAAATTATAATATGATTTATGAATATATATTATAATATAAATTAAAATAAATATTATGCCATATAATTTAAATTGATTATATAAACTAAAATGCTCAATCCGTCCTTTATCAAAAAGGACTTAATTCATATTGAGGGGTAAAATGGTCATTTCTGTCATTCAGATAGTTCATTCAGAAAAGAAAGAAACAACAAGATATTTTTTCAAATCAGACAGATTAATCCACTAAGACAGCTTAATCCATTCAGGTATTAATGGAAAAAAAGTAAACAGCCCCTAATTAACTAAACAGATTAATAAACAATTAAATAAATATATTTACGCATGGGAGTCGGTAATTTTACCTTTGACGCGAAGTGGTAGAATAATCCCCTCTTTGGTCGATTTATCCTTCTTCGTGTTCCTCTCCGATCTTCTTGTATTTCTACCCCAAGATCTTCTAGAGTATATCCCGCCTACGTCCAGATGTCGTGTGGGCAACAATCTACCGGATTACTTGGAGTGCAAAAAGGGATCGGCCGAAACTTCTCAAGAAACTTACGATTTTTGTTCTCTCTATTTTCCTTGAATATTTTGAGTATTTTAGAAAAATATTGTGTTTAACCAAATTGTGGAATCCAAGACACAAGTCAAGATCCACAATCAAAACACACACAAAAAAAGCGATTTCTTGGGCAAAAATTAATGTGAAAATCGGCCATCCCAAGTCTCCTATTTATAGGTGTTTGGGCTACTCTAGGGACCTTAAGGAGGATATGGTAAGGACTCCCAATAGATATCTTCCTTCCATTATTAGGACTCTTCCTAATATGAAGACTCTATTAATATCAACTTAGTCCACTAATAAGTTAATATTGCACTTTCTACCAAAATCCCAAATTACGAAATTGGGCTCCTTTTAAATTAATTATTTCCCGTGTTTAAGATATTCCATGTCCATTAATTAATTTAAGCTACTGACAGCTTTTAATTAATTAATGTATTATACATGAGTATACCACTCGACCTTTATTATTATATCGGAAAATTAATTCCACCTGCAGGGTTTGATATAATAATCCTTTCGAGTGCCTCAAGGGACATGATCAACCCGACTGGTCGGGACGCGATTTCTAGCTATAATATTAATTATCATATAAATAATAATATTGCCCAAAATATCGAGCATATTGAGTCAATCATTGTGGCTCTCACCCATGATAAATCAAAGCAATAAATATTAAATATACATAATTAAATATTAATCACTAGAATTAAGAAATAAAAATTATCCGAGAAGTAAGTTCTTATTATAGTCGATGCAGGAAGAATCTATCTCACCTCGATCTGTTCAACGTATAACGAATACGCTAATATATGCTAATGGTCAAGACCAACCAATCTCAAGCATATACTACAACCTCTCACATAACGGTCTAATGTTACATAGGTTGTGAACTAAATATTACTATATAAGGAACCGATAATGTGATCTTCTGTGTGACACTACACACCACATTATCTACAATATAAAGTAAATTAGACTGCATTTGCATAACCATAGCGTGAATAAATATGCAAAACATGTGATAAATGAATTAAATATTCTCATAGATAAAGACCGGGAAATTAGGTAATACAAGCATAAAGTATGCTTTGACGTATACAACCCTAACAATCTCCCACTTATACTCAAAGCATGCTTTTGAAGTATACTATCTAGACTATGTCTATCTATCTCCCACTTATACTCAAAGCAATGCTGCCATACATCTCAACCCCATTCCTTCCACATGCCCTTCAAATGATTTTGAGGGCAACCCTTTCGTGAAAGGATCAGCAGGAAACAATGATCTTCCTTCTCTTCACAAAATCTCGAATGATATGATATTTGCGCTTGATATGTTTGCTTGCTTTGTGGGCTCGTGGTTCCTTCGAATTTGCAACAGCACCGGTATTATCACAATATAGTGTAATACTCCTGGGCAAATTAGGAATCACCCCCAAATCCTTTAGGAAGTACTTGAGCCATACCGCCTCTTTAGCTGCCTCTGAGGCTGCTACATATTCGGCTTCCATGGTAGAGTCCGCTATGCATTTCTGCTTCACACTCCTCCAACTGATGGCTCCACCTCCCAAAGTGAAAACATATCCGGAAGTTGATTTCGACTTTTCTTTGTCCGCACTGAAATCCGAGTCAGTGTAACCCAAAGGACAAAGCGTATCTGATTGATATACAAGCATATGTTCCCTAGTCCTTCTCAGGTACTTGAGTATATGCTTGACAACAATCCAATGTCCCGGTCCTGGGTTCGACTGATATCTCGCCACCATGCCTACAGCTTGACAGATATCAGGCCTAGTGCAAAGCATAGCATACATGAGGCTTCCTACTGCTGAAGCATAAGGGACCAGCTTCATGTCATCTATCTCCTTCTGTGTCTTAGGACACATAGTCTTAGATAGTTGAATTCCATGTCTGTAAGGTAAGAAACCTTTCTTGGAATTCTCCATGCTAAACCGCTTTATCACCGTATCGATATAGGATGCCTGAGATAAGCACAACATCCTTTTCTTGCGATCTCGAAAGATCTTAATACCTAGGATGTGTCCAGCTTCTTCCAAATCCTTCATATCGAACTACTCAGATAGCCATACCCTTACGTCTGATAATACCTTCACATTGTTTCCAATTAAAAGTATATCATCTACGTATAGTACAAGAAACACCAGCACGTTTCCATCACACTTTTTGTATACACAAACCTCACTAGGACACTGTTCAAAACCATACGATTGAATGACCTCATCAAATCGCATGTTCCAATACCTTGATGCTTGCTTAAGACCATAAATGGCTCTCTTAAGCTTGCACACTAAGTGCTCCTCTCCTTCAGCAATGAATCCTTCAGGTTGGCGCATATAGATTTCCTTATCAAGACTCCCGTTCAAGAATGCAGTCTTGACATCCATCTGCCAAATCTCCATATCCAAATGCGCAGCTATAGCTAAGAGAATCCGGATCGATTTAAGCATGGCTACTGGCGAAAAGGTTTCATTGTAGTCGATGCCCTCTTTCTGAGTGTAACCTTTCGCAACAAGCCTTGCTTTGTAGGTTTCAACCTTCCCTTTCGATCCTCTCTTACGCTTGTAGACCCACTTACTTCCAATGGGTTTTACCCCATTGGGTAGTTCTACTAGCTCCCACACTTGGTTAGAATCCATAGATCCCATTTCGGATTCCATTCTTTGTTTCGAGTTGACATCCTTGTCTTGAACTGCCTGTTTGTACGTACATTGATCCGTTTCATCCTGGTCCGGGGAGTGGTCCGAAGATGCTCCCACGCCGATGAAACGTTTGGGTTGACGAACAACCCTCCCACTACGACGAGGCGTATCCTTAGTTTGCGTATCCACAATAGTGTCAATACGTGGTACATTAGGTGTTTGCACAATTGGTATTGTCGAAATCTCGCCCCTAAGTTCTTCTAGAATGACCTCACTCCTAGGCTTGTGGCTTATCACATAGTCCTCCTCTAAGAACCGGGCATTGGTGCTAACAATGACTTTCTGGTCTTTAGGACTGTAGAATAAGCCACCCTTCGTTCCCTTAGGATATCCTACAAACACTCGTACTTCTGCACGAGATGCCAACTTATCAGCTTCCTTATTCAGCACGTGTGCTGGAGAACCCCAAATCCGAACATGTCCTAGACTGGGCTTGCGCCCATTCCACAGTTCTGTGGGTGTTTTTAGAACTGATTTCGAAGGCACCAAGTTTAGAATGTACACTGCTGTTTCCAAGGCGTATCCCCAAAACGAAATAGGCAAATCAGAGTAACTCATCATTGACCTAACCATCTCTAATAAAGTACGATTCCTTCGTTCAGCAACACCATTTTGTTGTGGTGTACGGTATTGTGGTGGGAAGTAATCCCCTCATGTGCCAAGAAATCCAAAAACTCTCCACTAAGGTATTCGCCACCACGATCAGATCGTAGTGACGTGATACTCTGCCCATGACGCTTCTCTGTTTCAGCCTTGAATTCTTTGAACTTATCAAAAGATTCAGACTTACGTCGCATCAAATAGATGTATCCATATCTCGAATAATCATCTATAAACGTGATGAAGTATTCGAAACCACCCTTAGCCTGGATGTTCATTGGACCACATATATCGGTATGAACCAATTCCAACACCTTTTGTGCACGATTTCCTTTGCTTTGAAAAGCCCTTTTAGTCATTTTACCTTCCAGGCAGGATTCGCAGGTTCGAAATGACTCAACTTGGAGCGAATCCAATGGGCCATCGCTCACTAATCTTTGAATCCTTCTAAGGTTAATATGACCTAATCGTAAATGCCACAAATATGTTGGATTTATGCTCGAAAGTTCATTTCTTTTATTAGGATTAGTCAAAAAATTAAGCGATTTATATTTATGCAAGGGAGCTGGTGCAGCATTGATGATATAAAGTTCTTCATTATAAGTACTCCCGCAAATATATTCACCATTTCTTTTAATAATTGCATTATCTTCAAAAGAAACTGAATATCCATCACGACGCAATTTAGAAACTGAAATCAAATTCATTCTAAAATCGGGTACTAATAATACATTATTAAGAACTAAAATCTTATCATCAACTTTTAGCTGCACGACTCCCACTGCAACAGCCTTCAGCCTGGAATAGTCGCCCCAGCTTATTGTAATCTCATCCGCACTAAGTACCTTGGTTACTTGGAACCCCTGCGAGTCATAACAAACATGATCAGTGGAGCCCGAATCCACTATCCACGAAGTGATGGAACAGGCAGCCAAACATGTTTTGACTACTAGTGCATGAGACGTACCTTTCTTAGGGCAGTCACTCTTGAAATGTCCTTTCAGACCGCAGTTGAAGCACTTGCCCTTCGGCTTTTTGTTCGCTTCCGGCTGAGGAGCCTTTGACTGAGGAGCCTTGCCCTTAGCTTTGAAGGTCGCCACTTGCTTCTGGCCAACCTGCTTTTTCTTCTTTCCCCATTTGGGTTTTGAAGAAGCAGCACCGGTTGCCGCAAGAATTTGATGATAACCTTGTTTGAAGAGACCTTCGGCAGATTGAAGCTCTGTCAGAAGTTCCGCCAATGTGTAAGTCCTACGATTCATATTGTAGTTGAGGCGGAACTGATCAAAGCTTCTTGGTAAACTGCCCAAGATAATATCGACCTGCGATTCCGCATCGATAGTGGCCCCAGTATGCTCGATTCGTTCAAATGAGACATCATTTTAAGAACGTGATCCCTTGGGGTCCCTTCATACATCCGAGTTGTCATCAAAACCCTCATCGCATTTTGCCTAGCCCCGGTTCGATGACCAAACATCTCGATGAGATTTTTCATCATTTCCGCGGCCGAGCCCATCGTCGATCGTCTTTGCAATACATTTGTCAATGAAGCCAAAATGTAACAGCGAGCCATCTCATCAGACTTTTTCCATTTCCGGAATTCAGCCAACTCTTCAGGAGTGGCATCCGGTTCTGGTTCCAAAGGACCCTCCTCAGTTAAAACAAACTTATGCCCCTCGGCAGTCAAGACAATATCAAGATTTCTTTTCCAGTCGGCAAAGTTAGTACCATCAAGTTTGTTTTCTTTGAGAATAACAGCTAGTGGATTGAAAGACATCTGAGAATAAAATTAAAACACCATTCATCACATAATTCGACGCAAAATATATTGAAAAAACCTTAAAAACAATATATATGCAATCAACCAACACCTTGAAAAACCACACATGCAAGCCACGATAGTGTGGACGTTTACATATACTTTTCAAGTAGATTTTGCCGTCTTTAATTTTACTATCTAGCCAAGACACATTTTGACAAGTAAAATTAATAGTTGGTTCCTCTTGGCCATGTATTTAATTAACATAGACTCCGATGGGGAGCTTATTAATTAATACATCTAAGTGAACACCATAATTTAACAAACCTTAGAATATTAATTAATGATAATAGTCCTACAGATGGAGAGGTCCTATCATAAAAAATAATATTCATCTTTTTGTTATCAAATTTGAAGTTTAAAACCAGTGAGCCAATAATTTAGCACATCCGATGTGGAGGAAGACTCTAATGTCAACGCGCATGCTAATTATTTCACAATTTAAACCAATTACGGAGGCCAATTTGATTTTGAAAAATCAATTTTAAAATCACTTAGTTATTTTGAAAAATTAAGGTTTTTAATTTTCTCGTCCTAACATGCAAGGAAACATATCACGCATACATCCATACATGCCATACATCAAAACAATAAAAACCAACAAATATTAAAATTGGACAATTATATCCAATTATCATGGCTTATTATTCCTCGTTTTGAATAACGAGAAAATCTTGGCTCGTTTGCTCCCCCGCTTCAAGCATCTCGCGGAAAAGCAATTGAACGACCGAACCGGACGACTTGACCTGCGCCATTGCCCGCTGCTTTGCCATTTGCCCGGGCCGCTGGCTCCCAGGCCGTTGCCGGTGGCCGAGCAGCTGGCAGTGGCCGACTCACGGCCAAGCTGCTTCTTGGTGGCGAGTCACGGCCGAGCTTCTTGGTGGCGAGTCCCGATCGGCATCTTTGCGGTCTCGGTCGGTTAAATCGATCGGGACTCCTCTTGTACTTGGACTTCCTTTTCTTTCGTACTTTGAGTGTTCCAACTCGATTACAATTTTATTCAAAATAAAATACATCGAATTTACATCAAATTACAAGAAAAATAAATCCTATTCTACCCATGGATTTTCTCACGGGAAAAACTTATACATGCCACAAAACGGGCCAAATTACCAAAACGTGTAAATAATTAAAAAACATCACATAGCCATGATAATTGGATCATATTTTCCTGCAAGACAAATTCTAGCAAAATATTCCAAAAAATCATACTATACGAATATTTAATTGCTAGCATATTAATCACCGAATTAATTAAATTGAACAGAACCTAAAGACCGTCTCCGATACCAATTGTTGGAATATAAAACGCAGCGGAAGCGAGTTGGTGATTATAATTTAATAAAAGGTTTTATAAATTAACCAACGTAAAAACCGGATCTATTTAGGCTTGTCAACTAATTAACTAAACAGATTAATAAACAATTAAATAAACATATTTACGCATGGGAGTCGGTAATTTTACCTTTGACGCGAAGTGGTAGAATAATCCCCTCTTTGGTCGATTTGTCCTTCTTCGTGTTCCTCTCCGATCTTCTTGTATTTCTACCTCAAGATCTTCTAGAGTATATCCCGCCTACGTCCGGATGTCGTGTGGGCAACAATCTACCGGATTACTTGGAGTGCAAAAAGGGATCGACCGAAACTTCTCAAGAAACTTACGATTTTTGTTCTCTCTATTTTTCTTGAATATTTTGAGTATTTTAGAAAAATATTGTGTTTAACCAAATTGTGGAATCCAAGACACAAGTCAAGATCCACAATCAAAACACACACAAAAAAATCGATTTCTTGGGCAAAAATTAATGTGAAAATCGGCCATCCCAAGTCTCCTATTTATAGGTGTTTGGGCTACTTTAGGGACCTTAAGGAGGATATGGTAAGGACTCCCAATAGATATCTTCCTTCCATTATTAGGACTCTTCCTAATATGAAGATTCTATTAATATCAACTTAGTCCACTAATAATGTAATATCCGGAATTTCTATTACTGTTGTTTAATATTATTTTATCCGAGTTATATTGTACAGCGTGAAATCTGTACAGTAGGGATAAAATAAATAAAGGACTGAGATATCAGTATCGGTATAATTGTCGTATTTGGTCGACAGTTACATTTGAGGATATTGTGTATCAGGTTGTCGTACTTTTGACATTGGGTATATCGTATGATGATATTATTGGATTCAGTGTTTGTGTTCAGTGTGTCTTATGTTCGTTTTTGGTATGTCGAGACGTTGGACAAGAACTGCGGAAAATGGCTAAGTATAGCCTTATTAGCGCACGCTGATATTCATGCATAACGCATGCTATCGTGCAGGATTAGCGCACGCTACGTTTATAGGTTAGCGTACGCTAGTGCGCATGGTCGGAAGGAATCTGCGTGTGGACCATTGCTTTGGCGCACGTTACGGTAAGTCAACGGTTGTTGTCTGAAGTATTAGCGCACGCTAAAGATTAGGCTTAGCGCACGCTAACTATATATCGATCAACAAGGAATCTTATCCTTGCTGAATCTTTGTCGGAATGTGGGGGAGAGTGGTAGGTGAACACCGTAGTAAGTCAACTTCGGATAGCGCACGCTAAGAGTAAGGACTTGCGACGCTAGACATGATGATTTACGTACGTTAATGCATGGGCATTACGTACGTAAGGTAGTTCTGAGAAGCAAGACAGGTAGCCTGCAGGCGTCGATAGCGCACGCTACCACAGTCAGTTAGCGCACGCTACGGCTAGCGCACGCTAAACATAATGGTTTAGCGCACGCTAGTGGTGCATTCTATATAAAGGGACAAACGGGTGTCATGAAACATTTCGTCCATTTCTTTCCTTTCACCCGATAGAGACAACCTTGGGAGAACATTTGGAGTTCCTAAACACGAGGATGATCCTCTTTAACAAGATTAAAGATGGGAATCATGGAGTGAAGCTTTGTTCTTGAAATCATTGGTGATTCTTGGAAATCAATCCTTTCCTTCAAAAAGGTAATTACTCTTCACTTTGAGATTTCGTTTTGGATTGTATATGATGTTCTTGAGTTGATGATTATCATATAAACAAGTTGATGAGCATGACAACGAGTTGGATTACCGTACTAAGTTAGTGTTGTTATCAATATATGAGTATTGATATTTTTCGTATGGTTTTGGATGGAATTCAAGATATATGTTGATGTAATTCCCTTCTTCAATTCGGATTTTTGATGTTTTGTCGTTGGTTACTTCGTATGGTAACGATTATGGTGATGCTACTGTGATTCTTGAAGTTATATGAATTGTATGTCGAAGAACATGATGAATTAGGATTTTTAGATGTTAGAACACATCGGATTTTATCATTTTATGGATCATGAACGTGAATTTGGATAATTCGTGTTCTTGAAGAGCTATTAAATTATATGTCATGATTGTTATGAAATCCTTAATCTCGAGATGAGTTGATCATTGTCATGATGGAAGTGTTAGACGATGCTTGAAATGCATGCCACCGCGACATTAGCGCCGCGCTCGTTCTTGCCTAGCGCGCTAACGGGAGCAACTTAGCGCGCTACGTTAGGTGATTAACGTGCGCTAAGTAGGCGACGATGCGATATTTTTGTGTTTTGATTAGGAATTCGTGATGGTTTGACTTGGTTGGTTACGATTGTGTTTATTCGAGGTTGTGTTGAACCGTTGAGTTCGATTGGTTAGTTTTCTCGATTGTTGACCGTTATCGGATATGTGTTATTTGGTTTCTTCGATAGGTTGAGATTATTGATCGGTGATTATAACCGGATATTGCGGTCGTGTTCGAGTATGTCCATTGTATTGCGTTTGATCGAGGTGAGGAGCTCGTAGATAAAGGCAATGTGTTGGCGGCAGCTTCGTGGTATCGGTATCGAGGCAAGTTATTACTTGCTCGGTTATAATATTTAATGAATGGTTTCGATTTCATTTCGTTTATAATGCATATAGCGATGATTATTATTGTGAACTCTGGGTATTCGGATCGCATATCGTTCTTTCGATTCTGGGAGATAAATCATAATGTATATGATTATCTCAGTTATTGGTATGTTCGAGTATCAAGGTTACATTATGGTAAAGACGAGGATATGAGTATCTATAGTTCATTTTTCGTTTGGATCGCCGAGCATTGAGAATAATCGTCGGTGATGATTGGACATCGAGATTTCTCCCGAAGGACTCGGGCAAGTATCTTATATCGATTCAGTTAGAGTTAGTGATTTGATCATGCGTATTATCATTCATGTTGTCGAACATGAGGTCGTCTTAATTGATTTGTCATATTGTCGTTCATGTTGCGTTGTTCATGATGATGAACATATTGTTTTGCATATGTGTATGCATATTGTGTTGTTTATGTTGTGTTGATCCGATGGGATCGCGCGATCTATCTTGAGGCGCTGGATCGGATGTCCACCTCGTGTTGGTCCGCGGGATCATCTTGGGATCTATCTTTGAGGCTGGATCATTGACGGGTTTTCCACCTCGTGTTGGTCCGCGGGATCATCTTGGGATCTATCTTTGAGGTATTGGATTGTTGGATTACCCGGTATTGTGTTATTGTTGTGCATATGTATATTGTTGGTTATCCACCTCGTGTTGATCTTGTAGGATCATCTTGGGATCTATCTTGAGAAGCTGGATCATGGGATTTCCATTGAGTATACATAGTTGTTATTGTTTTTGAGCATATTGACGTTGTCATATGAGTATGCATTTGTAGGTCTTGTGTTAGGACCTTGTCCGCATTGCATTGTTCTGATATCGGATTAGACTGATATGATTATCGTGGCACATCATATCTCGAGGTATGTTCCGTATTTCCTTGGTATTTGTCTTTGATGGACAATCGGTTATCGTCTTGGGATTTGATGATATTATTCGATGGATCGTATTGGTCAGAAATGGTAGATTTCCGTATCGTGAGTTGGTTATGATAGTTTGAGGATCTTGAGTATTGTTTAAGGTACAATACAGATATTATGTTCGATTTTATTGGTTAATTGAGTACAGGATGTGAAATGTGATAATGGTTATTCTGATGAGAATTTCTTGAGTAAGTAAAGATTACGTTGGTCGTATTCTTATGTTGTATTCTCATTGGTATGTTATTATTAATGTGATGTGACGGTTATCATTGTTGGATATTATGGTGACCCGTCGTGGGATTTCTTTTTAGGTTCTCGGAGTATCGAGCTTGTAGCGGTCGTGAAGAGATGAGCTTCGGAGGATCTTGGCTAGGACATGTTACGTGCATTGAGTTTCTTGATCGGTTCTTGTATTCATTTGCTAGAGTATCTTTATGGTTGGTCTTTTCATTGCGTGAGTATTTTGAAATGCTCTTTTGGTATCAGTAGCGAGGTTACTTTGGAAATCGTTTTCTAAACTTTTGAGTGTCGGCTGTTTGGCCTTGCGATTTCAAATGAGTTTTTACGACGGTTTTTGATAAATGGATTTTATAAGTCTTTGTGAATTTTTAAAGATAGTACCGTCGTTGGCCTCTTGGGCAATTGTAAATGTTTGCGAAAATTTCTTTTAGCCTTGTGGGTTCCATCTCGGGGCCACGGCGTAATATTCCGGTTAAATGCAGGGTGTTACGAATATGGTATCGGAGCTTAGGTTGAGAAAACCTAGGCATTTGGGTCGAGTTGGGTCGTGTTTTTGTTGCATCATTCGAGTTGTCGATTGACAAATATTAGAGCCGTGAGTCTTTGTTGTTCACTCAGGCTTGTGCGTTATCGGATTTGCGATATAAATCTTGGGCTTGTTATAATTTTTCCAAATGGTGTTAACGTGTTTCTTCGGATAGAGCCGTCTTGTGTTCTCGAGTTGAACGAGTTTGCAAGCGTGTGTTTTGAAAATGTCCGTGTCGAGTATTTTCTAGAGTCGAGACATGTGCCAATATCACGGGAAATCGGCTTCACGATCTGTAAGTATTTGGATTTTTGAATTTCATTGAGATTTATTGTCGTTCTAAGTTGATACGTTACGAGATTCAAGAGATATTATACGTTACGGTATAAGGTGATGATTTGGGACAGGATTGATGATCTTGAGAAGTTATTGTTTTGGAAATCAATATGTCGGTTAAGTTTTGGAACGGAATTGTGTATTCGGAGAAGGACTATGGATTGTCGAGAACAACATGTAGTCAAGTTATTTCATTTTGTGATATATATGAACTGCTTTTGAGCATTTGAAAATGACACTTTTCAAAATGAATATTTCACAGATGTTTTACGGAAAATGATTTTGGGCCGAGACCCAAATCGATTTTGAAATGGTTTTGTGACTCAGGACTTGGAGTCTGAAAAGGGTTTTCTATTTTTAAACTTTTTGTAATGCGGAACGAGATACGGTGAGACCACTAATGTTTCTAACGGCTTTTCTGTTTTCTTAAAACTCCCGAGATTTGTAAAATATTTTACCCATCGTTTACCTATGTTATTTCCGCGTTTCGAGGCTTTGGTTTACTTGTTCAAATGGAATTTCTCGGGAAGTCTTTCGCCGTGTTTGATTTGTTGATTCGTTTCAACGTTTTGTCATATCATATTTGAGGTGATCCAGGATGGGTAAATGGTTGACGATACGAGTCATGTGTGGAAAAGGAGTTTAGTCGGAATTTATATATTGAGATTTTGGAACTCGATCGTGTGGTTTTAGATGGAATATCGGTGGATATTGGTGACGAACCGAATTGGTATACAGGAGTATGGATATAGTCGAGCATTTGCATACTTTTCATTTTAAAACTTCGAAATCGTGTGGATTCGAAGGAAACTGTTATCAAATACTTGGCACCATCGAGCCAAGTTAATTTTTCGAAAATTGACTTTGTGATCTTACCAAAATTTATGTTTTTAGTTTTGAAATTTTTGAAAGAACTTTCGAAAATTGTCTTCGTGACAAGAATATATGATTTCAAACTGGTTTTGAAAATGTGATCGAGGTACATACGCATTTAGTGCATAATGCATATCGTGGTGAAGTTCTGAATAAGACTCACGAACTGGATGGTACATCATTATGGTACGATGAAAGAGATTCGAAGTTTAGTATGGTAGATTGGCTATCCATGGGTGATCAATGGATTGATCAGTCAAGAGAATTATACTGCGTTTTGTAGAATCGGTACAGATGTAATTTTTGGAACTTTGGACTTTGTAAAACCGGGACATAGGTGCTACGTGATTCCATTGGTGCGGTAGTAGCGTAATCTTACCATAGTGATCTTTGAATGATTTCTTTGTAAGTGTAAATTTGGGGATGGTGACCCCATGCTGGTTGTTTTGGATATTGAGTGGTCGTTCCCACTCCTTGTATGAATTGGTATGTCCGTCGATTTGCGACTCGTTGTTTGTATGCCGAGGGAAATGTTCGTCAGTTGGGTATGTTTATTGAGATCTAATGTACGTGATTGATTTGACGTTTTGAGAATGTTATTCTTTCATATATCTGTTTCTGTGGTTCTGTGTTGATCGTGTTGGAGTTTACCGTGTGAAGGTATTCTCGATTTTCGTTGATCGTTCGTTGGTAATATTGGAGTTTATCACGTTGATGATATTCTCGATTGTGTTTTGACCTCTGGTTGGTCATATTGGAAATTTATCATGTTGATGATAAATTCGGTTGATTTATTAGTTGATCATTTTTGGTGATCATCTGAGCGTTCCGATTTTGTGTTGGTGTTTCGGAATTCGTGTCGTTGTTTTGGGCGGTTGTTTCGCAGATGTATTGTGTATAATTCGTCTTATCGGAATTGGGACTTGATTATGTAAACAGGCAGACAGGATTTGATTCGGACAGCTTGTTTCATCCGAAGATGATATATTTTGTTGAGACTCAGGGAATTGTGATCGTAAGCGTATTGAGATTGTACGGTGAGAACGCTGGCTAGTATCTCCGGAGATCGTCGACCTGCGTATTTGTAAGTATGCGGTTTTGGCTATTCAATAATGATGATTGATCGGTGTCGTGATGGTTTTGGGATATTTTGGGTTGAGCAAAGATGGTTGTTCGTTTTATGATGGATTGCAAGTTTCGAGACGAAACTTATTTTAAGGGTGTAGAATGTAATATCCGAATTTCTATTATCATTGTTTAATATTATTTTATCCGAGTTATATTGCAGCGTGAAATGCATGCAGTAGGGATAAAATAAATAAAGGATCGAGATATCGAGTATCGGTATAATTGTCGTATTTGGTCGACGCTACATTTGAGGATATTGTGTATCGGGTTGTCGTACTTTTGACATTGGGTATATCGTATGATGATATTATCGGATTCGTGTTTGTGTTCGGTGTGTCTTATGTTCGTTTTGGTATGTCGAGACGTTGGACAAGAATCTGGAAAATGGCTAAGTATAGCCTTATTAGCGCCGCGATATTCATGCATAACGACGCTATCGCGTGATTAGCGCACGCTACGTTTATAGGTTAGCGTATGCTAGTGCATGCATCGGAAGGAATCTGCGTGTGGACCCATTGCTTTCGGCGCACGTTCTGGTAAGTCAACGGTTGTTGTCCTGAAGTATTAGCGCACGCTAAAGATTAGGCTTAGCGCACGCTAACTATATATCAGTCAACAAGGAATCTTATCCTTGCTAGATGCTGTCGGAATGTGGGGGAGAGTGGTAGGTGAACACTGTAGTAAGTCAACTTCGGATAGCGCACGCTAAGATTAAGGACTTGCGTACGCTAGACATGATGATTTACGTATGTTAATGCATGGGCATTACGTACGTAAGGTAGTTTACGAAGCAAGACAGTAGCCTCTGGGCTTCGATAGCGCACGCTACCAAAGTCAGTTAGCGCACGCTAAGGCTAGCGCACGCTAAACATAATGGTTTAGCGCACGCTAGTGGTGCATTCTATATAAAGGGACAAACGGGTGTCATGAAACATTTCGTCCATTTCTTTCCTTTCACCCGATAGAGACAACCTTGGGAGAACATTTGGAGTTCCTAAACACTGAGGGATGATCCTCTTTAACAAGATTAAAGATGGGAATCATGGAGTGAAGCTTTGTTCTTGAAATCATTGGTGATTCTTGGAAATCAATCCTTTCCTTCAAAAAAGGTAATTACTCTTCACTTTGAGATTTCGTTTTGGATTGTATATGATGTTCTTGAGTTGATGATTATCATATAAACAAGTTGATGAGCATGACAACGAGTTGGATTACCGTACTAAGTTAGTGTTGTTATCAATATATGAGTATTGATATGTTTCGTATGGTTTTGGATGGAATTCAAGATATATGTTGATGTAATTCCCTTCTTCAATTCGGATTTTTGATGTTTTGTCGTTGGTTACTTCGTATGGTAACGATTATGGTGATGCTACTGTGATTCTTGAAGTTATGTGAATTGTATGTCGAAGAACATGATGAACAAGGATTTTTAGATGTTAGAACACATCGGATTTTATCATTTATGGATCATGAACGTGAATTTGGATAATTCGTGTTCTTGAAGAGCTATTAAATTATATGTCATGATTGTTATGAAATCCTTAATCTCGAGATGAGTTGATCATTGTCATGATGGAAGTGTTAGACGATGCTTGAAATGCATGCCACCGCAGACATTAGCGCACGCTACGTTCTTGCCTTAGCGCGCGCTAACGGGAGCAACTTAGCGCACGCTACGTTAGGTGATTAACGTGCGCTAAGTAGGCGACGATGCGATATTTTGTGTTTTGATTAGGAATTCGTGATGGTTTGACTTGGTTGGTTACATTGTGTTTATTCGAGGTTGTGTTGAACCGTTGAGTTCGATTGGTTAGTTTTCTCGATTGTTGACCGTTATCGGATATGTGTTATTTGGTTTCTTGATAGGTTGAGATTATTGATCGGTGATTATAACCGGATATTGCGGTCGTGTTCGAGTATGTCCATTGTATTGCGTTTGATCGAGTGAGGAGCTCGTAGATAAAGGCAATGTGTTCGGCAGCGACTTCGTGGTATCGGTATCGAGGCAAGTTATTACTTGCTCGATTATAATATTTAATGAATGATTTGATTTCATTTCGTTTATAATGCATATAGCGATGATTATTATTGTGAACTCGGGTATTCGGATCGCATATCGTTCTTTCGATTAAGGAGATAAATCAAAATTTAAATGATTATCTCAGTTATTGGTATGTTCGAGTATCAAGGTTACATTATGGTAAAGACGAGGATATGAGTATCTATAGTTCATTGTTCGTTTGGATCGCCGAGCATTGAGGATAATCGTCGGTGATGATTGGACATCGAGATTTCTCCCGAAGGACTCGGGCAAGTATCTTATATCGATTCAGTTAGAGTTCGTGATTTGATCATGCGTATTATCATTCATGTTGTCGAACATGAGGTCGTCTTATTTGATTTGTCATATTGTCGTTCATGTTGCGTTGTTCATGATGATGAACATATTGTTTGGCATATGTGTATGCATATTGTGTTGTTTATGTTGTGTTGATCCGATGGGATCGCGCGATCTATGCCGAGGGCGCTGGATCGGATGTCCACCTCGTGTTGGTCCGACGGGATCATCTTGGGATCTATACCGAGGGCGCCGGATCATTGGACGGGTTTTTCCACCTCGTGTTGGTCCGACGGGATCATCTTGGGATCTATGCTGAGGGCGCTGGATCGTTGGATTACCCAGTATTGTGTTATTGTTGTGCATATGTATATTGTTGGTTATCCACCTCGTGTTGATCTTGTAGGATCATCTTGGGATCTATGCTGAGGGCGCTGGATCATGGGATTTCCATTGAGTATACATAGTTGTTATTGTTTTTGAGCATATTGACGTTGTCATATGAGTATGCATTTGTAGGTCTTGTGTTAGGACCTTGTCCGCATTGCATTGTTCTGATATCGGATTAGACTGATATGATTATCGTGGCACATCATATCTCGAGGTATGTTCCGTATTTCCTTGGTATTTGTCTTTGATGGACAATCGGTTATCGTCTTGGGATTTGATGATATTATTCGATGGATCGTATTGGTCAGAAATGGTAGATTTCCGTATCGTGAGTTGGTTATGATAGTTTGAGGATCTTGAGTATTGTTTAAGGTACAATACAGATATTATGTTCGAGTTTATTGGTTAATTGAGTACAGGATGTGAAATGTGATAATGGTTATTCTGATGAGAATTTCTTGAGTAAGTAAAGATTACGTTGGTCGTATTCTTATGTTGTATTCTCATTGGTATGTTATTATTAATGTGATGTGACGGTTATCATTGTTGGATATTATGGCTGACCCCGTCGTGGGATTTATTTTTAGGTTCTCGGAGTATCGAGCTTGTAGCGGTCGTGAAGAGATGAGCTTCCCGGAGGATACTGGCTAGGACAAGTTACGTGCATTGAGTTTCTTGATCGGTTCTTGTATTCCATTTGCTAGAGTATCTTTATGGTTGGTCTTTTCCATGCGTGAGTATTTTGAAATGCTCTTTTGGTATCCGTAACCGAGGTTACTTTGGAAATCGTTTTCTAAACTTTTGAGTGTCGGCTGTTTGGCCTTGCGATTTCAAATGAGTTTTTACGACGGTTTTTGATAAATGGATTTTATAAGTCTTTGTGAATTTTTAAAGATAGTACCGTCGTTGGCCTTTTGGGCAATTGTAAATGTTTGCGAAAATTTCTTTTAGCCTTGTGGGTTCCATCTCGGGGCCCACGGCGCTGTAATATTTCCGGTTAAATCTGGGGGTGTTACAAATAAGTTAATATTGCACTTCCTACCAAAATCCCAAATTACCAAATTGGGCTCCTTTTAAATTAATTATTTTCCGTGTTTAAGATATTCCATGTCCATTAATTAATTTAAGCTACTGACAGCTTTTAATTAATTAATGTATTATACATGAGTATACCACTCGACCTTTATTATTATATCGGAAAATTAATTCCACCTGCAGGGTTTGATATAATAATCCTTTCGAGTGCCTCAAGGGACATGATCAACCCGACTGGTCGGGACACAATTTCTAGCTATAATATTAATTATCATATAAATAATAATATTGCCCAAAATATCGAGCATATTGAGTCAATCATTGTGGCTCTCACCCATGATAAATCAAAGCAATAAATATTAAATATACATAATTAAATATTAATCACTAGAATTAAGAAATAATAATTATCCGAGATGTACGTTCTTCTTATAGTCGATGAAGAATCTATCTCACCTCGATCCTGTTCAACGTATAACGAATACGCTAATATATGCTAATGGTCAAGACCAACCAATCTCAAGCATATACTACAACCTCTCACATAACGGTCTAATGTTACATAGGTTGTGAACTAAATATTACTATATAAGGAACCGATAATGTGATCTTCTGTGTGACACTACACACCACATTATCTACAATATAAAGTAAATTAGACTGCATTTGCATAACCATAGCGTGAATAAATATGCAAAACATGTGATAAATGAATTAAATATTCTCATAGATAAAGACCGGAAAATTAGGTAATACAAGCATAAAGTATGCTTTGACGTATACAACCCTAACACATTCATGATTAGATCTCTAATCATACTGTGTCTAACACCTAAGTATCTAGACTTGCCATTATAAACTTGGCTATATGCCTTAGCCAAGGCTGTTTCATTATCACAAAGGATAGAAATCGGTGTTATCGGCTTAGACCACAAAGGAATCTCATAGACTAAATTCCTTAGCCACTTTGCTTCTTTACCAGCAGCAGCTAACGCAACAAACTCAAATTCCATTGTCGAGTGTGTAATGCAACTTTCCTTCTTGGAAGCACATGAAATGGCACCTCCCCCAAGCAAGAATACCCAACCAGAAGTCGAGGAATGGTCCTCCAAGTTGTTTATCCAACTTGCATCCGAATGTCCTTCCAAGACCGAAGGATATCCCAAGTAACTCAAGCCATAATCCATGGTTCCCTTGAGATACTTAAATACTCTATTCAATGCTTGCCAATGTTGAGCACTAGGATTACTAGTGTATCTGCTCAATTTTCCCACAGCGAAAGCAATATCAGGCCTGGTACTTGTCATGGCATACATCAAGCTACCAATGGCCTTAGAGTATTCTAATTGTGAAATGGGAATGCCAGTGTTTGGCATTAATTTCACACTAGAGTCCATAGGAGTGCTGACAGGAGAACAGTCACTGAAATTAAACCGTTTGAGAATTTTCTCAATATAATGACTTTGAGTCATTACTAAACCTTTGTTCACCCGCTTAATTCTTATTCCAAGAATTACATCAGCCTCTCCCAAGTCTTTCATGGAAAATTTAGATGACAACAATTTCTTAGTTTCATCTACTTGATTTTGGTCAGTACCGAAAATCAGCATGTCATCTACATATAAGCAAATGATCACTCCAGCGCTAGTAGTTTCATCAAACCTACTATAAACACATTTGTCACATTGGTTTAACTTAAAACCAGAGGACAAAATAACCTCATCAAACTTTTGATGCCATTGTTTGGGTGCTTGCTTCAGCCCATACAATGATTTCACAAGTTTACATACCATATGCTCTTTACCGGGCATAACAAATCCTTCTGGTTGTTTCATGTAAACTTCTTCATCAAGTTCACCATTAAAGAAGGCTGTCTTAACATCCATTTGATGGACAATCAGATTGTGAATACTTTCCAAGGCAATTAACAATCTAATAGTAGAAATACGCGCCACCAGAGCATAGGTATCAAAATAGTCAACACCGGGTTTTTGTCTAAAAATCTTGAATGACCAAACGGGCTTTAAACTTGTCAATAGTATCATTAACAATCATTTTCCTTTTGATAATCCATTTGCAACCAAGTGGTTTAGAACCCGGAGGCAAATCACACAACACCCAAGTGTCATTTTCAAGAATTGACGACATTTTGTCATCAATAGCTTCCTTCCAAAAGACAACATATCGAGACTCCATGGCCTCTTGAAAAGTCTTAGGATCATCCTCAATGCTGTAACAATAACAGTATTGAAAACCAATTTCGTCCCTTGTCCCTTCTACCAAATAGAGTTGGAAAGCGGAACCGAAATTTTTAGCAATTCGACCTCTTTTGCTTTTCCGAGGCTCTTGTGTTGTTGGTATAGCAACACCATCTGAATTTCCTGGATTTTTCACTTCATTAGTGCCAAAAATCAGATCCTTAGGCCTTTGAATCGATGAAAAACGCATCTCATCAAAAATCGCATCCCGTGACTCGATAACAGTGTTAATCGATACGGAATCATTAGGTTCTATTACACAAAACCTATATGTCTTGGAATGTTCAGCATATCCAATGAATATACAATCTATTCCACATTCACTCAAAGTTTTCCTTTTAGGTTCGGTAAGTTTTACAACTGCCCGACATCCCCAAACCCGAAAGTAACTTAAATTCGGCTTTTTCTTGAACCAAAGTTCATATGGGATAGTTTTGTTCCTTTTATTTGGAACCCTATTCAGAAAATAGCAGGCCATTAACATGGCCTCTCCCCAGAATCCCTCACTCAATCCCGAGTAAGAAAGCATCGAGTTTACCATTTATTTTAAAACTCGATTTTTGCGTTCGGCGATTCCATTCTGTTGGGGCGAGTAAGGTGCCGTGGTTTCATGAATGATACCCACTGATTGGAAGTATATGGGATCCATATATTCACCTCCCCGATCAGTCCTAAGACATTTAACCGGATTGCCTAATTGCAATTCCACCCCAGTTTTGTATATTTTGAATTTATTTAAGGCTTCATCCTTAGAATGCAACAAATACACATAGCAAAACCGAGTACAGTCATCAATAAACGTGACAGCATACTTTTTATTACCCAAGGAAGGAGTAGAGTAAAAATCACACAAGTCACTGTGTACAAGTTCCAAAATGGCCGAATTCCTAGTGACACTGGGAAAAGGCTATTTTGTCACTTTTGTAAGCATGCATGTTTTACATTTTTCTAGATTCATGTCAAAGGCTGGAATCAATCCATCTTTTGACATCTCATGCATCCTTCTAAAATTGTCATGACCCAATCTTACATGCCAAAGCATAGAGTCATCAATTTTAGAAGTAGAAGACACAAATGCAGAATTTTGAACAGTTATAGACTTATCAATAACATTCAAACGAAACATTCTATTATTCAAATATCCAAAGCCAATAAACATTCCACCACGAGATAGGATAAACCTATCCGATTCAAAAACTTGTCTAAAACCATCAGAATTCAAACTACTACCACTAACTAGATTCTTTCGAATCTTAGGAACAAACAAAACATCAAAAAGTCTAATAGTCTTTCCAGAAGTAAATTCAAGACAAACGACACCGACACCACGAATAGGTATAAAGGAATCGTCTCCCATTTTCAGCACCGATCCATCTTCAAGGGGTGTTAATGTTTCAAACCACCATTTATCCTTGCATACATGGTTCGTTGCCCCGGAGTCGATCCACCAAGCAACATCATCATCCTGCACATAGAATGATTCCGGAATGAGTGAGACATAATAGACATAATTCTATTTAGAATTATCAAGGTTAGTCAAGTACTGACCTCCTTTAACTTGGTCCTTAGACCCATGTCCACTTCCATTGGCTCCACTGTTTCCAGTACCATTGTTGCCAAGATTCACACGACAATCATGCTTGCAATGTCCCACCTTGTTGCACCTCCAACAAGTAATTCCCTTATTCTTTTTGTTGGAGTTATTAGGGACATATTCTTGCTTACGTTTGCCATGTCCTTTGTTATTCGGGTTCCTTGGTTTGCTTTCAACCATATGAACAGAGGGCTGTCCAGGTTCAACTTTTCCTTTGGTTTTATCAGATTTGTCATTATCCTTTGCACGAAGAGATTCTTCAATGCGAAGATGACTAGCAAGTTGAACCAAAGACAATTCCTCTTTTTGATGTTTTAGGTTATGTTTGAAATCTTTCCAGGATGGTGGAAGTTTGTCAATCACACTTGACACATCAATGGATTCGTCCATGTTCATGTTGTGCAGTTTGAAGTGACCCAAAATACGAAGGAGTTCATTGTATTGTTCTATGACAGACCTTGAATCAACCATCTTATAAGCATTAAAATCGCTAACCAGAAACTTCTTACTCGAAGCATCCTCAGCGATGTATTTTGATTCAAGGGTGTCCCACAATTCCTTCGCACTCTTAGCATCACCATGGATATCGAATAAAGAATCAGACATACCGTTCAATATGTGACCTCTGCAGATGAAGTCATCGTTGTCCTACTTGCTCCTCTTCCTGGTTTCCTCCAATGTCTCGTTCTCAACCACCTCTGGCCTGGGAGTACTCAGCACATACGCCGCCTTCAGAGTAGTCAGCATGAAGTGCATCTTCTTCTGCCAGCGCCTGAAATCGTTGCCTTCGAACTTGTCCAGTTTGTTGAACTTCGTAGTCATCTCGCGGATTGATTCAGCCATCTCCAGAAGACTAGAAATATCAGTTCGATTGTTGGGATATAAGGGTTTTTATGGAGATCCGGATTTTCCAATGGATCGTGTAAACACTTTCCGAACTGATATTTCTACCCTATGCCCGGGTTACAAGAAATTCAGTCTAGGATAATCCAATGGAACACTTACGAATCTAGGCAGAGAAATTCTGTGTTTATCAGAAAGATAGAGAGCTCAGAAAAAGGATGATTCTAAGACTCAATAGGAGAGCCCTATTTATACATGTCGGATTAGGGTTACATTAGGTTGATTTTTAGGGTTTACGATAGCGGCGCCGTTATTAGTGATCCGAAATTAGGGTTTACGGATGATTTACCAAAATCGACATAATTAGTCAATTTTACCATAGTCTCCCTCTAAAATTCGGAAATATCACTAAATCCCCAGTCTAGATTTCCGAAGACCTTTTGGCGCCGCCTCACACTGGGGCTCGCCCCGGACCCCCGACATAATCGTACCGGCTTATAATTCGATCTTATACATGTGTGCACTCCGCACATACCCGAACATATATTAGAATACAAATTATAAAACCCCTTAGCTCACATATTAATTCCAATTACACAAAATGAATGGTGACACTAAAATCACCAACAACTATCACTTCATCTTCCGCCGCCCCTTCATTCTCTTCAGTTGTTGGAAGCTATAGGTGTCGAGGAATGCCGATAGAACGGTGGATACCTCCTGCTTTGGTCTTCCTAGAAAGTGAGGAAGCCGTCTAACTTTCCTGTCTTGACTAGACTAGTCTTGAACCAGTCGTGAATGTAGGTAAGAACGTGAGTTTTGTATTAATTATGTATGAAATATATGCATTCGTACATCAAAATTATAATGCATTAAAATATGCATTATATGAATCAAAATATCGATACATTAAAATATTCCATTATATGCATTAAATTTTTGTGAGAATAAATCTAGGTCATCCATTTATCAAGATCTATGAATGAAATTCATTCTTATTTTTTAACTTAAATTGTATTCTTACATGAACATACTCATATATATATATATATATATATATATATATATATATATATATATGAGATACTTTCAATTTTGGGTGCAATATTATATGGCATTTGTGATTGAATGTCCAAATTTCTATCGGCAACAAAATGTAAATCAGATATATAGGAGTCTTATTATTTTTAAATATTTTGAATATGTATACCAAGAATGGAGGGATATCCGATCGATTGTCACCTTTAAAAATATTATATAACAAATATTATTTAAAATATAATATTATGTGATTATACATGTCATCTTCAATTTTATTTTGTTTTGTTTTATATAATATATATAGTTATTTTGATATACGACAAAAATATGCATTCTTAGAAATAATAATTTGATATTTGTATGCTTTTTTATAACTTAATATTTTATTAAAATAAACATAGGAATATATTTTATAAATATCCTATGTATTACAAGGATTTTTACTAGTCTCTCTCTATATACTAATTTTGTACATTAATTTGACACGTGTCAAAATATTGGAAGCCCATTTTCCAAGTAATACTTTATTGTGCATTTAAATCTCTCAATTATTACACATAATTCCATATTGCCACATAATAATTAATTTATTTATAATTTATATTAAATTGAAATGAAGCATATTCTATAGATGGAAATCTTATAATAGTTACCAAATGTAAAAGTATCAATCAATGTATTTTAATTATTTATATTTCGAATAAGATATATACTTTTGTATATTCAATTTGTAATTTTGTTAATTTAAATATTTTAGTAAGATTGATATTTAATTAAGATATTCTGGATATTTAATTTTGATTTAAGTAAATTTTTGGACGGTCTTGTAATTAAATATTTAATTTTGGATCTTAATTTCGGTGATTAAGACACTCAAAAATTTATATTCAATAACATAGCAATTCTAATTGAAGGCTACTTAAATATATTGTACTAAAATTGGTATTCAATTTATAATTTAACTTTAAGTAATTAGTAACTTATTAAAGTTTAAAATAAACTTACTAAATTCTTAACTTTTTAGTTTTTTATATGATTAATAGCTAAATAATTAATAATTAATTTAGAAATCATATATGTATAATTAAAGAATTTTAGAATAACAATATAACAATAAGTATGCAAATCCAGATCAACATGTAATATGTTTATAAAAATATACACTAATATCATCAATTCTGTATATATATTATAATCTCAATAATTAGTAAGGAGTTGTGTTAAATCGTCCAATTCCATAATTGGAGTCGCAAAAATTTTACGTTTGTAAAGTAATGCAACAACTAAAAAATTGAGTAAAATATAGATATTCGAGAAGCCTCCATTATGGAAGAGATAATAATCCAACAAAGTTTGAGTGAACACCGTCAACACGCTAACAACTAGGAGTGTTCAAAATCGGATATCTAAAATTTCGGATAGTGAATATTGGTATATGAATCACTATCCGAAATTTTAGATATTCGATTTTTTGATATCCGCAATTTCGGATACGGATTCGAATATCTATTCGGATATCCGAGATATTGTTATTTCAATAAAATTCAAAAAAAAATCAAAAATATCAAGTTGTTAATAAATTAAAAAATATTATTAGAGATTAGAAAACACCGTTATAAAAAATATTAAGATTTTTTATGGAACTAGTTATATTTTATATTTTGAAATAATAATAAAAAATAAAAATTATATATTTCGAATATCGGATATCCTAAATATCCGAAAGTTTATAAAATCACTATCCAAATTCGAATTCGAAAATTCGGAATGAATTTTCGGATCGAATATAGAATATTTTTTAACACACCTAACCACAAATGTTGTCCCAATTTTCTTTTGCACTCCATTGTAGATCTCAAGCATTAATGGTGTTCTAGATGGTGGTATTTCATTATAAATATAAATAAAAATATTAATATTTTTAACTAAGTTTGAGTATGTAGACCGATAAATGATAAAGTATGTATATAACATAAAATGGATGAGGTTTACATATTGTCATCCTTATACATATCACATATATTAAATACTATCTTTTATTTTGTTTTGCCGTGTTTTATGCAATATAGTTGTTCTTTGATGTATAGAAAACAAGAAATTGTCATATTTGACGATTAGCGGATCGCTGATAACGGTTTGTATTAGCTGATATGTGATAACTGACTTAACTAGTTGGTTGTATTAGCTATTCATATATATATATATATATATTTATAAAACAGATGATAGTTGATAGTTGTATGATTGTGCAAAATGAATAGTAAGGATATTAAAATATTTGTTTGGTTAATAATTCCAATCAATATATGGTGATTTTATTGAATAATAAGTTAGTATTACAGAAACTTTGATTATTTAAAAATTATCATCATTCATTTTTTTGCAAATAGAGAAACATTAATAGTAGTTAGATATTAAATTAGTTGTAAATAACTTTTGTATATAAAACGATAAGTATCTTTGAGATTCTTACGACAAGTTTATAATTTTTAGTTATTTTAGAACAAAATTAGTATTTTGAATCAAGTACGCAAATCTTTCCAAGTAAAAAACTCACATAACGGTTTTTTTAAAATCAACATTTTGGATTTGAGACGAGTATGGGTATGTAAATTTAAACGGGTTTTTGATGCCCGAACCTTAACCTTATTATTTTGATTCATCGCCGTTCGCCGCGATAAGCGAGTCTGGGTTATTGAATTCTATCTAAATATTATTTTATTTTATTTATAGTTATAAATTACGACAATGTGATCTTGCGTCGAATTTCAACGGGTTAGACTTATTACAAAAACCAGTTTCGATGATTACGTGTAATTAGATTGCTATCCAGTTCATGTTATAATCTTGGCAATAATATGAAACAAGCTGGGTTTTGTTCTTGTTTTCTTCGGTAAACAGTGTATTGAATGGGAAATAATATTTCAAATTGAGAATGATCAAAAATGATATTCCATGATGAAACAGATCGAAAAATGATTTTCGGGATAGAAACAGCCGAAAATGACAGGAAGTATGAATGTCAATGGATCGAGTAGGATACAAGTATGCATCTCCCATAAACTACCTTATTTGATTCAGATCGAGTTCGGGTACTGCCCATCGGATAATTGGATACCCAATGGGTATTCTGATACCCGTATACTCTATATTTAAGAATATATATCATATTTATGTAGTAATATATATAATGTATAATACAATATAATATCTATGCATAATATATAATAATATATTTATATAATTCGAATACGTACTCGGGTCGAAAAATCGAGTAATATACTATACTCATACCCCCACCCGTATCCGATCATAAAATTTCGGGTTCGACCAATACGCGACTCTATTACAGGTTTATCCGACGAGTAGGATCGGGTACGGATAAAATTTACATTCCTACCGCTGAGGCCAAAATAGGACGAAAATAATGCCATGTGACAGAATGGATCGAAAATGATGTTTCGGGATGAAAACAATCGAAAGTGATATTCAGCAGCGAAACGTGATCGGAAATAATTTTCCGAACAAAAACAGTAAAAAAATAACGTCTCAAAGCAAAACGAGCCGAAAATAACATCATGTGGAAAAACAAGTCAAAAATAGCAATAATATAATATTTTTTTCTGAGGTACAATAACTCGTTGAAATATGAATAAATTAGGGATGAAGATGAGTAATATCAAATAGAAATGTTGCATCTCAAATCGGAAGATAACACAACCTCTACATTAAATTGGAAAGGAGAGTAGTATTAATGGTGGGATAAACTTTGAAAATAGAGAATATGCAGCAATTATATTGTATTGAAATTTCCCTTTGAACATCACAAATGAGTTTGTTGAGTTAACTAGGACTGAGCACAAATGGTCCGGACCCGGTTTTTACCCGGACCCGGACCGGACCCGGACCGGACCCGGACCGGACCTGTTATTTAGGTCCGGGTTCCGGGTCTATATTTTGAGAAATTCCGGGTTCCGGGTCGGACCGGGTCAAAACCCGGAAAATCCGGGTCCAGCCCGGAACGACCCGGTGACTAAGTAATTGAGCATATAAAAATATATTTTACCCTAGTTACTTCTTCAGTTCACCACCAGCCGCTCTTCACTTCAGTCTTCACAAATCACAATTACTTTACTTAGTCACCGGCTCCACTCCACCCTAAAAATACAATCGGGCAGACAAACCTAACCGCCGCTCCACCTCCTTCCGCCGCGATCCGGTCGTTCCACCTTCTTCCGCCGCGAATCCGGTCGTTCCACCTCCTCCCTCCCGCTCTTCCTCACCCCCCAGGCCTCTATCCGCCCGCCGCTCCACCTCCTTCCGCCGCGAATCCGGTCGATCCACCTCCTACCGCCGCTCAACCTCCTCCCGCTGCGCCTCCCCTACTCACTTCAGTGCCTCTGTCCGCTGCGGCTCCAGCGGCTCCACCTCCTCCCGCCACTCCTCACGGCTTCTCAATCTTCATGCAATGTAAGTTTTATTTTTACATCTCTTTACATCTCTAGCTAATTGCTTAGCAATTGATTTTTCTGTAATTTTATTTTTCTGTAATTTTATTTTTCTTGTAATTTTATTTTTCTGTAAAATAAATTTATTATCCTGCAAAATAAATTTATTATCCCGCTGTGACTATTCTTGTAATTTTATTTTTCTGTAAAATAAATTTATTATCCTGTTACCTGTAAAAAGAAAATGGACTATGCTTGTAAAAAGAAAATGGACTATCCTGTAAAATAAATTAATAATCTACTGAGTACAGTGCTGAGTCTGACTATGCTTGTAAAAAGAAAAAAAATGAAATTTATTATCCTGTAAAAAGAAAAAAAAATGAAATAGGCAGACTGGATATTTTTGAGTTCTTTACTTTGTTTGTAATTTTATTTTTAACTATGCTTGTAAATTGTAATTTTATTTTTAGATGGTGACCAAAAGGGCAGCCCCAGCTTCTATTTCAGAACCCACTGGCCCAGGCGATCCCGACATGTTTTCCAATGCAGTATCACTTAAAGATGAAGAATTGGAAGAGTTACGCCTTTCACTACCGCAAGATAAGAAACTGATGGAGGGGCGCAACTATATTAAGAGGAAAACCAATAGAAGGAAGGAATATTGGATAAGCTTCATGGAGTATATGGAGAGCGGAGAACTTCGCTGTGAATGTAAGTTCTGTGACTGTACATATTCATGCCATGGTAATACGGCTGGTTCAAAGAATGTTAAGAAACACTATGAGAAATGTTTGCATAATCCTATAAATAAAGGCAAAGGTAAACAATCTGAATTGACGTTTAAACCTGGGTTTTTGGCTAGTGATGAAGAGGGTGGTGAGGGGAAATTGAAGTATGGGGTTGTGAATTTGACTGAGGTTAGACAAGCAATTGTTGAAATGATTATTGTTGAAGAATGTTCGTTTAGATTTGCTGAGTCCCCTGGTTTTGTACGTGTTATAGAAGCTGCTTGTCCGAAATACACTTGTCAATCACGTTTTACCATAGCACGTGATGTTCTTAAGCTTTATAAGAGTGAAAAGATGATGTTGAAAGGTTTGTTCAGAGATTCATGTCAAAGGGTTAGCATTACAACTGACACATGGACATCTAACCAAAAGTTGAATTACATGTGTATCACAGCCCATTTTATTGATATTGAATGGAAGTTGCAGAAAAGAATCATTAACTTTTGTCCAATCACTAGTCATAATGGTCAATCTATTGGTAAAGGTATTGAAGAATGTCTTGAATCTTGGGGCATTGATAGTAAGCTTTTTACTGTGACTGTTGATAATGCTGCCCCGAACAATACTGCATGTGATTATTTGCGAAAAATGATTGAGCGTGCGGGAGGTATTGGTAAGGGAAAGTATGTTCACATGAGATGCATTGCTCATATCATCAATCTTATTGTTTGGGATGGCATTAAAGATGACCAAACATCCATCAATAGGATTAGAACTGCTGTGAAATACATTAGAAATTCTCCTGCTAGATTTCAGAGATTGAAAGATCTTGGGGAGAGACTTAATATAGATACCAAGGCTTTGTTGTCTCAAGATTGTCCTACTCGTTGGAATTCTACCTATAGCATGTTGAATGCTGCTTGTAGATTGCGACGAGCAATTGATGGCATTGAATTGCCTCCTTCGGATAAACCCGATGAACAAGTTCCCAGTCATGATGATTGGGCAAAAGTAGAACAACTAGTTGTATTTTTGAGAGGGTTTTACATTACGACAAAGCGCATTTCTGGTGCTTTGTATTTGACAAGCAGTAAGGGTCTTATTGAAATCTCAGGCGCACTAAGTATGTTGAATAAGTGGAAACAAAATAGAGATGAAAAGATGCAATCTATGGCGGTTGTCATGAAAAAGAAGTATGACAAGTATTGGGGTGATTTTGATAAAATGAACTTGATGGTTTACATGGCTGTGATTCTTGATCCACATTCTAAGTTTGTAATTGTTGAATTGACTCTAGAAGACATGTTTGGGGTGGAAAAGGCTAAGCAATTAGCTAGAGATGTAAAGAAGTGTGCCTATGAGTTATTTGAGGAGTATAGATCAATATACTCTCCTATGGCTTCTCAAAGTGGCCAAAATTGTGATGTCGCGTCCAGTTCTATTCACTTTGGTGAAGGAGAGGAGTTTAACTATACTAGAAATGTCCATGAAAGAGCTAAGAGGATGAGGGGAACAGTTGTGAATGTGAGTGAGTTTGAAAGGTACATGAGTGAACAATTAGGAGTCGAAGAGGATGATTTGGATGCATTAGATTGGTGGCGGCTTAATGGTCATCGTTATCCAATTATTTCACGGATGGCTCGTGACATTCTTGCTATTCCTTTATCTACCGTTGCATCAGACTCTGCTTTTAGTGCGGGAGGTCGCACAGTTGATCAATTTAGAAGCTCTTTGAATCCATTGGTAAAGTTTTAGTTTCTTGTTATCATATGTTTATTCAATTTTTTATTGTGAACTTTCATTCATATTCCTTTTTTGTCATTACTAGACTGTGCAGGCTTTGATTTGTACCCAAGATTGGATTCGAGCAAGGAACCGTAAAGTATTACGTGACATGGAACATAACTTGAAGGATTTGGAGGAGTTGGAAAAAATTGAAGAAGGTATTTGGTTTAATATTTATTTAGCTTGGTTTTGTTCAATTATTGTAATTATTCGAGCAAGGAACCATTGGTTTAATGTTCAATTGACTGTACATATGAAGTCTGGGTTACTTTTTTTTGCTCAGCAAAATCTGGCCAGAATAGCTCAGCAAGTAGGACTTATTTTCTTTTTTGGCCAGAACATAAGAAATTTGCATCTCATAGTGTTCTGTTGGTAAAGTTCTGTTGGACAAGAATAGCTCATGCCTGTTCTGTTGCTACTTTTTATGCCTGTTACTGTAAGTCTGTAATGATAGCTCAGTCCTATCAAATTTTATGCCTGTTACTGTAATTAAAAATCAAATTTTAGGCCTGTTAGTGTTACTGTAATGATAGCTCAGTCCTATCAGCAAGAATAAAATGATTTCAGTTACTGGAATGTAACTGGAATGTTTATCAGCAAGAATAAAAATCAAATTTTATGCCCAAAGCAAGAATACTTTTTGGCCTGTTACTGGAATGTAAATTTTTTATGCCTGCCTCTCTTTTGTATCAGCTTAGAATTCTGCATTGATGAATGTTACTGGAACATAATTTTTTTTTTTCAATTTAAATAATTATGAGAGGGTTTTACATTATGAGAAGAGAAGTTCTCAATTTGACACCGAATGTTTGTAATTATTTAGCTTAGAATCTGCTTTTATACTTATGCGAATGTTTGTTTGATTTTATTTTCTATCATTACAGAAATGAGAAGTGTTACACTTGACGAGGAGGACAATGTCATCTACATCGTGGAACCTTGAAGTCTTCAAGAAATGACTTAAATTTTTGTTTGAACTTTTTGAAGGACTGTTATTTTGGTTATTATTATCGGCTTGTAATAGACATTTAATTTTAAATAATTCGGAATTCGGATGGTGTTATTATGAAGAATATGTGGGACATTGGATTCGTAATTTGATGGTTAAAATATTATCTATTGTTAGGCTTTATTTATTTTTGTGTGGGAACAATTTATTTAAAGTAGTACAGAACAGGTTTTTTAACAAAGTCAAATAGTCAACCGGGCCAAAACAGGTCCAGCCCGGACCGACCCGATTTTACCGGGTCCGGACCGGGCATGACCCGGTCCAAACAGGTCCGGGCTTCGGGTCCAAAAAGTCTAACCATTTATCTTCCGGGCCATTCCGGGCCGGGTCGATCCGGGCCGGGTCAGACCCGATGCTCAGTCCTATCAGTTAACCATGAAAACATGAAATAAGTTTTTTTTTTTAAAAAAAAAAACCCGACATATATTAGACGTACCAGAAAGTGCGAGAGGACGGGTCCCACTACACGCCCAAATGTTTGAGGGAGGACGAGCCCCTCTACACGCCCAAAACAACTTCAAAGCAAATTAATGCCCCGGCCAATTCAAAAGAAACATAGCCCAAAAGAGGTCAATTACAAAATTATACTTTTTTTAAATCTAATATAAGGACAGCTAATTTTATCAAGCCTAATAAGACCAAAGATTTTGCCCTTGAGATCATGGCCATCCGAGCGCAAATAATCCCGACGGTCGCATCCTTGGTTCGCTAAGATGTCGACAATACCATTTCCTTCTCTATAAATGTGAGATATACGAATATTGGCCTTAGACAAAAATGTACGAATTTTCAAAACCAAACTTTGGAGATTCCAATGACAAGTGGCATTCTCATTAATAAGCTGAATGGCCACTTTGGAGTCCACTTCCACCCAAATATTGTCAAAATTTTTTTCCAAATATAGCTCAATTCCCCTCCAAATCGCATAAAGTTCCCCATAAGTGTTAGTTTGGTCCCCTAAAAATTTCGAGAAATAAAATATAGGGACCCCAAAATGATTACGGCCAATGCCACCCGAACCCGCACAACCCGGATTCCCCTTGGCCGCACCATCCGTATTTAATTTAATCCACCCAAAACACGGTTTAGCCCATCTAACCGCAATCAAATACAAGGATTTCTTTGGGGCGGCCTCACCACCAAGCTGTTTCGAAAAATTGGTCGCCCCCTTCCAAAAATACCCACGGAGCTTGATGGGAATCTTAAGCGCCCGAAGATAGCCCTAAATCCGGCCGCACAGCCTCTCGGTCGTGAATGGGATGACTTTCATCCTTTTGTCATTCCTACAACACCACAAAAACGAAGAAATAAGAATCGAGATGATGTGGAAAATGTGGATTTTACCTCTCGAATTGTTGAACCACGGCGCCAACGCCATGGCAATATTGTTGGTGTTCGGCCTCTTGAAATGGCAATGGAGTGGAACACCTCCCAAACCTTGGTAGCTACGGCGCCATTAAGAAGTAGATGAGATAAAGTTTCAAGCTTATAACAACAGAAACAAGGGACATCAAGGATCATCCCTCTCCGCACAAGGCAATCCGAGGTTGGAATCCACCTATTAAAGACACGAACCATAAAAAAAGAAATGGTTGGGGTAATCAAAGGGTTCCAACATTTCTTAAGAAAATTATGCTCATTTTTACATTGCCTAGTACTTTCCCAAGTACTTTTGAAAGAGAAAGTCCCATTGGACGAGAGTTTCCAACACGGTTTCGCAACATTGGAATGAGTTGGGAAAGCACTAATATAATCACAATAATGGCTAGGGAGAGCCGACAAAAGTTTGTCCCTATTCCAATTCGATCAAACCCAAAAAGAAGCAAGACACACTTTGGATTTAGTCGGGAAAATAGTGGAGAGCGGGCTAAACTCACACCATCTATCATGCCAAAAAGAGAAATTACCATCTCCACTACTCCACCAAATATTAGCATCCGCATGAATTCTTATAGAACAAAGCCTTTTCCAAATCGAAGAATCATATGGATTACTTTTAACAATCATAGGATGGAGTCTTTTTACAATATTTATCATTTAAAAAATTAGACTGTTGGCCACTTAAGTATACTGGATACAGTTTGGAAAAGTAGTTTAAACAATAAACTGTATGGAATCTAAATCTGAGTGCGTAGCGGAAGTCTTGGATACGGTTAGTTGCCGTGGATACAGCAACAGAGTATTAGGTGTATACTTAATATATCACAGTAATTTCAAACAGTAAAAGCTGAAGGTAAATGACACAGTAATTTAAGTAGTTCGAGGTAAACCCCTCTACGTCCACTGGTCCTCCACACAGGAGTAAAAAGTTTATTATATAATTACTGCGTACACAACTATGTAATTATAAACAAACCTATCCTTGTATCGTTCACACAGATTGATACAAAGAATATCACTTTCAACCGTTCACACAGATTGGTTAAAGCTTCCTTCTTGACTAGCTTCTACACACACAGTTCCAAAGCTTCGTCCTTATTCGTCCCACACATGTCAGAATAACTTGTTGAGTTCACACAGAGCTCGGTTTTTACACAGAGGTAAAAGGTTAGGTAACCAGGTAAGAACAGCAGCTTTGAATATCAAGATCTGATGATAGCTGTTCTTGATGTTTGAGCACTGTATATCTCTTTCGTTTTAACTTGCGATATGCTTTGGAGATATGTTTGCTCAGATGGTAACTTGATAGCTTTGAGAGTTACTTTGATTCGTAATTGGTTGGTTACTAATCTTCAATGTCTTCAAGGATATATATATAGCCTCTGAAGAAAGTATCCGTTGAGATGTCCGTTTGAATAAGATTTCCTTCAACGGGAATATGACATGATCCGGATTTCGCGGGATTATGAAGATCTGAAGACTGACAGTATTTAAATACTTTATCCTTGAGTATTTAAATACTTCTTTGTTCAACGGAACTTGACTTGTGTTCTTCTTTGTCCTTTTGTGAACTGTATGGAAGGTGACTGTATTTAGGATGTCGAGACAGTTTTCCATACTTGATCTATTACAAGTCTTCTTGCTGTACTGACGAGCTTCACTTATGCTGATTCGAGGCTGGTCTTCGATACATGATAAATCCTTAAGCCTCGATACAGTTTCCTTTACTGTATTTGGCATATATGTCAAAACCTTCTCAATAACAAATAACAATCGATACAGGGATCGGGTATCCCGGCTGAATCGATACAGGGTGTTTGTTTTTCCTAACATAGACCAAATATTCTTAGTGGTACGAAACCTCCACCACATTTTAAGCTCGGCCGCACGAATGGTATCATTAAGATCTCGGCACCCAATTCCTCCCTCATTAGTGGGAAAGCATAACTTTTTCCAAGAAGCCCAATGAATTTTATGTCTATGCTCATTAGATCCCCACAAAAATTTGTTAAAAAGTCTCTCTATAAAGACAGTAACATTACGAGAAGGTTTAATCACTTGAAAACAATAAAAGACGATCGAATTTAAAATCGATTTGATAAGCTCGATTCTACCTCCTAAAGAAAGGAGGTGGTGATTGTAACACCCCAAACTAGGCGGATATTACAGTGTCGTGGACCCCCGACTGGGACCCACCAGGCTAATGAAAATGAGTAAATTATGCAGGGTAAATGTAGTACCGAACCACATTACACAATTAATTACTCCGATAAGGAGTTTCATACAACACACCCAGGATGATACTGAATACAAGTATATTTTATATGGAGATAAAATATATAACACTGAGTGAAATGAATATTCAAACGGAATGTCTGCAGCGGAATAAATGAAGGAAACATAAATGACTGAAAAGACTGGGACCCCCTACTAGTATCACTGGGACTCCTCGCCGTCACCGTGCTCTCCCCGTGCTTTAGCCTTGCCATGACACAAAAAAAGATTCCCCAACGGGCCGGGCCATACGTAACAACAATACTAAAGAGTTGAAAATAAACAATCATGAGTTATCCACGGTTATACAATATCCTCGTCAAACATACGCAATCAAACATGCTATATGAATCAACAAATGATACGGCTCAAAGGAATGGCGCCACACTACGTCCGGGATGGAAATGTGTCCGTGCACAAGCCACCAACGAGTATCGATCGAATACACGTGTGGTTTTGTACCTAATCAGTCTCACGAAGCCATCAACTCGTGTGCACAGTCCAATGTGAGGCCACAAACCAACACACGACTATAATGTGCCCGACATGAAAATCCTACACATACCAACCGGCACGCCAGTATGACCCGGAATGCCACAATATGACAAAAGTGACAACGAAAATGAATCATGACTCACCAAGATTTAATGATGGTGAAATGAATGACAGCTTAATGAAATGATTGGAACCGTCGTTCCTTATGACTGAGGTGATTAATTGACAATGACAAGTTTTGATACGGTTAATACAATGATGAATGAGTTACGATTATGAATGAACAACCTCAAAAAGAATGAATATCCTTTTAACCGAGTAAGAATTAACTTACACAATACCGATGAAGAATGTCCGTCCACGAACAACGTCCTAAATGAAAGGCCGGTCGCTCGAACAACCTTGAATAACAATAATTACCAACAACCGTTCAATACACGTATCAAGCAACTAAACACGACTAACCCAAAGGTCGAAAACAACGATAATCAAACTCATAGGGGCATTCCAACGAATACGTAACCAACCACACGACTTCGAAAATATCCAATCCCGAATATATCGAAACCAACACCAAAATGAGTATATCGAACTAACAAAACACTTCAATGATATCAATAACCCATTAGGAATCCACAATTCGAGATTACAACTACATTAATCGGAAAATCCCCAAATAACCGAAGTCAACCCCAAGGGTTCTTGAAATAATTCCGAAAATAACCATTAAATACATAAGAATATACTTATCCAAGGTAGATAATCCATATCTAACATATTTCAATAATAATCCAAGCTTACACGAAGAAATCGGAAGGAAAAACCCAAAAATCCGAAATTCTAGATCCAAGAGATTAATACCTTTGATTCGATGTTAAGGAGATGATGAAGTGATGATAATCCAACTCAAAGACTTGAAGATGATGATGGATGATAGAAGCTCGAAGAGAACTCTCCAAAATGCCCAAAATCGCCCGAAACCGATGAGGGAATGAGAAAGGATGATAAAATGACGAACTCAGGCTAACTGTCCAATATATAGCCATTCCAGGTTAGCGTGCGCTAGCCCTTGTGCGTAGCGTGCGCTAACGGGTAATTTGGGTAGTCCAGTACCCACTGTCCGAACACGGTAGCGCGCGCTACGTACCCTTTTGTAGCATGCTCTACGGTCATGCCATTAGCGTGCGTTAATACCCATTGTTAGCGTGCGCTAACGAATTATGTGATGCCCAGTACTGGAATCCAGAAACCTTCTGTCCTCTGATCTGATCTCGATAGCGTGCGCTACAACCAACGATTAGCGTGCGCTAAATATCACTCATAGCGTGCGCTATGAATTAATCCAGTGCAGTCCAGTAGCCACTGGACTCAACCTGATTCGTCCCTAGCGCGCGCTACTCCACATATTTAGCGTGCGCTACTACAACCCGCTAGCGCGCGCTACTTACCACTCGTAGCGTGCGCTACAAATAACTCACCTGCAGTCCAGTACCTTCTGGACTGCAACCAGGGTAACATTAGCGTGCGCTAATGCTGAGCGGTAGCGTGCGCTACCTGTACTCAATTAGCGTACGCTAAAAAGAGTACGTAGCGTGCGTTACTCCTCACGCACAGCCCACAACGAAAATGACAACGATGATAAACACGGCACGAAACTCCGATTAGATTAGTGACGAATGACGATTGAAACACGATACAATTAATCTGAATGATGAATACCATGATTGAATATGAGTGACAACTGATCATTAATGAGTGAAATTACTGAGTATCAATTATTGAATGATAAATACTGAATGATAATTACTGAATTACAACCGGGTATTACATACACCCCCCCTTAAAAGAGTTTCGTCCCCGAAACTAAGGGTCAAACAACTCGGGATAACTCTCCCGCATACTATCCTCGGTTTCCCACGTAGCCTCTTCGACTCCGTGTCTAGACCACTGAATTTTAACCAAAGGAATCGTCTTATTCCTCAACTGCTTGATTCGCCGCTCTAAAACTCGTATAGGATGTTCCTCATATGAATGATCATCGGCAATCTCGATTTCATCGAATCAAGTATGTGACTGGTCGGCAACATACTTCCGCAATCGAGATACGTGAAACACATTATGAATTCGGCTCAACGCCGAGGTAAAGCCAATCGGTAAGCTAACTCGCCTACTCGATCCAATCTCAAACGGTCCAATGAATCTCGGACTCAACTTACCCCTCTTCCCAAAACGGAAGATACCACGACTCGGGGAGACCTTGACCAAAACATGGTCACCCGCCTCGAACTCTAGCAGTCGACGACGATTATCCGCATATGATTTCTTTCGACTGAGCGGTCAACAAACGACTTCGATCAAAGCTATCTTCTCACGGGCGGCTATAAGCATATCGGGCTCGGTGCCGATTGATTCGATAGGTCATCCCAACACAAAGGAGATCGACAACGACGACCGTACAAGGCCTCGTAAGGTGCCATCTTAATCGAAGCATGCCAACTATTATTATACGTGAACTCGATCAATGGTAGTTGGGCTTCCCAATCGTCTTTCCAATCGAGGACGCATGCCCTCAACATGTCGTCTAAGGTCCGAATAGTCCTCTCAGATTGTCCGTCGGACCGAGGATGAAAAGCGGTGCGAGATTAAGCCGAGTTCCCATAGCACGATGAATCGATTTCCAAAAATGAGACACAAATCGTCCGTCACGATCGGAAACGATACTTTTAGGAGTACTGCAATCTCACTATCTCCTTGATGAACAATCGGGCGGTCTCTCGGGACCCCACGTATTCTTGATTTCAAGGAAATGAGCCGATTTGGTTAAGCGGTCCACGATCACCCAGATCGTATTCATGCCACGACGACTCGCCGGCAAACTCGTGATGAAATCCATAGAAATGTCTTCCCACTTCCATTACGGAATAGGAGAGGTTTCAAAGATGCCCGCCACGGCCGGTGTTCAATCTTAACTTGTTGACAGTTAAGCATCTCGAAACAAATTCTGCGACTTCGCTTCATATTACTCCACCAAGAATTTTGTTTCAAGTCCTTATACATCTTACTAGACCGGATGAACAGAATAAGGGGTAGCATGAGCTTCTTTCAAAATCGAGTTTTTCAACTCGTCATTCGCCGGTACGCATAACCGATTCTTAAAACGCAGAAGTCCATCCTCGTGAACCACAAATCCGGGCTTTCCCGAGTCACATCCTCTCGAATGCGTAACAAAAATGGGTCCACACTCGATTCTCCCCGATCGCCTCCTCAAGTGACGATGAAATCTCCAACGCAAAGTTGCCCTTGTATTCGCTGTAACTGCACCTCGATCTCGGTCTCGTAAATTCTCGCCAAGTTCCTTCCGAATCGTTAATCGATCAAGCATCTGCTCCCGAACGGACTTACGACTCAAGGCGTCGCGACAACGTCGCCTTGCCCGGTGGTAAAGGATCTCGATATCATAATCTTTGATTAGTTCCAACCACCGTCTCTGTCGCATATTTAACTCCTTCTGAGTAAATATATACTTTAAACTCTTATGATCGGTGAATATCTGATAGGTAACGCCATAAAGATAATGACGCCAAATCTTCAATGCGAACACCACGGCTGCTAGCTCCAGGTCGTGGGTCGGATAATTAACCTCGTAAGGCCTCAATTGCCGTGAAGCATAAGCGATAACTTTCCCGTTCTGCATGAGTACACATCCGAGACCCTGTCCGGACGCATCACTATAGACCACAAATCCCTCCGTCCCTTGCGGTAAAGAAAGGACCGGTGCTGAAGTTAACCGGCTCTTGAGTTCCTCAAAACTCTGTTGACACGCGTCGGACCACGTGTATTTCTTATCCTTCCGTAAAAGGTTCGTCATGGGTTGAGCGATTTTAGAAAATCCTTCCACAAATCGCCGATAATAACCCGCTAATCCGAGGAAACTTCGGATTTCCTTAACATTCTTCGGAGGTAGCCAATCTCGAATAGACTCCGTCTTCTGAGGATCGACACGAACTCCGTCTGATGAAATTACATGTCCGAGAAATGTCACTTCGGACATCCAAAACTCACATTTGGAAAACTTCCCATAAAGTTGTTCTCGCCTCAACACGTCGAGAACTAGATGAAGGTGAGACTCGTGTTCCTCCCGGTCACGAGAATAAATCAAAATGTCATCAATGAAGACAACCACGAACTGATCCAGATAGCCTATGAAAACCCGATTCATTAATTCCATGAATACCGCAGGTGCATTAGTCAACCCAAACGGCATAACCACAAACTCATAATGACCATAGCGTGTTCGAAACGCCGTACTTGCGATATCCGACTCTCGAATCCAAGAATCGATGATATCCAGATCTTAAGTCGATCTTGGAAAATACTGAAGCTCCCTGAAGTTGATCTAAGAGGTCATCAATACGGGGTAAAGGATACTTATTCTTGATCGTCACCCGATTCAATTCCCGGTAATCAATAGACAAGCGGAACGAACCATCCTTCTTCTTGACAAATAACACTGGTGCTCCCCACGGGGACACACTCGGTCGAATATAACCCTTCTCGAACAATTCCTCAAGTTGGTTATTTAATTCCTGCATTTCGGTCGGGGTCATCCGGTACGGTGCCTTCGATATCGGGGACGTACCAGGCTCCAACTCAATCGTGAATTCCACATCCCTCTGTGGAGGCAAACCAGGTAACTCGTCTGGAAAAACATCGGCATATTCCTTCACTACCGGAATGTCCGTCAACATTACTGATGATTTCTGCTTTTGGTCATATAGCACCAATAACCGACACATCCCCGATTGAGTAATCTTACCGCTTTCATCAAATTAATGACCTTACTGCAATGTAGGGATTACCTCCTGAAACGCACATTCGACCCCATCGTCTGAAATGATAGTGATCATACGCTTACGGACACTAATGATGGCATCATGACGATCCATCCAATCAATACCCAAGATGACGTCGTCCCTCGGCAAATCTACTACGATTAGGTCCGCTGGCCATACACGACCATGAAGTGAATCGGACAATTACGAATCTCACGATTTCGACAATTCGTCTACCATCAGGTAGACCAATAACATAAGGCTCACAATTAGTAGCACTACCCAGACGTAGTCTACTCAAACATGACTCGGAAATGAATGAATGCGATGCACCAGTATCAAAAAGGGTACACACAGGTTGAGATAGAATATCGAGTGTACCTGAGATCATCCGGCCTCCGATCGCTTGTCTTCTTCATCTCATAAATTCGGGGCTTCCCGCCCCGAACCGACGCTCCTGCCTCGATAGCTCTGCTCCGCCTTTAGCTCCGCTGCCTTGAACGACGCCGACCGAGTGGCCCGATTACGCACCGAATGACACAGGGCTTGAGATGACGCCAGAGTGGGTTTAGAGTCCCTACGGCAAAACGGGCCCTATGCCCAAAGAACCCCACGATTGTGGCACGTGATACCGCTTGGACATTTGGTGCTGAAATGACTCGTTTCTTCACGGTTGAAACAGTGATGGCCGAATCGCCGCCGCGACTGAGATTCCGCGGGTTTAGGCATCATCGGAGGACGCTCAGAAAAGGTAGAGCCCGCACGTGGTTTCTTGAAAGTGGCCTGACTCCCGTCAGACTGATTACGGTTCTTAGACTTCTTGCCAGCTGATGAGGGTTGTTTCTTAGCAATTTCCTTAGCAGTAAGCTCATAAGTGAGAGCTTTCTCAATGAACTCGGCCAGAGTGGCACAATTATGATTAAGCAACTGTAGCCGCATACGAGGTTTCAGCCTCTTGCTGAAATACTTGATCTTGTCCGCCTCAGAGTGAATGATAGATGAGGCGAACGGAAGAAGTTCCTGAAATTTTTCGGCGATGGCGAGAACATCATCATCCTCGAAAGGTCGGGAGTGAGTAGTTCCGACAACTTGGCCTCCCTGAGTGGGGCCGGATAGTACCTCTCCATCATGAGGGTCTTGAACTGATCCCAAGTACATGATCCGTCTGTGGGCTTCAACGATAACCACCATGAATGAGCGCTCTTACCAAGATAGTAAGCCGCAATCGAAACTTTATGCCCTTCGTGGCAATCCACCATAGCAAATAACTTCTCGAAATGCTCAAGCCAATGGACAATATCCGCCGGCTCGATGAGCCCTCAAAGGTAGGTGGTCGGCGAGAGATATCGCTAATGATATTGCTTACACCCTCTCTTGACTCGAGGTGGCGGCGGAGGAGCCCGTTGATTTTGAGTAGTGGAGTTATGCATCGCCTCCATTAGTTGTGCCATCTCGAGTCATTTGGGCCATCATGCCCGCATAAAGGCGAGTGGGTCGACTCGAACACCCTCCGACCGAGCCGTGTCCCGGTTCGACTCCCGATAGCGAATGATCACGTCCAGTGAATGAGTGGCGGCCACCGCTCGATGAGTTAGCATTATTCTGGCATTCGCACGTGTATTCACACGAGTTCTCGGATTCGCCCGCTCCACGGCCTCGTCCTCCACGTCCTTCCGCCCCTTTTCCATATCAAGTGGAAAGTCATATGATGATTATATATCTCGCATGAGTATCACATTATGATTATATTATGAAATGATGAAAATGAGCATACGCGCTCAAATACAGCGATTACATGAATGATTAATTGACGTAACATGATTATCTGATGAAATTACTGAAATGATTATCTTGAACAATTTAACAAGATTGATGATATGATCTTCAAGATCAACAACTGAGTAATGAAATGAATTGAGTGATTAATGAGTTAACATTATCGACTTGATCACAATTGAAGATGATGAATGAGGATTGTTAACTGATGAATTATGAATGAATGATTATTGCCAGAAATTATACCATGGCATTAGAAATCTTACAGTTCTTGGTCTGATTGGCTCGGCATTTGCACAGGTCACACGTGACGCGAAAATCCAATGATACTAGTCCGATGACGATGATTTCAAATGAGACATGAATCGGAAGGTAGTATTCAAAACCACTCTCTGATACCAACTCTGTAACACCCCAAACTAGGCGGATATTACAGTGCCGTGGACCCCCGACTGGGACCCACCAGGCTAATGAAAATGAGTAAATTACGCAGGGTAAATGTAGTACCGAACCACATTACACAATTAATTACTCCGATAAGGAGTTTCATACAACACACCCAGGATGATACTGAATACAAGTATATTTTATATGGAGATAAAATATACAACACTGAGTGAAATGAATATTCAAACGGAATGTCTGCAGCGGAATAAATGAAGGAAACATAAATGACTGAAAAGACTGGGGCCCCCTACTAGTATCACTGTGACTGCTAGCCGTCACCGTGCTCTCCCCGTGCTTTAGCCTTGCCATGACTAAAACAAGATCCCCAACGGGCCGGGCCATACGTAACAACAATCCTCAAGAGTTGAAAATTCACAATCATGAGTTATCCACAGTTATATAATATCCTGTCGAAACATACGCAATCAAACATGCTATATGAATCAACAAATGATACGGCTCAAAGGAATGGCGCCACACTACGTCCGGGATGGAAATGTGTCCGTGCACAAGCCACTAACGAGTATCGATCGAATACACGTGTGGTTTTGTACCTAATCAGTCTCACGAAGCCATCAACTCGTCTGCACAGTCCAATGTGAGGCCACCAACCAACACACGACTATAATGTGCCCGACATGAAAATCCTACACATAACAACCGGCACGCCAGTATGACCCGGAATGCCACAATATGACAAAAGTGACAACGAAAATGAATCATGACTCACCAAGATTTAATGATGGTGAAATGAATGACAGCTTAATGAAATGATTGGAACCGTCGTTCCTTATGACTGAGGTGATTAATTGACAATGACAAGTTTTGATACGGTTAATACAATGATGAATGAGTTATGATTATGAATGAACAACCTCAAAAGGAATGAATATCCTTTTAACCGAGTAAGAATTAACTTACACAATACCGATGAAGAATGTTCGTCCACGAACAACATCCTAAATGAAAGGCCGGTCGCTCGAACAACCTTGAATAACAATAATTACCAACAACCGTTCAATACACGTATCAAGCAACTAAACACGACTAACCCAAAGGTCGAAAACAACGATAATCAAACTCATAGGGGCATTCCAACGAATACGTAACCAACCACACGACTTCGAAAATATCCAATCCCGAATATATCGAAACCAACACCAAAATGAGTATATCGAACTAACAAAACACTTCAATGATATCAATAACCCATTAGGAATCCACAATTCGAGATTACAACTACATTAATCGGAAAATCCCCAAATAACCGAAGTCAAGCCCAAGGGTTCTTGAAATAATTCCGAAAATAACCATTAAATCCATAAGAATATACTTACCCAAGGTAGATAATCCATATCTAACATATTCCAATGATAATCCAAGCTTACACGAAGAAATCAGAAGGAAAAACCCAAAAATCCGAAATTCTAGATCCAAGAGATTAATACCTTTGATTCGATGTTAAGGAGATGATGAAGTGATGATAATCCAACTCAAAGACTTGAAGATGATGATGGATGATAGAAGCTCGAAGAGAACTCTCCAAAATGCCCAAAATCGCCCAAAACCGATGAGGGAATGAGAAAGGATGATAAAATGACGAACTCAGGCTAACTGTCCAATATATAGCCATTCCAGGTTAGCGTGCGCTAGCCCTTGTGCGTAGCGTGCGCTAACGGGTAATTTGGGTAGTCCAATACCCACTGTCCGAACACGGTAGCGCGCGCTACGTACCCTTTTGTAGCGTGCGCTACGGTCATGCCATTAGCGTGCGTTAATACCCATTGTTAGCGTGCGCTAACGAATTATGTGATGCCCAGTACTGGAATCCAGAAACCTTTTGTCCTCTGATCTGATCTCGATAGCGTGCGCTACAACCAACGATTAGCGTGCGCTATAATATCGATTGCGTACGCTAAATATCACTCATAGCGTGCGCTATGAATTAATCCAGTGCAGTCCAGTAGCCACTGGACTCAACTTGATCCGTCCCTAGCGCGCATTACTCCACATATTTAGCGTGCGCTACTACAACCCGCCAGCGCGCGCTACTTACCACTCGTAGCGTGCGCTACAAATGCTCACTGCATCCGGTACCTTACGATCGCAGCAGTGGTAACATTAGCGTGCGCTAATGCTGAGCGGTAGCGTGCGCTACCTGTACTCAATTAGCGTACGCTAAAAAGAGTACGTAGCTGATTAGTGCATAATTGATCTAAAATTCATATACAAAATATTCATTTTTCCGGGCATAATTGTACTGATTTGTGATTAAAAATATATATTTTACAGATATGTCCAAACATGAGCTAAAAATGGTTATTTTACAGATTGCTGACTTGAAGCATCAAAAAGAACGGAAAACAAGATCAAATCCAACGACGGGAATTTTTCCAGGACAAACGACCATACAAAACGGCGCAAAATGGACCGTGTTTTGTCGTCCGTTTCACATACGGCGCAACAAGGGCCGTGTCTTGGGCCGTTTCACACACGGCCGGCATTTAGCGCCGTGTCCTCGCGCGTATTCCGGAAGAGACCGAGTCACCACAAAACGGCGCACAAACACGGGGCAAACTGGGCCGTTTTTCATCGCCGTGTTTCAGCAGATGCCATGCAAAATTAGTCCACTTTTGACCATCTTGTGAAATCAACCACAAGATATTTTTTGGTCAAAATCTGAAAATTCAAAGACATGGGTGAAGTGTGAACAAAGAATTAAAAATGACATTACAATAGATATTTTGAATTAAATAATCAATTGTATTCTTGAAAATCACCTATAAAAGGACATGTTCACCCATTGCAAAATAACCCACATTCTTACCAAGAAATCCTCAACTTCTTGCTAAGAAATACTCCTTTCCTTTAGCAATATATTTTCCTTAGAACTTTCAATTTTAGTTTGTATTTTATTTTGGTTTGAAGTTTTCTTTCATTTAGTTTGTAATTGAAAAGTGCTTGATCAATAAGCACTTAGTATTTTACTTAGTGTTTTACTTTCAAATTTTGTAAGCTTGTAACCTTTAAACAAGTTTGAAGTTATATTTTGAAGTTTGTTTCTTGCACTTTGATTCATCATATTCAAGTAAGTTTTATCTATTGTCATTAAGTTCTAGTAATTAAAAGTTTCTATATATATATATTATATATATCAATTATTTCTATTATAATTTTAGTATGTATAAACCAATGAGTAGCTAATCTTTCTTCCTAGGGGAAGGGGGATTTCTATTAGGTTATATATTGAGTATTTGATTGATTTAAACTATTTTTAGGACTAATTGGTTTAAATAGAGATTGATCATATCCTATTTTTACTAATGAAACCTTCTTGATTGATTGTTGAGTGAATTGGAAACATATCTTTTCAATCTATCAAATGTTAATCTTGTTATCAACATCTTAAGATTGCGAAAGTGGTTAAGACATCTTTGATTACGAAAGTACGGAGGTGAAAAGTTGATTACTCGATGAACGATCGTTTATCCTAAAAATAGTCAAGTTAGAGAAATGAAAGGACTAATTGGTTTAAATAGAGATTGATCATATCCTATTTCTACTAGTGAAACCTCCTTGATTGATTGTTAAGTGTATTGGAAACACATCTTTTCAATCTATCAAGTGTTAATCTTGTTATCAACATCTTAAAAAGTGACGATTAAGACATCTTTGATTACGAAAGTACGGAGGTGAAAAGTTGATTACTCGATAAACATTCATTTTTTCTTTTATATCCATATAAATCAATTCCTATACTTAATTAAATACCTAATTTAATGAACCCATAATCCCCTAGATTTTATAAATTTCCAACTCATTTTAATTCTATTCATTTTCACTAGTTAAAAATAGTCTAGTATAAAAATAGTCTTAATATAAATAGTCTAGTATAAAAATAGTCTTAATATAAATAGTCTAGTATAAATAGTCTAGTATAAATAGTCTTAATATAAATAGTCTAGTATAAATAGTCTAGTATAAATAGTCTTAATATAAATAGTCTAGTATAAAAATAGTCTTATATAAACTAGTCTTATTAAAAAATAGTTTAAATTAAAAATAGTGCATTTTAATTTAATTAATATTTAAAAACTCAATAATCTATTTTAGTATTTATTTCTCGCAATTTGTAACAAAAAATTATACGAAGCCCTGTTGGACAATCCTCGAGAGAAAAGACCTTGGTAGAACTTACCACAAACTACTTCTACCTCGTATATATTTGCGAGCGACTCAAGAACTCCTATTTTTAGGATAAGTTTTTCTGCCGATCAAATTTTGGCGCCGTTGCCGGGGATTGTTTTAGGCCAAATATAATTTTTCTGTCCGGTCAAGTGGCGGATAACGGTACTCCGTGACTATTAAAGTCGGATTTTTCAGTTTCCCACAACAACTGATATTTGTAGATATTTTATCGTTTTTCATTTTAATTTTTTTGGTCATGGATGAAACATTGTTTAAAATTGAAAAAAGATTTCCCTTTCTAAGCAAAAATGCAATTTTAAAAATTTACAAGACAAGGCTTGAAAGGATGAGGTTGCTTACGAATAAAAGCATACCTTTTGACATAAGATTCATTATCGAAGCCAAAGTAAGAATAGAAGGTGAATTCACAGAAACACCAACTAGATTCTTACCAGGGCTTGGAAAAAGTTCATATGCCAAGAAACGACGAGCAAAGATTCTAGCCTTATGCTATAAATGTGCTAGATGGGCGTAATGCAAAATGTCGATCTTTAGGAAGTCCATCGACAAACAGAGAAGATAAAATTCAGTTCATCAATGATGGTCTGAATAAGGAGAATTTAGATAACATCGAAATTTCTCTTGACACGCATCCTAGTGGACTTGTGTATTACGGAATTCAATGTTTGTGGAATAAATTTAAACCAGAATATGAACAACGTCTTGGGAATCTGACGTTAAAAGACCTGTTTGCCAATTTGTAAGAAAATTGGATGGGAAGCTTCTCCCGACTCATAGAAGGCGTTTAAGCCGTTTCGAACGTAAAATCAGAGGAAGATGTGAGCCACAATCACAACTCTGTACATACGCGTAAGTATCTTTTATTTTTGTCGTGTGGTGAGATTTTGAATAAAAATGTGATACGCGATAAAAGCTTTCATTATTCTATTGAGTAGTTGAAGCACAATCAAACGCAATCACAAACTTGTTAAACAATTTTTCCTCATCTTTTCTTCTATAAATAACCTTTGTGCTTGTTTCTTTTATTCATCCCTCAAACTTGTACTTTTCTCTTTTTCTCTCTAAATAAAAATTCTTTTCAAAAATGGAGTCATCATCTTCCACAAAAAAATTTTACATACTGCATTTTTGGTGGATCTAGTTCGGAAAAGAGGCATGCTTCATCAAGCGGCCACGACTTGGGTCGTACCTTAGGAGAAAAATGCATTCATGTAGTTTACGGAGGAGGAAGTCTAGGATTAATGGGACGAGTCACGTCAGCTATATGGAAGGAGTAAGAGTATTGGGAGTAATCCCAAAACCTGCCTGAAAGTAAAATCACCGGGTCAACTATTGGAGATGAGTTTAGATCTGTGAATATGCAAGATCGCATAACTCACATGATAAATAATTCGCGCCTTTATCGCCCTTCCGGTGGTTTTGGCACCCTTGAGGAACTTTTTCATGTGGTTACCAGAGCCCACTAAATATTCATCAAAAACCAATAGGAGTGCTTAATGTCAATGGTTTCTTTGATGGTTTACTGTCTTTCATCGACTACTCTGCCGAAAAGGGTTTTATTTCCGAGCGTGCAAAACGAATCATAGTCGTTGCAACAACACCAGAAGAACTAATCAAAAACTCGATGAATTTGTTCCTCAACCAGATCCAAATCTTGCTAAAATTATGCAGGTAGAAGATTTTACGGTGAGAAAACGAAAGCGAAAAGTGGATTCATTCCTCTCCCTTTGATAACCCATGACGGACCTCTTGTATTTTTACTTTCGTCGTGTGTAATAATCGTGCTAAATGATGGCGGCTTAAGGAGTTTCTTCTTGATCTCTTGACGCGCATCTATTCGCGATTTATGTATTCTGTAATTTTTATTTCGTGTTTTGCTTTTATAAAAACTTTGATGGCGGCGTAAGGCGACTCTTCGGACTTTCTTGATGCGCATCTAAAAATTATGTTATACTTACGAGTAGATTTTATTTTCTTTTGTGTGTGCCTCGTATATTTATTCTCTTGCAGATTCTAAAAGGCGTTAGGCTCGAGACATCAACTTTCTTAACAGGAGTATTCGCTTTTACGCATTGATTTTTATTTTTATTTTATAAACTGGGGACAGTTTTATTTTCAAGTTTGGGGGTGGTTTGTTGTAGTATGTTTTAGTGTGTTAGTATTTTGGTGTGTTTTTATTTGCCTTAAATTTTTTTTTTTAGTATATATATATATATATATAGTATTTTGATTTGTGAGATTTCTAGATCTGGCCATAAACACCAATAAATTAACTATATACAAGCTTCTAAAATTGTTTTAACCAGGTAAAAAATTGTATATTCCAAAAAAATTTTGAGCCTTAATCTCTCTTTCCAAGCCTTGTAATTATCATATAAAATCGAGTCATTCGTTACCTTGAGAAAAGAAGAATCAATTGGTGATGAAAAATAAAGCGAAATTTACTTAATTTGTGGAGTTTTTGATTTTTCATGCTTAACTAAAAAATGATTTTCTGCAAAAATTCTATTCCCTAAAAAAAAAAATATAGGAGTCATTGGTGAAAAGAGCTACACGTTAGCAAATAACGGTGTGAAAGCTATCACCTAAAAAAATAAATGACGAAAAGGAGAAGTGTTGAGCGAATAAATGCCTAATTTTGGAAGTCTTAAATTTTGCGAAAAATAAAGGACTAACCATTGTTGGTGCGTAGTAGTCTCGAGAAAAATTGGTGAAAAGAGCTACACGTTAGCAAATAACGGTGTGAAAGCTATCACCTTTTACGAAAGAAAAATAATGAGATAGAAATTGTGTTAGTGAAAAGAGCTACACGTTAGCAAATAACGGTGTGAAAGCTATCACTAAAAGGGATGTAGTTTATGAGCGATTTGAATTAATTAGCGGTGAATTTCAATACACTCAATTTTGTGAAAATCACAATATTTGATGACGCGATGAAATTCTTCTTCATATAGAGACGAAAAATAAACGAGTGATCGAGAGCAACCATTAAAGGGAGTCGTGTGAAGACAAGAATGGGAAAGAAAAAATCAACCTATATGTGGGGAAAACTTGCATTTTGGAATTACAAAAATAAAAACCGTGTTTTAACTTCAAAATCGTTAGTAGATTTATTTTGAATCTTGATTCATTTTCTATCTACTGTATAAAGTTGGTTATTGTGTATTAATGGCATTTTGATCTCTTTTTATCTTTATATATAATTATTTTTCTTAAATTTGTGTGTATTATTTTTTATTTTTTATTTTGTGTCTTATTTTTATTTTTATTTTGTGTGTGATTAATAATGAGTCTTGCTCGGGACTAACAAGAATTTAAGTGTGGGGTATTTGATTAGTGCATAATTGATCTAAAATTCATATACAAAATATTCATTTTTCCGGGCATAATTGTACTGATTTGTGATTAAAAATATATATTTTACAGATATGTCCAAACATGAGCTAAAAATGGTTATTTTACAGATTGCTGACATGAAGCATCAAAAAGAACGGAAAACAAGATCAAATCCAACGACGGGAATTTTTCCAGGACAAACGACCATACAAAACGGCGCAAAATGGACCGTGTTTTGTCGTCCGTTTCACATACGGCGCAACAAGGGCCGTGTCTTGGGCCGTTTCACACACGGCCGGCATTTAGCGCCGTGTCCTCGCGCGTATTCCGGAAGAGACCGAGTCACCACAAAACGGCGCACAAACACGGGGCAACCGGGCCGTTTTTCATCGCCGTGTTTAAAGAGATGCCATGCAAAATTAGTCCACTTTTGACCAACTTGTGAAATCAACCACAAGATATTTTTTGGTCAAAAATCTGAAAATTCAAAGACATGGGTGAAGTGTGAACAAAGAATTAAAATGATATTACAATAGATATTTTGAATTAAATAATCAATTGTATTCTTGAAAATCACCTATAAAAGGACATGTTCACCCATTGCAAAATAACCCACATTCTTACCAAGAAATCCTCAACTTCTTGCTAAGAAATACTCCTTTCCTTTAGCAATATATTTTCCTTAGAACTTTCAATTTTAGTTTGTATTTTATTTTTGGTTTGAAGTTTTTCTTTCATTTAGTTTGTAATTGAAAAGTGCTTGATCAATAAGCACTTAGTATTTTACTTAGTGTTTTACTTTCAAATTTTGTAAGCTTGTAACCTTTAAACAAGTTTGAAGTTATATTTTGAAGTTTGTTTCTTGCACTTTGATTCATCATATTCAAGTAAGTTTTATCTATTGTCATTAAGTTCTAGTAATTAAAAGTTTCTATATATATATTATATATATCAATTATTTCTATTATAATTTTAGTATGTATAAACCAATGAGTAGCTAATCTTTCTTCCTAGGGGAAGGGGATTTCTATTAGGTTATATATTGAGTATTTGATTGATTTAAACTATTTTTAGGACTAATTGGTTTAAATAGAGATTGATCATATCCTATTTTTACTAATGAAACCTTCTTGATTGATTGTTGAGTGAATTGGAAACATATCTTTTCAATCTATCAAATGTTAATCTTGTTATCAACATCTTAAGATTGCGAAAGTGGTTAAGACATCTTTGATTACGAAAGTACGGAGGTGAAAAGTTGATTACTCGATGAACGATCGTTTATCCTAAAAATAGTCAAGTTAGAGAAATGAAAGGACTAATTGGTTTAAATAGAGATTGATCATATCCTATTTCTACTAGTGAAACCTCCTTGATTGATTGTTAAGTGTATTGGAAACACATCTTTTCAATCTATCAAGTGTTAATCTTGTTATCAACATCTTAAAAAGGTGACGATTAAGACATCTTTGATTACGAAAGTACGGAGGTGAAAAGTTGATTACTCGATAAACATTCATTTTTCTTTTATATCCATATAAATCAATTTCTATACTTAATTAAATACCTAATTTAATGAACCCATAATCCCCTAGATTTTATAAATTTCCAACTCATTTTAATTCTATTCATTTTCACTAGTTAAAAATAGTCTAGTATAAAAATAGTCTTAATATAAATAGTCTAGTATAAAAATAGTCTTAATATAAATAGTCTAGTATAAATAGTCTAGTATAAATAGTCTTAATATAAATAGTCTAGTATAAATAGTCTAGTATAAATAGTCTTAATATAAATAGTCTAGTATAAAAATAGTCTTATATAAACTAGTCTTATTAAAAAATAGTTTAAATTAAAAATAGTGCATTTTAATTTAATTAATATTTAAAAACTCAATAATCTATTTTAGTATTTATTTCTCGCAATTTGTAACAAAAAATTATACGAAGCCCTGTTGGACAATCCTCGAGAGAAAAGACCTTGGTAGAACTTACCACAAACTACTTCTACCTCGTATATATTTGCGAGCGACTCAAGAACTCCTATTTTTAGGATAAGTTTTTGGCCGATCAGTAGCGTGCGTTACTCCTCACGCACAGCCCACAACGAAAATAACAACGCTGATAAACACGGCACGAAACTCCAATTAGATTAGTGACGAATGACGATTGAAACACGATACAATTACTCTGAATGATGAATACCATGATTGAATATGAGTGACAACTGATCATTAATGAGTGAAATTACTGAGTATCAATTACTGAATGATAAATACTGAATGATAATTACTGGATTACAACCGGGTATTACAGTGATTTCACATGGAAATTTTATTTTGGATTTTAAGGATCACATTGTGGAACATAGCAAAAGTCGGATTACCTTTCCAAAGGGGAACCCCAAGATATTGAATAGGTAAGCAAGAAGGTCCAAACCCCGTAATCTCCTTGATCATGAGATGGTTTTCACCAACCGAGCAATGCATAAGAAAAATACTTTTAGCCTTATTATTTTTTTGACCCGACGTCCCTTCGTAATGTTGAAGACAATGATTAAGAATTTGAAGATTAGTTTTAGAGGCTTTAAGAAAAAGAAGGGTATCATCCGCATAAGCCAAGTGGGTAATCCGAATATTTTTCCGAATAATAAAAAACATACTCGGATTTTTATAAAATGTGTCATCAATAAGTCTCGAAAAATAATCGGCCGCAAGGACAAATAAAAGATGAGAGATTGGGTCACCTTACCGGAGGCCTTTCCCACTTTTGAAGTAACTCACCGGAGAGCCATTAATAAGAATAGAAAATCAAGGTTGTAATACCCGGTTGTAATTCAGTCATTATCATTCACTAATTCTCAGTCAGTAATTGTCACTCAGTACTTTTCACTTATTAATAATCACTCATCATTCACACTCATTCAATTGTGTTCACCGTTCGGCGTAATTTTTGTAATACTCGTCTTTTGTTCCCGTACTTCTCGAATTCTATGATTTATTGTACTCGGAACATCGTTATAAGCTGAACTGCATGTCGAGCAGGGCCGCACGAGCATCTGCTCGTGCATGGTGCTCGTGTGTTGCGGCTGGACTGGGCAGGAGACCCAGCAGTCAAGTCAGGGCCGCATGAGCAGGCCACACGAGCAATTGCTCGGGCGTGGTGCTCGTGTATTGCGGCTGGACTGGGCAGGAGACCCAGCGGTCGAGTCAGGGCCGCACGAACAGGCCACACGAGCAACTGCTTGGGCGTGGTGCTCATGTGTTGCGGATGGACTGGGCAGGAGACCCAGCGGTGGAGTCAGGGCCGCACGAGCAGGCCACACGAGCAACTGCTCGGGCGTGGTGCTCGTGTGTTGCGGTTAGACTGGGCGGGAGACCCAGCGGTCGATTCAGGGCCGCACTAGCAGGCCACACGAGCAACTGCTCGGGCGTGGTGCTCGTGTGTTGCGGATGGACTGTGCAGGAGACCCAGCGGTCGAGTCAGGGCCGCACGAGCAGGCCACACGAGCAACTGCTCGGGCGTGGTGCTCGTGTGTTGCGGCTGGACTGGGCAGGAGACCCAGCGTTTGAGTTTGGGCCACACGAGTTACTGCTCGTGCGCGGCACTCGTGCGCTATAGCAGTTGCCGGCAGAAGCTTCACGCACGACCGGGCGCACGGATACTTGATAGTGCGGTTTTGGTCGTGTGTCCCTGTGACCTATATAAGTGGACCGACGGGTTTTTCTCATTTTCACCATTGTCATCCCCTTCTTCCGCGGTTAGAGCTTGGAATGCACTTGTGATCGGAGAATTCATCATCCAACAAGGTTTTTGAGTTCGTATCATCGATTTATCGTCTCGTAATCTCCTCCTACCGTCCGAATCAAGGTAAACATTTCTTGAATCTAGAATTTCGGGATTTGTGTGTTTTCCTTCCGATCTCTTCGTGTTAGCTTGCTATTATGTTGGAATATGTTAGATATGAATTATCTACCTTGAATATATGTATTCTTTCAGATTTATCAGTGTATATTACGGATTTGATGAATATTTGGCGAAATACTCAAGAACCCTTGGGGTTTGACCTTGGATTTTTTTGGGGGTTTCTGATTAATATTGTCGTAACCTTGAATTGTGGTTTCCTATTGAATCATTAATGTCGCTAATGAAGTTTTGTTGGATTGAATTACTTGTGGAGGTTGGTTCAATATATTTTTGGGGGATAGTTGTAACCAACGGGAGAATGTTTACGACGTATCCGTTAGAATGTCCCAATGAACTTGGTTTTGTCATATCGACATTTTGAGATAGTTATTATCGTGCTTGACATGTATATTGAGCGATTTGTTGGTAATTGTATTATTCAAGTTTGTTCGAGCGACCGGCATCCCATTTAGGATGTTTGTTCGAGGAAGGACATTCTTCACCGTTGTTGAGTAAGTTAATTCTTACTCGGGTAAAAAGATACTCATTCCTTTCGTTGTTGTGCATTCATAATCATAATTCATTCATAGTGTAATAATCATGTTGAGACTTGTAATTATCAAACTAATCATTCAATTCACGAGGAACGACGTGTTGGAATATTTATTCCACATATTAAAAAATAGTGTTTTGATGATTAAGTTGCTAAACAAAGCAAAACAACAAAGGCGAAGCAAAACGACGAAGGAATCGAAGACGCAAAAAGCTGGACAAAATACAAAGCTAGCGCATGCTAGACATGTAAGTTAGCGCACGCTAACGAGAGTTAGCTGCAGATCAGTCAAGTTCGAAGTGTCCTGAAGTGAAGTCACCTGATGAGGATAGCGCACGCTACACGTGATGATTAACGCACGCTATCGAGCCAATATTACCGTTGTGAAGAGATTCAAACACAGAATGACGTATGCACTGAAGTAAGCTTAGCGCACGCAAGATATGATATTTAGCGCAGGCTAAATATCAAAGATTGAATCAAGTCAATCAATCCGTTGGGGAGAATCTGTTGCAAGTCAAAAAGTAATAACGGATATATGACGCATGCAATGATGCATGATTAGCGCACGCTACAGTTGAAGTGTTAGCGCACGCTAACTGTGAAGGACAGAAGCCACTAGACTAAAACTTGAAGAACGTTAACGTACGTAAAGTATATAACGTACGCTAAAGGCAAAAACATGCGATAGAGCACGCTAATGAAGTCAGCCTAGTGCACGCTAATAACAACTGGCAGTAACGGCTAGTTTGTGGAAGAAGGCTATAAATACCAAATAAGTTGGTATCATTACACACAACAACATTGAGAAAAGCAAACATAAGTGTTATATCATTGTAAACATTATAGTTGTTGTTCTTGAGCTTAATTAAGAGTGATTGAGTGTTATACACAAGATCATACACGAGCGAGAAAAAAATAAAAGATACAATTGGATTCGGTGTTATTAGGATCAAGTATCCGGCATTGTTAGAATCGCAATCGCTATCTTAGTGAGATTTATCTAGTACCGATAGAAAGATAGAGAGGTTGATTCCTTATCCAATAGGAAAGGAAAAATGGTTTTTACTCGGACTGATAGAAGACGAGCTTGTAACGGTAATCCCTCGACCAATAGAAGAGAGGTGCAGAGGTTTTGATCTTGAACCTATAGAAAAAGATACGTCGAGAGAGGACGTAGGCACGTTTGGACGAACCTCTATAAATCCGCGTGTCATTTAATTTCGGCATTTAATTTACGCTTCCGCACAAACGGCACAAATATCAATATCACTCCATCAATTGGTATCGGAGCGGTACTCCTATAAGCGGCTTTACATCCGAGGAGAAAAGATCCAATGACGTTTCAACTTGCTCCCGTCGAAGGCCTTGATCTCAACCGACCACCATTTTTTGATGGCTCAAACTTCATGACGTGGAAGAAGATGTCTATATTCACCCGAGCATATGACATTGAGCTTTGGAAGGTGATTTGTCTTGGTCCGAAAATTCCGACGAATTCCAATGGTACGCTTAAAACTTTCGAAGAATATGACGATTCCGATTGGAAAAATGACCACTACAATTGTAAGGCAACTCAACTTCTTTATTGTGCCTTAAATCCGGAAGAACACAACCGGATATCATCGTGTGATAGTGCCAAAGAAATTTGGAAAATGCTTGAGGTAACACACGAAGGTACGTCTCAAGTCAAGGAGACGAAGATAAACATGCTCCTTCATGAGTACGAATTATTCCAAATGAAGGACGACGAATCCATCACTATAATGCTTGACCATTTTTCAGTTATTACTAATGGATTCGCATGTTTTGGGAAACCACTTTCGAGTAGTGAGAAAATTAAGAAAATTCTCCGATCACTACCTCGAGAATGGGACGGTACGGTTACGGAAATAATGGAACCAAAAGATTTAAATACTCTCGATTTTAGTGCTCTCGTTGGTTCTCTTATCAACTACGAGATTATTCTAAAATCTCGGAATGCCAAACTGAAATCGAAGGAAAGATCGATAGCCATGAAGGCTAAGATGTCAAGAAAGAAAAAAGAAATCCCGGTGGACGAAAGCGATAAAGAATCGGCATACGATGCCAAGAATATTAATAAGTTCCAACACTTATTAAACCGGAGGAAGCAGGACATCCAAAAGGGCGAATCTAAGAAATTCGACAACACTTGTCGATTATGTGGTAAACCAGGCTACTTTGCTAAGAATTGTCGGGTTAAACCCAATGAGGTCTTAGTTGCAACATGGAGTGACGAAGATCCTGATGATGATTTCATCGATCAAAATAATCTCGCGCTCATGGCCCGGAGTTCACTCGACGAAAGCGACGTCGAAAGTCAGGTAAGTAACTCATACGATGAACTCTTTGAAGCATTCGAGTTATTACATACCGATTATCAAAATGCTTTAAATGAAATTAAATCCCTCAAGTCTAAATATAAAACTTTGGAAATTGAAAATTCCAAAATTATTGAAAAGGGAAAATTTGTTGAAATCGATCATTCAAAATGTGTTGAAAATGAAAATATTTTAAAGAATGATCTTTTAAAAGTTCAAAATGAACTTAAAACTTTAATGAAGAAATTTTCGTGCGGCAACGATAAATTTGAACAAATGTTATGTGTTCAAAAATACACAATGAATAAACAGGGGTTAGGATTCAAACAAAATTCTAAACACGAATCCTTAAATTTTAAAATTCCCCATTGCGAAAAATGTTTGAAAATCGGGCATCATATTTCAAACTGTAAAAGCCCACGCCGGACGATAAAAACAAAGAAAGTTTGGGTGCCTAAAGGAACAACTATTTCAAATGTCGTCTACATTTCAAAAGATAAACCGAATATCGGTTGGATCCCCAAAAATTAATTTTTAAAAAATAAAAAGCAAAGGGGGAGATAATATTTTCAGGGGGAGATATTTTCTATAGATGTTATATTCATGCATATTTTATTGATATTCTTTATATTTTCTACACTTTTTGCTGAGTACAAAAGGGGGAGAAGAAGTTGAATCGGATAAAAGTTTCATGAAAGATATGACGAGAAAAATAAATAATAAAAAAGGAGAAGAAAGCATATAAAAAGGGGGAGAAACGAAGGAGTTGAAAAATGAAAAACGAAGAAGTCGAAAATGACAGAAAAAGAAAAAGGATTGGTGAAACTAACGAAACGATCAAAGTCGGAAACTTTGAAACGTACATATACCTATATTTTTATTTTTGCAGGTTTTATCCAATTCAAAGAGTTGTTTTGTAATCATCAAAAATGGGGAGATTGTTGGAATATTTATTCCACATATTAATAAATAGTGTTTTGATGATTAAGTTGCTAAATAAATCAAAACAACAAAGGCGAAGCAAAACGACGAAGGAATCGAAGACGCAAAAAGCTGCACAAAATACAAAGCTATCACATGCTAGACATCTAAGTTAACGCACGCTAACGAGAGTTAGCTGCAGATCAGTCGAGTTCGAAGTAACCTGAAGTGAAGTCACCTGATGAGGATAGCGCACGCTACACGTGATGATTAACGCACGTTATCGAACCAATATTACCGTTGTGAAGAGATTCAAACACAAAATGACGTATGCACTGAAGTAAGCTTAGCGCACGCAAGATATGATATTTAGCGCACGCTAAATATCAAAGTTTGAATCAAGTCAATCAATCCGTTGGGGAGAATTTGCTACAAGTTAAAAAGTAATAACGGATATATGACGCATGCAATGATGCATGATTAGCGCACGCTACAATGGAAGTGTTAGCGCAGGCTAACTGTGAAGGACAGAAGCCACTGGACTAAAACTGGAAGAACGTTAACGTACGTAAAAGTATATAACGTGCGCTAAAGGCAAAAACATGCGATAGCGCACGCTAAGGAAGTCAGTCTAGCGCACGCTAATAACAACTGGCAGTAACTTGGAAGAAGGCTATAAATACCAAATGAGTTGGTATCATTACACACAACAACATTGAGCAAGGCATACATACTTGTTATATCATTGTAAACATTATAGTTGTTGTTCTTGAGCTTAACTAAGAGTGATTGAATGTTATACACAAGATCATACACGAGCGAGAAAAAAAGAAAAGATACGATTGGATTCGGTGTTATTAGGATCAAGTATCCGGTATTGTTAGAATCACAATCGCTATCTTAGTGAGGTTTATCTAGTACCGATAGAAAGCTAGATAGGTTGACTCCTTATCCAATAGAAAAGGAAAAACGGTTTTTACTTGGACCGATATAAGACGAGCTTGTAACGGTAATCCCTCGACCGATAGATGAGAGGTACAGAGGTTTTGATCTTGAACCTATAGAAAAAGATACATTGAGAGATGACGTAGGCATGTTTGGCCGAACCTCTATAAATCCGCGTGCCATTTAATTTCGGCATTTAATTTACGCTTCCGCACAAACGGTGCAAATATCAATATCACTCCATCAGACGGTTCCAATCATTTCAATGAGCTACCATTCATTTCATTATTATCTCACCTCGGTGAGTCATTCTTGACCCTTGTCGAATTGTTATTCATTAATGTTCATTTGGTCACTTTTGCTCTTGTGGCCTTGTGGGTTCATATTGCGTGGCCGGGTGGGGATGTGTGGAATTTTTAGTCGGGCACATGATAGTCATGTGATCGGGTTCACCGACACAATGGACTGTACACATGGTAACATACCTCCGTTAGACTAATTAGGTACAAGGGCGGGTGTGTCCGGACACTCGTCTTGTGCACTTGCACATACCATTACGGGCGCACTATGATGCTCCTCTTCAGCTTAAGTTCATAATTAAGATATATCATGATTGTGTTTATTCAACTCTTGAGGATTGTTGTTACGTATGGCGGCCGTTGGGGATGTTGTTTTCGGGTCATGGCAAGGCTAAAGCACGGGAAGAAAACATTGACGGCGAGGAGTCCCAGTGATACTAGTAGGGGGCCCCAGTCCTTTCCAGTCATTCATGTTTCTTCATTTTATTTCCGCTGCAGATTTCCATTTGTATACTCATTTATATTCAGTGTTGTATATTTTATCTTCATATAAAATATACATGTATTCTGTACTATCTCGGGTGTGTTGTACTTGAAACTCCTCATCAGAGTAATTGATGATATAATGTGGTTCGGTACTACAATTATATTATTTAAGTCGTTAATTTTCATTCGCCTGGTGGGTCCTAGTTGGGGGTTCACGGCACTATAATAGTCGCCTAGTTTGGGGTGTTACAGAGCTAGTATCTGTAACACCCCCAGATCCAACCGGGAATATTACACGCCGTAGACCCCTTTCCACAAGGAGCTACCAGGCGGGAGACTAGGGCTGGGCAAAACAAACCGCCCCGCCCGCCCCGCACCGCACAGCACCGCAAAATAGCGAGGCGGGGCGGTTTCAAATGTTGATTTCGCCCCGCCCCGCACAAAACCCGCACCGCACCAAAATTGCGGGGCGAGTGCGGTTTTATCTTTTTCCCAACCGCCCCGTAAAAAACCGCCCCGCCCCGCATATAACAAGGGAAAACACTTAGATATTTATATAAATATTGTATTTGCCCCGCCCCGCCCCGCAAAACTATGATTTTGTGCGGTTTTCAATATCAAAAATGCCCCGCCCCGCAAAAACCCGCACCGCACAAAAATTGCGGGGCGGATGCGGTTTTACCTTCGCCCCGCCCCAACCCGCCCCGCCCCCAGCCCTACGGGAGACTACAAATCAAAACCCACATGCGGTCAACTTGACCAAAACATAATACCGTAGACCGATTAGGTCTCTCAAAACATAGCATAACCGTACATCTGATGAAACTAAATTACAACTCGATCACATAGTACATAAAATGTCCATCCCCTCAAGGATGAAAAGAACTCAAACTGACATATCACTGACAGACGACAGACTACAACTGTGACTAGTATCGCTGCATTGCATCATCCTCCGAGCCAATCCTGTGGTTGCTCACTCTCGATCGAGAACACACGGAATAAATAACATAATCCCCAACGAGGGGTTAGCGATGGAATCGCTAGCAAGTAACCAAGCTATACAATTATACATCAAGAATACAACCGTTATGAAAATAACATTTCGACAAGGTAGTAACACGATCCCCGAGTCTAAAGTCTTTTGAAAATTTATTCCTTTAAACAAACCATGGGGATTACTCCAAAAATCATTGTAAGAGATTATTTAGAGACTTGGGGTCTCGGTGTAAAATCTGAAATATGAATGTTTTCCTTTTCAAAAGGTTTTCTTTCAAAATCATACAAATGATTTTATTCTCAACTCAAACCTCAAGACCAAAACCATATTCACCAACATAATCGGGATTCAAGATTCAAAACATAAACAATTCAGAAATATCAAATCAACAGTCAAAACGTCTCCGTGGCCCCGAAGGGTCCCACCCGGATTAGCCATCAAGAATAAACTCGAACACACCCATAAGTTATCTTGACATCGCACTCGCAAGTGACGATTCTCGGAGCCCTCTCCAGACCTACCCGATTAGATAACCTTATGGTCAAATCGTAACATCTGGCCGTACTCGCAAGCACGCGCCTCCGGAGGCCTCGACGGACCCTACCCGGATAACATCATTCAAATACGCCCATAAGTTATCATGACATCGCACTCGCAAGTGTCGATTCTCGGAGCCCTCCCCAGACCTACCCGAATTGATAACCTTATGGTCACAACGAACGTCAGGCCGTACTCGCAAGCACGCGCCTCCGAAGGCCTCGACGGGACCCCTACCCGGATAACATCTCAACTCTCTACTATACACAATAAGAAAGGTATAATATTCACCACAACCGCAACCACGTAACACATAGGTTAACGCATCATAACTTCAACAAGGGCACAACATCCACAACAAACCATCATTCAGGAAAAAGGCCAACGAGCAAATAATACAAGTATTACGCGATCCACAATTCTTCAGTTAACTACTCATTTCTAGTATTTATTTTAATCACAAAATAACATGAAGAGGTAGTTATCATTATTCTTGAAACTAAAGTTTATGTTGGTAATTACCTTCATAAAATCACATCTTCATTTAAAGTAAGTTACGGTTAAATATACCGTCACTAACGAGTCCACGTTAAATTCACGACACATCACATTCTCAAAGTATAAAGAATATAGACGAGATACTCGCCTCAAGTCCAACGCACGCGGAGAAACGGGAAAGCTCGACTTAATGACCGCTACCGAACACTCCAAGAACACGATTCAACCGGGAAGCTCGGACCCCGAAGAAGACAACGAGCGGGAGGGTTCCGACTCGAGTTCTTCACAAGAATTCGACCCTAACAATATATAATCCATAAATCAACAATCATACGAGGAAGGATATTCGTAGAACGCCCGAAAACCCCTCTATGACATACTACCGGACACCTTCAAGGCGTCGACCAAGAACTCGACCAAAACAACGAATCGATACGATCCAACCATGGAATAATAAAGGAAATGATATAATACATCTAAATATTCATCAATCCATCATAATCCTAAGTTAAATCGGATTAATCGGACGAAAACAACCAAAATACCCAAATTCCCCAAAACTAGATTTCTAGGAAATCGGCACGGTCGGTAGATCGGAGGATGTTATAGGACGGATGATTGATGATATGAACCTCAAAACTTCATGTATTCATCGTCCAACAACATCTCTAGATGATTCACACACCCACACCGCGTACGGGAAGAAAAAGAATGAGAAATGGTCAAGAAAAACGCCGAGGCCTTTTATAAGCCGATCTTGCCGGGTTACGACGTAATCGGCCAAGGGTTACGACGTATCGAAGTCATCGCCCAAAGCGCCGGCCGACTAAATGCGTTACCGGCCAGGGGCCTTACGTGCGTATGGCCCTTACGTGCGTAACGGCCGAGCACTAACGTCGTTACTCGGCGAGCGGCTTTGGCGAGCACGCCGGCCATGACTCGGCGGGACCAATTCCGACGGCCGAACGACCCGCAACCCGAACTCCGAGTACGAATCGAATCAAGATACGATTACGAAGTACTTGCAAAGACGAATCCGAGCACTAAGAGAACACACGATTCCGACCACCCGAAGGCTCGAAATTCGACAACGGAAAGTAATTACCCCAAACTTTGGGAAATTACGAAAATGGCCCAAAACGCCCGAAAATCACGATACGTGATCGAAACACCAAGCCAAAGCTCGCAACATGAATAATAACATTAAATGAACTTACGAGAAAGTCGAAACAACGATTTGACGAGATTCGCAAGAATCGAACTCAAGTGCGGAAAAGTCGCCAAAAGTACGAGAACTCGACAAAACGATACGAAACGAACTCGGATGACCAAACACGAAGAACAAAACATTGTCAAAATGTCAAAACGGTGCAAGCGAGTTCGAAACTAGAAAAATGCCAAAACGAGAAATTACCGAAAAGAAAATCACGGGTATTACATTCTACCCCTCTAAAAAAGTTTCGTCCCGAAACTTAAACTAAAAAAAAAAAGTGAAGTCACAAACAACAAAGCACGGCCTAAAAAATCTCAACGGTCCCGACGAACCGATCCTGATACCGATGCCGAAACACGATTCTGGGAAACTTCATGGAATAATTCACAATACTGAACTCTGTGGCCCTCGAGTCCACAATTATAACAAGTAATCCATTGCGAAGGACAATTAGCTTGCACATGACCGACAACATTGCAGTTAAAGCACCTCCCAGTCTGACTAGGAGTCAAAGAAGACAACTTGGAACTCTTGGTTCCACCGAACGAAGAAATTGAAGGTTTCGCCGTACGACTACGCGAAACTCGATGAGAAGAATTTCCATCTCTTGCACCGTCCAAAAAATCTCCAGACGTCCTCTGTCTCTTCGACTCATGAGAAGGCCCAGTAGATAACGATGCCATCTCGTACGCCATGGCTCGATTCTGATACTCTCTCAAAGTAGCACAAGTGAAACCCGACATGTACTGTCGAATCTCTGGTCTCATCCGCATATCAAAATGATGGATCTTGTCCTCCTCGGTCCTCACCTGATTCTTCACAAAGGCGAGCTGTCGACTATAATCGACAATAGTCTGTGACACGGGTACATCCTGTGGCTCGGCTAGGTAAAAATCTCGGATCCTCTGCTCTCGAATCGGCCTCGGGCAAAATTCCGCTTCCATCAACTTCTTGAACTCTTCCCAAGTAACAGCATGATCTTGAGGCTCAACGGCCTCCCACCAGTTAGCGGCGTCATCAACGAGAAGGAACTGAGCGATAGGAATCCTCCGCTCCTCGGGACAACCAATCGCCTTGAAAATCTTCTCCAATTGGATAAGCCAACCGTCCCAGCCCAAAGTATCACCCGCTCCTGCAAAGCGAGGGGGACGCATACGAAGCACTTCTCTAAGCCACCGAGTCGATCCAACATCCTCATTCGCAGTATGGTTACGCTGAACCACCTGAGCTAAATGTGTCATCCAGTACGCCACTGTTGGAGCACGTAGCAACACCAGTACTAATTTCATTACCGGTAGTACGATCCTGGTCGCGCGGAGGGTTACCACGACCTCGACCTCTCGGCATACTGAATGGGCAACCGATCAAAACAACCAAAACAACCACCACATAATCAATATAGAGCAACCAACAATAACACAATAAAATACTCATTCCGAGTTGTAACACGAATACATGAACCATCACCGCAACGATTAATTCAAATTCATAAATCATTCACTTAGCCATGTTAACATAATGTACGAAATTTACCAAGTTTATCACGGTCAAAACCACAAACATATCATCGTGGTCGAATATGGGTAATATTTTAAAAACAATTTTTTTAAGGTGCTTGTCCAAATGATAGCATTTTAAAATTCTGAATTTGAAAAATTTCTTTGAAGCGAATTTTAGAAAAGAAAAGTTTGATCAAAACTACGAATCTATTATCATCTCTGTCTCGTTTTGAAAACCATGTACAAGACATTCTGAATTACCACATCCGGATAACGTCAAAGAAACAACACAATTAAACCGAACTATGAAATCATCGTATGCGGCGTACACCCATAACTTGCTAACAAGAATTGTGACAATATATAATACGTCAATAATATCCACACAGGTGAAGCAACTAAGTGCAATACTGATATCGCAGTTAGGGTTCACGATCGTCACAGACGGACCATATGATTAGGTCGATAGAGATTGAGCAACAGAAAATGATCACCTATAGAATTGTAACAGCAAAATCGTAAAAATTTTCCGACGGGCAAAACAACATAACAAACATATAACAGAAATTTTTCAAAATTCTTTTGGTCTCAACCGAAGGTGACGGTAATATTTTGCAGTGCCCGAAATACATTAAAATACATTTTTCCTCATACCGCCTGATGGTGTCATTTGAAAATACAGGATTAACTCTGTTAAAACTCGACCGATTTCAAAATTCATACGGGCTGCTGGTTTAATCGAACCATAAAAATATTTTCAAAATCAACTTTCTCAAAAATGTTCCGACCCTTATGGCCCCTCAAAAATATATTCTCAAATCTACCCGCAGCGGAATAATTACGATAGTCCAAACAAACTGATCGAACTAAAAACCACCTGCTCAAACGACAAACAAAATCACAAATTCAACCAAACACATTTCGGGCGCATCAAGTTAAAACATATATCCAGACTATCATTTGAGATTTTCACCGAACCAACTGTCGGCACACTTTCGAAACCCATCAAGGTTCACAAATTTCACAACATACCACCCCACACGGCGGTTCAAAGTCAAAACATCAATACGTCCAGTCATATCCGTATACCGTGCGTCACAAGTATCGAATACAACTCCCTTACACAACACCGTGTAAATAAGGACACACATCACATTTAATTCGCACACGTAAAAACATGAAATACAGGTACCTCACATAAAGGAGGAGACTTACGTCCACAGGCCGCACGGAGATAATGGCTGCAACACGATACTAATCACAACGAACCACAATTGATCACAACGGATCGCAATGATCTCGCTTGTTCACAACTGCTCACCCGGGTGACACGACAAGACACGACTCCGACAAGACACGACTCGACAAGACCCAACTAGACCCAACTGCCTAGGTTTTCGCAAACCTAAGCTCTGATACCATATTTGTAACACCCCCAGATCCAACCGGGAATATTACACGCCGTAGACCCCTTTCCACAAGGAGCTACCAGGCGGGAGACTACAAATCAAAACCCACATGCGGTCAACTTGACCAAAACATAATACCGTAGACCGATTAGGTCTCTCAAAACATAGCATAACCGTACATCTGATGAAACTAAATTACAACTCGATCACATAGTACATAAAATGTCCATCCCCTCAAGGATGACAAGAACTCAAACTGACATATCACTGACAGACGACAGACTACAACTGTGACTAGTATCGCTGCATTGCATCATCCTCCGAGCCAATCCTGTGGTTGCTCACTCTCCAGTCAGAACATGTAATATCCTAGAATTTCACTATGAATTTTTCGCATTTTTTTTATCTGGGATGTACTGTACAGAGTGGGACCGACACGATATGAGTGGATAATTTTGGAAACCGTGACAGCCGTGCCAGTATGTCTATCGAGGTTATTTTGATTCTAGGATATTACATGCTTGTTGTGTTTTCGACGTCGGATATACCGTATGAGTATTTGTATGATTGCCGTACTCGGTCGACAGTTGTAATTGAGGATATCGTGCATCAGACGTATCGTATGAGAATATTTTCGGGATTTCGTATATGTGTTCAGTATTGTCGTATGTTCACATTTGTTATGTCGAGATGTTGGACAGGAATTGCTGGAAATGGCTAAGTATGGAAGCCATTACGTACGTTATGTGTTGAAGCTTACGTACGTTAAATTGGTAGAGTTACATACGTTATGGCCGAGACATTACGTACGTAACATGGGAATCAGACGATCGAGTCGTGGTTGGCAGGTGGGACCCTGTGTCGGCAACTTTCGGCGGAGGATGTTGACAGGTGAGTCAACGTACGTGTTACGTACGTTATACAGGACGTGTTACGTACGTAACACGACCATTGTACTGTAGCAAGTCAACGTATGTATTACGTACGCAACAGAACAAGTGTTACGTACGTTACGGGGCGACTGGCCGAGTCGTGGCCGAGATGACCTGGATGGCCGAGCATGGCCGGACGTGACTCGTTGGGATGGCCGAGCATGGTCGGCAGTGACTCGCTGGGGGCTAGGACTGGCCGATTACGTACGTATACAGTGGCCGGTTACGGCCGTAATGACCGATTACGTACGTAAGGGTGCCGCCGGTTACGTACGTAAGGGTGCCGAACAAATCGACGATAAGGTAGGCGGCGCCGGTTACGTCGTAAGCCACGGCCGGTTACGTGCGTATCGGCGGCAGTCTCGCCTATTTAAAGGCACAGACCGAGTCATCCGGGCATTTTCATGTTTTTCTTCGTTTTTTCGCGATTCCTTCAGCAAAAGTGGATGGATTTGAGTAATATCATCATCTAGCAACATGTTTTGGAAGTTGGAATCATGGATTAACATCATCCTCCACCCGGATCGAAGGTAAGAACACATGAACTCTTGATTTTTGGATGTTCTTGAGGTTTCTTGGTGTTTTGGCCGATTTGCTCCATTTTGATTCGGATTATTGATAGAACTTGATTGTATACTCGTAATCATTCAATACTCTTGAAGTTTTGTGGAACAAATTCGAGTATTTCTTCGTTAAAACGATTAAATTGGATTATGCCTTCAAAGTGTTCGATGAAATGCCTCAATGAGTAGAACTTGGGAAATTCTATACGTTTTCGCATGGATGGTGATTGAATTGATATTATTGTGATTTAGGAATGAACTTTTGAAGGAAGTTGAATCGGTACCCTTCCCTTCTGTCGATTTCTTCGCACCGTGCTATTCAAAACAAGTGATTACTTGTGTATGTCATCTTCTAGAGGTATGTTTGATAATCCTCTCCTTGAATTCGGATTTTGATGTTATCGTTGAAGGAGGATTCGCATGAAGATGATTATGGTTTTGGTTTTACGATTCTTGCGGTTATATGAACTATATGTTGAAGACATTGTTTGGATTATTGAACACCGAATTTCGACTTGTGTCCGTATTGTTAAGAGTTGATATGGGTTGGTTTCATATGATCGAGATATCATTGAACCATCGAGTTTGGTTAGTTGGTCATTTCGGTTGTTGATTGTTATTGAACGTATCGTTAATCGATTATTGCATTAGGTTGCGTTTAGTGATCGTTGAAGTTAACCGTTGTGCTGCGGAGCTTGTAGACGAAGATGGCGGGATTGATAGTGGCTTCGTCGTATTGGTATCCATTCAAGTTATGCTAGCTCAGTTCATAATGTTAATAAATGATTTCGTTTTCATTCCATTTATGATTCATATAGCAATGGTATTATGGAATATATGAATTGTCGGAATGGTGGTATGTAAGATAAATCATAATGTATATGATTTTAAGGATGTCTAGTGGAAATGGGAACGGGAATTATAATTTGGTCTATTGCATGAGAAGTTGGATATCAAGGTTAGTTATCGCGTCGATGTTGAACTCGGGATGGTGGTTTGGTATTAGTTATGGACTTTACTTCATTTTGGATTGTCGGATAAACCGTCTATTCGCTCGGGCGGTTGGTCGTGGAAAGGTTAGCGTCTCGACTTGAGGTAAATTAATATTGTTAGATTATGATAATCATCATGTTGCATTATTGCATGTGTGTGTTGATATTTCATGCGGTGAGTGTGCACCATTGTTTGTTACGTTTTGTAATGTGCTCTTCCTGTGAGCGGTGATACAGTGGGCCGATGTGTCAGGGGCTAAGACCTTTTTGGCACCTATGTTCGGGGGTCTTCCTGTTTGGATACTTTCGTGACACTTGGTTGTGACCTTGGGTTATTTTGTAATTGCTTGAACTGTGTTAGGGGTTAAGACCTATATGGCACCTATGTTCCGGTATTCTGTGAGATGCTTAGTGACCCTTGGGCCGCCTTGGGGTTTATGTGTTAATATTATATGTATTGTGGAGCATGATGTGGATCGTTATGCGGTGGAAATACGACATTGTGGTCGTATCGGTCTTTCATGATCGAGTTCTTGTTGCTCTTTTGGGAAGTCTTTTGATCCTTGATGGATATGCGATTCTTTGAGATTTGTTGTCATGTTGTATCGTGGCATATCCGGAGTCGATACGCTCGATCGTTCATGTGTAGGATTTTCGGGACGGGCACGTGTAGCATGTGTTGGTTTCGACCTCATATTGAACCGTGCACACGAGGCGTGCCGTGAGGCGATTAGGTACGAGACCAGACGGTGCACGATCAATACCCGTGGTTGGCTTGTACGGACACATGTCGGATCGAGCGTATCGTGACGTCCATCTTGAGTCTTATTGCTTGGTCGTTCACGATCCATGTATTATCGGATACATTCGATATTCGGGTTGTCTTTGAAATCCCATATATATGATTTGTATATGGTTGACGATTTTATTCTCTCATGTATCATTAGGTTGATCCTTTTCGATCTCGTTGGGAGTTACCATATCGATGGTAAACTTATTTGTTATCGATCCTTTATTAATCTCGTTTGGAGTTTCCCCTATCATTGGTAGTCTCTTTCGTTATTGATCCTTATTGATTCCGTTTGGGAGTTTGCCTTACCGTTGGTATTCTCGGTTGTTGATCCCTTATTAATCCTATTGGAGTTTACCGTGTCGTCGGTATTCTCAGTTGTTGATCCCTTATTATCCCGATTGGAGTATACCATGTCGTTAGTATTCTCGGTTGTTGATTTCTTATTATTCTTGTTGGAGTATACCGTATCGTTGGTATTCCCAGTTGTTGGTCCTTATTGATCTTGTTAGAGTTTACTGTGTCGTCAGTATTCTCAGTTGTTGACCCTTTATTGATCTTATTGGAGTTTATCGTACCGTTGGTATTTCTGGTTGTCGACTCTTATTGATCTTGTTGGAGTTTACCGTGTCGTCGGTACTCTCGATTATTGATTCTTCATTGATCCTTACCGTGTCGTCGGTATTCTCGGTTATCGACCTTCTATGGATCTTGTTGGGATTTGCCGTGTCGTCGGTATTCTCGGTTATTGATTATTCGTTGATCTTGTTGGAGTTACCAGATCATGGTATTCTCGTCCATGTTGATCCTTTGTCGATCTTGTGTGGAAATATCATATCATTGATATTTCCGTTGTGATGCATCGATTGTTATCATTATTGACTGTGTGAGCATTCATGCTTTGTATTGATATCCGGGACTTGCCATTGTTTCGGAACAGTTGATTTGCAGATGTATCGTGTGATATCGGTTTTATTAGGATTGGGATCCGATTGTGCGACCCAGCCGATAGAGTTAGCCTTGGACAGATCATTCTATATTGAGATATGATAAGTTTGGAAATTTTGGTATCGTTTCTGATACAGGTGGTTACATTTGAATTCGTTCATTACCCAAGGACACGAGGCGTGGGATATGGTAAGAATTGATTGTTATGGTTGTGTCGGGTTGGTAAGGTTACTTCGGTGAGATTACATTGGAATTATTCTTACCTTGTAAACACATTGATATGTATTGTTTTTGTGATGTGATCGTTATCATTGTTGAGTATTATGGCTGACCCCGTCGTGGGCTTTATTTTTAGGTACTCGGAGTTCGAGCTAGTAGCGGTCGTGAAGGGATGAGCTTTCCGGTGATACTGGCTATGGCGTAGTTGTTGGGATTCGAGTGTTCTTTTCTGGTTTTCTAATTCCGCTGCAAATGTATTTAGTTATGTTTTTATCCGCTGCGAGTGTACATTTTAAAATAGCTTTCGGTATTCTTTGAACTGTGTTTTTATCCGCTGTGTGTGTGTATACTTTCAAAAGGGCCTTTTGGCATTTTTAACGTTTGTGAAAATGATTTTAGCCTTGTGGGTTCCAATATGGGGCCCACGGCGCTGTAATATTCCCGGTCGGTTTTGGGGGTGTTACAGAAAATGGTATCAGAGCTTGGGTTTCGTAAAACCCGGGCGTGTGTGTTATGTGGCTCTACCGGTGCGGTAGTAGCGTGACTTTTGAAAATGATTTTCTGACTTTTGAGTCAAACCGATTTTGGAGGTTTCAAAATTTTTGAAATATTTTCAAATTTCTGTATTTGCGATGCCGGTGTGTTAGTGTGTTGAGACTTTGTATGGGAGTCGTATGCTGGTATCACGAAAGATCATCGACTTCACGGACCTGTAAGTATGTTCTTTCAGTTATTTCAGTTTTGATGATTATTTGAGTATGGTGTCGTGATTTTGAGATATTTCGGGATTGAGATACTGATTATGACAGGTGTTGAGTTTCGAGGACGAAACTTATTTAAGTGGGTGTATATGTAATATCCTAGAATTTCACTATGAATTTTTCGCATTTTTTTATCTGGGATGTCTTGCATGCAGTGGGACCGACACGATATGAGTGGATAATTTTGGAAACCGTGACAGTAGTACGGTATGTCTATCGAGGTTATTTTGATTCTAGGATATTACATGCTTGTTGTGTTTTCGACGTCGGATATACCGTATGAGTATTTGTATGATTGCCGTACTCGGTCGACAGTTGTAATTGAGGATATCGTGCATCAGACGTATCGTATGAGAATATTTTCGGGATTTCATATATGTGTTCAGTATTGTCGTATGTTCACATTTGTTATGTCGAGATGTTGGACAGGAATTCCGGAAATGGCTAAGTATGGAAGCCATTACGACGTTATGTGTTGAAGCTTACGACGTTAAATTGGTAGAGTTAAATGCGTTATGGCGAGACATTACGTCGTAACATGGGAATCGACGATCGAGTCGTGGTCGGCAGTGGGACCACTGTGTCGGCAACTTTCGGCGGAGGATGTTGACAGGTGAGTCAACGTCGTGTTAAATGCGTTATACGGGGCGTGTTACGACGTAACACGACCATTATCTTGTAGCAAGTCAACGTCGTATTACGTCACGAGAACAAGTGTTACGTGCGTTGCAGGCGGCGGCGAGTCGTGGCGAGATGACTGGATGGCGAGCATGGCCGGACGTGACTCGTTGGGATGGCCGAGCATGGTCGGCGGTGACTCGGCCGGGCTAGGGCGGCCGATTACGTCGTAAGCGGTGGCGATTCTGGCCGTAATGACCGATTACGCACGTAAGGGTGCCGCCGATTACGTACGTAAGTGCCGAACAAAGCTGGGCGATAGGTAGGCGGCGCCGGTTACGTACGTAAGCCACGGCCGGTTACGTACGTAACTGGCCGGCAGGTCTCGCCTATTTAAAGGCCTCGACCGAGTCATCCGGGCATTTTCATGTTTTTCTTCGTTTTTTCGCGATTCCTTCAGCAAAAGTGGATGGATTTGAGTAATATCATCATCTAGCAACATGTTTTGGAAGTTGGAATCATGGATTAACATCATCCTCCACCCGGATCGAAGGTAAGAACACATGAACTCTTGATTTTTGGATGTTCTTGAGGTTTCTTGGTGTTTTGGCCGATTTGCTCCATTTTGATTCGGATTATTGATAGAACTTGATTGTATACTCGTAATCATTCAATACTCTTGAAGTTTTGTGGAACAAATTCGAGTATTTCTTCGTTAAAACGATTAAATTGGATTATGCCTTCAAAGTGTTCGATGAAATGCCTCAATGAGTAGAACTTGGGAAATTCTATACGTTTCGCATGGATGGTGATTGAATTGATATTATTGTGATTTAGGAATGAACTTTTGAAGGAAGTTGAATCGGTACCCTTCCCTTACATCGATTTCTTCGCACCGTGCTATTCAAAACAAGTGATTACTTGTGTATGTCATCTTCTAGAGGTATGTTTGATAATCCTCTCCTTGAATTCGGATTTTGATGTTATCGTTGAAGGAGGATTCGCATGAAGATGATTATGGTTTTGGTTTTACGATTCTTGCGGTTATATGAACTATATGTTGAAGACATTGTTTGGATTATTGAACACCGAATTTCGACTTGTGTCCGTATTGTTAAGAGTTGATATGGGTTGGTTTCATATGATCGAGATATCATTGAACCATCGAGTTTGGTTAGTTGGTCATTTCGGTTGTTGATTGTTATTGAACGTATCGTTAATCGATTATTGCATTAGGTTGCGTTTAGTGATCGTTGAAGTTAACCGTTGTGCTGCGGAGCTTGTAGACGAAGATGGCGGGATTGATAGTGGCTTCGTCGTATTGGTATCCAGGCAAGTTATGCTAGCTCAGTTCATAATGTTAATAAATGATTTCGTTTTCATTCCATTTATGATTCATATAGCAATGGTATTATGGAATATATGAATTGTCGGAATGGTGGTATGTAAGATAAATCATAATGTATATGATTTTAAGGATGTCTAGTGGAAATGGGAACGGGAATTATAATTTGGTCTATTGCATGAGAAGTTGGATATCAAGGTTAGTTATCGCGTCGATGTTGAACTCGGGATGGTGGTTTGGTATTAGTTATGGACTTTACTTCATTTTGGATTGTCGGATAAACCGTGTATTCGTTCAGGGCGGTTGGTCGTGGAAAGGTTAGCGTCTCCAGCTTGAGGTAAATTAATATTGTTAGATTATGATAATCATCATGTTGCATTATTGCATGTGTGTGTTGATATTTCATGCGGTGAGTGTGCACCATTGTTTGTTACGTTTTGTAATGTGCTCTTCCTGTGAGCAGTGATCTGGTGGGCCGATGTGTTAGGGGATAAGACCTATATGGCACCTATGTTCCGGGGTATTCCTGTGTGGATACTTTCGTGACCCTTGGTTGCGACCTTGGGGTATTTTGTAATTGCATGAACTGTGTTAGGGGATAAGACCTATATGGCACCTATGTTCCGGGGTATTCCTGTGAGATGCTTCCGTGACCCTTGGCTGCTGCCTTGGGGTTTATGTTTTAATATTATATGTATTGTGGAGCATGATGTGGACTGTTGTCTGGTGGAAATACGACATTGTGGTCGTATCGGTCTTTCATGATCGAGTTACTGTTGCTCTTTTGGGAAGTCTTTTGATCCTTGATGGATATGCGATTCTTTGAGATTTGTTGTCATGTTGTATCGTGGCATATCTGGAGTCAGATACGTTCTGATCGTTCATGTGTAGGATTTTCGGGACGGGCACGTGTAGCATGTGTTGGTTTCGACCTCATATTGAACCGTGCACACGAGGCGTGCCGTGAGGCGATTAGGTACGAGACCAGACGGTGCACGATCAATACCCGTGGTTGGCTTGTACAGGTACACAGGTGCGGATCGATCGTATCTTGAAGTCCATCTTGAGTCTTATTGATTGGTCGTTCACGATCCATGTATTATTGGATCATTCGATATTCGGGTTGTCTTTGAAATCCCATATATATGATTTGTATATGGTTGACGATTTTATTCTCTCGTGTATACATTCCGTTGATCCTTTTCGATCTCGTTGGGAGTTACCATATCGATGGTAAACTTATTTGTTATCGATCCTTTATTAATCTCGTTTGGAGTTTCCCCTATCATTGGTAGTCTCTTTCGTTATTGATCCTTATTGATTCCGTTTGGGAGTTTGCCTTACCGTTGGTATTCTCGGTTGTTGATCCCTTATTAATCCTATTGGAGTTTACCGTGTCGTCGGTAGTCTCGATTGTTGATCCCTTATTATCCCGATTGGAGTATACCATGTCGTTAGTATTGTAGGTTGTTGATTTCTTATTATTCTTGTTGGAGTATACCGTATCGTTGGTATTCCCAGTTGTTGGTCCTTATTGATCTTGTTAGAGTTTACTGTGTCGTCAGTATTCTCAGTTGTTGACCCTTTATTGATCTTATTGGAGTTTATCGTACCGTTGGTATTTCTGGTTGTCGACTCTTATTGATCTTGTTGGAGTTTACCGTGTCGTCGGTACTCTCGATTATTGATTCTTCATTGATCCTTACCGTGTCGTCGGTATTCTCGGTTATCGACCTTCTATGGATCTTGTTGGGATTTGCCGTGTCGTCGGTATTCTCGGTTATTGATTATTCGTTGATCTTGTTGGAGTTACCAGATCATGGTATTCTCGTCCATGTTGATCCTTTGTCGATCTTGTGTGGAAATATCATATCATTGATATTTCCGTTGTGATGCATCGATTGTTATCATTATTGACTGTGTGAGCATTCATGCTTTGTATTGATATCCGGACTTGCCATTGTTTCGGAACAGTTGATTTGCAGATGTATCGTGTGATATCGGTTTTATTAGGATTGGGATCCGATTGTGCGACCCAGCCGATAGAGTTAGCCTTGGACAGATCATTCTATATTGAGATATGATAAGTTTGGAAATTTTGGTATCGTTTCTGATACAGGTGGTTACATTTGAATTCGTTCATTACCCAAGGACACGAGGCGTGGGATATGGTAAGAATTGATTGTTATGGTTGTGTCGGGTTGGTAAGGTTACTTCGGTGAGATTACATTGGAATTATTCTTACCTTGTAAACACATTGATATGTATTGTTTTTGTGATGTGATCGTTATCATTGTTGAGTATTATGGCTGACCCCGTCGTGGGCTTTATTTTTAGGTACTCGGAGTTCGAGCTAGTAGCGGTCGTGAAGGGATGAGCTTTCCGGTGATACTGGCTATGGCGTAGTTGTTGGGATTCGAGTGTTCTTTTCTGGTTTTCTAATTCCGCTGCAAATGTATTTAATTATGTTTTTATCCGCTGCGAGTGTACATTTTAAAATAGCTTTCGGTATTCTTTGAACTGTGTTTTTATCCGCTGTGTGTGTGTATACTTTCAAAAGGGCCTTTTGGCATTTTTAACGTTTGTGAAAATGATTTTAGCCTTGTGGGTTCCAATATGGGGCCCACGGCGCTGTAATATTCCCGGTCGGTTTTGGGGGTGTTACAGAACACCTGGAATAAATAACATAATCCCCAACAAGGGGTTAGCGATGGAATCGCTAGCAAGTAACCAAGCTATACAATTATACATCAAGAATACAACCGTTATGAAAATAACATTTCGACAAGGTAGTAACACGATCCCCGAGTCTAAAGTCTTTTGAAAATTTATTCCTTTAAACAAACCATGGGGATTACTCCAAAAATCATTGTAAGAGATTATTTAGAGACTTCGGGGGTCTCAGTGTAAAATCCTGAAATATGAATGTTTTTCCTTTTCAAAAGGTTTTCTTTCAAAATCATACAAATGATTTTATTCTCAACTCAAACCTCAAGACCAAAACCATATTCACCAACATAATCGGGATTCAAGATTCAAAACATAAACAATTCAGAAATATCAAATCAACAGTCAAAACGTCTCCGTGGCCCCGAAGGGTCCCACCCGGATTAGCCATCAAGAATAAACTCGAACACACCCATAAGTTATCTTGACATCGCACTCGCAAGTGACGATTCTCGGAGCCCTCTCCAGACCTACCCGATTAGATAACCTTATGGTCAAATCGTAACATCCGGCCGTACTCGCAAGCACGCGCCTCCGGAGGCCTCGACGGACCCTACCCGGATAACATCATTCAAATACGCCCATAAGTTATCATGACATCGCACTCGCAAGTGTCGATTCTCGGAGCCCTCCCGGACCTACCCGAATTGATAACCTTATGGTCACAACGCACGTCGCCGTACTCGCTAGCACGCTCCTCCTGAGTCCTCGAAGGGAAGCCTACCCGGATAAAATCTCTACTCTCTACTATACACAAAGATAGGTATAATATTCACCACAACCGCCACCACGTAACACATAGGTTAACGCATCATAACTTCAACAAGGGCACAACATCCTGACAAACCATCATTCAGAAAAAGGCCAACGAGCAAATAATACAAGTATTACGCGATTCCACAATTCTTGATTAACTACTCATTTCTAGTATTTATTTTAATCACAAAATAACATGAAGAGGTAGTTATCATTATTCTTGAAACTAAAGTTTATGTTGGTAATTACCTTCATAAAATCACATCTTCATTTAAAGTAAGTTAGGTTAAATATACCGTCACTAACGAGTCCACGTTAAATTCACGACACATCACATTCTCAAAGTATAAAGAATATAGACGAGATACTCGCCTCAAGTCCAACGCACGCGGAGAAACGGGAAAGCTCGACTTAATGACCGCTCCGAACACTCAGAAGAACACGATTCAACGGGAAGCTCGGACCCAGAAGAAGACAACGAACGGGAGGGTTCCGACTCGAGTTCTTCACAAGAATTCGACCCTAACAATATATAGTCCATAAATCAACAATCATACGAGGAAGGATATTCGTAGAACGCCCGAAAACCCCTCTATGACATACTAGGACACCTTCAAGGCGTCGACCAAGAACTCGACCAAAACAACGAATCGATACGATCCAACCATGGAATAATAAAGGAAATGATATAATACAGCTAAATATTCATCAATCCATCATAATCCTCAGTTAAATCGGATTAATCGGACGAAAACAACCAAAATACCCAAATTCCCAAAACTAGATTTCTAGGAAATCGGAATGGATTCGGTAGATCGGAGGATGTTATAGGACGGATGATTGATGATATGAACCTCAAAACTTCATGTATTCATCGTCCAACAACATCTCTAGATGATTCACACACCCACGGCCGCGTACGGGAAGAAAAAGAATGAGAAATGGTGAAGAAAACGCCGCCGGGCCTTTTATAAGTGAGCTGCCGGGTTACGACGTAATCGGCCAAGGGTTACGTGCGTACCGAGTCATCGCCCCAAATCGCCGGCCGACTAAATGCGTTACGGCCGGGGCCTTACGTGCGTAACCGGCCCCTTACGTGCGTAACGGCCGAGCACTAACGTCGTTACTCGGCGGCTTTGGCACGCCCGGCCATGACTCGGCGGGACCAATCCGACGGCCCGAACGACCGAAACCCGAACCTGAGTACGAATCGAAGATACGATTACGAAGTACTCGCAAAGACGAATCCGAGCACTAAGAGAACACACGATTACGACCACCCGAAGGCTCGAAATTCGACAACGGAAAGTAATTACCCCAAACTTTGGGAAATTACGAAAATGGCCCAAAACGCCCGAAAATCACGATACGTGATCGAAACACCAAGCCAAAGCTCGCAACATGAATAATAACATTAAATGAACTTACGAGAAAGTCGAAACAACAGTTTCGGACGAGATTCGCAAGAATCGAACTCAAGTGCAGAAAAGTCGCCAAAAAGTACAGAACTCGACAAAACGATACCGAAACGAACTCGGATGACCAAACACGAAGAACAAAACATTGTCAAAATGTCAAAACGGTCGCAAGCGAGTTCTGGAAACTAGAAAAATGCCAAAACGAGAAATTACCGAAAAAGAAAATCACGGGTATTACAGTATCGGAGCGTGGTCTTGAATACTGCCTTCCGAGTCATGTCTCTTTGAAATCATCGTTCATCATACTAGTATCATTGGACTTTCGAGTCACGTGTGACATGTGCAAGAGCCAAGCCCCTCAGACCAAAAAAACAGTAAGATTTCTGACGCCATGGTATAATTTCTGGCAATAAGAATCACTCATTCATCATTCAACAGTCAACAATCCTCAATCATCATTTTCATTTTTGATAATATCGATCATGTTAACTCATTAATCACCCAGTTCATTTCATTGTTCAGTTGTTGATCATATGGATCGTGTCATTAATCTTGTTAACTTGTTCAAGATAATCAGTTCAAGAATTTCATCAGATAATCATGTGACCTCAGTTGATCATTCATGTAATAATTGTATTATAGCGCGTAAGCTCATTATTATCATTTCATGACGTAATCATAATGCGGTATTCATGCGAGATCTATAACTATCATGTGACTTCCCTACTTCAGTATGGAGAGAGCTGGCAGAGGACGTGGGGGAAGAGGCCGTGGTGCGGGCCGAAACCCGAGAGCTCGTGTGAATACACGCACGAACGCGAGGAATAATGCTAATTCATCGAGTAGCGACGCTTCCACTCATTCACCTGGAAATAATCATTCACTGTCTTGAAGTCGCACCCGGGACACAGCTCATTCAGAAGGTGTTCGGGTTGACCCACTCGCGTTTATGTAGGGCATGATGGCCCAGATGACTCAGATGGTACGCCTTATGGAGACAATGCAGAACTCAACCGCACAGAATCAACAGGCTCCTCCGCCGCCACCTCAGAGGCAAGAGAGGACCGTGAGCAGTATCATTGGCAACATCTCTCGCCACAGGACACCTACTTTCGAGGGCTCATCTGAGCCGGCGGATATTATTCACTGGCTTGAACACTTTGAGAAGATATTTGCTATGGTAGATTGCCCTGAAGGGCATAAAGTTTTAGTCGCAGCTTACTATCTGGGTAAGAGCGCTCACTCATGGTGGTTATCTTTGAAGCCCACTGACGGACCTTGTACTTGGGATCAATTCAAGACCCTCATGATGGAGAGGTATTATTCGGCCCCACTCAGAGAGGTCAAGTTATTAGAATTACTCATTCCCGACCCCTCAGCGGACGATGATGTTGTCGCCATCGCCGAGAAATTTTAGGAGCTACTTCCTGTCGCCTCATCTATTATTCACTCAGAGGCGGACAAGATCAAGTATTTCAGCAAGAGGTTGAAACCTCGTATGCGGATGCAGTTGCTTAATCACAATTGTACCACCCTGACCGAATTCATCGAGAAAGCTCTTACTTATGAGCTTGCTGCTAAGGAGATTGTTAAGCAACAACCTTCATCTACTAGTAAGAAGTCAAAGAATCGTAATCAGTCTGAATGCAGTCAGGCAACTTTCAAGAAGCCTCGTACGGGCTCTACTTTTTCGGAGCGGCCTCCTATGGAGCTGAAACCCGCGGAATCTCAATCACGAGCGGCCAGTTCGGCCATCACCTGTTTCAACTGTGGAGAACTAGGTCATTTCAGCACTAAGTGTTCGAGGTAGACTATCACGTGCAACAACTATGGGATTGCTGGGCATAAGGCCCGTTTTTGCCGAAGGGACTCCAAACCTACTTCGGCATCATCTCAGGCCCCGAAGCAGTCAGCTGTTCATAATCAGGCCACTCAGTCCGCGTCGTTTAAGACGACAGGAGCAAACAAAGGTGGAGCCCATAACTATCAGACGGGAGCATCCGGTTCCGGGGCTGGGAAGCCCCGAATTTATGAGATGAAGAGGACCGACGATCCGGAGGCCCGGATGATCTCAGGTACACTCGAAATTCTATCCGAACCTGTATGTACCCTTTTTGATACTGGTGCATCACATTCATTCATTTCCGAGTCATGTTTGAGTAGACTACGTCTGGGTAGTGCTACTAGTTGTGAGCCTTATGTCATTGGCTTACCTAACGGTAGAAGAATTATCGGAAATCGTGAGATTAAGAATTGTCCGATTCAGCTTCATGGCCGTGATTGGTTAGCAGACCTAATCGTAGTGGATTTACCTAGAGACGACGTTATTCTGGGTATCGATTGGATGGATCGTCATGATGCCATCCTTAGTGTCCGTAAACGTATGGTCACTATCATTTCAGACGATGAAGTCGAATGTGTATTTCAGGGAGGTAATACCAGCTGTTCCGGTAGAGTTATTAATATGATGAAAGCAGTGAAATTACTGAGTCAGGGGTGTATTGGTTATTGGTGCTATATGACCAAGACCGAGAAATCATCAATAATGTTGGAGGATATTCCGGTAGTGAGAGAATATGCCGATGTATTTCCAGACGAGTTACCTGGTTTTCCTCCACAGAGAGATGTGGAATTCACGATTGAGTTGGAGCCTGGTACGTCTCCAATATCGAAGGCACTGTATCGCATGGCCCCGACCGAAATGCAGGAGTTGATGAATCAACTGGAGAAATTGTTCGAGAAAGGTTATATCCGACCAAGTGCGTCCCCGTGGGGAGCACCAGTGTTATTTGTCAAGAAGAATGACGGTTCATTTCATTTGTGTATTGATTATCGGGAGTTGAATAGGGAGACGATCAAGAATAAATATCCTCTACCCCGTATTGATGATCTCTTAGATCAACTCCAGGGAGCTTCAGTATTTTCCAAGATCGATTTAAGATCTGGATATCATCAGTTGCGAATTCGAGAGTCGGATATCGCAAGGACGGCGTTTCGAACACACTATGGTCATTATGAGTTTGTGGTAATGCCGTTTGGGTTAACTAATGCACCTACGGTGTTCATGGAGTTAATGAATCGAGTTTTCATCAACTATTTGGATTAGTTCGTGGTTGTCTTCATTGACGACTTTTTGATTTATTCTCGTGACCAAGAGGAGCACGAAGTTCACCTTCATCAGGTTCTCGACGTGTTAAGACGAGAGCAACTCTATGGAAAGTTTTCCAAATGTGAGTTCTGGATGTCCAAAGTGATGTTTCTCGGACATGTAATTGCATCAGACGGAGTTCGTGTCGACCCTCAGAAGACGGAGGCGACTCGAGATTGGCAACCTCCGAAGAATGTTAAGGAGATCCGAAGTTTTCTCGGATCGACGATTTGTGGAAGGATTTTCTAAAATCGCTCAACCCATGACGAACCTTTTGTGGAAGGATAAGAAATACACGTGGTCCGATGCGTGTCAACAGAGTTTCGAGGAACTCAAGAGCCGGTTAATTTCAGTGCCTGTTTTTCTTTACCACAAGGAACGGAAGGATTCGTGGTTTATAGTGACGCATCCGGACATGATCTTGGATGTGTATTAATGCAGAACGGGAAAGTTATTGCCTATGCTTCACGGCAATTGAGACCTTACGAGGTCAATTACCCGACCTACGACCTCGAACTAGCAGCCGTGGTTTTCGCGTTGAAGATTTGGCGTCATTATCTTTATGGCGTCACCTGTCATATTTTCACCGATCATAAGAGTTTGAAGTATATATTTACTCAGAAGGAGTTAAATATGCGATAGAGACGGTGGTTGGAACTAATCAAAGATTATGATATTGAGATACTATACCACCCTAGCAAGGCGAACGTTGTCACCGACGCCTTGAGTCGTAAGTCCGTTCAGGAGCAAATGCTTGCTCGTTTAACAGTTCAGAAGGAACTTCAGCAGGAATTCCTTAGACCCGAGATCGAGGTCTGGTTACAGCGAGTACATGGGCAACTTTGTACGTTAGAGATTTCATCGCCGCTTGAGGATGCGATCAGAGTGAATCAGAGTTCAGACCCGTTTTTGTTGCGCATCCGTGAGTATGTGGCTCAGAGGAAAGCCCATGGATTTGTGGTCCACGAGGATGGACTTTTGCGATTTAAGAACCGGTTATGCGTTACGTTGAATGACGAGTTGAAAAACTCGATTTTGAGAGAAGCTCATGCTACCCTTTATTCCAATCATCCGGGGTCTAACAAGATGTACAAGGACTTGAAACAGAATTACTGGTGGAGTAATATGAAGCGAGAAACCGCAGAATTTGTTTCAAGATGTTTAACCTGTCAGTAAGTCAAGATAGAACATTAGCGACCGGCGGGTATGTTGAAACCTCTCACTATTCCAGAGTGGAAGTGGGAAGATATTTCTATGGACTTCATCACGAGTTTGCCGACGAGTCGTCGTGGCATGAATACAATTTAGGTAATTGTGGACCGTTTAACTAAGTCAGCTCATTTCTTTGATATTAAGGATATGTGGGGTCCTGAGAGACTTGCCCAGTTGTTCATCAAAGAGATAGTGAGACTGCACGGTACTCCTAAGAGTATCGTTTCTGATCGTGACGGGCGATTCGTGTCACATTTTTAGAAATCAGTTCATCGTGCTATGTGAACTCAGCTTAATTTCAGCACAGCTTTTCATCCTCAGTCCGACGGACAATCAGAGCGAACTATTCAGACGTTGGAGGACATATTGAGAGCATGTGTCCTCGATTGGAAAGATGATTGGGAAGCCCAACTACCGTTGATCGAGTTCACGTACAATAACAGTTGGCATGCTTCGATTAAGATGGCACCTTACGAGGCCTTGTACGGTCGTCGTTGTCGATCTCCCTTATGTTGGGACGACTTATCAGAATCAATCGGCACCGAGCCGGATATGCTTATAGCCGCCCGCGAGAAGGTAGTTTTGATCAGGAGTCGTTTGTTGACCGCTCAGAGTCGATAAAAATCTTAAGCAGATAATCGTCGTCGACCATTAGAGTTCGAGACAGGTGACCACGTTTTGGTCAAGGTATCCCCGAGTCGAGGTATCTTCCATTTCGGGAAGCGGGGAAAGTTGAGTCTGAGATTCATTGGACCGTTTAAGATTTTGGATCGGGCAGGCAATCTGGCTTATTGATTGGCTTTACCTCCGGCATTGAGCCGAATTCATAATGTGTTTCACGTCTCTCAGTTGCGGAAGTATGTTTCCGACCCGAGTCACATACTTCAGTTCAATGAAATCGAGATCGAGGGTGATCATTCGTATGAGGAGCGTCCTATACGAGTCTTAGAGCGGCGAATCAAACAGTTGAGGAACAAGACGATTCCTTTGGTTAAAATTTAGTGGTCTAGACACGGAGTCGATGAGGCTACTTGGGAACCAAGGATAGTATGCGGGAGAGTTATCCCGAGTTGTTTGACCATTAGTTTCAAGGACGAAATTCTTTTTAAGGTGGGAGTATGTAATACCCGGTTGTAATTCAGTCATTATCATTCAGTAATTATCAGTCAGTAATTGTCACTCAGTAATTTCACTCATTAATAATCACTCATCATTCACACTCATTCAATTGTGTTCACCGTTCGGCGTAATTTTTGTAATACTCGTGCTTTTGTTCCCGTACTTCTCGAATTCTGTGATTTATTGTACTCGGTACATCGTTATAGGCTGAACTGCATGTCGAGCAGGGCTGCACGAGCAGGCCACACGAGCATCTGCTCGTGCGTGGTGCTCGTGTGTTGCGGGTGGACTGGGCAGGAGACCCAGCGGTCGAGTCAGGGCCGCACGAGCAGGCCACACGAGCAACTGCTCGGGCGTGGTGCTCGTGTGTTGCGGCTGGACTGGGCAGGAGACCCTGCGGTCGAGTCAGGGCCACACGAGCAACTTCTCGGGCGTGGTGCTCGTGTGTTGCGGCTGGACTGGGCAGGAGAGCCAGCGGTCGAGTCAGGGCCGCACGAGCAGGTCACACGAGCAACTACTCGGACGTGGTGCTCGTGTGTTGCGGCTGGACTGGGCAGGAGACCCAGCGGTCGAGTCAGGGCCGCACGAGCAGGCCACACGATCAACTGCTCGGGCGTGGTGCTCGTGTGTTGCGGCTGGACTGGGCAGGAGACCCAGCATTTGAGTCAGGGCCGCACGAGCAGGCCGCACGAGTTATTGCTCGTGCGCAGCACTCGTGCGCTATAGCAGTTGCCGGCAGAAGCTTCACGTACGACCGGACACACGGACACTTGATCATGCGGTTTTGGTCGTGCGTCCATGTGACCTATATAAGTGGACAGACGGGTTTTTTCTCATTTTCACCATTGTCATCCCCTTCTTCCGCGGCTAGAGTTTGGAATGCACTTGTGATCGGAGAATTCATCATCCAACAAGGTTTTTGAGTTCGTATCATCAATTTATCGTCTCGTAATCTCCTACTACCGTCCGGATTTATTGGTGAATATTACGGATTTGATGAATATTTGGCGAAATACTCAAGAACCCTTGGGGTTTGACCTTGGATTTTTTTGGGAGTTTCCGATTAATGTTGTCGTAACCTTGAATTGTGGTTTCCTATTGAATCATTGATGTCGCTAATAAAGTTTTGTTGGATTGAATTACCTATGGAGGTTGGTTCAATATATTTTTGGGGGGTAGTTGTAACCAATGGGAGAATGTTTACGACGTATCCGTTAGAATTCCCCAAAGAACTTGGTTTTGTCATATCGACCTTTTGAGTTAGTTATTATCGTGCTTGACACGTATATTGAGTGGATTATTGGTAATTGTGTTATTCAAGGTTGTTCGAGCGACCGACATCTCATTTAGAACGTTTGTTCGAGGAAGGACATTCTCCACCAGTGTTGAGTAAGTTAATTCTTACTCGGTTAAAAGGATACTCATTCCTTTTGTTGTTGTGCATTCATAATCATAATTCATTCATAGTATAATAATCACGTTGAGGCTTGTAATTATCAAACTAATCATTCAATTCACGAGGAACGATGGTTCCAATCATTTCAATGAGCTACCATTCATTTCATTATTATCTCACCTCGGTGAGTCATTCTTGACCCTTGTCGAATTGTTATTCATTAATGTTCATTTGGTCACTTTTGCTCTTGTGGCCTTCTGGATTCATATTGCGTGGCCGGGTGGGGATGTGTGGAATTTTTAGTCGGGCACATGATAGTCATGTGATCGGGTTCACCGACACAATGGATTGTGCACACGGTAACGTACCTCCGTGAGACTAATTAGGTACAAGGGCGGGTGTGTCTGGACACTCATCTTGTGCACTTGCACATACCATTACGGGCGCACTATGATGCTCCTCTTCAGCTTAAGTTCATAAATAAGATATATCATGATTGTGTTTATTCAACTCTTGAGGATTGTTGTTCTATGTAACTAATCCCTTTGGGGGATGTTGTTTTCAGGTCATGGAAAGGCTAAAGCACGGGAAGAGAACGTTGACGGTGAGGAGTCCCAGTGATACTAGTAGGGGCCCAAGTCCTTTCCAGTCATTCATGTTTCTTCATTTTATTTCCGCTGTAGATTTCTGTTTGTATACTCATTTATATTCAGTGTTGTATATTTTATCTTCATATAAAATATACATATATTTTGTACTATCTTGGGTGTGTTGTACTTGAAACTCCTCATCGGAGTAATTGATGATATAATGTGGTTCGGTACTACAATTATATTATTTAAGTCGTTAATTCTCATTCGCCTGGTGGGTCCCAATCGGGGATTCACGGCACTGTAATAGTCGCCTAATTTGGGGTGTTACAAAGGTGAGCAAACACATTGTTTAATAAGCTTATAGCACGAGGAGATAAACCAAATAGCTCCAAATTTTTAAACAAGAAGTCCCAACTCACCCTATCATAGGCTTTCTCCATATCCAATTTAATAATGGTGTTAAGTTTAGACCGGGATATATCAGTAACTTCTAAAGCCGTAAGGATATTATCTGTAATAAGACAATCTTTGATGAAAGCCAATTGAGAGGGGTTAATAATGCGAGGAAGAAGCCCACTAAGCCTTTTGCTCAAAATTTTAGAAAGAATCTTATAAGAAGTGTTGCAAAAGCTAATGGGCCTAAAATCTTTCCAAGAGTTAGGGGTGAAATTTTCGGAATTAAAGACAACGTCGTAGAAGCGTACGCTTGAGTTAAATCCACCCCCCTAAAGAAATCAACGACCGTGTCAAAAATATCAAACTGAATGATGTCCCAACAAACTTGAAAGAATTTCGCATTAAAACCATTCGGACCAGCGACACTCTCATTATCCATGTCAAACACAACACCTTTCACCTCTTCCAACGAAGGAAGGTCACAAAGCATATTATTATCTAAGTTGTTAATACTTTTAGGAATGATGTCACTCCTCACATTCTCATACTCGATGTTATCTTTAGTGAAACATTTTTCAAAGTAATGGACCGTCGAGTTGGCAATATCCGTAGGATCCAAGATGGTAGTACCATTATCAACAATATTATGAATAAAGTTCATTTTTCTTTTCTTATTAACTAACTCATGAAAAAACTTGCTATTTCTCTCCCCTTCCATAATCCATTTCGTTTGCGTTTTTTGTTTCCAAAACATCTCCTCAAGAGAAAGAGTCCAAAGAAGATTGTCATTCATGTTTTTAAGATGTTCCTTATTGACATCGGAAGGATCGTTGTCAAAATTTTCCTCCGCTTTGGTCGCAAGGTTTTGAGCCGCGGCCACTTTTTCAAAAATATTCCCAAACACACTCATATTCCAATCTTTAAGAGCAAGTTTGAGCCACGTAAGTTTTTTGGAGAGTTTGGAAAGGCCCGTGAAAGGAACACGAATAGACCAAGACTCTCTAACCACTTTCAAAAAATCATGGAGGAAGAAAACTCACAAAGAAGAGCATGATGGTCCGATGTGTGTCTAGGAATGTACCTAGCAACACAATTATTATATTTATTGTATCACTCGGAGGAGAAAAAAATATGATCCAACATTTGCCATATAGAGTTACTATACCAAGTGAAGGGAGAACCCACATACCCCCCATCAGTGAGCTCACAATCTAGGATAGCATCCCTAAATTCCTCCATCGCCGACGGGATAGGTGGGTTTTCCCCTCTTTTTTCACAAGGATGAAGGACGATATTAAAATCACCGCCCACCATCCACGGAGTATGGACTTGACGAACCGAAATTAAGTCCTCCCACAAATCACGCCTCTCAATTTTCGTATTTTTACCATACACCACCGAAAGCACAAACGGGTCAGGGGAAGAGTTGTGGACAACCGACGTATGGAGCATTTGGTTCGTGCTCTTAATTACAGTAATATTAGTGTTAACGTCCGAGAAAATCCAAATGTAATTATTCCGGTTAGCAACAACTTTATCAAAACTAAATAATCTAAAAAAATACGCAACATTTAAATCCACTTTGGGCTCAATAAGAGCCAAAATATTAAGACGATGATCTTTTTTAAATAATTTAACAATTTTTTGGGCCGAGTCGTTCCCAATACCTCTAACATTCCAGATAATTAAATTAACCATTAGTACGGGTTCGACGAGTGGCCTTTTTAGAAGTGGTAGAGCTAGAGCTCTCTTTCTTAGATTTTTTAGCCGATTTAGACACTTCCGGTCTTATCTCAATTTCAACCGAAATTTCAAGCACAAGTTTATTTTTAGTATCCGGTTGTTTAGATTCATTCCCCTCCGAGAGGGATTGCTCAAACATGTCTTCCTTAGAGTCAAAAGATGGTTCTGAATCACCATCACCAACATCGTCCTTAATTTCCCCGGGTTCAGATTCATCATCCGAGGATAATTGATTCTGAATCAAGAGGAGTTTTAGGGGATCTTGAGTGATGCCCCTACATCTATCAGGACACTCCTGCAAGGGCTGGGTTCCAGAACTATTAGACGACTCATCACATTCATCAACCATGTTAACAAATAAAGGGGGAGGGCTGCAAGAAGAAGAAGAAGATGGCTACTTTAAGGCAGCCCGCTTATGACTTGTTGTGTCACGATTTATCCATCCCGACAGGCGATCGACTATAAGGCCGAGCGACCAAGTCAACATCAGTCAAACTATGGCTAGCTCGCCAAGTCGAAGATATCAGACCACCATCAAGTACCTAGCGATCGACTCCCAAGGCGATCGCCCTTTGGCAGCTGGCGATCTACTCTACTAACCAGCTAAGGGCAATCGACCTGCGCCCCGAGCAGAGGCGATCGCCCGTCAAAGTCATCAAGGACTGGATCTCAGAAAAGCACCCACGTGCAGATCCACCAAAGGCGCTGACAAGATCTTCGCCAGCAGATAAGATCTTTGCCGACAGACAAGACATTTGACCACGGCCTGTCACCTACCTCACCTACCAAAGATGCGCGCCGAAAGTTGTCGGTGGGACCACCGCGACGGCAGCTCAGACGCGTGTAAGCTCCCCATTGGACCGCCTGATTGGCGCCGGCAACTCCTGCAGACTTTGAGGGGACAGGCCCATGTGCTAAAAGACGATCGCCCGGTTATTATATTGCAGTAAAGGCGATCGCCCGGCATGTCCAAGCCCTATAAATAGAGAACCTCCTCCTACTGGAAAAAGGTTCCCAGTTCACTGAATATACGGTTCGGAATTCATTTGACTTACGTCCGAAATACATTCCACCAAAAGTTCACATTCTCTCACATTCCGATACATCCACTAAATCTTGAAGAACACACATATCATCAAGCTCCGGCTATCTCACCTAATCCATCTCAGGACTTCTCTCTCCAAATCTCTCGTCCAGAAGACGATCGGCAGAAGCAGCAAGTCTCCACTAGACAGATTCCAAGGGATTCATAAGCCCAGAAGCCCAAACATCCAGCTAAATACTCGCCGTGAGAGGCGGTCGATCTCTCACCGCCGCGACTGTTCATCACCTTTGTTACAAGAACTCACAGAGCATCAAATCTGGTTCTTCCGGCAATCTACACGCTCACTAGCTAAGATAACAAGGAACTTTACACTCATTGTAATTGTATTCTTACATTAGTACTTGTATCCCCGAATATCGGTATTAATAATATCTCGCGAGAGCATTCAAGCCCGGGACTAACAACCCCGGCAAATCTTGTGTTATTTATCTTTCTCACGGAAGTGCTCTTGCATTTGTTTGCAATCCAATCCATTCCAGCAATATCTATCTCCGGATAATATTTTGGGTAGCAACAATTGGCGCTAGAAGAAGGGCGTGTCTAACCCTCAAACTTTTATTTCTACCGTCCCGAAGAACACTCACTGTTCTCGGGGCATATACTTGAAGTGACACTCACTGCACTTCAAAGAAAACCTCCAGAATCATGACATCCGCCGGTCCATCGAAGAAAGCTGCTCTCGAACCGCGGACACCATTTCCTGGCCAGTCGAACCCGGCCCGGCGACGGGGAAGCGCGGCGGCGAGACTCTCGATCCCGCATCCGAGAGATGGCCCCAACCTCTCACTCGATCGGTTCCAAACCGAGGAGCAGATCGAGGAGGCTATGGCCATCTGGAGGAGCGACGGAGGCATGCGCGCCGCCCGCGATAACTCCTCGATCATCCGCCGCATGGGAAAGCGGAAATTCAATGGGCTACCGAACGAGCGATCGTCAAAAAGCCCCAATTCGCGAGAAAGGCTCTCGCACGGCCGGACGGATCCATATTCGATCGCTTGGGACGCGACCCATCCGGCGGCGGGCACTCTATTTCCAACCTTGAAAAGACGGAATCCGAATCCGTCACGGGAGTTCGGCCTACTCACCTCACGGCCGACGCATATCGGCCACTCGACTCCGCCCCGATCGCTGGGGACTCGGTACTCAATCGCCTCGGCTCGCTCCGATCGCGAGCCGCTAACAGATCGAGCCACGGCGATGGCCGCCATGCAACTTGACTCGACGAGATGAGAGCACTCTTGGACCTGGGGCAAGCACCGGCCAAGAAGATCGCCGGTCCGACCGAGCCACTCGCGGTCCACGTCGAGCTTGCCCCCATACAACCAACGATCGCTCCTCCTAAAACACCTCTGTATAAGGGGAGATCGGACCCAACCCACTCGAGTAAATTCCGAATTTACATGGTGGGTGTGGGGCATCCGATGCAACCAAGTGCGGATCTTCCACGACATTGGGCGGCGGCCCATAAGTGGTACGTCTCACTACCACCACGATCGGTCACCTCTTTTAAGAAAGCGGCGAATGACTTCACGTCATACGCCCGGCAAAGAAGGTCGCCAGACCAGAAGGCCCCCACCGCATGATAAAAATCAAGCAGGGGAAGGACGAAACTGACGCAGATTACATCGACCGGGTAGACGAAATCATCCTCACCGGCGAACCCGTCAGTGATGAGCTCGCTCTCTATTCGGTCATGGGGGGATTCCACGGTCACTCTCCCATGTTCAGACATCTCTCCAAGGATATCCCCCCAACTTACACGATCTTCCGCGCTAAAGCTGCCAACTTCCTGGCCAGGCAAAGGCTACTCACCCTCCGCTTAGACGAGGAAACGCCACCTCCGGCCCAGAAGATAGCGATCGCCAAAGCAAATAAGGCGATCGCCAAGACACCCGGAGATCTCAAGGCTTTCGAGGACATGGAAGCCCATCTCCTCCATACGTTCAACAGAACTCCGGCACATATTTTCTATGCCATCAAGGGGCACGAAGAGCTCAAAAAGCCAAAGGCGATAAGGGACCACGGTCATCTGGACAACAATCAATATTGTGCCTACCATAAGAGTCCCGGCCACAGCACCAACAAATGCCGCGACCTCCTCAAACAGCTCTGGAGATTGTTCGAGGAGGGCAAGTTGGACAGCTTATTGGTTTAGCCAAAGTCCCTACCTGCCTCTATGGACGATCGTCCGAGTCGAACACAAAACAGGTTGGAAAGCTCATACGAGCCGACCCCTAGATCAACCTCGGCGACCGTCCCTACATGCTTCAATCAAGAAAAGGAGACCTCGGAAGTCTCCTCGATCTCCTTCCTTATTCAAGAAACCGGAGGACTCGATCGCCATCTACAGTTCACCATCTAACATGATGGACTAAGGCACGAGATCGCCTCCCCGCTGCGTACTGCCGTCGAAGGTCGGCATCTGCATGACGATCCAAGGTGGAAGAGTGCAGCCATGGTCCTGGTGGTCGATGGAACCGACTGCTTAGGCCATGCAAGGTCCCTTTGGGCCAAGATCGCCCGCCTTTCGTTTAAATACGAGGCCGGCGTAGTCTGAGGGCCCTCCAAAGTTAATTAGTGGACACGATCGCTCGCCCTCAAAGGTTCATCATCTAACATGGTGAACCCGGACAATGCGACGCGCCACAACCCCCGTCTCAACGTACACCGTCGAGATTCGCCATCTTCATGGTGGGCTGAGGTGGAAGCAGAGCTAAACAAGCCGCGGGCGTAGAGTTGAATCATCCGACGCTGCCCCGCGCAAGGACTCCTCTAGACCGAGACCGCACGCCCTTCGTTTAAATACGAGGCGGCGCGGCTAACAGAGGACCCTCATAATAAAGTGAGTCACGAGACACTCAATGTCTTCGCGCATCAAGACATGATCAAGGAGTCGGTCCATCGAACTCCGCGATCGTGCACGGTTCCTCAAGAAGGACGACCGTCCCCGAGGACTCGACAAAGTTGAAGACCGCTCACTCAAGGAATTATTTTCATCCCCTTCCTTCCACTAAGTGAATAAAAACAAGGGGCAATAAGAGTGCGGACTACCTACACGACGATCGTCGCTATTCAACCACATACGGAGATCGTCATTTTTCAGATGTAGTGCAGCGATCGAATTTGTTGTAAAAAGTTATCTTTATGAGTTTATCAATTCATTTGGAACTACCCTCGCAACGATCTCTCCTCACACATTTGTACAAAGTCTAACAAAGACTTAAAAATAACCATTCATTCAAGTGAAGTCAGAAAGACAAATGCTCATTTCATTACTTGAAAAATCGGAGTACATGATCGCCCAAGGCCTAAGTGCTACAAGAGAAAGCTACAAACTACAAAGAAAGTAAGCTAAAAGCGTAAAAGGAAGCGCCTCAGCCCCTCGCCGGCCTTCACCATCGCATTCGGCGCGGTCCCCTCATCTTCCGAGCATCGGATGAGCAAGACTGTCTGGAGACGGATACCGGCTCAAATCCACGCCGATGTCCGCAGGTCCAAGATCGGCAAGGAGAAAGCCGAATGGAGAGGATGCTCCAATGCATATGACTTGAACTTCTCAGCTAGAGGACCGACCTCCAAGCCTCCCTTCTTAGCCGCTCGGATCGAGTCGGCGAACGCCAAGTAATAGGCGAACTCGCTGACATACTCCAAGTTTTGGAAGGGATCGGCCTTGGTCGCCTCAACCTCTCCTCTCAGCTCGGCAATCGCACATTGCGATCCACGGAGCTCGGCCTCCCTCGCAGCAACCTTCTCTTTCGCCTCCGCCGCCTCTCTCGTCACCGAGCGATCGTCACCTTCCGCGATCGGCCTCCTCAGCAACATTCCTCGCCTGGACGGCACTCTGCATCTGGTCCCGAAATCGGTCGACCGCCACTCGGTATTTCTCAGTCTCCTTCTTCTCCAGCTCAAGCTCATGGCTCGCCCGCTTGGCCGCCTCCAAGGAGTCCTTCTCCATCGCCACGATCTTGTCAGCAAACTCGGCGTTCTCTTTCCGAGCCGCCTCGAGATCCTCCTGAAGGCGAATAGTGGAGGGCCGCCCCTCAAACTCCTGAGCAGCCTGGAAGGCCATGGTCGCCGTCTGAAGAGAAAGGGCGACAACAGCATGCATCGAACTCGACGATCGCTGCCGAGCGATCGCATCCAGATCAGTCGTCCACGCCTTCGGCAAAGCAGAAGCAGCCTTGCTAACATATGGAGGAATGTCGCAGGAATGGCGAGGAGATCGGCTCGCCAGAAAATCCACGACCATCGGTGGACAAGACGGATCGGCGCGACGGACCCTGCATCAAAACAACTAAAGTTAATACAACTCCTATGCAGAGGAAATTTTCAACGCAAGAATGCCATCTACCTCTCAGCCTTCTCGGGATCCCGACCGAAAAACGGTTTCCCTCGAGGAGTCTCTGCATCTGCGATCGCCATCTCCCGCAGAAAGGCCGCGGAGGGCGGCTCGCTCTCTGGAGCAGCGATGGTGATCGGCACTTCATCGCCCGGGGCAGGAAACGAAGTTTTCTCCGGCCCCGGCCTCTTGCGATTCGCCCGAAGCCCCTCCTCCGGAATTTCCTCCTCAACCACGACCTGCTCCACACGAGGCTCCGGCTCCGCGCGAGGCTCCGCTTCCTAACTATAGGCAATGCGACGGGTAGAACCCGAGTCGACCTCTTGGCGTGAAGACGGCCTAGACTCTGGGTTCGACATAGCGATCTCCGCCGGAGGCTCCAAAGCGAGGGAAACGAACCTCTGCAGTTAAAGACGATCGACTAACGGTCCGACACTTTCCTCAAGTAAGGCGATCGCCTAGAAAGTGAAGATCGCGAAGCTCATACTGCACCGCGAGATGTCTCGGGAAACGGAATAGTCGAGCCGACAACCGACTCTCCTTGTTGATCCGAGTGGCGTCTAGGTCGTCGTCCGACAAGCTCCTAATTCGCTCCCAAACAACGAGAAAGTCGAAAGGCGGCTCCTCGATCACGGGATATGGAAGCCTGCAAATGTAAATCAAATTAGATCACCCAAAACGCATCCAAACGAAGGGAGAGTCTAAACCCTTACGGGATTCCTCTCCGAAATTCTGGGGATCTCCAGTCGCTGGGATTGTCGCTCGCGAAGCTCTCCACTTGCCGCCGACCCGAACCACTTCGTCGATCGCCGTATCTTATTCGAACTCCATGAATCACCCGGCCGATCGGCCTTGAATATGGTAACCGCCGACCAACCTCTACGAGCCGTCGGTTAAGCAGATGATTCATCTCCAACGGCGATGGTAGGCGATACAGCGGTGACCGCCGAAAAGGGTGAGGGTGCAAATAATTTGGAGCCGGGCGTTCGGCGTCGGTGAAGTGGCGCCACATTCCAAGCGGCCAGATGGGAGACCGCAAAGGATAGAGGGAAGCGTAGCCCGGCCTCCATAACGGCCTCACTCACCGCGACCATACCCATCGGAGGCCGGTCGGCTCGTTCATTCTCCGCGGCGCGAACATGTCCACATCTCAAGGAACATGGAATCTTGTCCTCCAGACGGCCGATCTCTCCCGGTCGCCGAGCTCAGATTCGCCGAGCGACCACAACGACATTGCCGCGGCACGACATCGCGACCGCTGGGAAGCACATAGGGATAAGCGACCGAATATCCCCTAAGTCGAATCTCTGAGTAGGACATGCTAACCTCTCCATTATTTCCTCAAAGGCCCTATAGGCACGACCAAAATCACTATGTTGATCCCAGTAAGCCCTGATCTCCAGATCTCTCTCTATCTGCGATCGTCTCTCCTCAGCATCCGACTCCTAGCAACATCGGCCTCATCAACAAAGCCTCAACTTCACTGGTCGATTCCGGCTCGAATAGCTTCACTGCCGTCTCGGTGGAAGACGGAAGAAGTTTCTCCTGGCACTGATGTCCCTACGCGTAACTAGTTCCCGCTTCAAACGATGATGAGGTTCCGGCCATTTTCAGAGATAGAAAAGAAGAAAAGGATTTTTCTTACCCTAAAGTGAAATCGATCGACGATCGGCGCTAAGATCTTGAGAAAATTCGGCAGGACCTTCTTTCTCCAAAGACGACGCGTGAGTGAGATCGCCCCGCGCCCTTTTATAGGAGAAGGCGGGGACCCGATTGCAATAAAGGAAAACCTCGGGGGTCGGATCTCAAACGACGCGCTAGTTGACCCCTCGAGACCCGCAGACGCGTCTTTTCGAGGACGCGTCGATCGAGGAGTCATTAATGACCGTTGGCGTCCTCCAATAGGAGCCCGACACGTGCGAGGAGACTTTTCAACGCCCGTTGCTTTTTCCCGCGATTCGGCGGCCAACCAGGTCGTCCGAATCCAGAGTATATCATCTCAAAGACGATCGCGATTCGATTAAACACGAAGTCGCTCGTCAAAAGTTCGGCGATCGCTAAGAAAGCCACCTCACCCCACGTTTCCAACGTATGAGCGAGTGGGGCAATTGTTGTGTCACGATTTATCCATCCCGACAGGCGATCGACTATAAGGCCGAGCGACCAAGTCAACATCAGTCAAACTATGGCTAGCTCGCCAAGTCGAAGATATCAGACCACCATCAAGTACCTAGCGATCGACTCCCAAGGCGATCGCCTTCGGGCACCGGGCGATCTACTCTACTAACCAGCTAAGGGCAATCGACCTGCTCCCCGAGCAGAGGCGATCGCCCGTCAAAGTCATCAAGGACTGGATCTCAGAAAAGCACCCACGTGCAGATCCACCAAAGGCGCTGACAAGATCTTCGCCAGCAGATAAGATCTTTTGCTGACAGACAAGACATTTGACCACAGCCTGTCACCTACCTCACCTACCAAAGATGCGCGCCGAAAGTTGTCGGTGGGACCACCCGCGGCAGCCTCTCAGACGCGTGTAAGCTCCCATCGACCGCACACTTGATTGGCCAAAGAACTCCTGCAGACTTTGAGGACAGCCCATGTGCTAAAAGACGATCGCCTGCTATTATATTGCAAGAAAGGCGATCGCCCTACATGTCCAAGCCCTATAAATAGAGAACCTCCTCCTACTGGAAAAAGGTTCCCGCTTCACTGAATATACGGTTCGAATTCATTTGACTTACGTCCAAATACATTCCACCAAAAGTTCACATTCTCTCACATTCCGATACATCCACTAAATCTCAAGAACACACATATCATCAAGCTCCCGCTATCTCACCTAATCCATCTCAGACTTCTCTCTCCAAATCTCTCGTCCCGAAGACGATCGGCGAAGCAGCAAGTCTCCACTAGACAGATTCCAAGGGATTCATAAGCCCGAAGCCCAAACATCCAGCTAAATACTCGCCGTGAGAGGCGGTCGATCTCTCACCGCCGCGACTGTTCATCACCTTTGTTACAAGAACTCACAGAGCATCAAATCTGGTTCTTCCGGCAATCTACACGCTCACTAGCTAAGATAACAAGGAACTTTACACTCATTGTAATTGTATTCTTACATTAGTACTTGTATCCCCGAATATCGGTATTAATAATATCTCGCGAGAGCATTCAAGCCCGGGACTAACAACCCCGGCAAATCTTGTGTTATTTATCTTTCTCACGGAAGTGCTCTTGCATTTGTTTGCAATCCCATCCATTCCAGCAATATCTATCTCCGGATAATATTTTGGGTAGCAACATGACCTGAACCCAGGTTCTCGGGTTCCCCTTTTTTTCCATCTTGGCCAGCCTCACGTTCCTGTTTCACGGGGTCAACATTTCCACTATTTTTTTTTCAGTAATGTCCTCCGCCAAACATTCCGGTTCCTCTAAATTTTGAAGCAAAGCAAACATGTTATCTGTTTGGATTTCCTGTTCTTCTTCAATGCTATCAAGGTTATTGTTTCTTGCCACTACTTTCAAATCAAATTCATTAGTATTAAGGGGAGGGATTTTAGAAACTAGTGAAGCATCACTAGCACTCACTTTTTTCCAAAGTAGAATTTTTTTTCCCAATTTTGCTTATAATCATCTGTTCATTAAAACTTTTAAATGTTGAAGCCACATCAATTTTCCCAACGGGGATCCATTCCTCTTTATTCTTTCCTTTATCAATATTATTTTAATTTTGAAACTTATTAACAAATGTTTTGGGTTTCAATCCCGAGTTTTTAACATAGCACGCATCTAAATCGTGACCAACGTGATGACAGTGGTGGCAATACCGTGATAATTTTTCGTATTCCACATCCAACTCAGTAGTAACACCATCACAACTAATGCCCACCGAGTTGGGTAGTACATTTTTTAAATTCACTTCAACGCAGATTCTCGCATAGTTTAATCTAGTTCTATTAATCGTATTTTGATCAGCTTTAACAAACGTTCCAACAAGGGAACCAACCGTGTGCAAAGCCCGTAAATCAAACCACTGGACAGGGAGGTTTAGCACTTTTAACCATATCGGAACCACATCCGGTTCTTGTTTGAAATTGAAGAACGGATCCCACTTGAATAAACGCATAGGGAATCCAGTAATATTAACTTCACGTTTTAACCACAATTTAGCGTACTGTTCTTCATTAGGCAAGGATATAGGAATATGTTTAAAATTTAAAATCTGCACCTTACAGACACCAAAACCCGAGATTTGAAGATTTCTAACTATGACATCAGTAGCAGGTTTGCCAAATGAGAACTTTCCAATTAAAGTGTTTTTGAAAATCCCACATAGCTGATCACAATCTTCCCTGGAGAAAATGGCAGTAGGGATATTACAAGAAAAATCCACCTTACCTAGGGGGGTTTTAGACGACTAACCTTTGAGAACGGCGTCCGCGAAGGACGGAATGTTGGTTTCAGGACAAGGATCCAGGATACCTTGTTGTTCTTTCGGAGTTTCTGGAATAAACTCCTCCACTTCTTCCTCACCGGATCTTTTTTTTGTCGAAAACCCTCGCCGCCACCTTCGCAGCATCCCAGAAGACAACACCACTTTAATCTCGGACTTCTCTTTAAGATTAAGACTCATCTTGGCCGCCAAATAAGTCGCCTCATCCCAAAAAGCTTCAGGGAACAATGCGAAATCATCAACTGCATCCTTCAACGGCAAAGGTCTTCCCCGATTAGAACCCAACGAAGGGGGAGGAGCCTGATTTTCATTCGCCGCCACCGAAATAGGGTTTTGGGAAAACCGGATCGAAAAGCCCAGAGCTTGATTTTTGCACAGGTTAATAGTTTTTGAGGTTGAGATGCCTCCAACAGTGATTTTGTTTCCCAATCTACGCGTCGGGGATGAGATATTTAGAAAATTCGTGGTCAAATTTTGTGGGAAGTTCAAATTCGCTCGAAGTGGTACAGCATCTCCCACAAAAGGGACATCGTTTTTTTTCTGAAGGTGGATTCTTTGAGGGTGGAGGATTCTGGTGGGGAAGCAATTTTCTGAAGAATGGGGAGCCGCCCATTAATGAGATTGATATTATCCGTCATATCTAAAGTGAAAGGAAAAAAAATCAAACAATCTGCCGCCCTAGGCGGCAGCACTCTCTAGAAAAAAGACATTACCAGCAGGTAACGTTCACAAAAGCGACGGAAAAAGAAAAATAGACGGAGGAGAAATTTAGAGAGGAAAAATTCTAAAGAGAGACATAAAATACTATGCATATCAAAAGAAGTATTAATTACCATCTCAGAAAGTGGAAAAGCGCATATCAAACTGGGAGACAGTTAGAGACAGTAGTTTAGTGCGGAGAGGGTTATCACCCAATTAATATAACTCCCCCAGACTCATTCTGTACCCCAAATCATATTAGAATTTAGATCAAACATCTATTATCGCTCCTTATGAATACATGTTCGACTCTTCTAAGTGTGTATGTTTACTCATGACTGTGCCGTAAATTCATTCCCCACTCAGTCGACCGACTCATGGGTATAGAAATGGAGCAAACAAGTGATCCAGCGAAATAAGGTGGGTTCTCTTCTCAAGGGCAACACACTTCGACCAGTGAATAAGGTGACCCAGTGACTTCAATTTCAGTTATAGATGGAGCACCCGATGTTGCCGCGAACCATGTACAAACTCCCAAGAAAAAAATTGGCAATAGACTACCTCTGTATTCATAACATTTTCCTTGAACAAAACTCTCTGCTTGTCTTCGTTATCGGCTGACTTGGTTTGCAGAATATTGCATACAAGAATCACTTCAGATGAAACACAGTTACGTTTGTTTATTTCTATATTCTTCAAAAACGAAAATATACAAAATTGGAATTCGGGGAAAACAGTCGCAAAATTAGCAAGAAAATCAATTTGCTGTCAAGAAAAAAAAAATAGAGAAAATGGAAAACCATCCATTTGGCAGGGAGCTTTAACTGTGTTCATGGCTAGAAAATCCAAAAATGTTTATATCAATTCAAAACAGCTAAAATAATAATCCAATATCCAAAGAAAAAAAAAACACAAGAAAAAAGTACAAACACAATTCCATTCCAGTCGAATGATGTATGCAAATTCTTTCAGAACAAAACTTCCCTTCAGCCCACCGGAGAGGAGCTTCAGTTCGATCAAACAGAAAACTAAGTACTGAAAGAACATAATAATTACCAAAATGCTCAAATAGCCCTCCATCGAACATCATAATCAACTTACAATAATCACTTCCGCCAAAACCCAATCACTCGTCATTCTGACCTTCATCTTTGACGATCTTGATCATGTCATCAATCCGAAGAATAGTAATAGCAGCTTCGGTAGCAAACTAAAAACAGAAACAATGATGTATGATGCTGCTGCTGATGATGATAATAATAATAATAATAATTTGCACTAGCATTCTCTAAATCATATCGAGTAATTTAAACATCGAGTTTGAACTGTTTACCTGAATAATCTTTACTTTGCTCATTGCAGGTTCTATGACTCCAGCTTCCAAGTTATTCCGAACCGTACCCTTTATCAAGTCCAGACCCATGCTGCAGCCATAAAAGAATGTTCCATCAGTTATCATCATATCTAACCCATTTCCATAGCTAGCACACCAAATAAGTAAAGATTCTAAGCTCTAAAACAGGAATCCAGGTAGTGAGCATTAGGCTGTTGTTAATTCAAACATGTACACTATCTGTATGTCTCTCCCTCTCTCTATTTTTTTCTTTCTTGTGAAGACGCTCTTTCAGAAAACAGAAACTTCATTGTGTAATCAGATGATCCAGAAGGGCTTGTATTATATGCTAATTTCAAATAACACTGATTAGTTTTACCTTGATAGATGTTTTTTGTCTGCTTCGGTTTGTGCAATATGGTGGATTTTTCGTAGTTTTGCAACCAACTCCGTTGCATCTTTAGCTGCATTGACAGCAAGCACCTGAAACGAGACGAACGTATCAGCCAATTTTCGTAGCAACTAGCAACGCAAAAGATATGAGGTTACATGTGGAAGAAAGGATTTAAAGCCAAGAGTTTTTAAATTCAGAAAAACAAATTAATGGGTCTTATTCAGGTAATGTCATAATTCCGTAAATTTCAAATCAGTAGCTCCTACTGAGATTTTTTTTTCTCCGAGTCTTAGCAATAAAATTCATATCCCGAGTCTTAGCAATAAAATTCATATCATTCTTAAATGGAGTTATTTTCAGAGTTATCCACAAATCCAAATGCTTCACAACCCACACGGGTTGGCCTAGTAGCTTCGGACTTGTCTTTGCTCCATATCCCCGTAGAGAATTACCCATCTTTTATGGACTGATTATCCATAGCCTCGGGAGGACACAGACATTGTAGCATGGCAAGCAAAATTGATCTTTTTTGGGGTGGGGGGTTAGAAATATCTAGGGGGACAAATGATTCTTTCATATATATATATATATATATATATATATATATATATATATAAATATATATATTTATACTACAAAAACACAAAAACAATCGGGACGGGGTGGGGTGGGGTGGGGTGGGGGTATCCCATGTTAAATGATTAAAGTAAGCAAGTTGGAGGACCTTTGGTATTATTAATAAAGATTCAGCGAATTCTGCAATCGCCAGCTGCTCCCTGGACCCTAAGGTGGTAGCCAAATTCTCCAAATATGCAGATAGGGCAGCCTCAACAGCACCTCCGCCAGCAACAACCTATACCCATACAATTGCAACTACAGTAAAACTCGATAAATGAATATGATCGGGACCAGAGAAAAATATTCATTTAGTGAAATTATTCATTTATCGAAAGAAAATTTGAACATATTATAAAGAGTTGGGACCGGAGAAAATTATTCATTTGGCGAGGTTATTCGTTTATCGAACATTCATTTATCGAGGTTTAACTGTACACAAGTCAAATGGCGGAAAAGAAAAGACACTTTCATGTTTAGCCCAAGCTAAATGAAGTACGAGTCAAAATTTATGTGGGTTCTTCAACCAAATGAATCTGGGTAAGTTCTACTCCCTCCGTCCCACTTGAAGAAAGGACAATTTCAAAAAACATAATTTTGTCCCATTTGAAGAGGGTACTTTCAAAATAAATCTTAATCATCATCATCATCATCATCATCAGCACCTTAATCCCAACTATGTTGGGGTCGGTGGCATGAAGATTATAGTGTCGTTTAATTGTCTAAAATTAGTTAACACCATAACTCATGCAAATAACAAAGTGGCAAAATTTTACGCCGGATGCCCTTCCTGTCGCAACCTTCATAAATCTTAATATGCAATTAAAATTTATATAATATTCCTTAAAATTAAAGTTTTCCATTATACAAATTACAATATTAATTGATTGAAAAAATAAATAAATAAAATTAGCAATGTTTTAAAATTCGCGACTCGTATTCGAGGCGTTTTGCGCAAATGAGGCGAGGCGTACGCCTCGAGGCGGAACGAGGCGTACGCCTCAACTATGTTGAAACGAAAAAATTAAAAAAAATATAAAAAATTATCTAAAACAAAGTTCAACAACAATACTTAATATTAGTGCTACTGTAACAAAAAACTAGATTAAAAACATCAAGGTCAATACATAATTCATCGTTAAACCAATAGAAATAACACAAAATAAGGTCTTTAAACCAGGAAAAAAAAGAGTTGTTCAGGAAAATTTTGTAGAGCTGTTTACCAAAAAAAAAAATTAATAATGAGCTAACAATGTTTTTACAATTATTAAAAAAGAATTGTTTACAGAAAGTCAGAAATTATTTGAATTTTAACCTTAACGAAAGATGTTTGTTATTAACCACTCAAGCTCGAGCTTTTAGATAAATAAATCGGAAAACGACCAAATAAAAAATAAGAAAACCTAAAAAAAAGAAAAAAAAACAGAAAAAGACTGCAAAGGGATAAAGACATTGAAGTACGAGAAAAATAATCCTTATCCAAACATCGTGTGAGAGAGCCCCCATATCTCAATCCGAAGCTCTTCTCAATAAAAAAAAGATACCAGACCTACCACACCTTCCTTTTCATGTTTCATTTCCATTTTGGCAACAGTTGCAAGAAATAATTTAGATTTTCTTTCTTAAAAAAATAATGTTGACTATATTTCAAAAGGCGTTTGCTCATTCGCCGGAGGAGCTGAACAAATCACAACTCTTTTCTTCTTCATAACCCGGTGACGAGAGATGTGTCCGACGGGAGAAGAGGGAGGTGTGGCAGGCGAGAGACCGAGAGAGAGAGAGTCGAGTTTGGGATCGGTCGGAGAGAGAGAGAGAGAGAGAGAGAGAAGAGAAGACAGGAAAACAGACAAAAGAGAAGACAGTAAGCCAAACACAGAAGACTCGCATCGAGTCGACTCGTCCGCCTCAATCAAAAGACTCGGGCGATTTGCAAAACACAGAAGACTCGTACGCCCTAACTCGCCGGGTGTCCGCCTCGAGTTGACTCGCGAGTCGACTCGTACGAGTCTTCCGTTTTTTAAAACACTGAAAATGAGTAAGAAATAAGAATAGACGATTTAAAACGAGTTGTACCTTCATTAACATGACTAAAATTAAAAAGTTGTACCTTAACTAAATTACCCTCTTCAAGTGGGACGGATGGAGTATATATTATATAAATGTCAAGTGATTTAGGATAACCGAATCGCTGAAGTGTGTATAACAATGAGTCCAACACAAAGATAAATTCATTAATTTATTAAAGGAAGCGTAAAAAGGAGGCAATTTTTAGTAAGCAGACTTTTTATCTTTTTAATAAGATGAAGTCATCAATAGTGAAGGCGCTTACTGTATTAGACTCCAGAGTTCTTTTAACAATGCATAGAGCATCATGCAAAGCCCTGTCCACCTCGTCGAGCATGTAATCATTGGCACCTCTCAGTATTAATGAAACCTGAAAAAAAAACACTTTAGAATAATGTTGCTACTTGGGAACAACAAACATAGTAAGATGTCTTCACTAACTGAATAGAGGGCTATAGCTTCATTAACAGATCCAGGGGCTTAATAAAGAATCATGAGTAACTGGAACATTTTCGAGAAGGCAAAATAAGAACAGATTGTATGAAACTGAGTAATCATACCGCACTTGAAGATTTGGTCCCTTTTATCATAATCACATCATCATCAGCAATACGTTCCTCCACTACTTCATCAGCATATCCTAGAAATGATGAATCGAATGTTTCTTCCCCTTCCATATCTGCAAAAGTAGAGACCTGTATAGCAGCAACAACTAAAGGAATTATTCTCCTCAAAGATGATGAATCCAGATTCCAAGTATCAAGACCAAATATGACACAAATTATGAGAACTCCAAAAATCATCTCCAGTCTGGAAAAAGCCTGATATCCATCAGTGCTGACAATGGTCAATTAGCAGATCATGAAAGTGCAAACGATGTTTAGTCAAGTAAAAACATCAAAGCATTTATAAAATAGGAGAACTAATTCAGCAAGAAAAATTTTCAAATCACTGCTTTAGTTTGAAAAACATCCACCAAACCAAAGACTTTCGAGGCATGATATTGATCTTACTTTTTAGTATACAGGTCATACAGATTACAGATGAAAGTTAACCCCCTCTCTCAATAAGAAAACAATTAAAGGACTGATGCCTCTTGACCCTAGATGTTACAATAACTTGGATGTTTTGCCATCTAAATATTCCTTGAATACTAAAATGGCAGAAAAGTTACAATGAGCCTAAACATTATTCCATTCATTTTACCTGTCTTAAAAAGGACACCTGGTAAAAAAATGCATACGCATGTCATTTGAAGAAAAGAAGATAAAGTACCGCAGATGCACCAGTTGCCTTGGCAACATGGCGCAGGTCCTCCTTACGAACACGTCTCACAGCTATAGCACCAGCTTCCACAAAGTACTGAAACAACATAAAAAATATAACATAACCAACTCAGAATGCAAAGAACAATTCATAAACAAGATATAGAAGTCAAAGCGAAATCGTTGCAGATGCCGAGGAAGCAGCAGTATGATTAATGTAATCCTAAAACATGACCGTACATGTACAAAAAATGGGTGCGATCCCAGTAACTTTAAAGATGATGTCGATTTGCGAAATAAGCTTCTAATGAATGGGCTTAGTCATAAGAAAATGGTATCAAACACGAATTACAGGTAATAATCTGCAAATAACATGTTGCATGGGGGGGACATGGTTTAGCAAGGAAAACTAAGCCCTTCAAAGAAAAATACAAATTATGCTTAAAAAAACTAGCAATTCATTGGATAACAAGGGTCTAAGAACGTTGCTGCAGTCAGTTTTAAGCAAAAAGCTCGCCTTAAGTGCCATGTCATCAATTCCTTTTGTAGTTAAAACCACATTCGCTCCTGCCTTAAGAATCTTCTCGATGCGTTCTTTTGTCATGTCAGCTTCTCTGCAAGATAAAATTGGAATTATCATTACTACATCACATATGAAAGTATTCGGACAGTTATTCAAGAAAAATATGGTGCAGTCACTATAACCATCCCTTACAAGTCTTGAGCAACGATACAGTATGAGAGTAAAATCAATTTAAGAAACTATATTTTCTAAGAGATGAAAGAACTCATACAGCTAATTTTACTTCATTCATTTAAAATCCACAAATAAGGGGAAAAACTATATAAATCTATCTAATTAATTTGTGGCTTCTCTGGACAGCTAATAAAAGACAATAAACTGATTAATCACCTCTGCCGAATCTTCTCCAACTCCCTGGGGTCGGTGACTAAAACTTGGACTCCCATTTGCATTTTAGTCTTTTGAAGATTAAAATCAAGACAAGCAATTCTGGCAGGGGCAACCCTCAAGGGCATTCCCTGTGCAGCACGCCCTGTGTTGAGAGCATATCCTTTAAGTAGATAGCTATCTCTGGCACTTTGCCCATGGGCTTTAAGAACATTGATTCCCTGAGCACCAAGAAAATCATTAGGACTCCCCTCTTCTAGATGAAAAAATGACAAGAGCAACTTTCATTAATACTTCAAGCAGAATTTATCTCTTCATTCTAAGTTCTCTTTTACGAATTTTAGTTGATGAAATAAATAGTATGACAAAAAGAGAGAACACACCACAGTTTTGCAGAACAAAATATGCAAGAGAAGTTTCTGAAGTGTCAATCCTAGATAAATCTAATTGTGAAATAGACAGGCCAATTGAGGGACCATATCTAGAAACGAGCGCAAATTAACAAGCAATAATAGGTCATTAGACAATCATGCACAACCAACCTTGATCGGATATCGAACTTCGCCCCTTGCATTTGTCATCTTTACTGCTAGTACAGCTTCCACAACCTAAAAAAATGATATTTGTTGAAAAAACTCACACATGTAAAGATATTCAAGTATATATAGGAAGCTAAGAGTTCACATATAACAAACAAACCTGAGCCTTTTACCCCAATAAATTGGGGTAGGCTACATGAACCAAATACAGAATCACGTTGGGCAAGCTAACGAGTTCACATGTAATAAAATGAATACATCAGTCAAGCACCAGCTATCACAAAAGGTTTCAGATAATAGCATCATAAAAGGTTTTAGGTAATATCACCAAATCTAGGCATCACTCTTATCGACCACAACAGGAACACAGAGAAGTTATATAGATAGAAGTTCATGTAATGTCATAGCATCAAATACCATATAAGAAAATTAGAATAACCGAATTTCACTTTTACTAGCGGCTACTCTGATCAAGACGATGCTCAACATTTGCAGGAATAACATTTTGCAAATAATAGGCAGCTTCATCATTCATTCGTTCATCGACATACCAAATTTGCGAAGAAGTCACTGTCACCACCTATCAGTTTTGAGGACATGCTGGTCTTGGCACTGTTTACCAGAGAATCTTTGCCAAGTTTTTCAACCTAACAGACATGCGAAAAAGATGTCAGCTCAAGCAATCAACAAATTAAGAGGGGTGTATTTAATTAAGATTTTAATGGAATTTGATAGATTTTAGAGTTTGATGGATTTGATAGATTTTAATGGAATTCAATAGACTTTCATTAATTCTCTTTGATTTCAATGGACTTCTATCTATTAGAATTCTATAGACTTTTATGGATTTTTATGAATTTCTAATGACTTTATTTTTCTCAAAAGATAGTAACCACATGAATTTCATTTATTAGCATTCTATCTTAATAGATAGTTGTTCTATATGTGATTTCCAATCAATAGTTATGTATAATAGATTTTTAATTAAAAATAAATATCTATTGCAAATAGAAATTTAACAACAATTTCATATAATATAACGAGAAAAAATAAAAAACTATCTCATATTAAAAAGACAAAAATATATATCAAGTTATTAAAGCAATGAGTAGAGATAATATATTTAATTATAAATTAAATTTTTTTTAACAAGTTTTTGTAAATAATTATTTTTTTCATAAAAAGTTGAAGAACAAAAGATAAAAATATTATAAGAAATGGTGGTAGTGGCAGTGGTGGTGGCGACGGAGTGACAGCGGAAATGGTGTTGGTGGTGGGACGGGACGATGGCAATGGTGGTGTGGAAGCGGTGGTGGTGGAGGCGGTGATGTGGTGGTGGTGGTGGTGGAGGCGGCTGCGACAGTGGTGGTGGGTGGCGGTGACGAATAAAAATCCATCAAAATCTTAGGGGTGTACCAAAGATTTTAAAAGACAAATTATGTTTGTACTTTGTGCTTAAAGATGAGTACCTATATGATTCCATTAAAATGCTTAGAATCCAAAATAAATTTGAATACCTCGTAATTTTGTAAGATTTATAAAAGTTCTCATTTAATACCTCATGACTTTAATAGACATTTAAGAGCTCCATAAAATTCTATATTGAATACCACAAGAATTTAATTGACTTTTAAAAGTCTCAATTAAATACACCCAAACTTTTTCAAATCCATCAAATTCTATAAGTCTTTAAAACACATTCCAAGTCTCAATTACGCCCCCCTAAATCTTGTCAACAACTTGCAGTAGCAATAAAAAACATCTAGTTTTACCAGATAACACCCCCCAAAAGAAAAAAAAAAAGGCAACATCACACTTCTAGGTTGCGACTAATTTGAAGTTCATTCAGGCGCAGAAGAATACAAAAGATAAGATTTTTTTTACATTTTCTAGCATTTGGCAGACTCAGAATATGACAACCAGGAACATTTTGTGTTTCTGAAGGAATTTATTGGCAGAAAAGTTACCTTTACAGCCAATTTCTCATCAACATACTTGCATGCTTCCCTCATAGCAAGCTGGCAACAAATTTAGCAATTAAACCCACAATTACAACATGACATAGAATTGAACCATAAATGGAAAAAAATTGTATAATCCTCAATGGGGAAATGAAAACGGGTGGGTGTGCGGGGAGGCCCAATAAAGTCGGATGCGCACTCTGAAACCACCGATAATTGATGTTGGATGAATCTTGTTTCTCACTAAATCATTAGCTCTCTGTAGAAAAAAGTGCCAAGTTAGTATATAACCTTTATAATAAACAAACTCAGGGCCAATATTAGGCAACACAATTTTTCTCCTACAATCCAGAAGACTTGCCATCCTACCTTAAGCAATTCCGCAGATATGATAACCACAGAAGTTGTTCCATCTCCAACTTCTCGGTCTTGTAGCTCTGCCAACTCAACAAGAACCTGTAATCATGAAAGCAATACCTATAAAGTCCCTTCTTAAATGCATAATTTTAAAACTACAAACAAATTGCTATTCACCTTGGCAGCGGGATGCTCAACTTCCAGCATCTTCAGTATCGTGGCACCATCATTCGTGATTGTGACATCACCAATATCATCCACAAGCATCTGGCAAGTATCAGCCAGAAACAAGCAAGGATAAGTTTCGCCAGATTTAGTCCAATTCAGCTATTAAACAAACTATATATTTTTTACATGCTCACATTACTCAAAGTTTACACCTAACAGGTAAAAGTAAACGTACAAATATCAACTACTCTTCCATCACTAATAACAAGTATAATTGTGACACATGTCTTGCTGAAGGTTAATGGGTGAAATGTACTGGAACACCATGTCCATCTTCATCACATGCACAGACACTCTAAAAAATAAAAAAGAGATTAAGAAAAAAAAATGAAACCAATAACACAAAAGAAATCTATTAAAACTGACTTTCTCAACATTACAAGCAAACAGCTCCAATCCCACAATTTCCCTCAATGCAGATAATATGCCCCCTACTTCGATGAACGACAAAGGAAATCAAAAATACCTTGTCGAGGCCAACAGGACCAAGCGAAGACTTGACAATGTTCGCAATCGCTTGACACGCCATCACTGCACATTTCCAATAAATAAAATAGTACGTTATTGTAGCGCACACATGAATTCACAAGACATACTTTTAACGCAAGGGATAAAAAAAAAAAAAAAAAAAACGGTACCGTTTTGAGTGCGAACATCCTGGCCAGATTGACGTTCGCCGGATATATCAGGAGTCTGTGCTGTCATCATAATAATGTATCCAAGTAAAAATTGAACAGAAAAGCAGGATACAAAACCCCTAGATCAGATCGGGTTCGCGAGGCTGTCGCAGGAGCGGCTGCTAGCTTAGACGAGGTATGGTAAGTAAGACGATTGAAGCGGCGAGGTTCGGCTCAAGAGTGTCCCACTTTGCTTTGGAGAGTTCAGTTTACAGCACCTTGAGTAGTGGAGAAAACCTCTGCGCATTTGATAGGGTTTCAAAAATTATCAAATGTTCGGCGTCCGCATATTTGTGGATGTACGTTTTGGGCCGGGCTTGGATTGTATATTTGCTCAATTGTACAAAGAGGGAGCATTAGTGGGCAACTTAATCATGGAGCAAGCCCATGATGTGTTATGGTTTATGTTGTTGCGCGAACCAAGCTACTTAAGACCTTGGTTTGACTCGACTCGTTTAGATATGTTTACCATTGAGTTTATTGGTATTTTGTTTTCTCTTATTCATAAAAAAGAGGAGAGAGAAAGTACATTCTAATCTATTTAAATTAATACTCGATAAATTAATAATTTTTATAAAATTAAAAAGTGGTCATTAATTTTTTAATATCAAATCATAAAATTGACAAGTTTTATACTCAAACAACTTCCTTAACAAGCACACCCAAACCAACATGAGAGGCATACGCACAAACCACTAAAGTTACAACAGAGATACTCGGTCTTAGACCGGCTCACCCGCAAGCCCTGGGATTCTAACTTAGACCTCCACAGCTCCAACTTCGAGTCCACCTCCCTCCTTGACTCCGCCACTAACACAATGTTGTCAGCAAAAAGCATGCACCACGGACGCCATCATGTATCCCCCGTGAAATGACGCCAAGGATTAGAGCGAAGAGAAGAGGGCTTAGCGCCGACCCCTGGTGTAGCCCTATCTCCACCGGGAAATACTGGGTGTCATCAATTGGGGTCCTAACGCAAGTCCTAACTTGGGAGTACATGTCTTGGATCGCCCTAACGAACGGCAACGACACCCTCTTCTCTTCTAGGCCCCTCCAAATAATATCGCGCGGAATGCTATCATAAGCCTTCTCTAGATCAATGAACACCATATGGAGGTCCTTACGCCGCTCTCTAAACTTCTCCATAAGGCGTCTGACGAGATGAATGGCCTCAGTCGTGGAGCTCCCCAGCATGAAGCCAAATTGATTCTCTGAGATCTCCACTTCTCTTCTAACCCTGCATTCCACCACTCTTTCCCAAAGTTCCATAGTATGACTGAGGAGTTTAATACCCCTATAGTTACTACAACTCTTAGCATCACCTTTGTTCTTGAAAAACGGCACGACAATACTACGCCTCCACTCAGTCGGCATCTTAGAACCTCTGAGGAGGATGTTGTACAGTTCTGTTAGCCACTGAACTCCAACTTCCCCCAGACAAAGCCACACCTCAATAGGGATCTGATCCGCGCCTACAACCTTAGCTCTACCCATTTTCATTAGGGCACCCTTAACTTCCTCCTTGCTGATGCTCTCACATGAACTGAAAGAACGAGCAGAAGATAGACTAACTCCTTGCACCATCGAGTCGCTTCCCCTAGCCTCATTGAAAAGTTCAAAAAAATACCTATTCCACCTCTCCTTAATAGCGACATCATTCACTAACACTTGGCCCAAATCATCCTTAATAAACTTAACGGGACCGAGGTCGCGCCGCCCTCTTTCCCTAGCTTTCGCTAGTTTAAAAATAGCATTCGCTCCTTCTTTGGTGTCTAGGTGCTTGTACATATCCTCGTATGCCTCACCTCTGGCCTTTGCCACAGCCTTCTTAGCCTCTCTTTTTGCCACCTTGTAAGCTACAATCTTCAAGATTCTCTCATCCCTAGCAGTAACCACCAAAAGCTCCTTAAATAACGCTTGTTTAGCCTTAACTTTCTTTTGTACCTCCTCATTCCACCACCATGCCTCCCTAGGACCACTAGACCTGCCCGAAGAAACCCCTACGACCTTCTCGCCCACACTCCTAATGGCATTAGCCATGCTGGTCCACATAAGGTTGGCAATGCCCCCTCGCAAAAAACCTCCTTCGCGGGTCAGAGACTCCCTGAATTCTGCCGCATTCTCACCCTTCAGATCCTTCCAGAGAATCCTAGGCCTAGATTCTATAGCCCTGCTAGCAACACGACCTCCCATGGATAAATCCTAGCCAGCAGCTGGTGTTGAGAAGCACAACTCGCTCCGGAACACCTTGCAGTCCACGCACGCCCTAGCATCACGACTGCACAAAAGAAGGTAGTCAATTTGTGTGTTGTGCCCCCACTATCGAAGGTGATGAGGTGCTCAGCTCTCTTCTGAAAAACAGAGTTAGCAATTACCAACTCATGTGCAGTGGCAAACTCCAACAGCGCGGAACCTCCTGCATTCCTAATTCCAAAGCCAAAACCCCCATGAACACTATGGTAACCATCCACCCCTTCACCAATGTGCCCATTGAAATCGCCCCCAAACAATAAATTGATCATCCGGAATACTCCCGACCAACTTGCAACACCCCCAAAGTCACCCAGGAATATTACAGCATTGTGGGCCACCGAGACGAAACCCACAAGGCTAAAAGAAATTTTCGTAAACATTAACAAACGCCCAAGAGGCTAACGACGGTACTATCTTTTAAAAACATTCGAAGACTATATAAAATCCGTTTATCATAACCGTCGTAAAAACTCATTTAAAACTACAAGGCCCGAAATGCCAAAACTCAACAGTTTAAAAACATACGTTAAGCTGTCGCTTATACGTACCGACAAAATAGTTTAGAAAACGATTTCCAAAGCAACTCAAGTTGCCAAAAACAAAAAGGACATTTAAGAATACTCGCGCAGCGGAAAGGACAAACAATGGAAAATACTCTACCAGCGGAATACAACATATAATCAGAATACTCGATTCACAAACACATGCCATAGCCAGTATCCTCCGGGAAGCTCATCTTTTCACGACCGCTACAAGCTTGATATCCCAAGAACCTAAAAATAAAACCCAAGACGGGGTGAGCCATAATATCCAACAATGATAACAATCACACCGCGTCAATAATTACATACCAATGAAAATACTAAGTAAGAATACGATCAATGTAATCTTACCGCCGTAACTTTACCAAACTCGTAATGATTCATCAAAATAACCATTATCACATTTCACATCTCGTAAATACAATTAACCAATAAACTCAAACATAATATCCATACAGTACCTCAATCAATACCCAAGATTCTCAAAACATCATCATAACTCGTAATACGGTAATATACCATCTCTTACCAATTCGATCCATCGGATAACATCATCAAATTCCAACACGATAATCGATTGTCCATCAAAGACAAATACCAAGGGGAAATACGGAACATACCTAAAGATATGTAATGCCACGACAATCATGTCAGTCTAATCCGAGATCAGATCAATACAACATACGGACATGGTCCTCACGCAAGACCTACAAATGTATACTCGTATGACAACGTCAATATGCTCACATCAATAACAACAATGTATACTTATGGAAATCCAATGATCCAGCACACACAGCATAGATTCCAAGATGATCCTGAAAGATCAACACGAGGTAGATAACCCATAATATACATATGCACAACAACAACACATGGGTAATCCGATGATCAAGCGTTAACTGCATAGATCCCAAGATGATCCTGTCATATCAACATGAGGTGGATAAACCCGTCCAATGATCCAGCGCACACTAGCATAGATCCCAAGATGATCCCGTCAGATCAATACGAGGTGGACATACGACAACAATGCATACATACATATTAACAACAATACACAAATGCATGACAACAACAATACACGAATGTATCACAAATGATCGACACGAAATGACAAAAATGATTAGAGTAATTGCCCTGAGTCCTTCGAGAGCAATCTCGATGTCTAAACCATCACGAACCATTATCCTCAATATTCGACGGTCCAAAATATCACAGACTGCACATAATTCATATCTTCGTCCTTATCACAATGTATCCTCGATACCCAAGTATACCAATAACAAAAGTAAATCATATACATTATGATTTAAATTCCCAAAATCCGAAAATAACGTACAATCCTGTTGTGTCGAGATTTATACATCTCAACAGGCGATCGGCACAGAGACCGGGCGACCGAGCCAGAGTCGAATGAACCACGGCACACCTACAGAGCGGAGATCCCAGATCAAGTCCAAGTGCCGAGCGATTGACACCCAAGGCGATCGTCTCTTGGCACTTGGCGATCGACTCTGATGACCGATCATGGACGACCGCCTCATGCCGTGTAATGCCAGCATCCATCAAGCCAGCGAAGACCGAATTTCGGGATAGAGACCCACATGGAGATCCGGAAAAGGCGCCGTCCCTTTGACTCCAGTCTGCCACCATCTCCTCACCTACCGACAGACCCGCCGAAAGGTGCAAAGTGGGACCTCCCGAGACAGCGACTCAGGACGCGTGCAGACTTCTCATTGGCTCGCACAGCTGGCTGCCAGCAGCAGCCGCGGACTTTAAGGCAACCATCCCATGTGCTACAGACGATCGCCCCCTTATTATAATACAGGAAAGGCGATCGTCCGCCAGTAAAGGACATCACAGCTCCTCCTATAAATAAAAGGCATCCTGCGCTTGGAGAAAGTGGGCTTTCCTACCTGTCTGCTCTCTGGCTCTCTGCTTTCTCACTCTTGGCAATGCTATACACTTCGGACATCTTTCTCTCTCACTCTCGAGACCTCTTAACCCATAAGACGGTCGGCAGAAACGAGAATAAGAACTCAGAGCAACTCTAGTTCTTCCGACAAGCACTCAAGAGCTAGATAACTAGGATCTTTTACACTCATTGTAATTACATTCTTACATTAATATCTGTACCCCCAACATATTCGTATTAATAATATCTCGCGAGAGCATTCAAGTTCGGGCCTAACAAACCCGGCAAATCTTGTGTTATTCACTTCCCCACGGATGTGCTCTCGCATTTGTTTGTTGCTCGACCATTCCAGCAATATCATCTCCAGATAATATTTCGGGCAACAACAATTGGCGCTAGAGGAAGGGCATCTTAACCTTCATTTTTATTCATACCGACCCGAAGAACACTCACTGTTCTCCGGGGCATATACTTGAAGAAACACTCACTGTTCTTCAAAGAAAAGCCTTCGGAATAATGACGTCTGCAACCTCACCGAAGAGAGCCACTCTCAGAACCGCCGAACATCTCATTCCGGCTCAATCCGAGCCCCAACCTACGGCGGAGGGTAGCCGCGGCGGCGCGAGACTCTCGATCCCGCCCCCGAGGGACGGCCCTAGCCTCTCGCTCGATCAGTTCCAAACAGCGGAACAGATCGAGGAGGCAATGGCCATCCTGCGGCAGTGACGGAGAGCATTCGATGCGCCCGCAACTACCCCATCAGCCATCCGCCGCGCGGGCAAACGGAAGCTCAAGGGGTTACTTGTCGAGCGATCGTCAGGAAGCCCCGATTCACGAGCAGAAGCACTCACGAGGCGGGACGGTTCTGTGTTCAGCCGCCTAGGCAGCGACCCATCTTGGCGACCGGGTCATTCTGGCCCCACCCACTGTAATATCCGCAATTTCGATTTTCGGTAAATTTCTTTTTCAGCCGGAGTCCGTTTTGACGACTCGCTCATGACCGTTTCGTCATTTCGAGAATGATTAATTCTGCACTTTTTGTCATCCGAGTTCGTTTCGGTATCGTTTTGTTGAGTTCCGAGCTTTTTAGCGACTTTTCCGCACTTGAGTTCGATTCTTGCGAATCTCGTCCGAAACTGTTGTTTCGAGTTTCTCATAAGTTCATTTAATGATATTATTCATGTTGCGAGCTTTGGTTTGGTGTTTCGATCGCGTATCGTGATTTTCGAACGTTTTGGGCCATTTTCGTAATTTCCCAAAGTTTTGGGTAATTACTTCCGTTGTCGAATTCCGAGCCTTCGGGTGCTCGGAATCGTGTGTTCTATTAGCTCTTAGATTCGTCTTTGCGAGTACTTCGTAACCGTAACTTCGATTCGTATTCGTGTTCGGTTTCGGGTCGTCGGACGTAATTTTCGGCCGTCCTGAGGGGCTCGCCTGTGCTCAGGCAACACGGCTCGAAAACGGCGCCGGCTGAGCGCCGTTTCTGCGCCGGTCGGCCAGATCGGCAGCTGCCGAGACACGGCCGAGACACACGGCGCTTGCTGGGCTGCTTGTCGCGCTGTGTCCGGCAGCCTATAAATATGACCGAGCGCTTTTTTTTCACTCATTTCATTTCCTATCCTTCTGTCATGTTTGGAGTCTTTGGGAACTCGAAGACATGTTGATATACTATGAATACACCAAGTTTAGGAGTTCATAACATAAATTGATCATCACGTAACATCCTTCAATCCAGATAATCAAGGCAAGTTTTCTTAAAAACTAGATCTGGGATTTTGTTCGATTTGTCCGTTTAATCCGTTTTAACTCAGAATAGTGATGTATTTATGATTGTTAAACATTATTATGTCGAATTCCTTGCTGTTCCTCGGTTGAATCGCCGAGGATTTGTCGTTTTATTGAGTTTCTTATCGACGCCTTGAAGGTGTCCGATAAAATGTCACAAAGAGGATTCGAGCGTTCTACAATTATTATTCCTCGTTCGTTCGTTAATTTATTGATGGTATGATGTTAGGGTCAGATTTCTCGCAAAGAATTCGAGTTGGAACCCTTCCGTTCGTCGTTTTCTTCAAGCTTTTCGATCGTGGGTGTATTCATTGTCTTCGCCGGAAAATCGTAGGTGTTAGAGGTGTCCCGACTGATCCGTGATTGTCGGAGTGTCCGGTATCGATTATCAAGGCAAGTATCTTGCCCATACATTACGTGTTTTGTGGATATTATGGTTGTTAATCGTCGATATGTGCTAAATAAATATTAATGACCATTTTTCAAAAGAATCGGTATATTTACCATCATGGTTTTTGTAAAGGTGACCCGTGTGTGTCGGGAATTAATGTGCTTAGTTGAATATGTGAGCTAGTGTCGAGTATAGAATCACCTTACTTTCTTGTGATGTCATTGCATATGATTATGTCGTTGGTAAATGTAAAGTGTAACTCTTTTGTCAAATTATGTGCTTGGAGTCACGTGTTTATGGATGAATATGTGAGTTTGTGTGATATTAGTTGTGTCGTTCGGTGCTGTTGAAATCTTGTGCTTCCTTGTGAATCGTATCATTACTTGGTCATGAGTATATGTTGGATGAATCGCCATTCTAGTAAGGTACCTCTACAATATATAAAGTGAATGACCTTCGACGCTAGTGGATTGCAAATGTGATTATTGAAAGTGTGTGTGTGTTGTTCCTTCCACCGGAGTGTCCGACGGGATGTCTCGGGGTCGATACTAAGGGGTACGGCCACGGAAGTGGACTTGGGTGCGTGTGTGGATGAACTTCCACCGGAGTGTCCGACGGGATGTCCGGGGGTCGATACTAAGGGGTACGGCCGCGGAAGTGGTTTCCACCGGAGTGTCCGACGGGATGTCTGGGGGTCGATACTAAGGGGTACGGCCGCGGGTTACCAGTTGTGGTTTTCATCTTGAGGATGACGTTGATGTTTTCGTTAATTGTGATATTGTCCGGAGTATCACAATGCTTTGTGCTTGGGGGCGAGAGACATTATATATCGAGTCTTGGTGCTTGGCTAGAATGGCATAGGATTAATGTGTTATGTGTAATGTGTCCTTGTAAGTGAATTGAAGTGGATGATCGGGTCGTGGACCCTGTGTTTTGTGACCGGAATAGTTGGGTCGTGGACCCCGTGTTTTGTTAAACGGATTTGTATTTTGAAAAATGAACTTTGGGGCTGTGACCCTAAATGGCTTTCGAGGAATTAAGAACATTTTCAATTTTTGATGTTTTCAAAACTCCCGAGATTTGGAAATGTTTTCAAAATGCTTACTTGCTTCGTTTCTGCTTTCAAGACTTGAACTATTTTTAACTAAATTTATCTCGGGAAGTCTTTCGTTATATTCTCGGAATGTGTTGTGTATGGCTCGTATTTGCACTTTATACTTGCACTAGCGAAACAGTGGAGTTTTGCTAACCCCCGAGTACCTGGGGTGGATATCTGTATTGTGTCCGGTACATGCAGTTTTCGGGAGCAAGACACGGATCGCACGAGGGATGATGAAAGACGAATGATACTAATCACACGAAGGCCGCTTTTGGGTTCGATTAGTGAGTCCATTGTATTGTCTTTTCCGCTGTCTTATTGTTCGTTGTTGCAAGTATTTTACCCTTGTTTGGGTATGAGTCTGGATGAGTTTATGTATTTTGATTTGTAAGTCAGTGACGAAAGACCAAATCGGTCTGTTGGTCCGTTATTTTGATTCGTCGGTATGTAATGTAATGTGTTGTTTTGATGTCTAGCCTGGTGGATCCTCACGGAGAGGGTCTGCGGCTTGTAATATTCCCGGTTTGATCTGGGGGTGTTACATTTATGGTATCAGAGCTTAGGTTGAGGAAACCTAGGCTGTCGGGTCAAGTTATGTGTTGTTGAGTCTTGTATTGTCAGATTTTGTCTGACTGAGTCGTGTCGCGACGCGTCGTCTGGGATGTCGGCCGTGATTAGTATCAAGGTGCAGCCATCATCTTCGTGCGATCTGTGGATGTAAGTCTCCCTACTACATGTTGTACCACGAGCTATACGAGCCTGTATGATTCTGTGTTATGTAGTAGTATTTGAAGGTGCATCGTGAGTAAGTGACATATATTTGTTAATTCCCGTTTTGTGTTAGAATGAAGAATGATAGTACCAAATGTATCCTTGTATGAACTGTTTTTCTTGCAAGAGCAACAACCTTGGAATTTTTTTAGTTTCGAAGGCTTCCGGGGAGCCACGTAAATTTTTAAAATGTTCTCCAAGGGATGAAATATTTTGATTTTTTGTATGATGACCTCAAGTTCGAAAATTTTTAGACTTCAAACTACCGATATTTCATTTTCATCTCATACTATAAGTTTTCAAAACTCGAGTTTTTAACTCAAATAAGGTCTACAAAATATACTCAAGACGTGACTCTCGTTTGTAACTTTTCGGTTTCATGATTGTTGGTCAGAAGATGCGTATTGATGTTGCTCTCGTTGTTGAGCAGTGGTGCCCGTTTTATGATTAAAATAGTAACGTGAATGTTGAGTCCATCGGTATGTATGTGTTGAGGTAGTCCTCCTTATTGAGAAGTAAAATTTTCGTTTTTGTAAGATGATTTTCTTTTGATGGTTGCTTGTGAGATGTTATAATTATGTGAATCGATGACATTTAGACTCGTATGTTGTTGCTTATTTGTAACCTTCGAGTTTAGTATTACCTCGTATATGTTCGCAATCGTGTTGGTGATTAGAGTAGTTAGCACAGGCTTAATACGAGCCTAACGCGCGCTAACGTGGCGTGTTTAGCGCACGTTAATCTTTGTTGTAACGCGCGCTAATCAACCTGGGCAGAGGCTATGGAACCGCATTATAGCCGTTAGGTCTAACTTTTGCGGCCAATTACCTGTAGTTGTATTCTCTACGTGGTGTCTAGTGATAACAACTGTTGTGCGTGAATGTGTGTTAAGACTTTTCGTATTGCTAGGTGATATTTGATTGTGTTTGATGAATTGATAAATTATGTCTGCTATGTGTGTTCAAAAACACTTTCCTGGAAACTTCACAAAGTTTTGACGGTTCGATTAATCGGCGGCTCCGTGTATACTTTGAAAATTATTTGGAATTGGCAAGCCGGCCTTGGATTCTCAAATAAAACCTCGATGGTATTTGATAGAGTTGTTTTAAAGTACATGTAGACATTTTGTAAAATATTACCATCGTTGATGTTTGTGAAGTGTTGGGAGAATTTTCGAAAATGATTTTTAACGTATTGTTGTATTTTCAAATAATTCGAGTGAATAATTTTCAAAAATCTTTCACACCATAAAAATATTTTATTTCAAAAACCAATGCGATTTTTATTTTCAAAAAATATATAGTGAAAGATGAAAAATCTCACTCGATGTAAAGTTCAAACTCGGATTTGGAAATGTTAAAGTATGTTGTTACAAGTTTTGATGAAACAACCCGAGGTACCAAAAGTACTTTTAAAGTTTATTTTAAATAGCATACAAATCGAAGGATTTTCAAAAGATTTCCTTTAAAAGGATACCTCGTGGATTTTCTTTTCGAGTTGTTATTGGTTACCTTATGTGATATGTCGTGCTGAGTTGGTACTTTAGTTTAATATTTTGCGAAGTTGTGCAATCGTATTGAGTGGGAATCTGCTTAGTATGCCGATGGGCAGAGGACACAGTCGTGACCACGATACTAATGGCTTTGAAGATCGGATGTGGACCAAGAGGATATGGTCGGGAAGGTTGCTATTCCAAAGACTTCGTTCGTTGTTTAGGTTTCGGGACGAAACCTCTATTAAAGGTGATATGATGTAATACCCGCATTTTTCTTTCTTTCTCTTCTGTTTCGTCCAATCGTATCGACTCGACTGTGTTCGTTGATGCTTCTGACCTGGTGTTGTTTCTCACCTTTGTCATTCGAGCGAGTTCTGATATTGTCCCAAATTGAGCTATATATCGTTGTGACCTTTTCAAGTTCGGAAAATTAGTCTCGTTTTCGATCTTCCAACTCTTGGGCGGTGGAATTCCGTATTTGTTCAGCGATTGGCTCGCGTTTTGATTGATGTACCGTTGGGTCGGTCAATAGTATTGATTCTCGTCCGTTGTGTTTTGTGATTGTTCGGATAATTGACTTGATTGTATTATCCATTTGATGACGCTTGTCACTTGTTGGTTTTGTTATATCCCTAACGGCGACGTTGTGTTGGTCGTCGTGGAGCGTGTTTTCACGCCGTATATTCCTTTGCGTTGCTTGTAACGTTTCGCCGATGGGCGTAAGTTACGCGTTTCCTTGCGTATCTCGTTGAGTTTTCCTGGCGCGTTATTGCTTCTCCCTACTTGTTTTAAGTTTCGGGACGAAACTTCTTTTAAGGAGGGTAGAATGTAATATCCGCAATTTTCGATTTTCGGTAAATTTCTTTTCAGTAGAGTCCGTTTGACGACTCGCTCATGACCGTTTCGTCATTTCGAGAATGATTAATTACGCACTTTCTGTCATCCGAGTTCGTTTCGGTATCGTTTTGTTGAGTTAGAGCTTTTAGCGACTTTTCGCACTTGAGTTCGATTCTTGCGAATCTCGTCAAGCTGTTGTTTGAGTTTCTCGTAAGTTCATTTAATGATATTATTCATGTTGCGAGCTTTGGTTTGGTGTTTCGATCGCGTATCGTGATTTTGGACGTTTTGGGCCATTTTCGTAATTTCCCAAAGTTTTGGGTAATTACTTAGTTGTCGAATTCCGAGCCTTGGGTGCTCGGAATCGTGTGTTCTATTAGCTCTTAGATTCGTCTTTGCGAGTACTTCGTAACCGTAACCCGATTCGTATTCGTGTTCGGGTTTCGGTCGTTCGGACGTAATTTTCGGCCATGCGGAGGGCTGCCCGTGTGCAACAACACGGCCACAGCAGCTGCTGGCGCCGTGTCTGCGCCAGGTCGGCAGGGTGGCACCTTCGAGACACGGCCGAGACACACGGCTGTCTGGGCGTTTCTTTGCGCCGTGTCCGGCAGCCTATAAATATGGCCGAGCGATCGTTTTTTCACTCATTTCATTTCCTATCCTTCTGTCATGGTGAGTCTTTGGGAAGTCGAAGACATGTTGTTATACTATGAATCCACGAAGTTTTGGAGTTCGTAACATCAATTGATCATCACGTAACATCCTTGATCCATGAATCAAGGCAAGTTTTCTTAAAATCTAGTTTTGGGGATTTTGTTCGATTTGTCCGTTTAATCCGTTTTAACTCGGAATAGTGATGTATTTATGATTGTTAAACATTATTATGTCGAATTCCTTCTTGTTCCTCGGTTGAATCGCCGAGGATTTGTCGTTTTATTGAGTTTCTTATCGACGCCTTGAAGGTGTCCGATAAAATGTCACAAAGAGGATTCGAGCGTTCTACAATTATTATTCCTCGTTCGTTCGTTAATTTATTGATGGTATGATGTTAGGGTCAGATTTCTCGCAAAGAATTCGAGTCGGAACCCTTCCGTTCGTCGTTTTCTTCAAGCTTTTCGATCGTGGGTGTATTCATTGTCTTCGCCGGAGAATCGTAGGTGTTAGAGGTGTCCGTGATCCGTGATTGTGGGAGTGTCCGGTATCGATTATCGAGGCAAGTATCTTGCCCATACATTACGTGTTTTGTGGATATTATGGTTGTTAATCGTCGATATGTGCTAAATAAATATTAATGACCATTTTTCAAAAGAATCGGTATATTTACCATCATGGTTTTTGTAAAGGTGACCCGTGTGTGTCGGGAATTAATGTGCTTAGTTGAATATGTGAGCTAGTGTCGAGTATAGAATCACCTTACTTTCTTGTGATGTCATTGCATATGATTATGTCGTTGGTAAATGTAAAGTGTAACTCTTTTGTCAAATTATGTGCTTGGAGTCACGTGTTTATGGATGAATATGTGAGTTTGTGTGATATTAGTTGTGTCGTTCGGTGCTGTTGAAATCTTGTGCTTCCTTGTGAATCGTATCATTACTTGGTCGTGAGTATATGTTGGATGAACTGGCCATTCTAGTAAGGTACCTCGACTATATATACTGTGATTGACCTTCGAGGCTTGTGGTTTGCAACTGTGATTTTGGAATGTGTGTGTGTGTTGTTCCTTCCACCCGGAGTGTCCGACGGGATGTCTGGGGGTCGATACTAAAGTGCGGCCACGAAGTGGACTTGGGTGCGTGTGTGGATGAACTTCCACCGGAGTGTCCGACGGGATGTCTCGGAGTCGATACTTAAGGGTACGGCCGCGGAAGTGGTTTCCACCGGAGTGTCCGACGGGATGTCCGGGGTCGATACTAAGGTGCGGCGCGGGTTACGATTGTGGTTTTCATCTTGAGGATGACGTTGATGTTTTAGTTAATTGTGATATTGTCAGGAGTATCACAATGCTTTGTGCTTGGGGGCGAGAGACATTATATATCGAGTCTTGGTGCTTGGCTAGAATGGCATAGGATTAATGTGTTATGTGTAATGTGTCCTTGTAAGTGAATTGAAGTGGATGATCGGGTCGTGGACCCTGTGTTTTGTGACCAGGAATAGTTGGGTCGTGGACCGTGTTTTGTTAAACGGATTTGTATTTTGAAAAATGAACTTTGGAAATTTGTGACCCTAAACGGCTTCGAGGAATTAAGAACATTTTCAATTTTGATGTTTTCAAAACTCCGAGATTTGGAAATGTTTTCAAAATGCTTACTTGCTTCGTTTCTGCTTTCAAGACTTGAACTATTTTTAACTAAATTTATCTCGGGAAGTCTTTCGTTATATTCTCGGAATGTGTTGTGTATGGCTCGTATTTGCACTTTATACTTGCACTAGCGAAAGTGGAGTTTGCTAACCCAGAGTAATCGGGGGTGGATATTTGTATTGTGTCCGGTACATGCGAGGTTTTGGGAGCAAGACACAGGATCGGTACGAGGATGATGAAAGACGAATGATACTAATCACACGAAGGCCGCTTTGGGTTCGATTAGTGAGTCCATTGTATTGTCTTTTCCGCTGTCTTATTGTTCGTTGTTGCAAGTATTTTACCCTTGTTTGGGTATGAGTCTGGATGAGTTTATGTATTTTGATTTGTAAGTCAGTGACGAAAGACCAAATCGGTCTGTTGGTCCGTTATTTTGATTCGTCGGTATGTAATGTAATGTGTTGTTTTGATGTCTAGCCTGGTGGATCCTCACGGAGAGGGTATGCAGCGTGTAATATTCCCGGTTTGATCTGGGGGTGTTACATTTATGGTATCAGAGCTTAGGTTGAGGAAACCTAGGCTATCGGGTCGAGTTATGTGTTGTTGAGTCTTGTATTGTCAGATTTTGTCTGACTGAGTCGTGTCGCGACGCGTCGTCTGGGATGTCGGCCGTGATTAGTATCAAGGTGCAGCCATCATCTTCGTGCGATCTGTGGATGTAAGTCTCCCTACTACATGTTGTACCACGAGCTATACGAGCCTGTATGATTCTGTGTTATGTAGTAGTATTTGAAGGTGCATCGTGAGTAAGTGACATATATTTGTTAATTCCCGTTTTGTGTTAGAATGAAGAATGATAGTACCAAATGTATCCTTGTATGAACTGTTTTTCTTGCAAGAGCAACAACCTTGGAATTTTTTTAGTTTCGAAGGCTTCCGGGGAGCCACGTAAATTTTTAAAATGTTCTCCAAGGGATGAAATATTTTGATTTTTGTATGATGACCTCAAGTTCGAAAATTTTTAGACTTCAAACTACCGATATTTCATTTTCATCTCATACTATAAGTTTTCAAAACTCGAGTTTTTAACTCAAATAAGGTCTACAAAATATACTCAAGACGTGACTCTCGTTTGTAACTTTTCGGTTTCATGATTGTTGGTCAGAAGATGCGTATTGATGTTGCTCTCGTTGTTGAGCAGTGGTGCCCGTTTTATGATTAAAATAGTAACGTGAATGTTGAGTCCATCGGTATGTATGTGTTGAGGTAGTCCTCCTTATTGAGAAGTAAAATTTTCGTTTTTGTAAGATGATTTTCTTTTGATGGTTGCTTGTGAGATGTTATAATTATGTGAATCGATGACATGAAGGCGCTCCTAGAGACTGGGGCAGGCGCCAAGAGACAGATCGCTGGGCCAAGCGAGCCACTCGCGATCCACATTGAGCTCGCCCCCGTGCAATCAAGGATCACTCCTCCTCAAACACCTTTGTACGATGGGAGGTCGGACCCCGAGACTCGCCTAAGCAAGTTCCGGATCTACATGACCAGGTGTGGGGCATCAAACGCGACCAGGTGCCGAATGTTCCCGTTAACGCTGGGCGACCTGGCCCATCGGTGGTACGTCTCATTGCCACCGCGATCCATCAGTTCCTTCGAAGAACTGGCGAACGACTTCACATTGTACTTCGCCGCCAAGGTCGCTCGACCAGAAGGTCCTCACTGCATGATGAAAATCAGGCAGGGGAAAACGAGTCCGACGAAGACTACATCGACCGGGTGGATGAGATAATCCTCAACGGCGAGCCCGTAAGCGACGATATCGCCCTCTACTCGGTCCTAGGAGGATTCAGTGGTCTTTCGCCCATGTTCAGGCACCTTACGAAGGACATCCCCCCAACCTACGCAATCTTCCGCGCCAAGGCCGCAGACTTTTTGGTCAGGGAGAGGTTACTTTTTCACCTATGAGTAACGCGATCGGCGACCGAACGACGATCATCAGTTTTCCAACCCGATCGCGATAATCAAGCAACATCTCCAAAAAACTAGAGGACTCGCTCGCCCTCTAAAGTTCATCATCTAACATGATGGACCTAGGTACGAGATCGCCTCCCTCAGCACAACGTATACCGTCGAGGATCGACATCTAACATGATGATCCGAGGTAGAAGAGTGCAGCCATGGTCCTGGAGGTCGATGGAACCGACAACTTCGGCCATGCAAGGTTCCTTTGGGCTGCGATCGCTCGCCCTTCGTTTAAATACGAGGCGGGCGTAGTCGAAGGACCCTCTAAGCAAATCTGTGGACACGCTCGCCCGCCCTCAAAGGTTCATCATCTAACTTGGTGGACCCGGACAATGCGACTCGTCCCTACCCCCGTCACTGTAATACCCGGTTGTAATTCATTCATTATCATTCAGTATTTATCGGTCTGTAATGGTCACTCAGTATTTTTCACTCATTAATAATCACTCATCATTCATGATTCATTCATTTGTGTTCATTGTTGGCATTTTGTAACCGTATATCAGTTATCGATCGTCATTTCATCTCCGTTTGAGTGCCGAGACGGGAGTATTATCATTATCATCGTGATTGGTAGTTTTGTGCTGAAAGTATCATCTTTGGCATGTGTTGGACTTGTTCACTTTCACATACGTATGGTATGTCGGATCATTCATCAATCGTAGAGAGATATCGGAGTTGTCGGATTTTTATCTTGGCCAGCAACGAGTTACGGTCGTAAGGATTGTCGGATACGGCCGTAACAGGCATTCGTTGATTTCAGGCCATTTTGGACGAATGGGACTTACGGCCGTAAGGGTTGCGGCATACGGCCGTAAGACGAGGCAGGTACGGCCGTAAGGCTTGGCCGGATACGGTCGTACGTTACAGGCAGGGTGCCTGGTCAGTTTCGACGAAAGGGGCTTACGCCCGTAAGTTTGGCCGGATACGGCCGTATCGGTCGAGTTATGCCCGTAAGGTGTGCGGGTACGGCCGTATGGATGCCGACAGGTGTTTTGGACGAGGGCGAGTTACGCCCGTAAGTCAGTGCGAATCTGGCCGTAAAGGTGTCGGCAGTGTTTGGGCCGAAGCGAGTTATGGCCGTCTGAGTTGGTGATTCTGGCCGTAAGGCCGTTGACCTGGGATGTTACGGCCGTAAGAAGGCCGAGTTACGGCCGTAACTTCCGGCAGTTTATAAGGGGTTGGCCGGGACTTTTTCCTCATTTTTCCCATTCCTTCAACTTATATCCGAGAGAGAGAGCTTGAGGTAGAGATTTCCATCATCTATCACTTGGGTGTTCAGATTTTCATCATCTTCGATCGGTTGTGAAGCTCAGATAGTCGATCTAACGCGTGTTCATCAGATCAAAGTGCTTGGATCTTCAAATGTAATATTCTTCAAACATCTTGGATTTCGATTTTGTGTTGAGACATGATGTTTTGGACGTTATAATCGTGTTGTATGAAGAGATATACATATGATTATGAGTTTGTATAAATATTCATTGGATTGTTGAAGGATTATTCAAGAACACTTTGAATATTGAGTTGGATTTGGGGGTTTTCGATTAATTGTGGTTGAAATCACGGATTTGGATATTCATATTGGATTATTGATCATATTGAAGATGTTTTGTTGGTTTGAAACACTTCTTGGGGATTTGATGTTGGTATAATTGAGGATTGATTGTAAACAATCAAAGATTGGTTACAACGTGTTTGATATAATGCCCCAATGAACTTGGTTTAGTCGTATCGACGTTTTGAGTTCGTTATACTCGTGTTTGATTCGTGTGTTGAACCGGATTGTTGGTAATTGTGTTATTCAAGGTTGTTCGAGCGACCGACATCTCATTTAGGACGTTGTTCGTGGAAGGACATTTGTCACCGGTGTTGTGTAAGTTGATTCTTACTCGGTTAAAAGGATATCCATTCCTTTTGTTGTTGATCATTCATAATCATAATTCATTCATAATCGTATTAATCGTATTGAGACTTGTAATTATCAAATAATCACTTCATTCACGAGGAACGACGGTTCCAATCATTTCATTGAGCTATCATTCACTTCACTATCATTTTTATCTCGATGAGTCATTCTTGACTTTGTCGGATTATTATTCATTGATATTCATTTTGGTCATTCTCGTTCATATGACCTTTTGGGTTCATATTGCGTGGCCGGGTGTGGATGTGTGGAATTTTTAGTCGAGCACACGATAGTCATGTGTTGGGTTCACCGATACATTGGACTGTGCACACGGTAACGCTTACCTCCGTGGGACTAATTAGGTACAAGGACGGGTGTGTCCGGTCATTCGTCTTGTACACTTGCACAGAACATTACGGGTGTACTATGATGCTCCTCTTCAGCTTAAATTCATAACAGGATACTTCATAATTGAGATATATCATGATTGTGTATATTCAACCCTTGAGGATTGTTGTTCTGTGTAACTGACCCCGTTGGGGGATATTGTTTTCAGGTCATGGCAAGGCAAAAGCACGGGAAGAGCATGTTGACAGCGAGGAGTCCCAGTCTCCTTTCAGTCATTCTTATTTCTCTTCATATGTATTTCCGCTGAAAATTCCGTTTGAGATATTTATTATTCCGGGTGGTGAATATACTCGTATTCTGTATTGTCCTGGTTTGTTGTATTTAAGGTCCTCATCGGAGTATTTGGTAATATAATGTGGTTCGGTACTACAGTTATATTATTTAATTCATCAGCTTTTCATTCGCCTAGTGGGTCCCAGTCGGGGGTCCACGGTACTGTAATATCCGCATAGTTTGGGGTGTTATAGAGTTGGTATCGGAGCGTGGTTTTGAATACTACCTTCCGAGTCATGTCTCATTTGAAATCATCGTCATCGGACTAGTATCATTGGACTTTCGCATCACGTGTGACCTGTGCAAATGCTGAGCCCCTCAGACCAAGAACTGTAAGATTTCTAACGCCATGGTATAATTTCTGGCAATAAGAATCATTCATCTATCATTCATCAGTTAACAATCCTCAAACATCATTTTCATTTTGATCAGGTTGATCATGTTAACTCACTAATCATTCAGTTCATTTCATTACTCAGTTGTTGATCTGGAAGATCATACCATTGATCTTGTTAACTTGTTCAAGATAATCATTTCAAGAATTTCATCAGATAATCATGTCACCTCAGTTAATCATTCATGTAATCACTGTGTTAGAGCGCGTATGCTCATTTTCATCATTTCATGACGTAATCATAACGTGATTCTCATGCAAGAAATATAATTATCTTGTGACTTTCCTACTTTAGTATGGAGAGAGCAGGCAGAGGACGCGGGGGACGAGGCCGCGGTGCGGGACGCATCCCGAGAGCTCGTGTGAATACACACGCGAACGCTAGGAATAATGCTAACTCATCGAGCAGCGACGCTGTCACTCATTCACCTGGACGTGATCATTCACTATCGGGGAGTCGTACCCGGGACACAGCTCAGTCAGAAGGTGTTCGGTTGACCCACTCACTTTTATGCAGGGCATGATGGCCCAGATGACTCAGATGGCACGCCTCATGGAGACGATGCAGAACTCAACAGCTCAAAATCAGTAGGCTCCTCCTCCGCCACCTCAGGGGCAGGAGAGGGGTGTAAGCAGTAGCATTGGCGACATCTCTCGCCAAAGGCCGCCTACTTTCGAGGGTTCATCTGAACCGGCGGATATTGTTCATTGGCTCGAGCACTTCGAGAAGTTATTTGCCATGGTAGAGTGTCCCGAAGGACACAAAGTTTCAGTTGCGGCTTACTATCTGGGTAAGAGCGCTCATTCTTGGTGGTTGTCGTTGAAGCCCACCGACGGATCATGTACTTGGGATCAGTTCAAGACTCTCATGATGGAGAGGTATTATCCGGCCCCACTCAGAGAGGCCAAACTGTCAGAATTACTCACTCCCGACCCCTCAGCAGACGAGGATGTTCTCGCCATTGCCGAGAAATTTCAGGAACTTCTTCCGTTCGCCTCATCTATCATTCACTCCGAGGCGGATAAGATTAAGTATTTCAGCAGGAGGCTGAAACCCCGTATGCGGAGGCAATTTTTTTTTTTTAGCCAATTTCTACTGTTATTCAGGGGGCCAAATCCATAACATGACCAATACTAACAAAAGGAAAATTAGGAAATACAAAGAAATCCCGATTACAACACAGAAACCCATTAGTTCGGGTTTTTCTTCTTCTTGACTTTTTTCTTTTTATTTTTGCCCACGACTTCAATGTAACCCTCAACCTCTTCAGATGTGCCAATGATTTCATTTTGTGGACCTATTGCTCGATCATTTGCCTCGAAATCTTCTTCCACGTTTATAATTTCTTTTTCTGGTTCCCATGCTCGATCATTTTCCTCGGAACACTCTTCCATGTTGTTGGCGGGTAAGATTTCATATGATTGAAAGATATCATCTCTAATCTTTTGAACAATCGACCGCTCGAGCGTTAGACGAAGCTTGCGAAAGTGGGGTCCCTGATTCGATCGAAAAACTGAGTCTTCATCGAACTCCGGGGGTAACCTCAAGGCTGGACTGGCTAGGCGGTCTGAACAGATCGGTTGTTGTACGACCGTTTCATAAGAGGCGGGCTGCATTTTGGGCTTGGTGACATTCTCCAATTGAGGTGAGGTTGAATCTGATCGGAGCTTTGGGAGTTCCAGCAAAGTGTTGGGGGCGACTTCCTTGCTGTCCAAGCCGTCAACCGTAAGGGGATGTTGCGGAGTGCCCTGGATAGTGTCGACTTTAGACGTGCCACCCACAAACATTTCAGTCTTTGAGCCGAGGGCAGTCCCATAAGGGGCTGGGATATCTTGGACTTGGTCCCTCACGGACAGTGGGACTTGTTCTATCACGGACAGGGAGTTTCGGACATTATGAGCAGGCTGATGTGCAGATTTAGCGGGCACCTTGTTTGTGTTAACCACTACTGCAGTGAGTTTTGAGGAGGCTACATCCGTGGGCTGATTCAGCTTTAAACAAGCAGGTGTGTCGTGACCGAGGTGCTTACAATGAGTACAGAATTTGGGCATCGTTTCATACTCCACAGCTTGAAACGACTTTTGACCATCAAGTATAATTGGAACTTGAGTTGAAAGTGGTTTTGTAAGTTCTAGCTCGATACACACCCGAGGAGTAGATGGTCGTGTGAGATCAGTTGTGGCACTGTCAATTCGTAGAGGTTTACCAATGCTTGACGCGATAGTAAAAAGACTTCGCCTATCAAATAAATGGATGGGAAGATACGGAAATTTTACCCAAACCGGAGCGAACGGGGCTTCTTCTTGCGGTTTAAAATTTGGAGTCCATTTGAAAATTCTCATAGGAAATCCGTCCATGTACAAAACTTGACGGATAAATAACCGCGTGTAATCTTCCTCGAACGACAGGCGTAAAAGAACATGTTTATACTCAAGGAGTGAGACCGCAAAACCACTTTTTAGATTGAACTCCGCCAACTTTATCTTAAGAGTTTTCATAGATGGGAATCCATGGGAAAATTTCCCAATAAGCGTAAACTCGAACGGGGCAGCAAGCTCCTCAATTTCTGCAGCCGAGAACAGGATCGTTTTCTGCCCATCAGTTTCACGAATTTGCCCGAAGTTCTCATGTGTACCATCGTCGTGAAAACTCCTGTTCTGGACACACTTATTAGCAGCAGTGTTTGCGCCCGGGGCAGCATTTTCCTTCTCCCTTTTGTTGCTTAATATTTCAGCGAAAGTCATTTTTGAGCCGACTTGCTTATTAGCAATTTGAGGCATCACATTTGGAACATTAGGTAAGCCCTCTGAGCAGTCTACTTTGTGCAGTAAAGTTTCATTTCGGACTCCCGAGATCTTGTTCTGAGGCATCAAATCAATTTTGGAATCGGAATCAGTTACAATCACGTTCTGTCCATTGATTTTGGGCAACAAATCCGAAAGCTTATCAAGTTCAGGAGCAATAGGCGTCTCAGGCATTTCAGCAAACACCTCCAGGGCAGTTTTGTTTCTAACATTTTCAGAAGAGACCTTGTATGCACCAGCCCCAGCTTTTGAACAACCACCCAATTCGAAAATAGATACGACAGCAGAATCAGTAATCGATAAGGGTGGTAGGTCACCTTACCTGCAAATGGAGGTTCCACCCACACCCCCTATCGAATTCCCAACATTATCGGCCGTACAAAACGAGTTTGCAGCAGGAATTTGAGGTTTCAGATTCTTACCAACGAGATGCTGACGAATCCCGACAATCTTGGGAGCTCCGTTCTTCACCATGATTTACGAGCAGGTATCAAGAGGACCTACGATTTGGCAGACTACGAGTGTAATATCCGTAACTTTCCATTTTTAGCAGTTTCCATTTTTGGTGTATGTCTATTTTTATCGACTCGCTTGTAACCGTTTTGACATTTCGAATCTACTTTGTTCTTGGAGTTTTTCCATTTGGACGAGCTTTGATGATGTTTTCACGTAATTTCATTTTATGACATGTTTTGCCGTATGAACGTTCGATTCTCGTAAAACTCGTTCGTTTTCGTTGATTCTTGGTTTGCACAAGTTTGTATGATTGAGTTGGTCGTGTTGAGACTTTCAGTTTGTAAATCCGACGTCGTTTCGTGATTTTCGGGCACTTGGGTCATTTTTGTAAATTCCTAATAGTTTAGGGAATCTCATTTTCGTTGTCGCATTACGGACCCTCCGGTGGTCGGAATTGTATTTTCTTTCAGCGCTTAGCTCCGTCGTCTTGTATGCTTCGCGTTTATGTTCCTGGATTCTGGTCTCGTTGTGCGTTCGTGTATTGTACCCTTGACAGCAGCTTACTGCTGATGTGACATCAGCAGTACTGAACTGCTGTGTAGGTAGCGCACGCTACTCCTGTTACCTTGCGTGCGCTACCGATGTGCAGTTAGCGTACGCTAACTCCCTATTGTTAGCGTACGCTAGTGAATGGTGGCAGTAGCCACTGGACCTGTCACGGCCCCATTTAGCGCGCGCTATATATGACAGTTAGCGTGCGCTAACTTCACAGAATATATAAGTCAGCGGGCAGTCCAGAAACAGCAGTTTTATTCTTTTCTCTTCGTTTTCTTCGACGTGCGACTTCAGAGGCGATTTCCACCGGTGCTGGCCGGAGTTCTCTTTAAATTCCATCACCGTATAGTCGTGTTAGCATATTGTCATCAACATAATCATCCTCCATCGTCCGAATTCAAGGTAATTCCTCAGGAACCCTAACTTTGACAAATTTGGGGGGTTTTCGGGATTCTAGGGTTTAGTTCCGAATTGTTCAACTATGTTACGATATTCTTTACCGATTGTGATTATTGAGTGATTCTAAATCCAATTTCCTTGATTTTAATTCGCGAATTATCAATACGGGGAGACTTTGCGTAAACCCTCGCCCGTAGCAATTGATCGTTCATTGTCGTATCATGTAATCGGGGTTATGGGTGTATTCCATTAGAGTATTGGTGTCCGTTGGGACTGAACTGTGTTGATCCTTCGTTTAGGAACCGTCGTTTTCCACCCGGAACGTTCGTAGTCGTCTTTCACTTCCGTTTCTTCAAGAATGTCTCAAAGGCAAGTACTTTACATTTGTTTACATGTTCTAGTATTTGAATTATGGCTGTATCGTGGTTGTTGTGGATGGTTATGTGTATGTTCACCTAGGGACGGTCCGACGGGGCCTCTAGGGATACGTATTGCCGTGAGTGTGCGTATCGTGAACTGTGGTTAGCCACCCAGGGATGTCCGGCGGGGCTCTGCGGGGTACGGTGGCCGTGAGTCTCGTACCAACGGTTAACTTTGAATTGTGATTTGTTGGAGATAATGTGTTTTGTGATCGTACATTGTAAATATTCCGGAATATAAAATGTTTCTAAAATGACTTTTTGGCGCTAATATTCATCTGATTAGAATGTAGTTCAAATGGATTGTACTTGCACTAGCAGTTGTCGCTAACCCCTTAAATGAGGGAAATACTTTTTGTATTTCAGGTATTGATCATGGGGACAAGCGAGCGCTCGAGCCGTATGAGGATGATGGGCAAGCATGATATTGTCCAGTGGTCGATTCTCGGTGTTTTGTTTTGTCGATTATGGTTGATGTATTGTTTTGGGATTTTTGTATTATAAAATTGGTTTAAGTACTCGAGTACTTCCCGTTGGAATTGTTAATGTCGTGTTCCCGCTTTGGGAAATGGATTTAATGTCAGGTGTTAATTATCGGTTTGTATTCTTACTATGAATTGTCGTCTTATTGATGGTTGTTGTCTTTGTCGAATGTCTTGTTCGGTACGTTAGCCTGGTGGATTCCACAGTGTGGGGTCCATGGCGCTGTAATATGCCCTGAATGTCTTGGGGTTGTTACAGAATATGGTATCAGAGCTTAGGTTATGTATACCTAGGCTTTCGGTTATTTGGGTCTAGTTAAGTGTCGTTTTTGGGACAGTATCACTGCTATGCCATCATCTCAGTACGCCGGTGCTCGTAAGTTTTCCTAACTTGACTCGTTTCACCGTTCTATTCTATTCCTGTCTTAGTATCTTGTTGTGTTTTGCGTTTGAATTGTACTTACCCATTACTTCTTCAGAATTCCTGCTGGTAGAGGACGCGGACGCGGTCGCGGACGTGGCGCAGCCGGTGGGGCGGCCATGTCCGATCACTCGGGAACTGATTCAGCGATGCCTTCTTTGTCGAACAGTGTTCCCCCTACTTCCGGAGGTCAGCAGGACCAGTCTGCTAGCTCCGGTAATGCACATGAGAATGTTGGAGTGGCCAACATTTTGCAGCAAGTAGCGAACCAGATGACGCTACTGACTCAGGCCGTTCTAGTCGGCCAAGATAATGCCAACCCGGTTCCGCCTACTGGATCCAGCAATGATAAGTTGCTTCAGGACGTGATTCGTATGCGTCCTCCACAGTTTGATGGTGCTTCCGACCCTTCCGGTTGGGAGAATTGGCTATTCGAGATGGAGAAAATATTTGAGGCTGCTAATTGTTCTGAGGAGAGGAAAGTACCCATTGCTCAGTACTTCCTCGCCAAGGAGGCAGCAACGTGGTGGCAAGCGATGAAACCGCGTGACCGGGCAGCTATGTGGGCAGAGTTTCGGGATATGATGGAAGATGAATTCTGTCCATGGCCAGTGAAAGAGGGGAGGATCCGAGCCTTCTTTGAAGCTAAGCCCTAGGATGTTCCTATTTCTCAAGCTATCAAAGACTACAATCAACAGCTGCATCATGTGAGAAACCAAGTCCGAGATGAGCTTGACAAGATCCGCCACTTTGATATGCGGATGAAACCGAGGGTGCGCCACTACATGTCTGGCCTGGGGTGCACGACTTTAAAAGAATATCAGAATAAAGCGATGGCTTATGAGATGTAATTTTCTGCGACAGAGACGGCAACCGAAGGAAAGAAGCAGAAGACCGCCGGTCAGTTTTCGGGAGGTAAGTCTGGAGGGTATCCGAAGGCTCAGTCTGGTTCGCGAGTCTTCGGGAGTCAGTCGCCGTCAGTTGGGCGAGGAAACGGTTCTAGGTCTGCTCCTACTGGTTCCGTTCGTGGTCCTACGTGCTTCAACTGTAGTCGTCCGGGCCACATGATGAGTGAGTGTGATAGGCCTCCGATTCAGTGTCTTGCTTGTGGTCGAATGGGTCATCGTGCTAAGTTCTGTACGGATGCAGCTCGAGCTCCAGTTACTCAGATATCAGCCCCAGCTGCGGGAGAGTCGAGTGTTAATCAGGCACCGACAGTTCCTCAGCCGCAGCAGAATTTTGGTAGAGGTCGAGGACGTGGACAGCCTTCTAGATGGGGAGCTTCTAGTGCGGGGTCTGTTCCGCCCCGGGTTTATGAGATGAGACGAGCAGGAGATCCTGACGCGACGGTGGCTACAGGTACCGTCCACATCCTTGACCATCCTGTTTCCGTATTGTTCGATTCTGGTGCTACGCATTCTTTTATATCTTTGGATTTTGTGCATCGCCTGCATGTTGATTGCCTTGTTGCTTGTGAGCCTTTTGTTGTTAAACTTCCTAGTGGGGATAGCATCGTGGGGGATCGTGAGATTAGAGATTTTCCAGTGAGTATCGCGGGAAGGGTTTGGCCTTCTAATCTGATTGTGGTAGATATTAGAGATGAGGATTTGATTCTGGGTGAGGATTGGCTGGATCGTCATGGGGCGATCATGAATTATAGAACGAGGACTGTTTCGATGTTAGCCTCTGACGGTACCGAGCATTCTTTCGTGGGACGTAAGCGGAGTAGCCAGAGACTTCTGATCAGCGCCTTGAGGGCGGTGAGACTTCTTCGAGGAGGTTGCACGGGCTATTGGTGTTATGCTTTGAGATCGGAAGAAGGGGGAGTCGAGCTCTCGTCTATTCCGGTAGTGTGTGAGTATCCTGATGTTTTTCCAGACGAGTTGTCGGGTTTACCGCCGGACCGAGAAGTTGAGTTTACCGTCGATTTAGAGCCGGGTGCAGCACCTATCTCTAAGACGCCATACCGTATGGCGCCCGCCGAGATCTTTGGAGTGAAAAGCTTGATTGGGAGAGTTGCTAGACATGGGGTATATTCGACCGAGCGCCTCACCTTGGGGCGCACCGGTCCTGTTTGTGAATAAGAAGGACGGGTCACTTCGTTTATGTATCGACTACCGAGAGTTGAACAAAGTGACCATCAAAAACAAGTATCCGCTCCCGAGGATTGATGACTTGTTTGATCAGTTGCAAGGGGCAACCGTGTTTTCGAAGATTGATTTGAGATTGGGGTATTATCAGCTCCGAGTGAAGGATACCGATGTTCCGAAGACGGCCTTTCGGACGAGATACGGACACTACGAGTTTGTGGTTATGCCTTTTGTGCTAACCAACGCACCAGCCGTGTTCATGCAGCTTATGAACAAAGTCTTTATCGAATACCTCGATAAGTGTGTAGTCGTTTTTATCGATGACATCCTGATTTACTCGATGAGTGAGGAGGAGCACGCTCGTCATTTGCATATCGTGTTAGACATTTTGAGAACTCAGCATCTTTTTGTGAAGTTCTCAAAGTGTGAGTTTTGGTTACGGGAGGTTATGTTTCTTGGTCATGTGATCTCGGCCGAGGGTGTTCGTGTGGACCCACATAAGGTAGAGGCAGTGTTGGATTGGGCGCCGCCCAAGAACGTGAAGGAGGTCCGCAGTTTTTTGGGATTAGCCGGGTATTACCGTAGATTCGTCGAGGGGTTCTCTAAGCTCGCTCGACCGCTGACTCAGTTGTTACAGAAGTCAGAGAATTTTGTGTGGACCGATGAGAGGCAGAATAGTTTCGAGGAGTTGAAGAAGCGGTTGACGACCGCTCCTGTTTTGGCTTTACCGAGTGGTAATGAGGGTTTCTCAGTTTTTAGTGATGCTTCGGGCCAAGGACTCGGATGTGTACTTATGCAGCACGGGAGGACGATCGCCTATGCTTCCCGTCAGTTGAAACCGTACGAGTTGAATTACCCTACGCACGATCTTGAGCTGGCCACAGTCGTATTTGCGTTGAAGATCTGGCGTCATTACTTGTATGGCTCGTCGTGTCAGATTTTCACCGATCACAAGAGCCTAAAGTACATTTTCACCCAGAAAGAGCTTAATATGAGACAGAGGAGGTGGTTGGAATTGATTAAGGATTACGATCTCGAGATCCTCTATCATCCGGGCAAGGCTAATGTGGTAGCAGATGCCTTGAGCCGGAAATCGGTATCGCTTCGGGCGCTTGAGTTACTTACAGCTCAGCCGGAGCTTCAGCAGGAGTTGATGAGGTTGAGTGTTGAGATTTTACCGCCAGAGAATTCCGGGCAGTTGCGTACGCTTGAGGTTTCGTCGTCGTTAGTCGACGACATTAAATCGGGACAGTTAGAGGACCCGATGTTTATTCAGCTTCGAGAGAGTGTAGGGAAGGGAAAGCCCCGGGATTCGTTATTCATGAGGACGGTGTGTTGAGGTTCCAAGGTCGGTTGTGTGTTCCGAACGACTCGGGATTGAGACAGAGTATTATGCGAGAGGCTCACGCATCACCTTACTCAGTCCATCCGGGCTCGAGTAAAATGTATAAAGATCTGAGGAAAATTTTTTGGTGGAACGACATGAAGAATGAGGTAGTTCAGTTTGTGGCTAAGTGTCTGACTTGTCAGCAAGTCAAGATTGAGCATCAGCGGCCAGCCGGGTTATTGAGACCACTTCCCGTCCCGGAGTGGAAGTGGGAGGATATCTCTATGGATTTTGTCACGGGTTTGCCGAGGACGAAGACTGGTATGAATATTGTGTGGGTGATTGTAGACCGACTGACTAAGTCGGCGCATTTTCTGGGCATCAAGGATACTTGGGGTCCAGAAAAGTTGGCTCGTATTTTTATCGCGCAGATAGTGAGACTTCATGGTACACCAAGGACCATTATTTCAGACAGAGATGGCCGATTTGTATCGCATTTTTGGCAGGCGGTACATAAGGCATTGGGGACACAGTTACGTTTGAGCACTTCGTTCCATCCCCAGACCGATGGGCAGTCCGAACGTACCATTCAGACGTTCGAGGATTTGTTACGCGCGTGTGCGTTAGACTGGAGTAGTGACTCGGAGGAGCATTTGGCCTTAATTGAGTTTACTTATAATAATAGCTCGCACGCGTCGATTAAGATGGTACCGTATGAGGCACTTTATGGCCGACGTTGCCGATCGCCGATATGTTGGGATGAGCCGTCCGATATAGTTGGCACCGAGCCAGACCTCGTGTTAGAGACGAGGGAGAAAGTTGAATTGATTAGAAAGAGAATGTTGGCTGCTCAGAGTCGACAAAAGTCTTATGCGGATGTTAGGCGTCGACCTTTGGAGTTTGCGGTGGGAGATCATGTTCTATTGAGAGTGTCTCCGACGAAGGGAGTTTTCCGTTTTGGGAAAAAGGGGAAGCTCAGCCCGAGGTATATTGGGCCTTTCGAGATATTGGAGAGAGTAGGTGAGTTGGCATACCGTTTGGCTCTACCTTCGTCGCTGAGTCATGTTCATAGCGTATTTCACGTTTCCCAGTTGAGGAAGTACGCTCCGGACCCATCCCACATTATTGATTTTGGAGATGTCGAGATCGAGAAAGACGTTACGTTTGAGGAGAGGCCCGTCAGAATTTTGGAGCGTCGCGACAAACAGTTCCTTTGGTTAAGGTGCAATGGTCGAGGCACGGAGTAGAAGAAGCGACGTGGGAGTTAGAGGAGGATATGCGTTCGAGGCATCCCGAACTTTTTGATTCTTAAGTTTCTGGACGAAACTTTATTTTAGAGGGGGAGAATGTAATATCCGTAACTTTCCATTTTTAGCAGTTTCCATTTTTGGTGTATGTCTATTTTTATCGACTCGCTTGTAACCGTTTCGACATTTCGAATCTACTTTGTTCTTGGAATTTTTCCATTTGGACGAGCTTTGATGATATTTTCACGTAATTTCATTTTATGACATGTTTTGCCGTATGAACGTTCGATTCTCGTAAAACTCGTTCGTTTTCGTTGTTTCTTAGTTTGCACAAGTTCGTATGATTGAGTTGGTCGTGTTAAGACTTTCGGTTTGTAAATCCGACGTCGTTTCGTGATTTTCGAGCACTTGGGCCATTTTTGTAAATTCCTAATAGTTTAGGGAATCTCATTTTCGTTGTCGCATTACGGACCCCCCGGTGGTCGGAATTGTATTTTCTTTCAGCGCTTAGCTCCGTCGTCTTGTATGCTTCGCGTTTATGTTCCTGGATTCTGGTCTCGTTGTGCGTTCGTGTATTGTACCCTCGACAGTAGCTTACTGCTGATGTGACATCAGCAGTACTGAACTGCTGTGTAGGTAGCGCACGCTACTCCTGTTACCTTGCGTGCGCTACCGATGTGCAGTTAGCGTACGCTAACTCCCTATTGTTAGCGTACGCTAGCGAATGGTGGCGTAGCCCTTTGGACTGCCACGGCCCGTTAGCGCGCTATATATGACAGTTAGCGTGCGCTAACTTCACAGAATATATAAGTCAGCGGGCAGTCCAGAAACAGCAATTTTATTCTTTTCTCTTCGTTTTCTTCGACGTGCGACTTCAGAGGCGATTTCCACCGGTGCTGGCCGGAGTTCTCTTCAAATTCCATCACCGTAGAGTCGTGTTAGCATATTGTCATCAACATAATCATCCTCCATCGTCCGAATTCAAGGTAATTCCTCAGGAACCCTAACTTTGACAAATTTGGGGGTTTTTCGGGATTCTAAGGTTTAGTTCCGAATTGTTCAACTATGTTACGATATTCTTTACCGATTGTGATTATTGATTGATTCTAAATCCAATTTCCTTGATTTTAATTCGCGAATTATCAGTACGGGGAGACTTTGCGTAAACCCTCGCCCGTAGCAATTGATCGTTCATTGTCGTATCATGTAATCGGGGTTATGGGTGTATTCCATTAGAGTATTGTTGTCCTTGGGACTGAACTGTGTTTATCCTTCATTTAGGAACCGTCGTTTTCCACCCGGACCGTTCGTAGTCGTGTTTCACTTCCGTTTCTTCAAGAATGTCTCAAAGGCAAGTACTTTACATTTGTTTACATGTTCTAGTATTTGAATTATGGCTGTATCGTGGTTGTTGTGGATGGTTATGTGTATGTTCACCTAGGGACGGTCCGACGGGGCCTCTAGGGATACGTATTGTCGTGAGTGTGCGTATCGTGAACTGTGGTTAGCCACCCAGGGATGTCCGACGGAGCTCTGCGGGGTACGGTGGCCGTGAGTCTCGTACCAACGGTTAACTTTGAATTGTGATTTGTTGGAGATAATGTGTTTTGTGATCGTACATCGTAAATATTCCGGAATATAAAATGTTTCTAAAATGACTTTTTGGTGCATATATTCATCTGATTAGAATGTAGTTCAAATGGATTGTACTTGCACTAGCAGTTGTCGCTAACCACTTAAATGGGGGAAATACTTTTTGTATTTCAGGTATTGATCGTGGGGACAAGCGAGCGCTCGAGCCGTATGAGGATGATGGGCAAGCATGATATTGTCCAGTGGTCGATTCTCGGTGTTTTGTTTTGTCGATTATGGTTGATGTATTGTTTTGGGATTTTTGTATTATAAAATTGGTTTAAGTACTCGAGTACTTCCCATTGGAATTGTTAATGTCGTGTTCCCGCTTTGGGAAATGGATTTAATGTCAGGTGTTAATTATCGGTTTGTATTCGTACTATGAATTGTCGTCTTATTGATGGTTGTTGTCTTTGTCGAATGTCTTGTTCGGTACGTTAGCCTGGTGGATTCCACAGTGTGGGGTCCACGGCGCTGTAATATGCCCTAAATGTCTAGGGAGTGTTACAACGAGAACCTACCGCCGCGCCAAAATACATCAGCGATGGCCAAATTGGAGAAATCAGGAAAGAATCCGCCGCCCTAGGTGGTGGAGGACAGTGAACTTGGCGTCGCAGATAATCGAAGTGGAATTTACACTGCCAGATGAGAGTCAAGGACGTGGGGGTTCACTCTGACAGTATGCGGATGCAGTTGCTTAATCACAATTGCACCACTCTGGCCGAGTTCATCGAGAAAGCTCTTACCTATGAGCTTACTGCTAAGGAGATTGCTAAGCAGCAACCTGCATATGCTAGCAAGAAGTCCAAGAATCGTAATCAGTCTGAAGGTAGTCAGACAACCTTCAAGAAACCTCGTGCGGGCTCTACTTTTTCTGAGCGACCTCCTGCGACGCCTAAACCCGCGGAATCTCAGTCACGAGTGGCCAGTTCGGCCATCACCTATTTCAACTGTGGGGAACTTGATCATGTCAGCACCAAGTGTCCGAGGCAGACTATCACCTGCCATAACTGTGGGATCGCTGGGCATAAGGCCCGTTTTTGCCGAAGGGACTCCAAACCTACTCCGGCGTCATCTCAGGCCCGGCGATCACTGTTCATAATCGAGCCACTCGGTCGCGTCGTTCAAGGCAGCGAGAGCGGACAAAGGCGAGCGAAGAGCTATCGAGGCAGGAGCGTCGGTTCGAGGCAGCAAGCCCGAATTTATGAGATGAAGAAGACAAGCGATCAGAGGCCCGGATGATAGGGGTGAGCGGAAAAACCGACAAAACCGATAATACCGAAAATCCGAAAAAGCAAGAAAAGCCAGACGATAAGATATTGGTATGGTGCAGTTCTTAAAATTTTGAAAACCGAATTATGCGGTTCGGTTTGTTTTAGATATGGATCCCGACTTTAAAAACCGAACCGAACCGATAAAGCAGATGACTATTCTCAGACTTTGTTTTTCTTTGTGCGAGTTGTTATGAATTGATGTACTGTCTTTGAGGAGGAAATTCAAGACTTTTGTTTAATCTGATATTGGACTTTTTGAATCCTTAATTATTATCATGTTATTGAAGTAGATTTTATTTTTATTCAAGCTTTGAAGTGGATTAATTATGTATAAATCCTTCTATTTGAACTTACAATTGTCTGATTTAGCCCAAGTAGTTCAATTTGGGCCTAGTGCAAGCCCAACTTAAGTGACCCATTTAATCAGCCCATTGACACCGAACCGCTACCGAACCGACACCGAAACCGATCACACTGAGCCGATTTAAAACCGAATCATTTCGGTACTCAAATGCTAGATACCGATAAGATACGGTTCGGTATCGGTTTTAGCTAGAAACCGTACCAAACCGAACCGAGCTCACCCCTACCGGATGATCTCAGGTACACTCGATATTCTATCTCAACCTGTGTGTACCCTTTTTGATACTGGTGCATCGCATTCATTCATTTCCGAGTCATGTTTGAGTAGACTACGTCTGGGTAGTGCTACTAGTTGTGAGCCTTATGTCATTGGTCTACCTGACGGTAGGAGAATTATCGGGAATTGTGAGATTCAGAATTATCCGATTCAGCTTCATGGCCGTGTATGGCTAGCAGACCTAATTGTGGTAGATTTGCCGAGAGACGACGTCATCTTGGATATTGATTGGATAGATCGTCACGATGCCATCATTAGTGTCCGTAAGCGTATGGTCACTATCATTTCAGACGATGGGGTCGAATGTGTTTTTCAGGGAGGTAATTCCAGTTGTTCCGGGAGAGTCATCAACTTGATGAAAGCCGTGAAATTACTCAGTCAGGGGTGTATTGGTTATTGGTGCTATATGACCAAAACCGAGAAATCACCAATAATGTTGACGGATATTCCGGTAGTGAGAGAATATGCCGATGTTTTTCCAGACGAGTTACCTAGTTTGCCTCCACAGAGAGATGTGGAATTCACGATTGAGTTGGAGCCCGGTACGTCCCCGATATCGAAGGCACCCCGACCGAAATGCAGGAGTTGAAGAACCAACTTGAGGAGTTGTTCGAGAAAGGTTATATCCGATCGAGTGCGTCCCCGTGGGATCACCAGTGTTGTTTATCAAGAAGAATGATGGTTCGTTTCGCTTGTGTATTGATTATCAGGAGTTGAACAGGGTGACGATCAAGAATAAGTATCATCTACCCCGTATCGATGATCTCTTAGATCAACTTCAGGGAGCTTCAATATTTTCCAAGATCGACTTGAGATCTAGATACCATCAGTTGCGAATTCGAGAGTCGGATATCGCGAGGACGGCGTTTCGAACGCATTATGGTCATTATGAGTTCGTAGTAATGCCGTTTGGGTTGACTAATGCACCTGCGGTGTTGATGGACTTAATGAATCGAGTCTTCATCGATTATCTGGATCAGTTCGTAGTTGCCTTCATTAATGACATTTTGATTTACTCTCGTGACCGGGAGGAGCACGAGTTTCACCTTCATCAGGTTCTCGACGTGTTGAGACGAGAGCAACTCTATGGAAAGTTTTCCAAATGTGAATTCTGGATGTCCGAAGTGACGTTTCTCGGGCATGTAATTTCATCAGACGGTGTGCGGGTTGATCCTCAGAAGACGTAGGCTATCCGAGATTGGCTACCTCCGAAGAATGTTAAGGAAATCCGAAGCTTTTTCGGATTATCCGGTTATTATCGGCGGTTTGTGGAAGGATTTTCTAAAATCGCTCAACCAATGACAAACCTTTTGCGAAAGGATAAGAAATACACGTGGTCCGACGCATGTCAGCGGAGTTTTGAAGAACTCAAGAGCCGGTTAATTTCAGCACCTGTCCCTTCCTTACCACAAGGGACGGAAGGATTTGTGGTTTATAGTGACGCGTCCGGACACGGTCTCGGATGTGTATTAATGTAGAATGGGAAGGTTATTGCCTATGCTTCACGGCAATTGAGACCTTACGAGGTTAATTATCCAACCCACGACCTGGAGCTAGCATCCGTGGTTTTCGCGTTGAAGATTTGGCGTCATTACCTTTATGGCGTCACCTGTCAGATATTCACCGATCACAAGAGTTTGAAGTATATATTTATAGTGTTTTGGGTATCGAAACACTATAAATTAGTTAATAAGCCCAAAAATGCCCCACTTGTAATTGTGTCTCGAAAAAAATTCGGGATGTTGTCCCGAAACCCAATCAACTTAAATTTGTTGAGTCAATTTTGCCTCATACTTCCGCCGGAACTTCCCAATAAAAATTTTTATATCTGCGTCAGCCATCTCGATTACCAACTTAATTAAAATAATTTCAAGTTGATTTTCGAACTGAACTTGCTATTTAAAATTATATCGAATAATATTAGACTCCACACGAAATTATATCCAGTTCGAAACTTTCTTACCACTCGACTCGACGCGATCCAGTTCCATAGTAACTGTATGCAGATTTGGTGTATAGATGGACGTCAAATGTCATATTTTCTTAAAAGGAAAAGAAAAGTAAAGATATGATAATTGAGTGGTGAATCTGGTGATACATAGCGATGCCGAGACCATGCGCAACATATTTTCTAGAGATGTGTTGTTTATATTTTTGGTTGACCGTGTCAAGTCTTGCATTTGGGATAACAAAGGTTTAAAAAATTCATTGTCATACGACCCGATACATGCGTGTAAGTCGTATAAGTAGTATCGATGAATTCATAGTGAAGATTAATAGATAAAACATACTATTGGTAAGTGTTTGGTGAAGATTAAAGAATAAAATATGTTTATTTGATGTGACCGAAAGTATTGAACGAAGGAAAAATAACTCATAGATACAAGGAGAACGAGTCATTCTCCCGGAGACACAATTACTTTTACTTTTTGGCTCCAAACACAACTCCGAGATCCCTATATCTGCGGAGCCCCAAGCCCAAATCGACGTCCGCAGTGAAAACACATTGGAGAAAATGGATTTTCCGACACCACAAGGGTTACTTGTCGTAAATTCACAAGGAATTTTGAATTAATGGCACTGGCTAGATTGATCGGATGGTCCGGAGACAATGAGGAAAGGTCTGCGATCTGGAGAGACGAAGAGAAGCCACGTGATGTCGACCGCCAAAAAAAAAAAAGTCACCCGATCTTAAAAGTCATCCCAGTTGCTTTGGTTTGTAAGATTCATTTCCACTTTACAACACTAGTTTATTATATTAAGGTTTTGGTTTGTAATATATTTAAATATTAGACAATGAGGAAAGGTCTGCGATCTGGAGAGACGAAGAGAAGCCACGTGATGTCGACCGCAAAAAAAAAAAAAAAAAAAGTCACCCGATCTTAAAAGTCATCCCAGTTGCTTTGGTTTGTAAGATTCATTTCCACTTTACAACACTAGTTTATTATATTAAGGTTTTGGTTTGTAATATATTTAAATATTATTAATATATTATCTAATTGACTCCATGATAATGTTTTCTGATCTGAAGATGAAGAATCAGCTTTATAGTTAGTATCCCATTTATGAAGTAAACCCCATTTCAATGAGGACACTTTTCAAACTCCATGAATTAATTAGCCTCCCAAGCCACATGCTAATTTGCTTGCAAACTTTGTCTAATGTTACTTGAACGCAACAAGCACACATTTCGTTATTAATGGCTTCTTTGACAGTTGCTGAATGATTTAATAGAGAATGGTTGAGAGGGCAGAATAGTTGAGAGATTTTGTATGGTTGAGTGCAGAATGAAATTTGGTTGTTTGATAACTTTTCTGAATGGTAACTCTGAATGGTAACAAATTACCATTTTACCCTTCTGTACAAAAGTAGCGATTAAAAATCCCATTTTTTCCTCCCCTTGCGTACCAAAACCTCTCCTTTTTATAAATAAAAATCCTAATTTTTATAAATAAAAAATCCTAATTTTTATAAATAATTGTGTATAATATTTTTAAATTTAATTTATTTAAAATAATAATAATAATAATAATAATTAATAGTATTATGTATAATATTTTTAAATTTAATTCATTTAAAATAATAATAATAATAATTATTATTATTATGTATAATATTTTTAAATTTAATTCATTTAAAATAATAATAATAATAATAATAATAATAATTATGTATAATATTTTTTAATTTAATTCATTTAGGAAATTATAATAATAATTATGTATAATAGTTTTTTATTTAAATTCATTTAAAAAATAATAATAATAACTATGAATAATAATTCTTAATTTAAGAGGAGGGGTAAATCTGGAAATTGTTTGCCTCTGAATGGTTGAGAGAGAGTATGGATCTTGTGGTTGAATCTCTTTGGCAATTTAAGAGGTAAAAATTTTTCTTAAACGATCGTGGCGCTCTGGCGGATTCGGATGTAGAACTTAATAGTTACATTAAGAGCCAAACAAACGGCCCCTAAGACGGATTAACTAAAAATGCTTAATTTTTTGGGAACAAATGAAGACAACCCCAATAATTAATTATTTATGAATTTTTTTTCTACTAAAAAGATATTGATAAAAAAATCGAGAGAATAATGAGATTTTTTTTAAAGTATAACTGAATACATCTCGGAAGAAAACGATTTAGTACAACAGCACTCATGTGTTTTACTGATTTTGTATTTTGAGTGTTATTTTTGCCGGATTATGTTGCGGTCTTTCATATTATTTTTATGTAATTCTAGGGTTTTATTGGTATGTTTTGGGGTCATTTTAGATTTTTGGGCATGTTTTGGAATTTTTGTACAATTTTTAGTAAACAGACGGATGTCAGATCAAGTCGGACACGTAGAGCGAGTCACCATACACACTACAGAATTTATAAATGAGTTGTGCTACACACCCCGAAATTGGTCTCAACATATGTTGCTCGGCGATCGCCTCTGCTGTATTATAATAAGCGGGCGATCGTTTTTAGCACATGGGTTGGTCTCCTTAAGGCCCGCAGGAGTTGCTGGCTGCCAAAAGTGCGAACCAATGAGAGGCCAACACGCGTTCGTGTCGCTGTCCTGGGAGGCCCCACTTAGGACCTTTCGGCGGGTCTGTCGGTAGGTGAGGCCGTCCTTATCACTGACAGCTGCATGTGGGTTGGAGTCAACGATCTTCTGCGGCGCCTTTTGTGGATCTGCACATGGGCGTTTGTTTCGTGAACCAGCCTTCGTAGACTTTGACGGACGATGGCCTTGTTCATGGCACAGGTCTGGGTCGGGCACCAGAGTCGATCGCTAGGTGCCAAAAGGCGATCGCCTTGAGAGTCGATCGCTAGATGCTTGAAGGTGGACATTTATCTTCGTTTAGGCGAGTTCGCCGTAGCTCCTTTGGTTGTGGACTCGGTCGCTCGACCTTGTTATCGATCGTCGTCGAGGCGTATAAATCGCCGCACAACATAGGCACCGAATCCCAACAGTAAAGACCTCACGTTAACGTACGTAACCTTTGGGAATTAACGTACGTAAGCTCATATGTTTAACGTACGTTATGGCTTATATACTTAGCCATTTACACTGATCCTGCTCGTCGTCTCAATATACCGAATACGTATACACGACACACTATAACCTCAAATGCAATTGTCGACCAAGTACGACAATTATACCAATACAGATGTCTCAGTCCTTCATTTATTTTATCCATACTGTCCAGATTCCACGCTGTACAACATAACTCGGATAAAATAACATTAAACAATAGTAGTAGAAATTCCGGATATTACATACTACACCACTTAAAATAAGTTTCGTCCTCGAAACTTGCAATCCGTCATAAAAAAACAGTTCAACCAAAATATCCCGAAACCATCACGACAACGATCAATCATCATCATTAACGAATAACCAAAACAGCGTACTTACAAATGCGCCAAGTCGATGATCTCCTGTGAGACTAGCAAATGACTCCACTGTAAAGCTTAAATACGCTTACAGTCACAATTCCATGAGTCTCAAAAAAATATATCATCTCCGGAGGAAAATAATCTATCCGTGTCAAATCTTGTCTGCCTGATTACACAATCAAGTCCCAATCCTGCTAAAACGAGTAATACACGATACATCTGTGAAACAGCTGCCCAACACAATGGCAACAAATCCCGAAACATCGACACAAAATCCGAACGCTCAGATGATCACCAACAATGACCAACCAATAAATTAACCGAGAATATCATCGACATGATAAACTCTAATACGGCCAACCAAAGGTCAATACACAACCGAAAATATCATCAACTTGATAAACTCTAGTATTACTAACGAACGATCAGCAATAACCGAGAATACCCTCACCCGGTAAGCTCCAACACGATCAACACAGAACCACAAAAACAGATATATGAAAGAACAAAATTCTCAAAACATTAAACAAACCTCATACAGTGGATCTCAATGAAACACAACCCACTGTTGAACATACCCCTTAGGCGTATGAACAACCAGTCACAATCCGTCGAACACATCCAATCATACTCCAATCAATATGGCTCAAAAGTCAAAAATTGCTATAGAAAATCCACGCTACTACCACACCAATAGAGTCACACAGCACCTATGCCCCGATTCTACCAAATCCAGAGTTCCAAATTCATATTCTGTACCGAATCTACATCACGTGGCATATTTCTCTTATCGGCTCAACCAACCGGTCATCCCTGGATAACCAAACTACCATACTGAAGTTCGAATCCCTTTTCATCGTATCATCGATATGATATCCAGTTCGTGAGTCTCGCTCAGAACTTCACCACGATATGCATTATGTACTATGTCGGTACGTATACCAATCACATTTTCAAAACCAGTTTCCAAATCATACAATATTGTCAATAAAATCCATTTCCGAAAGTTTTTTCAAGAATTTCAAAACTCAAAACATAAATTTTAGTAAGACCACAAAATCAATTTTCGAAAAGTTAAACCGGCTCGCTTATTGCAAGTATTCGATAACTATTTTCTTCGAATCTACACGATTTCGAAGTTTTTAAAATGAAAACTATCCAAATGATTGACCACATCCATACTCCTGTATACCAGTTCGGCTCGTTGTTCGCTATATTTTTAAACAATACGCAAGTGTACGGAGTAAGTGTAGAAAGCGGCGAGCAAGGTCGTATTCCACAGAGACTAAATATTCCTATTATGTTGAGTACTAGATTATAATGATTCTTGTTTTATCTAGACGATCGAAAGTTGAATGGATGGTTAACGAAATAAAATAAAATGATGACAATAAAAGAAAATATTCGAATTAAAGAGAATTTAAAGAGTTTAGAAAGATAGATTCCAAGGCTAGGTTTCCGTTGATTACTAAGTTTAGTCGGGATTGGTTCCAAAAGTTCTAAGTGCGTTTCCAAAATGATAATCACAATAATATTCTAAAATCCCTCTCGAGATGCATTAAACAACCTATAACAACGTCTCCGTTTACTATAAATTATCTAACTCCAAAATGTTCATAAGCTTTAAATATCATCATAGCTTATCACCGATTTCTCAATCTCGTAATTTACTACGTTAAATACTCGAAACCTATTAATGCCCTCTTCTCTCGAATTATGAGCAATTAAGTTAAACATGTAAAAACATTGATCAAGTGTTCTAACATGAATTAAAACCAAGTATTTGATAAAGAAAACACACTAGATATATATAATCATCAATCCCTCAAAAACAACATGAATCAACGTACTCCCATGCCTGGAATCTACAAGTTTAGCCGGATATGGTAATGAAGGAAATCTCAATAAATATTATGTTTATCATGTTCATGCTAAATAAAATAACAAAAATAAGTAAAAGATAGGGAGAAGATAAAACTCGAATGGTGTCTTGAGTGGATGTAGGATCAAGCCTTCAAAATGTTCTTCAAGAGTTCTTTATTTTCTTCCTCCAAGTCTCCTTCTTTTGGTAGGTTTCTTCTTTAATCTTGTGTTTTTCTTTCCTCACCAACTCTCCAAGACTCTCTAAATCAAGATATGGCTTCAAAAGTATAGTCCACGGCCTTTTATCAAGCCAAAAATGCCAAGAAATTCCATTCAGACCATGTAAAATGTCAAAAAAATGGACTTGCACCGAAAAGTAACACGGCCCGTGTCATACTGTCCCAGAAAATGCAAAAACTCTATGGACAGCAGACCCGGCCGTGTCCCGTGACACGGCACGTGTGCAGTCTGGACTGTGAAGCCGTGGTCTAGAAGCCATATCTCCCTCAATACACCTCGGAATTTAGCGTATAATATACCGTTGCGAAGATGATTTCATGAGGAATCCATACATATATAGAACACATCCTGATTCGAAGTAATGAATCTGGAAATTAGAAAATACAACAGGTAGTGCTTCAATCTTCATCGTTTTAGGCCTCGTTCTCTCGTTTCCGCATTGCTTGATATGTATTGAGGATTGAGACTTCGTTCTTGCTTGATAATATCCTTAAAACGCCTATAAAATCAAATAAAATGTACCCAAGTGTGATCGAGTCCAACAAACACAATATGAGTACAAACGACACAATTCTACACATTTTAGGATCTTAAAATCCGGAAAAACCTTATAAAAATATGTGTAAAAATGAGTGTTATTACTCGTCACTAATTCCACTGATATTCCATCGGAAAACCACATGATAGAGTTCCAAAATTTCAATATATAGACTCCGATAAAACTCCTTTTCCACATATGACTCGCAACGTCGACCATTAACCCATCTTGGATCACCTCAACTCTGCTATGACAAAACATTGAATAATCGACAAATAAAACACAACGAAAGACTACCCTAGAAGTTTCATTTGAACAAATAAATCAAAACCCTGCAAGGTAGTAATAAAATAGATAAATGATTAGTAAGGTGTTTTACAAATCTCGGGAGTTTTTTTGAAAACAGAAAGCCTTTTAGAAACATTAGGGTCTCAGCCCAATCCCATTCCACATTACAAGAAGTTTATAAAGTAGAAAACCCTTTTGGACCCCAAGTCCTGAGTTATAAAACTATTTTAAAATCGATTGGGTCTCAGCCCAAAAATCATTTTCCGTGAAACATTCATTTTGAAAAGTATCATTTTCAAATGCTCAAAAACAGTTCATATATCTCAAAATGAATTAACATGACTACATGTTCTCCTCATCAATCCACAATCTTTCTCCCGAATACACAACTCTGTTCCAAAATTTAACCGACATATTGATTTCCAAAATCATAGCTTCTTAAGATCATCAATACTGTCTCAACTCTGTCACCTCATACTGTGACGCATAATATCTTTCTGAATCTCAAAGCATATCAACTTAGAACGACAATAAATCTCAATAAAATTCAAAAATCCAAATACTTACAGATCGTGAAGCCGACGATTCCCCGTGATACTGGCACATGTCTCGACTCAAGAAAATACTCGATACCGATAATTTCAAAACACACATTTTGCAAACTCAGTTCAACTCGAGAACACAACACATCTCTATCCGAAGAAACACGTTAATACCATTTGAAAAAGTTTACAACAACCCCATCACCACACTGGTAAATCACATAACGCACAAGTCCGAGTGAACAAAAAGAACCCAGAGCTCTAATATTCGTCAATCGACAACTCGAATGACGTGATAAAAACACGACTCGACTCGACCCGACTGCCTAGGTTTTCTCAACCTAATCTCTGATACCATATTCTGTAACACCCCATAGTCATCCAGGAATATTACAGCGTCGTGGGCCCCGAGACATAACCCACAAGGCTAAAAGACATTTTAGTAAACATTAACAAAGGCCCAAGAGTCTAACGACGGTACTATATTTTAAAAACATTCGAAGACTATATAAAATCCATTTCTGAAAACCGTCGTAAAAACTCACTTAAAACTACAAGGCCCGAAATGCCAAAACTCAACAGTTTAAAAACATACGTTAAGCTATCGCTTACACGTACCGATAAAATAGTTTAGAAAACGATTTCCAAAGCAACTCAAGTTGCCAAAAACAAAAAGGACATTTAAGAATACTCACGCAGCGGAAAGGACAAACAATTAAAAATACTCTAGCAGCGGAATACAACATATAATCATAATACTCGATTCACAAACACATGTCATAGCCAGTATCCTCCGGGAAGCTCATCTCTTCACGACCGCTATAAGCTTGATATCCCAAGAACCTAAAAATAAAACCCACGAAGGGAAGGAAACATTGTTTCTTCTCATGAAGAAATGAAAGACCGAACCCCATTTTATAATCTGCACCACTCATTAGGTACGTTATCAACCACCATTAACGTACGTAATGCTACCTAACGTACGCTAAATGTCCTTCATAGCGTACGTAACATCATTCCAGAACTCACTGCCTCGTTTCGTTCACTCGCTTACGTACGTAATGCATAGGCCATATCGTACGTAATACATACGTTGACTTGCTACAGTAAATGTCCATTTAACATACGTAATACACTACTCATAGCATACGTTATCGAGGAGTTGACTCGCCCATGCACGTTCTGCGCCGAAAGCTGCCGACCACGGGCCCACCTGTCGGTCATAGTCTGATCCTGTCCGATTCTCTTCATAACGTACGTTTTGTACACTACGTAACGTACGTTACGTCTGTGTCTTAGCGTACATAAGCTCTATGCTTAATGTACGCTACGCTTGACAAAGTCCTCTCTGATCAGCCAACTATATCTCACCTGATACTTTAACGTATGTAAAGACCTCAGTTAACGTACGTAACCTTTGGGAATTAACGTACGTAAGCTCATATGCTTAACGTACGTTATGGCTTCTATACTTAGCCATTTACACTGATCCTGCTCGTCGTCTCAATATACCGAATACGTATACACGACACACTATATCCTCAAATGCAATTGTCGACCAAGTACGACAATTATACCAATACAGATGTCTCAGTCCTTCATTTATTTTATCCATACTGTACAGATTCCACGCTGTACAACATAACTCGGATAAAATAATATTAAACAATAGTAGTAGAAATTCCGGATATTACACAACTCATCTAAACAGACCCAAAAAGCTTCCTTAACAAGCACACCCAAACCAACATGTTGAGTACCAAATCGGATATTTGCGCCGTTTTATGCGGAAGCGTAAATAAATTGCGGAAAATAAATCACACAAGGATTTATAGAGGTTCGGATATTAACGAAGCCTACGTCCTCTCTCGATGTATCTTTTTCTTAGGATTAAGATCAAAACCTCTACGCCTCTCTTCTATCAGTCGAGGGATTACCGTTACAAGCTCGTCTTCTATCGGTCCGAGTAAAACCGTTTTTCCTTTTCTATTGGATAAGGAAACAACCACTCTAGCTTTCTATGGGTACTAGATAAACCTCACTTAGATATCGATTGCGATTCTAACAATGCCGGATACTTGATCCTAATAACACCGAATCCAATCGTATCTTTTCTTTTACCACTCGTGTATAATGTTGAATGTATAAACACTCAAACTAACAATATAAGCTCAATATTACAACAACAATGTAAGTATATGATTCTCAGATGAATATCTCGTTTGCTTGAAGTTGTTGTACTCAAACAATACCATAGGGATGGTATTTATAGGCAATTTCCACAAACTAGCCATTGCTGGCTGTTTTGACTTGCTAGCGTGCGCTAGCCTTCTTTTGTAGCGTGCGCTAGATCTTTCCAGTTTCAGTCCAGTAGCTTCGTTTCTTCTTTAGCGTACGTTATGCCTTCTGCCTTACGTACGTAACCATCTTGTATTAGCGTGCGTTAATAGTACATTGTAGCGTGCGCTAGTACAATATATCCGTTGCATGGATTGTCAAAGTATCCGTTTGATATGCTGACTTTGACTTACTTTTCCCAACGTTCGGATTGACTTGATTCAAACATCTTAGCGTGCGCTAATCATACTTTGTAGCGTGCGCTAATGCTGTCTTCATTGCTTACGTTATTCTGTGTTTGAATTCATTCACAACGGTAACAAGGCTTCGATAGCGTGCGTTAATGATAACGTGTAGCGTGCGCTATCCATCAGCTGACTTCACTGCAGCTTACTTCGAAACTTGGCTGGAATGCAGATTACTCCTCGTTAGCGTGCGCTAACATATATGCCTTAGCGTGCGCTAATGCAGTCCAGATTGCAACTTTTTGCGTCTTCGTCTGCTTCGTCGTTTTGCTTCGCCTCGATGTTGTTTTGTTGTTTAGCAACTTTAATCATCAAAACACAAATAAAATAATGTGTGGAATAAATATTCCAACAATCTCCCCCTTTTTGATGATTACAAAACAACCCTTGAATTGGATAATCTGTAAAAAATAATATATGTATATTTATACGAATCAAAGTTTTCGGCTTTGATCGTTTCGTTAGTTTCTCCAATTCTCTTTTCTTTTCGACATCTCCTTTATTTTTCAACTCCGTCGTTTTTCATTTTTCAATTTTTCAACTCCCCCTATTTGTATGCTTTTCTTTTCTTTTCGACTTCTTCGATTTTTCTCATTTTTATCTCAATTCATCTCCTTCTCCCCCTTTTTGTCTTCATCAAAAAGTAAAAAAATATAAAGGATACCAAATGAAATATAAATATGCATGATACCAATTTATGCATTAATAAGGGTATAAACTCCCCCTGAAAATATTATCTCCCCCTTTATTTTTAAAATATCAATTTAATTTTTGGGGATCCAAACGATAGTTGGTTTTTCTTTTGAAACATAGACGATGTTTGAAACGTTTGTTCCTTTAGGAACCCAAATCTTTTTAATTTTTATCGTCCGGCGTGGGCTTTTACATTTAGAAATATGATGCCCAATTTTCAAACATTTTTCACATCGGGGTATTTTGAAATTGACGGATTCGTTTTTCGAACGCGGTTTGAATCCTAACCCCTCTTTATTTAAAGTATATTTTTGAACACATAACATTTGTTCAAATTTATCATTGCCGCACGAGAATTTCTTTGTCAAAATTTTTAGTTCATCTTGAACTTTTAAAAGATCATTCTTTAAAATATTCTCATTTTCAATGCATTTTGAATGATCGATTTCGACAAATTTTCCTTTTTCAAGTATTTTAGAATTTTCAATTTCCAAAGTTTTATATTTAGACTTGAGGGATTTAATTTCATTTAAAGCATTTTGATAGTCCGTATGTAATAATTCGAATGCTTCAAAGAGTTCGTCGTAGGAGTTACTTACTTGGCTTTCGACGTCGCTATCGTCGAATGAACTCCGGGCCATGAGTCAAGATTATTTTGTTCAAGAAAATCTTCATCGGGATCTTCGTCGCTCCATGTTGCGATTAGAACCTCCTTTTGCTTTACTCGACAGTTCTTAGCAAAGTGGCCTGGTTTGCCACATAGTCGACAAGTGTTGTCGAATTTCTTAGGTTCGCCCGCTTGAATGTCCTTCTTCCTCCGGTTTAATAAGTGTTGGAACTTATTAATATTTTTGGCATAATATGCCGATTCTTCGTCGCTTTCGTCCACCGGGGTTTCTTCTTTCTTTTTCGACATTTTAGCCTTGAAGGCTATCGACCTCTCCTTCGGTTTCGGTTTGGCATTCCGAGATTTTAGAACAATCTCGTAGTTGATAAGAGAACCAACGAGAGCACTAAAATCGAGAGTGTTTAAATCTTTAGATTCCATAAATGTCGTAACCGTACCGTCCCATTCTCGAGGTAGTGATCGGAGAATTTTCTTTACTTTCTCACTACTCGAAAGTGGTTTTCCGAAACATGCTAATCCATTGGTGATGACCGAAAATCGGTCAAGCATAATCGAGATGGATTCGTCGTCCTTCATTTGGAATAATTCATAATCGTGAAGGAGCATGTTTATCTTCGTCTCCTTGACTTGAGACGTACCTTCGTGTGTTACCTCAAGCATTTTTCAGATTTCTTTGGCACTATCACACGATGATATCCGGTTGTGTTCTTCCGGATTTAAGGCACAATAGAGGAGTTGAGTTGCCTTACAATTGTAGTGGTCGTTTTTCCAATCGGAATCGTCATATTCTTCGAAAGTTTTGAGCGTACCGTTGGAATTTGTCGGAATTTTCGGACCAAGGCATATTACCTTCCATAATTCGATATCGTAAGCTCGATATTACAACAACAATGTAAGTATATGATTCTCAGATGAATATCTCGTTTGCTTGAAGTTGTTGTACTCAAACAATACCATAGGGATGGTATTTATAGGCAATTTCCACAAACTAGCCGTTGCTGGCTGTTTTGACTTGCTAGCGTGCGCTAGCCTTCTTTTGTAGCGTGCGCTAGATCTTTCCAGTTTCAGTCCAGTAGCTTCGTTTCTTCTTTAGCGTACGTTATGCCTTCTGCCTTACGTACGTAACCATCTTGTATTAGCGTGCGTTAATAGTACATTGTAGCGTGCGCTAATACAATATATCCGTTGCATGGATTGTCAAAGTATCCGTTTGATATGCTGACTTTGACTTACTTTTCCCAACGTTCGGATTGACTTGATTCAAACATCTTAGCGTGCGCTAATCATACTTTGTAGCGTGCGCTAATGCTGTCTTCATTGCTTACGTTATTCTGTGTTTGAATTCATTCACAACGGTAACAAGGCTTCGATAGCGTGCGTTAATGATAACGTGTAGCTAGAGGTGTTCAAAACCGGATATCCGGACTTTCGGATATCCGAAAATTCGGATATCCGAAAATTCGGATAGTAGATTTTGATATCCGATATCCGTATCCGAAATTTCGGATATCCGAAATTTCGGATACGGATATCGGATATCCGAATATCCGGAAAAAAATAAAAATTTTATTCGGATATCCTTATATCCGAAAAAAATATTCGGATTTGGATATCGGATATCCGAATATCCGAAAAAAACTTCGGATATGGATATCGGATATCCGAATATCCGAATATTTTTAATTATTTAAAATATAAAAAAATAAAAATTTTAGGATTTTTCGGATATTTCGGATATCCGAATATCCGATTTTTCTGAAAACTACTATCCGATATCCGAATCCGAACTTCCGGATATCCGAACTTCGGATATCCGAATTATCGGATATCCGGAACTTCGGATTTTCGAATATTTCGGATCGGATATCGGATATCGGATATTTTTGAACACCCCTACGTGTAGCGTGCGCTATCCATCAGCTGACTTCACTGCAGCTTACTTCGAAACTTGGCTGGAATGCAGATTACTCCTCGTTAGCGTGCGCTAACATATATGCCTTAGCGTGCGCTAATGCAGCCTCTGCTTCGTCGTTTTGCTTCGCCTCGATGTTGTTTTGTTGTTTAGCAACTTTAATCATCAAAACACAAATAAAATAATGTGTGGAATAAATATCCCAACACAACATGAGGGGCATACGCACAAACCACGTTAACCACCTTCTCCCCAACCACCACTCTAACGGACATAATCATATCGTTACACCTCTTCACTTCCACGACGTTATCCTTTAGCTCCTTTGACAAAAGAATACCCACAACATTATTCGAGTTAGCAAGTCCAGAATACCACAATTTATACCCGTTCGCCTCCCTGGACTGCGCCCCCTTTCACCTAGTCTCCTGAATACAAGCCACATCAACCCTTATCTTACCCAAAACATCCACGAGCTCCAAAAGCTTACCCGTCAAGGTACCCAAATTCCAACTACCGACCCGCAAATAGCGCGACATCGACCAACACAAAACACAGCCGCACAACGAAAAATAAAATGTGGTAGTGCACAAAAAATAAAATATGATGAGAATGTAAAGACAATTATAAGCGGGCAAACCACAGAGAAATCACAGTAAATAATAGATTTATGGATGACAAAAATGAAATTAAACGAAAAAGTACAATGATACTGTAATATCCGGATAATTGTTGGGTATTTTCATCTGTATTTGAACCCTGGATTACCTGAATTAGTGCTATCAATGATCGAAGTACGGTCGTTTCCGTATTCGTATCCTCATGCATGATAATATCAATTTTTAATCCTTCACATGCAACTACATCGTAACGCACGCTAACAGGTAAGCGTAACGTACGTTACGAACTGGATATAGCGTACGCTACGAGCTAGACGTAGCGTACGTAAGGAGGTCAATAATTGAGCAATCGGCCGGCACATGGGTACCGGTGGTGGTGGGGCTCGGGAAGATTCCCGCGGATGAATCTGGACAGTTTTGGGGTCAACGGGTGTTAACGTACGCTAAGGCTTGTAACTAGCGACGCTAATATGTGTAGCTTACGACGTAATGCATAGGGTGTAACGTACGTAAGCTAGTACAAAACGAGACAGTAAGCTATCAGTGAACGATAGCGTACGCTAAGATCGAATTGTAGCGTGCGCTAAGCCTATTACGTACGTAAATGGCTAAGGCTAACGTACGTAAAGCTCAAGATATTATATATATGGACAACACCCCATTTCGTTTCTCTTCGTCCCTTTCACTTGTAATTCGTTTTCTTTCATTTCTTGAGGGTCTCCAGCCCTTTAAAACACATATAGAACACGTAGCCTCGATCATTAAGTTACAAAACATCTTGGATTGACATTCAAGCAATCGGAATTGGATGCTACCTCTTGCCTCTGCGTTTCTTTCATATTAAGGTATGTTAATGTTACCTCAACCTTGAATTCGTGTTCTTAAGGATGTTATGAACATACCACCGGGATTATTAGGCTCCATAGATGATTCTTATCCGAACACCATGTTTTTGGAAGTTGGAATGTTCATGCTTTACTTACCCGAGTTAAGAACGTTATAGTCCGATTCTTATTATGATGATCAAGTAAGGTAAAATTCTGAGATTAATAAACCGTATTGTATGGTGTTTCCATAATGATCATAGACTTAATGTTGGTAACAACCTCGATTTTCCGAACTACCTTTGAAGATCTATAATCAATATTTGGAGTGAGTCTTATGATGAGAGGATTAACCGAAATTCGTAGACATCAACACCATAGGGTTATTCTGATTCACATGAGTATGATATGTGTGAATATAACGTACGTTAAGCTCTATGCATTACGTACGTTATACCCTCAGGCAAGGCAGTCGTCTGAACTGGGTAGAACTGTCCAATGCATGCTTAGCGTGCGCTAATCCTTGTAGCTTACGTGCGCTAACGTGCAGACGTAACGTACGTTACGTATGTGTGTAACGTACGTTACGAAGAGAACAGTTAGTGTTCGGCCATCTCTTTATGCTTTTCCTCGTGTGATTGATTGTTTATTTAATGATAGGATATTAAGGACGAATTTCCTACGATAATCCAGTGTTGAGCCTCTCCGATCGTCGTTTTCGTTGGAGTTCTGGATTGTTCCAATCAACTGTATTTCCAGAGCATTCGCGAGAGATTACCAAGGCAAGTACCTTGATATACGAATTATAATTACGTGAAATCATTGTTGCTGAAGAGTATGAATCATGTTATGAATATCTGTATTTATATTATATATATGTAGATAGATATGTGTGGATATATGTATAGATATATGTGTATGTATATAAATATACATATAGAGATAAATGTTGGGTGATTCATACCAATATTAGTCGACGTATGCAACTTAGACTAAAGTACGAATGATGTTTATAGAGGTAATATGGTAATGTTTGTATTTTCGGTTGAGTTACGATATAAATATAATTATGTAGTATTGATCGATAGTGTTGAAGGCCTAATGTGCTAAGTCTTGATGAATAACGTGCGAGTTATTGTTTATTTTGCGTAGTTGTGTATTGGCGAATAGATTATGTGAATTGAGGAACTGATTTGATAATTGTTGCAACGGTTGACTGTGTGCTTGGTATTTGTAATAATGTGAATACTTGTTATGAGAGACGTCATATCCGGGTACCTCTGAGGGCGGGGCGTGCACTCCGGCCTGATGTACGCTGCAATGAGCGGCTCCATATGATTGGTGAACACCGGTGTTACTTAATGCGCGAGCAAGGAGCGGCTCCTGTGGGAGTGAACGCCGGCGCGGTGACATGTGCAATGGGCGGCCAATATAGTGGAGTGAACGCCGGTACATAGGTGTGCAAGGGAGGCGCCTGGCAGGCTTATTGGTAACGGATATTTGAGTGATAGCTAAGACCAGTACCAAATGATTTTTTCGAAATTTAATCTTTGCAATCTGCTTTTAATGTTGGTCTTCATGTAGACCGCGAATTGTGTTTCTGGAGTTCGTTCCAACTTGTTTTACATGTTGGTATCATGGTTAATTAACCAAGGATATTTGTGAGATCTCAGGGTTAATTAATCAGGGTCTTGAGCGGGATTTGTCGAATGAGAGGTCATGCCTTTGATTATGTGTTGATTATTACATGTATTGGGTCGAGGACCCCGTGAGATGTTGAGATTTGATCTCGTGATGATATTATTTGGATTGGGCCGAGAACCCCGTGAGATGTTGTAATGATTCACTTGTGATAGTGTTTTATCATTTGGGTCGAGGACCCGAATAACGTTGTAATGGTTTTCTTGCAAATTGTTTTCCACATCTTGGGTCAAGGACCCGAGAGCTTTTGAAGTATTTTCTAAAATATATTTCCATCTGATTTTCAAAATCCCAAGATGGCCCGAGTCAATATTAATGTTTTCGAACTTTCTTATCAAAACACTTTTCCTTTTATTAAAAGGGAATTTTCTGACTCCTTGGGCTCGTTTAAAGTTTCATTTGTGTTATGTTCTGTACGGAGAATATGACAATGTGATTATCTTCCACCTTGTGTATGTAATACTATTCTGTGTTAGCCATTTGAATATGTGGGTTGTGTTAAGGTTTCACGACTGTTGAGTTTGTGTTATTATTATTCGTATATCGTGTGTGTTATGTACTTGCACTAGCAAAATTCCGGTTGCTAACCCCGAGTTCGGGGGTGGGTGCCTGTTATGCGCTCAGTTTTGGCGGCAATGAGCAACACGGGATTGGTGGGAAGGAGATGGAGGACAATGATACTAATCACACCAGAGTTAGAGTCTTTTCTTTTGTTTCATTTTGGTCGGTATTTCTCTGTCGTTCGAGTATTCACCCTTGCATGGGTGTAGTTTTCATTTATTAAATTGAATTGTCGTTCTTTTCTGTGTTCATCTTTATTTTCATCATTGAGATGTAAAGTTCATTTGTTTGAATTGTTTAATGACCTTGTCTCTGTTGTATTTAGATTGACCTACGGTCGGTCATTTTGTAGTCTAGTAGAGTTTAGCCTTGTAGATCCTCAGAGAAGGGCTACGGCGTGTAACATTTCCGGATGTATTCTGGGGGTGTTACAAATATGGTATCGGAGCTTAGGTTTGCGAAAAACCTAGGCCGTTGGGTGAAGTCCATGTCTTGTGTAAGTCGCGCGCGTCAAAGTTGTGATTAGTATCGTGGTTCCAACATCATCTTCAAGCAATCCGTGATGGTAAGCCTTCCGAATCGTAAGTCCCCTTATATACGTATTTGATTATATTGTGCTTAACGTGAACCTAGGATTTGAACTTGTTAGAGATTATATTGTTTTACGATATGACCTGCGTATACGGTTCGAGTGAGAATGGTTATGTAGTATACTTCGGTAGTCGAACATATTTATCGGTTTCTACATTTCAGTAGGATAAATCTTTGAGTGTTAATTTTATCCGCTGCGTGAGTATTTTGAAATGACTCTTGACATTTTGGCATTTTTAGTCTTGCACATTTTAACGGTATTTTTATGACGGTATTTAATATTTTACAAATGATTTTGTAAGTTTTGGAAAATGCTACCGTCATCGGCTTTTGGCATATTTTGAAATGAATTTAAATGGTTTTTAGCGGTAGGTTCCTACACAGAATCCCGGCATGTAATATTTAGGGCCGAATTACGAACATTTCAAAGTAGTGTTTTAAAATTTTCCTAGCATTGTAAACCTCATGATTTAATGTAGTCGTGTCGAATAGTCACGTATTTTGGTAAAAAGTTCTTTCGAATAAACATTTTGGTAGAAGAGGAAGGATTTTCAAAATTGTGGTATTTGGGACTCAACACTTTTGAAATATTTTAAATTAGTTACAATTCGATTTTCAATTTTCTTGTAGGCATTACTCGAAAATAAATTTTTAGAGTCATTGTATAAACTTCCTCTTCCAAAACAAAGGACAGTATTTACAAGTTTTGAGCACAACGTGATTCGACTTTTGTTTCAATTTTTTTTAAAAAAAAAAAAGCATACGCATAATGATCGTCCTGGACGAAGGACTGGAAGTTGATTTCAGAAAATTTCGTGCTTTACGATATTACCGTTATTCTAAGGATGCTAATTAAACCTTATGTTGATAATTGTGGTATACCGTACAACCGACTATGTGATAACAATAGACGGTACTATCTGCATTAGCATGACGAGCCCTGGCGGATGTAGACATAATATAGGAAGCGGAAGAGGTGAAGTGGTTCGTACGACAACGATTCATGTTACGGTGAAGGAATATCAAGATCAGACGATAACCTATGAAACCTCCTCAGTGACCGAGCCAACGAGCGGAGAAAAGAGACCGAGGACATCTGGAAAATTTTTGGGCGGTGAAGAGATTAAGGTTCTCAAACCCCCACGTCGTTCGAATACGTCATCTTCGCGGTCGAGAATGAGCATTGGGAATCCCCAGCCAGCATCGGTGACTCCCGGTAAGAAGAGAGTGTGCTTCAACTGCAACCGTACGGGACATATCCGTGTAAACTGTACCTCCCCACTCTTGACTTGTCATCGGTGCGGGTGTGAAGGCCATCGGGAGAAACATTGTGAGATAATTTCCGAATTGGCAAAGAATGCTACTCTGTCGGTGAGCAGAGCAAGTGGACGGAGAATGACCTGAAACCTTATGTCTTCTGCTGAAGAGCCTATCATAGGCGAATGAAGATTTTGTCTTTGTGTTCTAGTCGTTGCTCTTTCCAACAATCGTGACTTGATTGTTTTTCATTTTAATTGCTTTTCGTTTCCAACTCCTGCCGTTTTAAGTTTCGAGTGACATGTCTTCTTAGTACGGGACACGTAGTACCCGTGCTCTTCTTAGTATTTCCGATGTTGGGAGACTTTCATTGTTGATGATTCATCCGTGATTCTCTTGACAATTTCAAACTACCATGTTCTCTCGAACCTACCATCATTCGAACGAATTTGAACCGATTTGTTAGACTCTTTGAATTATTGTGGTCTATTCACATCCGAACTTAATCTTTGCGAATTTTGTTCGAAACTATTTGTTCCCATTCGTATGATTAATATTTCCAATGTGTTATGAACTTGAATACGGTGGGTCGAGCTCGACACGCGATTTTAGTACATCTGAGCCGTTTGTGAATTTCCTTAATTTCGTGAGCTTCTACTTCTCCACTCTACTTTAAGTTTCGGGACGAAACTTCTTTTAAGAGGGATAGTATGTAATATCCGGATAATTGTTGGGTATTTTCATCTGTATTTGAACCCTGGATTACCTGAATTAGTGCTATCAATGATCGAAGTACGGTCGTTTCCGTATTCGTATCCTCATGCATGATAATATCAATTTTTAATCCTTCACATGCAACTACGTCGTAACGCACGCTAACAGGTAAGCGTAACGTACGTTACGAACTGGATATAGCGTACGCTACGAGCTAGACGTAGCGTACGTAAGGAGGTCAATAATTGAACAATTTGGGCACATGGGCCGGTGGTGGTGGGCTCGGGAAGATTCCGCGGATGAATCGACAGCTTTTGGGGTCAACGGGTGTTAACGTACGCTAAGGCTTGTAACTAGCGTACGCTAATATGTGTAGCTTACGTCGTAATGCATAGGGTGTAACGTCGTAAGCTAGTACAAAACGAGACGATGGCTATCGGTGAGCGATAGCGTACGCTAAGATCGAATTGTAGCGTGCGCTAAGCCTAGTACGTACGTAAATGGCTAAGGCTAACGACGTAAAGCTCAAGATATTATATATATGGACAACACCCCATTTCGTTTCTCTTCGTCCCTTTCACTTGTAATTCGTTTTCTTTCATTTCTTGAGGGTCTCGACCCTCTAAAACACATATAGAACACGTAGCCTCGATCATTAAGTTACAAAACATCTTGGATTGACATTCAAGCAATCGGAATTGGATGCTACCTCTTGCCTCTGCGTTTCTTTCATATTAAGGTATGTTAATGTTACCTCAACCTTGAATTCGTGTTCTTAAGGATGTTATGAACATACCACCGGGATTATTAGGCTCCATAGATGATTCTTATCCGAACACCATGTTTTTGGAAGTTGGAATGTTCATGCTTTACTTACCCGAGTTAAGAACGTTATAGTCCGATTCTTATTATGATGATCAAGTAAGGTAAAATTGAGATTAATAAACCGTATTGTATGGTGTTTCCATAATGATCATAGACTTAATGTTGGTAACAACCTCAGATTTTCGAACTACCTTTGAAGATGTAATCAATATTTGGAGTGAGTCTTATGATGAGAGGATTAACAGGGAATTCGTAGACATCAACACCATAGGGTTATTCGATTCACATGAGTATGATATGTGTGAATATAACGCACGTTAAGCTCTATGCATTACGTCGTTATACCCTCAGCAAGGCAATGTTCAATCGGGTAGAATCGTCTAATGCATGCTTAGCGTGCGCTAATCCTTGTAGCTTACGTGCGCTAACGCGGGCGTAACGCACGTTACGTATGTGTGTAACGTGCGTTACGAAGAGAACGATTAGTGTTCGCCATCTCTTTATGCTTTTCCTCGTGTGATTGATTGTTTATTTAATGATAGGATATTAAGGGCGAATTTCCTACGATAATCCAGTGTTGAGCCTCTCCGATCGTCGTTTTCGTTGGAGTTCGGATTGTTCCAATCAAGCGTATTTCGAGCATTCGCGAGAGATTACCAAGGCAAGTACCTTGATATACGAATTATAATTACGTGAAATCATTGTTCTTTGAAGAGTATGAATCATGTTATGAATATACGTATTTATATTATATATATGGAGATAGATATGTGTGGATATATGTATAGATATATGTGTATGTATATAAATATACATATAGAGATAAATGTTGGGTGATTCATACCAATATTAGTCGACGTATGCAACTTAGACTAAAGTACGAATGATGTTTATAGAGGTAATATGGTAATGTTTGTATTTTCGGTTGAGTTACGATATAAATATAATTATGTAGTATTGATCGATAGTGTTGAAGGCCTAATGTGCTAAGTCTTGATGAATAACGTGCGAGTTATTGTTTATTTTGCGTAGTTGTGTATTGGCGAATAGATTACGTGAATTGAGGAACCGATTTGATAATTGTTGCAACGGTGATTGTGTGCTTGGTATTTGTAATAATGTGAATACTTGTTATGAGAGACGTCATATCCGGGTACCTCCGAGGGCGGGCGTGCACTCAGACCGATGTCTGTGCAATGAGCGGCTCCATATGATTGGTGAACACCGGTGTTACTTAATGCGCGAGCAAGGCGCTCTGTGGGAGTGAACGCCGCGGTGACATGTGCAATGGGCGGCCAATATAGTGGAGTGAACGCCGGTACATAGGTGTGCAAGGGAGGCGCTGGCGTGCTTATTGGTAACGGATATTTGAGTGATAGCTAAGACCGTTACCAAATAATTTTTCGAAATTTAATCTTTGCAATCTGCTTTTAATGTTGGTCTTCATGTAGACCGCGAATTGTGTTTACGGAGTTCGTTCCAACTTGTTTTAAATGTTGGTATCATGGTTAATTAACCAAGGATATTTGACGAGATCTCAGGGTTAATTAATCAGGGGTCTTGAGCGGGATTTGTCGAATGAGAGGTGTGCCTTTGATTATCTTGTGTTGATTATTCTGTATTGGGTCGAGGACCCCGTGAGATGTTGAGATTTGATCTCGTGATGATATTATTTGGATTGGGCCGAGAACCCCGTGAGATGTTGTAATGATTCACTTGTGATAGTGTTTTATCATTTGGGTCGAGGACCCCGAATAACGTTGTAATGGTTTTCTTGCAAATTGTTTTCCACATGCTGGGTCAAGGACCCGAGAGCTTTTGAAGTATTTTCTAAAATATATTTCCATCTGATTTTCAAAATCCCAAGATGGCCCGAGGCAATATTAATGTTTTCGAACTTTCTTATCAAAACACTTTTCCTTTTATTAAAAGGGAATTTTCTGACTCCTTGGGCTTGTTTAAAGTTTCATTTGTGTTATGTTCTGTACGGAGAATATGACAATGTGATTATCTTTCACCTTGTGTATGTAATAATATTCTGTGTTAGCCATTTGAATATGTGGGTTGTGTTAAGGTTTCACGACTGTTGAGTTTGTGTTATTATTATTCGTATATCGTGTGTGTTATGTACTTGCACTAGCAAAATTCCAGTTTGCTAACCCCCGAGTTTTCGGGGGGTGCTGTTATGCGCTCGAGTTTTGGCGGCTGGGAGCCACAGGGATTGGGCCGGGAAGGAGATGGAGGACAATGATAATAATCACACCAGAGTTAGAGTCTTTTCTTTTGTTTCATTTTGGTCGGTATTTCTCTGTCGTTCGAGTATTCACCCTTGCATGGGTGTAGTTTTCATTTATTAAATTGAATTGTCGTTCTTTTCTGTGTTCATCTTTATTTTCATCATTGAGATGTAAAGTTCATTTGTTTCTAAATTGTTTAATGACCTTGTCGGTCTGTGTTGTATTTAGATTGACCCCGGTCGGTCAGTCATTTTGTAGTCTAGTAGAGTTTAGCCTTGTAGATCCTTGTAAGAAGGGCCTACGGCGTGTAACATTTCCGGATGTATTCTGGGGGTGTTACAGATACTAGCCTTCGAGACGACTGGAAAAGAGGAAGTCTTGGAGAGGATTCCGAGGAGCTTAAAAAACCGACAAGAGAACCTGCAAAACAGACAGCTATATACTATATGCTATACTATTGTTAGATTGAAGGGGAGGGACTGAATGCAGCGTTGAATTATTATTATTCTGGCGGTACACGGGCCAAAAAATGGCCAATGGCGGCGCTAAAGAAATTAGGGGTCGCGATTCACAGGTTCGCAGGGAGGGTGCTTTCCGTCGACCCTAATCCAAGTTTAAGTCGCCGGCCAAAGAGAAAACAATGTAAGAAGCAAAAATCTGTAAAATGAAAAAAAAATAGACGAGCGGATCTGTAGAAATAGATCCGAAACAGAAATGACCGGCAAGATCTGCAGAAGCAGATCTGAGGAGCAATAGGTTTTCTAGGAAATGACAAAAGAAAAGACAAAATGATGTTCAATTTAATATCGCCTTGTAATCAAGAAAGAGTTTCACATCAATGTAACGGGCTCAAGATTTAAACAATCTATTTTTCCATAACATAAACAAAAGAAATGAGAAGACAGTAATATATATATATATATATATATCTTATATATATAAAGCTTAACAAGTCTTATAAATGTAAGTGGTCATGATTAATGCTTGATGAATTGATTGTATCATATTTGTTATTCCACATTGATTTCCAAGCATGTCAAGCAACTTTCGTTAAGTGTACAATGAATATTCACATAAAGTGAAATGTGGAGATGAAGTGTTTGGTGCCATGAATGCATAAATTAAAAACACCAATTAGTGTTAGTCTTTTTACCTTCCCGTCCATGAGTTACAAATATTTTATCAACTATATAATGTGTCAAAAATCACACACAACAAAACACAACTTCCTCCACACCGCGTGCACATTGGTGGTAAAGTAAGCATCATATCGTCTAGCTTATTTAGCATATTGATTTATATTGTTTTATGTAAATTTCACTTGTGTTTTGTGTGTGTAACAATATAGGACATAAAGATGGTGCTTAGGAGGTTTGGTAGTAACATCATCTTCTCTAATGGTTTAAGAGATCCTACACATCGTTGTCTTATCAATTATGTGGTACATGCACGAACATTTTTATTTTGATCGAAAATGCAATATATTGATTAACTGTATTTAAGTTACTAACGATCAACTATATCTAATTGTTTTTTGTAGCGCGTGAAGAAGCATTAAAGAAAGATATCGAGAAGTCACAAAAATTGTATCAAGAACAAAACATGAAAAAGGCCAATGAACAACAACGACAAAGACAACAACAACAAAAACAAGAACGACGCCATGGCCATCGGTGGGATGAATACTTAGCATTCATATTAATATATGTAACAAATTAAACATGCAATATTTTGCTTCATGTAATACCGATAAATGGGCTAATACTATTGATTCGTTAGCAAGTAAGTTTATTGAAAATAATGTGACGAGTTCAATTTTTAGTCAATAATTATTACTACACTTTGTTGGTGCATTTTCATATTTTTGCTCTTAATGTAGTTTTTTGTCTTGCGGTGTGTTAATGTCACTTTCTTAATTAAACGTCTTGAAATATTGCGTGACTTTGATACTTGATATGATTATGTAAGTTATGTCGATGTTACATATTGAAAATGGTAGTATATAATAAAAATATCTTCACACTATCATCTTTATCCATAAATGGTGCAAAGCAATAGACTATAGATAAAACAAATACGTATTAATGATTCGGGTAATCATATCCACAATTAGTATCGGCAATTAAGCGATTATGTTATTTTGAGAATTTATCATTTATATAATTTTACTGTAGTTTAAATCTTACATAATAAATAATATCATTTTGACGATTTATGTAGTTTAAACAATATAGATATACCATTTATATAATCTATTATAAATTAAATTTAAATCTTACTCAATAAGTAATATCACTATGGAGATTAATTGATTATCTTAATATAATTTTAGTTTCATTTGTAGAATGACAAACAAATTTGACAAAATGAAATTGTTATATTAGTTATTAAGAGTAGAAAAATTATATGTTGAGATAGATGTCTTCAAATATATTTATATATGCAACCTGGTACAAATTAAATATACTAACAATATTGGACCGATTTTCACAACAATAAAAAATATTGAAACTTAAATGGTTTTTGTGCATAAAATAAAGTTCGATTAATTAAGCGTAGTAATGTGGAACTACCGTATTTGATATGATAAACCAAAAGGATAATTAATTGTCACAAGCTAGATCTCAAAATATAGCGAATATCCACTTTGTTACGATTTTATATAAGGGTTACATTTATTTTGAAGAACTGTATGCGTTTAACCTCCCTTTGACATTTAGTATGTAACTTATACATATTAAAAAGTTACATGTGAAGAGACTCTTTTAAATGTAGCATCTTGAAAAAGTCTCTTCACATATACTCTTTTAATGTCAATAAACTATTTTAAATGTGTGTCAATGCTTAGAAAAGTGTGATACCATCACAACTTAGATATATAATGACGAAAATAAGTGCAAAGATTACGCTATGAACACTTATATACGGCCCATGTAATGACGAAAATTAGTGTTGAACAATACACTATGAACATTTAGATTAAGCGTGTGCATCGCACGGTCTGAATGACTTGGTCTAAATATAAAAGTCACCAAACAACTAATTAAACTCATTCATCTTAAACTCATGCGATCTTCAAAAGTTGTGATACCATCACAACTTACAAACCTAATGACGAAAATAAATACCACATTCTACACTGGCCAATTAGATAGAAATTCACAAGAACCCACGATACGAATGACTAGTATCCTAAATTAGTCAATATATAGTAATAAATACAGTAATAATATAAAACATATATCTGAGTGTGGTGTGATGGATGGTTTGATGTTTCATATACTTTTAGTTATATTGATAGCTGAATTAATTAATATCTATAAATAAATTTAAAAAACATACGGAAAAGAAAAAGATTTAAGATTATTTGAGGACCAAACTTTTTTTACATACCAAGGGATTAATCTCCACCCTTCATCTTCCCTCCATCTTTATTTGATCTAATGAATGAGATTAATCCCAACAATTTAAAACACCCACTTTCATCATTTTTTTTCAAATATCAATATCTTTCAAACCGTTAATCGTTAAGTCAAAAAAATATCTGAATTCTGACGAGCATTTAATTATCTTTCTATAGATAGGCACTTTGATACACTTTCGACAATTTTTGTTCCGCTTTTTTCAAGTTTTTTTTCGTTGCCGAAAAAATCATATGTGATATATCATATATGATATTACATATCACATATGATATGTAATATCATATCATATATGATATTACATATCATATATGATATATCACATATGATATTTTCGGCCACGAAAAAAAACGTGAAAAAAATGAAAATTTTTTTTTTGTCGAAAGTATATCAAAGTGCCTGTCTATAGAAAGATAATTAAATGCTCGTCGCGATGGTGTAATTATTTTCGCTTAACGATTAACGGTTTAAGAGATATTTAAATTATAAAAAATGTGTGAAATATTAAATGCTTTTAATCTCAACCATTGATTTCTTTTTGGATGGATGGTGGGGATGAGTCCCTTGGTATGTAAAAAAAGTTTGATATTTAATATAACTCTACTCAAAGAAAAATTAGAAATTAATTTTGGAGACGCCCGGAGTATTAAAAAAGAAAGAGAAACAAAAAAAAAAGTTAAAGGAACGAGACAAATATAAAACAAAAAGAAAAAGTAAAAAGTGGTGCAAGCAAGACCGAGGGCGACAGACGTGACGGGGTTATCTTCCCTCACACGGCAAGAAATAAAGCGAGCGCTGTGCCTGGCCAAACTTTATACATAAATCTAATTCAGGATGTATTAATTAGGGAATAGTGCTAAATATATAATAATTAAATATTCAAAGTTATAAGATAATCACATCGATATCAACTTGTTCAAGAAAATATAGATATCATACTTGTATTTAAATTTATTATTGAACTATATGAAATATTCTTTTATTATGAATCCAATGAATAATATAAATGCAGATATGTTACTTACGTGGATATCTTAAAACTTCTTAACAAATATCCAAATAATATCTCAATCCGTTCATCTGTATATATCTTGTGTATCACTTTTGGGTCTCTACTAGGGCCGTTCTCTGTCCGGTTTGGTCCGTGTATTGTCTTCACAGGTCTGGACTGATAAGGTATCGAGTAATATCGGTTTCGGTTCTTATCGGTTTTAGGGTCCCAATTTCAGTACTTGTATCCGGACCGCTAACGTTTTGGGTGAGTATCGGTCCCGAGTATTTCGCGGATTCTCGGGTATCTTGGATCATTAAAAGCCCTAATCACGAAAATTTCATAATCGAAACAAGAATGAAGTTTTTTTTTCAAATGTATGCTAAGAAAATTAAGATATATAAGAAAATTAAGATATATGGTCTTTTAAACTCATTTTTTCTATAAGTACTAATACCTTATACAATATTTTGTACAATGTATGTTTACGAAAACTTACCGGTCCTTTTACCGGGTTAACGGTTTCGGTCCGTATCGGTTTCGGTTCTAACTTCGGTACCAGTATCCGGACCACTAACGTTTCAGGTGAGTATCGGTCCCGGGTATTATCGGACGGTTCTCGGGCGGTTCTTAAGTATACTTGGACCGCTAACGGCCCTAGTCTGTACTGTATTACTAACTCGGGTCGGGTTCATGATATATTATCGACACTGTTTTTTTCCCCCTTCAAACATCTCTATATAAGTGTGCGTGAGGTTTTATCAGATTCTGGCTGTGGTTTCTAAATCTTCTCAAATTTTCTTCAAAAAATCGAATTTTTTTTTTAAAAAAAATTAGAGGACTGAGAAATTAAGGGTGGCCACAAAAAAAAAATGGCAGACGATCTTCAAACTAAGATTTGTTGTATGTGTTACGATGTGGGTATTGAGGATTTGCTCGTCCGCTGCTCCAATGGGTCATGCGGGGCCATGCGGGGCCATGCATCACTTGTACGTCTCTCTCTCTCTCTCTCTCTCTCTCTGTGTGTGTGTGTGTGTTTTATATTTAATGATTAAAATCGTCATGTATATATATATATATATATATATCCCAATTTCCCACAGGTACTGCAACAACCGGAGGGGCAAAATAAACATGTGCGATGAGTGTCAAAGCAAGGAAGAAGCACCATCATCATCCGGTGGTCATGATGACAGCTGGGCATATTCTGTTGCTATAAATTCTAATGATCAATGGGCGGGTGCAGTTGGAGCAAGTAGAACACCCTACACCGGCGGGCCAATCAAGGAGGAAGGTGGCTCAGGCTCGTCCAAGAAGAAAGTCCCCGGAAAAGCATCTTCTTCGAGACAAAAGAAAAGGTTTCTCAGTCTCAAGTATATATATGACATGATCAGCTAGAGGACATTTGAAATTTCCTTTTTTTTGGCCATTTCTTTCATTTTCTTTCTTTCTTTTCCGGCAATGAGTTCTACTTATTTAATTTAATCGTAATGTGTTTTATTTAACGTATGAATACTCTCTTTTCCTAATTTTGTTGAAATATCCACTCATGTTGAATAAGCCATCAATTTTTTTTTTTTTGACAAAAAAGAAAAGGTGAGGAAGGAAAAAAGAAAATCATGCAATTTTTTTTTTGTTAATGCAAGGTGAGGGATGGAATTGAAACTTGATTTATGATACTATGTTTTGGTTTAGTGGTGCAAAACAAAATAAATCCCGTGTTTGATTATAAATATTCTAGAATCAAGGGTTGAAATAAATTTTATAACTAAAACCTTTTATTATATAATAATGTTATTATTTAAGTAATAATAATAATATGGGTATTACGAGTTACAATATATTATTCTGTTATTGATATTAATTTTGAGTATTACGGTTATTGAAATATTGAAATGATAATAACCGAACTCGAACCCAAAGTTTAATTCAGGATCCGAACTCAAAGTTTTTTGATGAGTTCTTTCTCAATACCCGAATCGAGCCGTAAAATAAAATAAATGGTATTTTAGTAAATATTCTTGAACAATAGGAGAAAAAGGGTTACGAAGATTTTTACTTTACACTCTATTGGTTCAACCTTGTCAAAAGAGAGTCAATGACTCAATGGTGAAGACCAAATGTAGAAATTTACTTAAATATCCCCGGACCTAATTTAGTCCCCCCCGATCACTTTGTGGCTGTTTGGTAGTTGCTGAATGATTTAGTGCAAAATGGTTGAGAGGCCAGAATGGTTGAGAGGCTCTGTATGGTTGAGTGCAGAATGAAATTTGGTTGTTTGGTAACTGTTCTGAATAACAAATTACCATTTTACCCTTATGTATAAAAGTAGCGATTCAAAATCCTATTTTTCCTCCCCTTGCGTATCAAAACCTCTCCTTTTTATAAATAAAAACCCTAATTTTTATAAATATTTGTGTATAATATTTTTATATTTAATTCATTTAAAATAATAATAATAATAATAATAATAATAATAATTATGATGTATAATATTTTTAAATTTAATTCATTTAAAATAATAATAATAATAATTATTATGTATAATATTTTTAAATTTAATTCATTTGAAATAATAATAATTATGCATAATATTTTTTGATCCAATTCATTTAAAATAATAATAATAATTATGTATAGTATTTTTTAATTTAATTCATTTAGAAAATTATAATAATAATTATGTCTAATATTTATTTTATTTAAATTCATTTAAATAATAATAATAATTATGAATAATAATTCTTAATTTAAGAGGAGGGGTAAATCTGGAAATTGTTTGCCTCTTAATGGTTGAGAGAGGGTATGGATGCTTAATGGTTAAGAGGTTATTGTAACTATTAAGAGGTCATATATTTTTCGCCAAACAGTCCTGACCTCTTAGCGATTCAGAGGTAGGCTCTTAATGTAACCATTAAGAGCCAAACAAACAGCCCCTTTAATTATCATCATGGCTTAGCATTCTCTATCTCTCTTGCTTTTACAGAGGTAGGAGCTGTTTACTTTTTTTTCATTAATCTTTGAATGGATTAAGCTGTATGAGTGGATTAATCTGTCTGATTTGGAAAAATATCTTGTTTTTTTTTTATTTTCTGAATGAACTATCTGAATGATAGAAATGACCATTTTACCCCTCAATATGAAATAACACCTTTTTGATAAAGAACGGATTGAGCATTTTAGTTTATATAATCAATTTATATAATATAACATAATATATATTTTAATTTATATTATAATACATATTCATAAATCATATTATAATTTTTTGGTATATTAAATAATCAGACAATATTTTTATAAATATATTAAGTTATATTTTATTATATATAGTTATATTAATTTTTTTTAATAGTCTATATAAAAAAAATAATTTAAATAATATAAGATAATATATATTTTATTTTATATTGTAATATATATTCATAAATCATATTATCATTTTTAGGTATATTTAAATAATTAGACAATATTTTTACAAATATATTAAGTTATATTTTAATATATATAGTTATATTAATTTTTTAATAGTCAATATAAAAAAATCAATTTATATAATATAACATAATATATATTTTAATTTATATTATAATATATATTCATAAATCATATTATAATTTTCAGGTATATTTAAATAATCAGACAATATTTTTATAAATATATTAAGTTATATTTTAATATATATATAGTTATATTAATTTTTTTATCAATAAATAGTTTATATTTTATGACTTTTAAATATATAATATTAATATATATTTTAAATTTATACTATATACTCAATTATAATTAAGATTATATGATAATTTATACTATATATACTCAATTCTTTTATTATTAGAGAGGGTAATTTTGGTATATTGAGGAAGTATTTCTGGCTTAATGGTAAGGACACCCCAAAAGTTGCTTAATGAAAAAGACATTATTAAGATCATTAAGTTGAAAGTAAACAGCAAAATATAGCTGACCGATTAAGCTGATTACGCATTAAGCTGATTAAGTAAAAAATAAACAAGCCCTTATTTATAAAAGGATGTAATTTTAAAATATATTTATTATATAAGTGTATTTTTAAACATGTTTATCAAATAGGTGTAGTTTTTTATTTAAGTGGGTTTTTATTGTTTTTTATTTTAGATAAAATCTTATTTCGGATTTCATATACTATTTTTTGATTTTATTCTTTTGTTATATTTTTAGAGTAATAATATTAAGATAAAAAAAATATCCAGATATTTTTAACGAAAAAAATTTAGATATATTTTTTATTTTAGAAAACAAGCACTACAACCTTTTTATTTTATTTATGCAAACAATAAGACAAAAATGGTTTTATTTTAATTTTATTTTCGGATTTTTTTTACTTTTAATCAGGTATTTAAATATTTATTTTCTAGAATTTTTCCTTTTTATTAAAAATTTCCAACCTTATTTTAAATAAAAAATATATTTTTATTTACTAGAAAATTCAAAATTCAAAAATAGAAATAATATTTTTTATTATAATATCGTAGATTGTTAGCTAAACATTAATCTGTCTTTTTTTTAGATTTTTTTAAGAATATAACATTTTTTTTATAAAAAATACAACTAGCAGATTTTAAAAAAAATCTATATTTAAAAAATATATTCAACTTTTATTTCTTTATGTAGAATAATATTCCAGTTTTTTTTTATTAAAACAGTTTACAAATAAATTCCAAATATTTTTTTTAATTTTTTTATTTACGAATTTTAAATAAGAACTTCCGACTTTTAATATTAATATTAATATTATAGATATTTTTTTCTTACAAACAGTTTAAAAAAACAGTAAAAAACAGTTAAAAAAAGGCATAAAAAAGTAAAAAAAAAAAACAATAAAAAACTACACCCATTTGTGAGACACCTTGCGCCATAAGACGAGTCTTAACTATTTTTCTCAATGCTTTAACAAAAAATAGTAGGTTTTATCTTTTTGGAATCAATAGCAGCTCACCACATTACTATCTCTTTGTTCATCGCTACAACAAAATATGCTTTTTACGGCGCTCAATTCATATCGGTTTAATGAAAATCGATGTAAAAAATAAAATTTCAGTCAATTTATATCGGTTGTCAAATAAAATCGATGTAAAAATTAAAATGACTATTTTTACATCGGTTGTTAGAATAACCGATGCAAAATTATTATATTTTTACATTGGTTGTTCAAATAAACGATGTAAAATTTTAAAATACAAAAAAATTACATCTATTGTCAAATAAAACCGATGTAAAATTAAAATTACTATTTTTTACATTGATTGTTAAAATAACCGATGTAAAATTATTATATTTTTATATCGATTGTCCAAATAACTGATGTAAATTTTTAAAATACGGCATTTACATTGGTTGTCAAACAAAACCGATGTAAAAATTAAAATTACTATTTTTTACATCGGTTGGTAAAATAACCGATGTAAAATTATTATATTCTTACATCGATTGTCCAGATAACCGATGTAAAATTTTAGAATACGGTAAATTTACATCGGTTGTCAAATAAAACTGATGTAAACATTAAAATTATTATTTTTTACATCGGTTGTTAAAATAACCGATATAAAATTATTATATTTTTACATCGGTTGTCCAAATCGATGTAAAATTTTATATACAGCAAATTTACATCGGTTGTCAAATAAAACCGATGTAAAAATTAATATTTTTTACATCGGTTTTGGAATAAAAATAAAAATGGGTAAATTTCACATCGGTTTTTCTAAAACCGTCATAAAATTCTTTTTTTTTTAAAACATGTATTTTTATTTACGATAATTCTTTAAAATATAAAAGACATGAAAAATAAAAAACATGTATTTTGAAAATCATTTTTTTCAAACTAATACAAAAAAAGAATAAATTTGAATAATGTAAAAAAAAAATGAGGTAAATTTGCATTGGTTATTCCAAACCGATGCAATAGAATAGTAATTTTACATTAATTTTAGAATAATTGATGTAAAAATTAAAAATACGGTAAATTTACATCAGTTATTCCAAAATTGATGTAAAATTAATACTTTTTCGTCGGTTTTGGAATAACCGATGTAAAAAATAAAAAGGGGTAACACTTACATCGATTTTTCTAAAATTGTCATAAAATCGTTTTTTTAAAAATATATATTTTTATTTACGCCGATTCTTTAAAATATAGAAGAAATGAAAAATAAAAAACAAATTAAAGAAATCATTTTTTCAAAATAATACAAAAGAAGAATAAATTTGATTTTTTTATTTTTATTTAAAAGTGGGGACCAAGATGTGTTTAAATATAATATAAATATAAATTGTTCAAACAAATAACTATAGCCTAGTGGTTGGGACTTGACTCCCAAACCCCAAGGTCGAGGGTTCGAATCGTAACATGACAAAGTGCATTATATTGTTATTTCAAGTGCGTTTTCGGGTCGGGTCTGGGTGGGTTTCGGGTCGGGGCTGGGCGGATTATGGCTGGGGTCGGGTTGCCAAAACTTCCATAAAACATAAGACATTTTACATCGGTTCTATGCACAACCGATGTAAAACTGTTTGAAATGTGCACTTTTTACATCGGTTGTGCTTAGAACCGATGTAAAATGTGCACTTTTTTACATCGGTTATGCTAAATTTTACATCGTTGTGCTTAGAACCGATGTAAAATGTGCACTTTTTCACATCAGTTATGCGAAGAACTGATGTAAAACTGTTAGAAATCTGCACTTTTTACACCGGTTTTTTGAAAATCGGTGTAAAAGTATATGTTTGACGACGATATTTACGACGGTTAAATGGAACCGATGTAAATCGGTTTTAAACCGAGGTAGATTTAACGTCTATTTTACGACGGTACATTTTACATTGGTTCCATAACCGATGTAAAATGTACGAAATAACCGTAGTGAAATGTGTTTTTTGTAGTAGTGCATGATGGATTCACATATATATGCTAATTTTACAATATTGCAGATTTTCAACGAACCTTTACATCGGTTTTTAAACCGAGGTAGATTTAACGTCTATTTTACGACGGTACATTTTACATTGGTTCCATAATCGATGTAAAATGTACGAAATAACCGTAATAAAATGTGTTTTTTGTAGTAGTGCATGCTGAATTCACATATATATGCTAATTTTACAATGTTGCAGATTTTCAACGAAGCCTGGTTCGATCAAATTCATATTCACGTCCTAATGAAACGATTTCATCCGTAAAGTACTGTACATATATTGATGGGTCCTCTCTTTTTTAGTACCAAAACATAAAAGTAACAAGTTATATATCCCCATTCATAAAACTATAAGTTTTTTATACCAAAATGTGTTAAAAGGCTTTATTACCCTTAAAGTCTACCACTAAAAGATAAAAAAATATAAAAAAAAAAGATTATTAAAACGAAACAACAATAAAAAAACGGTCCCACAACTCAATATTTTCCTCTGCAAAAAAACTCTCCTCCTCTCTGCAAAAAAACTCTCCCGTCGTGATGTAATATCCGCAATTTCGAATTTCGGTAATTTTCTTTTTTCGGCATAAGTTCGTTTTGACGACTCGCTCCTGACCGTTTCGTCATTACGAGAATGATTAATTCTGCACTTTTTGTCATCCGAGTTCGTTTCGGTGTCGTTTTGTTGAGTTCCGTGTCCTTAATCGACTTTTTCACGTGGGAGTTCGACTTTGTAAAGTCACCATTAATTCTTGAAAACTCCAAAAATTCTGAATCTTTGCAACAGTATAGAGCATCAAGTTAGCTTTCCAATGGTTCTGTGGGGAAACTATTCGGAATACATAGACGATTACACAACAGCGAGGTAAACAAATTACAAATAAATTCCCGAAGCAAACAAATTACACAGCAAACGAATTACACGGAATAAAAACAGGAAAAACTAATTAATCCCGAAAGGCAGATTAATGCACAGAACAGGAAACAAAAAATGCCAGAAATTCAAACCGAAAGGATCACAAAGATCCGAACACACGGTGGACGGTGGTGAGGGATGACCGGAACTTGGCCTCGGCTCAGTCCTCCTCTATCAAGTACCCTCGTCCAAGGCTCCGTACGAATCCGCGGCCAACAGCCCAGACGAAAAAACACCACGGCTGGTTTCCAACTATCCCCGAAAACCCCCCAAAAATGCCTCAAGTAGCTTTTCACTCAGAAAAAGATTTTCACTCAGAAAAATGGTTTTCACTCAGAAAAATGTTCACCAAGAAAAACACAGATCGATTTCTTCCTCACTTAGAAAATTAGGGTTTTATTTTCGTTCGTTTTTTTCGTGTCTTCCCTCATCCCAAATCGCCGGCCTTAAATAGGCAAAGCACCAACCGATCGAAGCCACCGATTTTTGGGGGATCGAATCCAATCGTATCAAAGGATGATACGGGTTTCGATCCCCTTCCAAATTGGGACCGCGAAGCCGAGCAGGAGAAAGGAAAGAAAACCTTTCCATCCATGGCAGACGGCGGGTAGGTGAGAGGGGGGGTGAGGGAAAAAAAACCGAGAGAGAAGTGAGGCTAGGGTTACGGGTGGGGGGTTTAAATATAGGGGATGGATGGTAGAGATAGGTCAACTCACATCCAACGGGTGAGAATAGGGGAGCCGGGAGTGGCATTTAAAAACCGTCTGGGCCGGGCTGCAAGAAGTGCCGGCCCATAACATAAATAATCATTTGGGCCAAAAATGTCAACAAATATCCACCCGGACCAAATGAGCCATCGGGGTACTTTCGTGATAGGGAGGTCATCATCGCCGAATGTCACACCACCTGCACACCACACAAAGTTAGTACAAGTATAAAGACATTAAACAATCACTAAGAAAGGAAAAACTAGGAGTCACAGAGAAAACTAGCAAAGCTATCACAAAGATAGCGACAGGAGAGTCTTCAGTTGAAGGAGTCGATATTTAGTATCGACTTGCAAGATCGACTTTCTCGGTAGTAGGCACTTCGTGCCCATATCTGCGAGGTTAGGCGGGGCGGGATTTTCTTCAAATCAATTATGCCTTTTTCGACTATATCACGGATGAAATGTCGCCCGACGTCAATATGTTTTGTACGATCATGGAAAACCGGATTTCTGCACAAGTGTATGCTAGATTGGTATCAGAAAAAATCACAACATTGTCACGAAGAACACCAATTTCATTAAGTAAACCTTTCAACCAAATAGCCTCTTTAAAGGCTTGATGAGTGGCAATATATTCACTTCGGTAGTAGACGAGTAACTATATCTGAAGTTGAGATTTCCAAGAAATGCATGAGCCACATAAGGTAAACACATATGAAGTTGTGGACTTACATTCATCCCGATCATTGGCATAATTAGAATCAACATAACCTTTAAGGTTAACCCCATCATTAGATTTAGAAAACACAAGTCCATCAGAAACAGAATTCTTTAAGTACCGAAGTAGCCACTTAAGAGCCTCCCAATGAGGCTTCCCAGGATTAGCCATATACCTACTTAAACAGCTCACAGCATAAGCAATATCAGTGCAGTGCGACCATAAGGTACATGATGATCCAATTGCATTAGCATAAGGGATAGCTCTCATTTCTTGAATTTGATTCCGTTTTTGGAGACTGAGTTTTGGATAATAAGAAATGAGAAGCCAGCGGCACACCAACAGATTTTGCATCAGCCATAGAAAATTTTTCCAAAATTTTACCAATGTAAGAGGACTGATTTAAAAATAAAGTGCCTTTCGATCTATCCCGAACAATATTCATCCCTAAAATCCTTTTAGCATCCCCCAAGTATTTCATGTCAAATTGTTCACCTAAGCGATTTTGGACATGATTAATAGACTTAATGCATGAACTTATCAAGAGCATATCGTCTACATAAATAAGAAGGAACATAGGAACATCACAATCAATCTTGAAATAAAGGCATGGGTCATAAGCACTTCGGCAGAATTTTAAAGACAACATGCAATCATTAAATTTCTTGTTCCATTCTCTAGGGGACTGCTTGAGCCATATAAGGTTTTATTCGGCAAGCACACATAATCCGGATGGTTAGCATCCATAAAACCTTAGGTTGTTTCATGTAGATGGTTTCTTTTAATTCACCATGCAAAAATCTGTTTTTACATCTAATTGTTTCAACTCCCAATTATGATGTGCAACTAATGCAAGCATGATGCGAACAGTGGTGAATTTAACTACGGGAGCAAAAATTTCGGTATAGTCAATACCTTCGCGCTGAGTGAAACCTTTAGCTACTAACCTAGCTTTGAATCTGATGTCATCCTCATCCTTTTTGACTTTAAATAACCACTTACAATCAATCAAAGAACAGTTCTTAGGTTTTGGAACAAGTTTCCAAGTATTATTAGCATGCAAGGACGTCATTTCTTCATTCATAGCATTTAACCATTCATTTGATTTATCAGACAACAGAGCGTCATTGTAAGATTTAGGTTCATTTCCATCAAGCATATCAAACACATTGAAAGCAAGAGAAGCCATGTGGAAATCATCTAAATGTATAGGTCTTCTAACATTTCTTCTAGACCTATCCCTAGTTAGTTGATAATCAGACAAATCGGGAACAGATTCAGACTCGTCTCCATTTTCAGATTGATTATCAGGTTGATCATTAGAGATTTCAGGATTTTCTATATTATCAGATTCAGCAGGCAGCTCATTATCACTAAGATGCTCCACCCTAATCTGAACAGGGTGGGGAGTATTATCGGCAGCTAACACAGGAGCAGGTAATGGATTATTAAGACAAGGAAATTCAGTTTCATTGAACACTACATCCCTACTAGTGATCACTTTCAACCCGGGTTCAGATCTGACCCATAATCGATAACCCTTAATACCATCAGGATATCCAAGAAAAACACATCTCAAGGATCTCGGCTCAAGTTTATCGACATTTTGATGCACATAAGCAGCACAACCAAACACACGAATGTTTGAAAAATCAACAGCATGACCCGACCACACAGACTCGGGATAATTACCATTCAGAGGTATAGAAGGTGATCTATTTATAAGATAGGCAGCAGTTAAAAGGGCCTCACCCCAAAAACTTTTGGACAGTCCAGAAGTGGCGAGCATAGCCCTAACCTTTTCAAGGAGGGTTCGGTTCATCCGCTCAGCCACCAGATTGCTGAGGGGTGTAAGGAACTGTCTTATGCCTAAGGATGCCGTTTTCGGAACACATAGTATCAAACTGAGTATTGCAAAATTCAAGACCGTTATCGGTCCTTATCTTTTTTAATCCGCTTTCCGGTTTGATTTTCCACTAAAGTTTTCCAAGTTTGAAATTTTTCGAACACATCAGATTTCAATTTGAGTAGAAAAACAAAAACTTTCCTTGAATAATCATCAATGATTGACAAGAAGTAATGGTTTCTCCCATGAGTCGGGACACTGGCAGGACCCCAAACATCAGCATGAACATAATCAAGCACATTGGTACTCTTACCAGTTTTTTCGAAAACAGGATCAGGGGAATTGGGAGGTTTCGGAAATTGGGTTTTATGTTGTTTGCCATACATGCAAGAGTCACAGAAAGACAATTTAGAGATTTTATCTTTTCCAAAACACTTTTGTTTATGCAAGATATCTAATCCCTTCATGCTCATGTGTCCTAACCTATTATGCCATAATTCGGTTTTATCTGCACAAACCAGGTTGGAACATGCAGCAATTTCAGTTTGGCAAATATATAAATTAAATTTCCGGATTCCTTTAAACAACGTTAAGGAACCTTTGCAAATTTTCATATAACCATTTCCCCATGAACCCCTAAGACCCTCATCTTCCAAAGTAGTGCAGGATATCAAATTGTTAGACAAATCGGGGATATGTCTGACATTTTTTAAAGTAAATTGAGTACCATCAGCAAATTTCAAACAAACATTCCCAACCCCGGCCACAACCCGTTTCATTTTATCAGGCATATACACATACCGATCACCAAGATTAGTATAACTCGTAAAATGCTGTTTATAAGGTGTCATATGGTGAGTGCATCCAGAATCCAGCAACCATTCATTTTCACTTAGACCAGAAAGCACAGAATTCACAGAAAGATGCATATTATCAATAACTGTAAAGACATCCCCAGCAGTAAAGTTTGCCTGATCATTTGGTGAATTCTTTTTAGGTTTGGTGCATTCATGTATATAATGACCAGATTCACCACAGTTATAGCATTTGCGGTTTTTAGGCCGGAACTTAGATTTATCCTTCCATTGCCCCTTTTTCTTATTAGACTTTTCAAAATCAGATTTGATAAACGGTTTCTTTTTAAGGTGTGGTTTAGACCTTACAAAATTGACATCAGAAACCGGTTTATGGACCTTATTAACTTTCAAGTCTAATTCCTTACTCTTCAAGCCACTTATAACAGTATCTAAGGTCACAGAATCCCTACCATACTTAATGGCGATTTCACATCATTATAAGCATCTGGGATAGCATTCAAGAGCACAATAGGGAATAATCATCAATGTTTTTATCACCGGTTTGTTTTATATCTTGAACTAACTTTGTAAAGGTATCAAGATTGCCATCAATATCTTTATTCAAGTCCGACATACTTGGAAAAACTTTTCGAGGAGGAATAATTTATTTGGCAAAGATTTTTCAAAACGTTTCCTCAAGTTTATCCCAAAGATGTTTTGCATTATCAGTTCTACCTATTCGTCTAATCACGAGTCGACAGGTTCAAGATTATAGAGGAATGAGCAAACTCAATTAATTCCTCTCGTTTTCAGAAGACACATCGGATGGGAAAGTACCTTCAATGGCTTTAAAACATTTTTGTTGGACAAGTATAGATTTCATTTTTTGTTGCCAAATTCTAAAATCTCCTTTACCGTCAAAAGGTGCCATTGTAAATGAAGTTAGAGAACCCATTGTAGTATTTATAAGAAATCACACAAGATTTTAAAATACCAGCACAAGGTACTAATTAAACTGAAAAACCGAGGTGACAGATAAATATCACGAAGATACCACAACGAACGAAATCACACCAGATTTTGGAGTCGAATACCAATATCACACAGATAACACACAGTTTAAAAAATCACACCAGATTTTAAAAAAAAAATGTTACGAGCTGGAATCGTATCCCGGAGCCCCCACAAGATCCGAGGAACACTTACGGTCCAGGCAAGGGGGTTTGGTATGCCCAGAGATAACGAATTCAACAGTCTCAACACAAGGTATCACAAAACCGAAACAATCACAGTCACCAAGACAGAAGCAGACGGAAGCTAAAAATAAATACCGAGGAGCAGCAACTCAAAAATACCGAAAACTTAAGGGAGAGTAAGGAGTGTAATACCTGAGCGGATTCCTCGGCCGAAACCCGTATGCCCTTCCGAATAGAAACCCCTTTTAAAGGGCTCCGATACCACTGTGGGGAAACTATTCGGAATACATAGACGATTACACAACAGCGAGGTAAACAAATTACAAATAAATTCCCGAAGCAAACAAATTACGACAAGCGAATTACGGAATAAAAGCAGGAAAAACTAATTAATCCCGAAAGGCGATTAATGCGCGAGCGAGAAACAAAAATGCCAGAAATTCAAACCGAAAGGATCACAAAGATCCGAACACACGGTGGACGGTGGTGAGGATGGCCGGAACTTGGCCTCGGCTCGGTCCTCCTCTATCAAGTACCCTCGTCCAAGGCTCGTCACGAATCCGCGGCCCGGCCAGACGAAAAAACACCACATTTGGTTTCCAACTATCCCGAAAACCCCCAAAATGCCTCAAGTAGCTTTTCACTCGAAAAAGATTTTCACTCGGAAAAATGGTTTTCACTCGGAAAAATGTTCACCAAGAAAAACACAGATCGATTTCTTCCTCACTTAGAAAATTAGGGTTTTATTTTCGTTCGTTTTTTTCGTGTCTTCCCTCATCCCAAATCGTAGGCCTTAAATAGGCAAAGCACCAACCGTCGAAGCCACCGATTTTTGGGGATCGAATCCAATCGTATCAAAGGATGATACGGGTTTCGATCCCCTTCCAAATGGGACCCTTGGCCGGCGGGAGAAAGGAAAGAAAACCTTTCCATCCATGGCAGACGGCGGGTAGGTGAGAGGGGGGGTGAGGAAAAAAAAACCGAGAGAGAAGTGAGGCTAGGGTTACGGGTGGGGGGTTTAAATATAGGGGATGGATGGTAGAGATAGGTCAACTCACATCCAACGGGTGAGAATAGGGGAGCCGGGAGTGGCATTTAAAAACCGTCTGGGCCGGGCTGCAAGAAGTGCCGGACCATAACATAAATAATCATTTGGGCCAAAAATGTCAACAGGTTCAAACGGTGAGTCAATCGGAGTCCAGACGAAGGAGTTATGGTCGAAATAGCCAAGACTGCACGGTGTGCCTTTTTGGTGTTTAAGGGGGCTGTACCGCGTGCCGCGGCACACTCAGGCTGTGTCGCGGCACTAAGCTGACTCCTGGGCGTTTTTCTTGGTCCTGGGCCACAGCACACTTGTCCTGTGCCGCGGCACACGGGCTTTTTCTGCGTTTTTAGCAGATTTTCGAGGAGAAAACTTCATTTTTCTCCTCTCTTCTTCCTCCTTCCATCTAGGGCGATTTGTGGGCGATTTTTGGGCGATTTGAGTGCTCCCAAACTTGTAGAGATCATCCACCTCAAGTCTTGTTATAGATTTTCGACCTCTACTTGAATCATTCATCCAAATCAAGGTATTTTGGCTTGAACCCTTGTTTTTGTAGATTTGGGGATTTTCCTTTTTGATTTCGATTCCAATCCGTTTTTGATCAATTAGTTGTTGTATAAACGTTGTTTTGAACTTGTTCTACGGATTGGATACTCGTATCTTTGGTTCGTTACCCAGAGGTGATTTCTTTGTTCTTGAAGGGTCTTGAACATTTAATGTTCGATTAAATGTTCGAATGAGTTCCCTTTGATAGTTTGTTGGGATTTCCGTTGTTTTCGGCCTTGATTCTCATCGTAATCATGTTTTATTATTCCCTACGGAGGATTATAGGTGCTCGATGATTCCGATGTTGAATTCCGTTGGTGATTGATGATTCGTGTGGTGTTTTCCCGTAGTAATTTCGGTGCTATCACGTTCTAGATAGTGTTCGGGAATTTGAGGGCTACCCAGCCGTATCCGTTCATTTTTCCATTGCTCGTGATATCGAGGCAAGTACCTTGCCCATACTTTCCTTATTTTATGGATATGATGATCGGTGATCGTCTTGGTGTGTTTGTTTGGTTATTTGAAATGAAGTTTCAAAAGATTTCGGTTTGGCCTCGTTAAAGGCTCTCTTTCAAAACGCGTGTGTGTTTTGTAAACGTTGTGTTTTGGGAATTGATTATTTTGAACATTGAAGGCTTTGATGATATTCCTATTGTTTAAAGTTATGGAATTGTGTATTCCTTGATTAATCTTGTTATTGTGTTTTGAAGAGTTTGATAATGGTGTCGAGTTAATGGCTATCTCTAGTGAGTATTCTTAATGAACTTACATTCTTAGCATGTTAGTTTTGCATGAGTAACGTGTGTGTGTGTGTATGCTCACTACGGGTTAGATCCGACGGGGTCTCGGTAGGGGTCCACAGAGACGTGGATCGACGAGCTTGCTTTTAACCACTACGGGTTAGATCCGACGGGGTCTCGGTAGGGGTCCACAGAGACGTGGATCGACGGTTAATTGTGGTGCATTTTGCAACTGTGATTTGGATTATTGGCGTTTCCGGAAACGAGTATTTTGAACGGTTTTCATTTGCATGCATTGACTAAGTGTGTAAGAGGTAAGTTGTTCGTTTGGCTTACTTGTCTAGGATGGCACTAGAATATTTTGTTGTTTGTTTTAAATCCTTTATTTGTGGATTTTGATGTTGGGAAACGAACCTTGTGGTCGTTCTTGTGTACCGTGAGTTGATGAGATTTGGGGCTAAAATCCCAATGGTTTTGTAAAAGTCGTTTTACGGATTTGGGGCTAAAATCCCAACAGTTTGGTAAAGGTTATTTTACGGAAAGTAAACTTTTGGGGCGGTGACCCCTTTTGTCTTTGGATTTTGAAAAGTAGGATTTGATAATCCTAAATTGTTTTCCATTAAAACTCTCGATGGCATTCTAAACCGTTTTATAAATTACTTTCATTGATTTATGATATTTCGATTTTGAAATGTTTTCTCAAACTCTCGCCTCGGGAAGTGTTCATCTTGTTGTATTTGAACCTTTGAGGATTCCGAATTATTATCGTTCGTGGAATGTGAATTGTATGGCTCGTATTTGCACTTTGTTCTTGCACTAGCAAAACATTGGAGTTTTGCTAACCCCCGAGTATTCGGGGGGTGGATGTCTATTATTGCATTCAGGTTTTGGAGCATAACACAGGGACGGCACGAAGGATGATGAAAGATGATCAATACTAATCACATGAGGAACCGTATATTGTTTATTGGTTCAGTTGTACTTTATTTTCCGCTGCTATACTTTTCCCGTTGTACGGGTGTGGTTGTATTTTGATCCCTGCGTGGGCATGATTTGTATTTGAGTTGTATGTATTTATTGAAAGACCAAATCGGTCTACTGAGTCATTTTAGCCTTAAAGGCATGGTTGAGTAGTTATATGTCGTTACCAGCCTGGTAGATCCTTGAGGAAACGTTCTACGGCGTGTAATATCCCTGAGCGGATTGGGGGTGTTACATAAATGGTATCAGAGCTTAGGTTGAGGAAAACCTAGGCTGTCGGGTCAAGTCATGTCGTTTGAGTCTTGTTTCGTCGGATTTTATCTGACTGAGTCGTGTCGCGACGCGTCGTTTGAGTTTGTTGGTCGTGATTAGTATCGTGGGGCGATCATCATCTTCGTGCGACCTGTGGAAGTAAGTCTCCCTTCTTTGTGTTGTGCCTCGTGTGACACGAGCTATTTTTATGATTATTTGTTAAGTGATTGAATCCTTATGTGGATTTTGATTTCACGATATGTATTTAATCGACTCTCGTATTTGATTTATACGAGGAGTGTCGTCGCTTGTGATGTCTTTTTATTGTTGTTTTTGTCCGTTGCTGATGATTTTCGAATCGATTTGCACGTTTTACAAGTTCTCTTGTGGAAGCTTTGTGCTTATACGCATTCGACTTGTTCACTAGCCAGTGCGTGAGGGTCCTTAGAGGCCTCGTATGGGGCCAGTGGTTTTGTTCTGAATGTGGTTATTTGACTCTAATATTTTGTTCTTATGAGGAGTAGTGTTCTTTGGATTGTGCATGTTGAGCTGTATTTCTTTTATCCATTGCGTGAGTTCTTTTGTAATGACTTTCGGTATTTTACCGACCGAGTTTTATTTCGAAAACCGATTCCCTTAACCGAGTTTTGGCATTATGGCCTTGATCATTTTGGCGAAATTCTTATGACGGTATTTAGCATTTTGTAAATGGCTTCGTGAGTTTTGAAATATTACCGTCATTAGCCTTTTTGGCATTTTTGTAAATGGTTTTTAGCACAGGGTTGACGCGGGACCCAGGCGCTATGATGTTCCGTGTGATTACACGAAATTTTTGGGCATTCTAGCCTTTTTGGCATCGTCCTTTTGGCATTGAATTATTTTCGAAAACTTGAGTATCTTAGAAATAAATTTCGAGACATATTTTTTCAAATGAGTTATTTTCTTGTGGTACATCCAGTGCCACAATATATTTCAAAATTTTTACGCCTCGAGGACCAAAATGTTTTGAGATATTTTCAATGTTTTAGAAACACTTTTATTTAGACCCGAGGGTCGAATATTACGAAAGTTTTCACTAAGAGAAAGTGTCCTCATTTTTATCAAATGCGAAATGGTTCTCCAAGTCTCGATAACTTGATGTTTCACGTTTGTACTTTTTGAAAGGTGATACTCAAGATCAATCGGTGTTCTTCTAAATTATTTTCAAAATGAGGTTTTCATTTTTAAAACCTATCCATTCCGTTTGAGGGTCGGGTATATATGTATGATGTTCGCGTTGTCATTTTGATGTTTGCTCCCGAGTATGACCGAATTGGCGGTGTGAGCGTTGAGTCGTTTTCCACACATTTGTTGTGTTAGCCCCTTGTGAGAGGTGGGATGTTGGTGTTGAATATTGTCGCCTCGTGGTGATTTCTGCGTTGTCGCGCATGTGCGAGCTGTTAGAGCTTGGGTTGGTATGGCCGTGTGCATCGGTGATCGTTCCGTTATGTGTCGGTTGTTTAATGTCTTGTTACCTTGCTTAGTTTTGTGAATTAGTGGATGAGGTCAGGGGTAATACCCGTACTATTTTGACTTCTGTATTTTCTCTTTCTCCAGTCTATCGATTCGCTCATGTTCGTTGAAACTTTATGAAATTGTTCTGTATTCCGGTTTCATCGTCCGAACAAACTGTGATCTTGTTGTGGGTCGGTCTGGTTATCGTTGTGACTTTTTCAAGTTCGGTTCGATTCTTGTGAAACTTGTTCGGAAGTGACATCATTTGGTTCTATTAGTTCTTTTATTCGAAGTGGATCGGATTTGGAACTCCTGTGTTTTCGACTCTGTCGACTCGTTTATGCTCGTTAACATTTTCTGAACTTTCCCTGTCCCTTGCTTTTGTTGATCGGACGAGTGCGGTATTGTTTCGGAATAACTCGTTTGTCGTTGTGATTTTTTTCGATTGCTAATTCCCTTTCCTGTGGATCTTATGTGAGTGCACATTTTGTTGTTTTTACCGGATCATGTTTCGTCTCGAGTCGAGATGTGAACTTCGGAGTTGTCGGTTGAACCTTATTGTTCTTCGTGATCCGAACAGGATTATTCGATTTTTTTTTGTTGACTCGATCGTTGTGGTTCGATCATTGATTGTTCGGTTTTTGTTAATCTCGTTTCGTGATTGTTGAACGTTCAGACTCCTTCGTAATTCCCTTAAGTTCGGGAAATTAGTCTCGTTTTCGATCTTCCAACCCTTGGGCGGTGGAATTCCGTATTGGTTCAGCGATTGGCTCGCGTTTCGATTGATGTACCGTTGGGTTGGTCAATCATACTGACTTTCGTTCGTTGTGTTTTGTGATTGTCGGATAATTGACTTGGCTATATTATCCGTTTGATGCCGCTTGTCATTTGTTGGTTTTATTATATCCCTAACGGCGACGTTGTGTTGGTCGTCGTGGAGCGTGTTTTCACGCCGTATGTTTCTTTGCGTTTCTTGCAGCGTTTCGCCGTTGGGCGCGAGTTTTCTATTTTTGTGTATCTCGTCGAGTTTTCCTGGCGGGTATATTGCTCCCCCTACTTGTTTTAAGTTTCGGGACGAAACTTCTTTTAAGGAGGGTAGAATGTAATATCCGCAATTTCGAATTTCGGTAGTTTTCTTTTTTCGGTGGAAGTTCATTTTGACGACTCTCTCCTGACCGTTTCATTATTACGAGAATGATTAATTCTGCACTTTTTGTCATCCGAGTTCGTTTCGGTGTCGTTTTGTTGAGTTCCGTGTCCTTAATCGACTTTTTCACGTGGGAGTTCGACTTTGTAAAGTCACCATTAATTTTTGGAAACTCCAAAAATTCTGAATCTTTGCAACATTATAGAGCATCAAGTTAGCTTTCCAATGGTTCAAACGGTGAGTCAATCGGAGTCCAGACGAATGAGTTATGGTCGAAATAGCCAAGACTGCACGGTGTGCCTTTTTGGTGTTTAAGGGGGCTGTACCGCGTGCCGCGGCACACTCAGGCTGTGCCGCGGCACTAAGCTGATTCTGGCGTTTTCTTGGTCTGGGCGCGGCACACTTGTCCTGTGCCGCGGCACACGGGCTTTTTCTGCGTTTTTAGCAGATTTTCGAGGAGAAAACTTCATTTTTCTCCTCTCTTCTTCCTCCTTCCATCTAGGGCGATTTGTGGGTGATTTTTGGGCGATTTGAGTGCTCCCAAACTTGTAGAGATCATCCACCTCAAGTCTTGTTGTAGATTTTCGACCTCTATTTGAATCATTCATCCAAATCAAGGTATTTTGGCTTGAACCCTTGTTTTTGTAGATTTGGGGATTTTCCTTTTTGATTTCGATTCCAATCCGTTTTTGATCAATTAGTTGTTGTATAAACGTTGTTTTGAACTTGTTCTACGGATTGGATACTCGTATCTTTGGTTCGTTCGACCGAGGGTGATTTCTTTGTTCTTGAAGGGTCTTGAACATTTAATGTTCGATTAAATGTTCGAATGAGTTCCCTTTGATAGTTTGTTGGGATTTCCGTTGTTTTCGGCCTTGATTCTCGTCGTAATCATGTTTTATTATTCCATACGGAGGATTATAGGTGCTCGATGATTCCGATGTTGAATTAGTTGGTGATTGATGATTCGTGTGGTGTTTTCCGTAGTAATTTGGTCTTTATCACGTTCTAGATAGTGTTCGGGAATTTGAGGGCTACCCAGCCGTATCCGTTCATTTTTCCATTGCTCGTGATATCGAGGCAAGTACCTTGCCCATACTTTTCTTATTTTATGGATATGATGATCGGTGATCGTCTTGGTGTGTTTGTTTGGTTATTTGAAATGAAGTTTCAAAAGATTTCGGTTTGGCCTCGTTAAAGGCTCTCTTTCAAAACGCGTGTGTGTTTTGTAAACGTTGTGTTTTGGGAATTGATTATTTTGAACATTGAAGGCTTTGATGATATTCCTATTGTTTAAAGTTATGGAATTGTGTATTCCGTGATTAATCTTGTTATTGTGTTTTGAAGAGTTTGATAATGGTGTCGAGTTAATGGCCATCTCTAGTGAGTATTCTTAATGAACTTACATTCTTAGCATGTTAGTTTTGCATGAGTAACGTGTGTGTGTGTATGCTCACTACGGGTTAGATCCGACGGGGTCTCGGTAGGGGTCCACAGAGACGTGGATCGACGAGCTTGCTTTTAACCACTACGGGTTAGATCCGACGGGGTCTCGGTAGGGGTCCACAGAGACGTGGATCGACGGTTAATTGTGGTGCATTTTGCAACTGTGATTTGGATTATTGGCATTTCCGGAAACGAGTATTTTGAACGGTTTTCATTTGCATGCATTGACTAAGTGTGTAAGAGGTAAGTTGTTCGTTTGGCTTACTTGTCTAGGATGGCACTAGAATATTTTGTTGTTTGTTTTAAATCCTTTATTTGTGGATTTTGATGTTGGGAGACGAACCTTGTGGTCGTTCTTGTGTACCGTGAGTTGATGAGATTTGGGGCTAAAATCCCAATGGTTTTGTAAAAGTCGTTTTACGGATTTGGGGCTAAAATCCCAACAGTTTGGTAAAGGTTATTTTACGGAAAGTAAACTTTTGGGGCGGTGACCCCTTTTGTCTTTGGATTTTGAAAAGTAGGATTTGATAATCCTAAATTGTTTTCTATTAAAACTCTCGATGGCATTCTAAACCGTTTTATAAATTACTTCCATTGATTTATGATATTTCGATTTTGAAATGTTTTCTCAAACTCTCGCCTCGGGAAGTGTTCATCTTGTTGTATTTGAACCTTTGAGGATTCCGAATTATTATCGTTCGTGGAATGTGAATTGTATGGCTCATATTTGCACTTTGTTCTTGCACTAGCAAAACAGTGGAGTTTTGCTAACCCCCGAGTATTCGGGGGGTGGATGTCTATTTTTGCATTCAGGTTTTGGAGCATAACACAGGGACGGCACGAAGGATGATGAAAGATGATCGATACTAATCACATGAGGAACCGTATATTGTTTATTGGTTCAGTTGTACTTTATTTTCATTGCTATACTTTTCCCGTTGTACGGGTGTGGTTGTATTTTGACCCCTGCGTGGGCATGATTTGTATTTGAGTTGTATGTATTTATTGAAAGACCAAATCGGTCTACTGAGTCATTTTAGCCTTAAAGGCATGGTTGAGTAGTTATATGTCGTTACCAGCCTGGTAGATCCTTGAGGAAAGGTTCTACGGCGTGTAATATCCCTGAGCGGATTGGGGGTGTTACACGTGAAACCCTTCGCCGGCCAGAAAATGTCGAACTCCGACTACCACAGAGAATCTGAAGACGCCAGAAGTTCCACTAGTGACACTCCATCTGAAGAGGAATTCGTCAATGAGCCGCCGGTTAGTCTATTTTCATTCACACACGATCGTGCCACGACGGTTGTTCATCTTCCCACGATCGTGCTGAAGAAGATGAGACCATCGTGTACACGATGGTCTTTCGTGGGCACGATGGTTACACACGACGGTCGTCGATCGTGTGTGCCGTCGTGTGCTAGAAGACCAAAGGCTCCTGCCTTGCACACGATCGCAGGCACACGATCGTTGCCCGTCATGTGAACCATCGTGTGGCACACGATGGTCTTCACACGACGGGCATCCATCGTGTGCCTGCGATCGTGTGCAAGGCAGAATTTTTTTTTCATTCTCTTAAGCATTTTATCATATTCTTATGAGTTGTATGTCCATATTGCAGACTGGTTGCGTATGGAAGAGACCTACATTGCGTCTTGTTACACGTCAAGTGAATCTTTACATACGGGAGGCGGTATTTAAAGAGATCATTGAGACACTAAGAAGTATGGGCCGCAATTCATGATTCTTGATCGAGCTATCGAGAGCTTGACCGAGGGGGTCCTGGGGCGCTTGATTAAAGTTAGGAGGAATGAGAGTTCAAATACTGCCCTACATCACTTGATTGCCCGTCAATTGGAGGGTCCCGGATGAGTCGTGGTTCCAGGTTTGCGGGAGGACCATTCGTTTTACGGCCCGTGATTTTGCCATGATCACTGGACTCCATTTTGGAAACTCTACCTTCCATCCCCAGGACGACCATCTCCTTCCGTCTGACGGTATTTTCCACAGAATACTCCATGGCAAAAATATTAAGGTTAGTGTTCTGCGGAAGAGGTTCAATGCTCGAGATTTTGGTAGAGACATAAGAGATTATGTGAAGGTTGCCAATTTGCTTATATACTACTACTTTATCCTATGCCGTGACGACATAATGGTCGAGACATGGGCATGGACATTAGTGGAGGATTTCGAGCAGTGGGATATGTTTCCTTGGGGTTCTTATGCCTTTGGGGTTTTATCTTACTACATAGGCAACGTTGCCATGAAGGAGGGACAACAGCACAAGGACTATCACGTCTATGGTCCTGTTTGGGCTTTACAAATATGGTCGTATGAGATGATTCCTTCATTGGGAGCATTGTGTGGTATTCGAGATAAAACTGTCCAAGTCCCCCGGTGTTTGACGTGAACTACGAGGAAGATGTTTTATGATTTCACTCATTTCTTCGACGATAAGGTACATAAATTTGTAAACGTATTTTCTCCTGACTTCATCTCTTAAACGTTATGTGATTGCCCATCTAATGGTATGATTTAATGACTAATTTTGCAGCACAGACTGGCTTGCACAGAGTTAGAAAGCTTTTCAAAAGTGTGCATTGTCAACTCATGGTCTCTTGATGTAGCTTCTCCCCGCTTCTCATCAAACCAATTCTCTAAAATTAGGCGAAATATCTCAAGTAACGAGCAAACAGGTAAACGCCTCGCCCACAACATACGATTATTAAAGCATTCAACAACATTGGATGTCAAGAAGTTATAGCGTCGTACCGGACACTTCGACCTAGCCCACCTCTCTGGCCCAATTTCAGAAAGGCGCCTGTGAGCCCCATTAGGGCTTTCGATATGTAGTTTCGAAAAGTAGTTTTCAAAAACTTCTTCTCGATGCGTGTAGGCCCTACACTACACATCTATGCAATCATCTCCTTTGGCCTCAAAGTGACCCCCTCACGGGTCAATCTTTTAGCAAAATAATGGGCGGCAACCTCAGAAGTGACCGATCTTGCGGCAGCACGGTTCAAATCAGGGTGACAGCTGTGCTCCAATGTCAACTTAGTAACTCCAAATAGTTGCACCCTCAATAGCACACAACCTAAACTGACAATTTTTTCGCCCACTCTTACAGACAAACACTATACGTTTATCGGCGGAACGATCAGTGATACACTGTAGCATGTTTTCCAAATGATACATTCCTACAGTTATCCTCAACTCTGTCTTCGAACGAAAGGTGGACCCCACCTCTAGGTGGCCGTGCTTAGGTGGAGGCCGCTCGACCCAACCCAAAGTCGGCACTACGGAGTCAGGAAATGGAATGATCGATTACGCATTGATTGTAGATGCTCATGCTCGCTCGCAGATTGATGGTCGGATGAGAAGTTCCGACGACTCATAATCCTATCCATTTGGGCCGGTTGGCGAACCCAAGCAAGAAATTCCGCAGATAGTGACTCAAGCAAGTCCTTACAACAATCTTCATCTTCGGATGTATGCACCTCCTCATCTTCCTCATCTTCCTCGTATTGATACTCTTTGGAAGGCATGTCATAATTTATGTTGCCGGGCTCTACTCTCGAGCTGCTACATCCCATATTAACCTTGGGAGTGGAGGAGCTGCTGTTCTCAACATAGACCTCAGGATCCTCCTTGTATTCTACTAGTAATCGAAGTATCTCGGTATCGCCCCGTAATAGGACTTTTACTTTGTTTCCCTTGGCCATGTGTGTCAAGTACCATAATTTGTAATCAGACTTATTTGGACCACCCAAACCCTCTCTGATAACCCCCACGAGGTTTGCACGACTAACTTTGCTCGTGTTGATATAGACAAAAAAGGAGTCCCCGTCTACATATGTCGATCGCTCCCAATGACCACCGTGATGTATCAAAATACGCTGCCACGACATCTGATTACAACAAGATGAATAACTATTCAGAAAAATGAGCGAACAATATTATAAAACGGTCTGCCTTGGACACGACCGATGCACACGGTCGTATACTACCGTGTGCAGTGATCGTGTGCAAGTTTCTGTCCATGAACACGATCGCTGCACACGATTGTAGACGATCGTGTTAAACTATCGTGTACACGTTAGTGTTGCGCACGATGTTAAGGTCGTTGCGCACGATCGTTGCACACGGTGGCTTCCCATCGTGTGCAGCGATCGTGTCCGTAAGAACAGATTTGGAATTTTTTTTTCATCGTTCAAATACTGATGCATACCTTCTTTATGAACTCAGAAGCACGACAAATGAAGTCCTATTTCAACGTCAACTTTTATTTTCGAACAATCTTGTGATTTCTATAAGATTTTTTGAGAGACCATTTGTCAAAAATAAAATGGTTGTGTTGTTTTGATGTATATGTTTGTAGTTAAATTTTGGTTGTTGAACATTAATATCGATCGGAGGAGGAAAGTAAAAAAGAAAAAAGAGAAGAAAAGTAGTTTAAATTAAATAAATAAAAAAAAAGTGAGAAGTCAACAGTACAACAAAAGAGGGGACATTTTAGTCTTTTTAATCAAAATGGTACCAAAAACTTATAGTTTTATGAATGAGGATACAGAACTTATCAATTTTATGCTTTGGTATTAAAAAATTGATTCCCACTATATTGATATCATGTCCGCCAATGATGATTGTAATCTAGAATAGATAGAAAAAGTTATACTACACTCTCGAGTAAAAACTTCAATAGTTACTAAATAATATACAAAGTATATAAGCAGTCGCAATATAAAAAGTAAAATTAATATAAAGTATAAAAATAGTTGCGTAATTTACATTAATTTTTACAATGGGGTAATTTGTATTTTATACTATATTTTCAAGTTGGTGGGAGAAAAAATAGTCTGAAAACACAAAAAATTTGTTATAAATATTGAGAGAAAGAGGAAAATATGAGAGCAGTTGAGAGAAACAAATGAAATTGTGTATATCATTATGAAGGCTATAGACCTCTATTTATAGGTACACATCTAGGGTTTGAGTGATATATTAGTCATTCATCAAATACATGACTTATTTACAACACTCCTCCTTGAATGACTATTTATATAAATGTCTACTCGAATAGTTTGAAGAAAAACCCAACTGGAGAAAAACTTCCAAACTGTTTTGTAATACCCCGATTTTTCGGATATATTTTTTAGTTTATATGTTGGATATCGTTGATGGATATTTGTGCTTGAGAACGTTGTGAACGCTTGATAATGTTATTGAATGTGTATATGTATTCATTGTGCCGTATGTTCGATTGGTATGTCGAGATATTGGTTGAGGATAGCTGAATATGGCTAGGCACAGCAACGATAGCGCACGCTATAAGTGTTTCATTAGCGCACGCTACTGGGTACAGGTAGCACACGCTACGAAGTATTGATAGTGTATGCTAAGAGGTTCGGTTACGTACGCTAAGGAGGACCCCTAACGTACGTAACAACTTGCTGGGTTAGTTCTGGAAGGTGGCCGACAAGTAGGCCCAGGTTGATTTTTATATTCAGTTAGCGCACGCTAACGCATGTTGGTTAGCGCACGCTAACATCAGATCGCCAATAATAGAATCTTATCTTTCGGCGGGTGGACCCGGCCATGTTCGACGCGTGTCCAGATAAGGTCAGTGAGTGTTTGTCGTGTAGAGCTAGCGCACGCTAAAATCGTATGATTAGAGCACGCTAATTTCAGATCGGTCAAAGGAATCCCGGTAATCGCGGATGCTTTCGGCATGTGGGGGCACGATACTGTATCAAGTCAACTTCGGATAGCGCACGCTAAGGTCAAGGACTTGCGTACGCTAGGCAGGATGTTTTACGTACGCTAATGCATGGGCATTACGTACGTAAGCTATTTCTGGCGGTGGAGCCTGCAGGCGTGATAGCGCACGCTAACAAAGTCAGTTAGCGCACGCTAAGGAAGTAGCGCACGCTAAACATGAGATGTTAGCGCACGCTAATAATGTTTATTATAAAAGGAGGACAGACGAGTATTGTGAGGCATTTTGTCCATTCTTCTTCCTTCAGTCGGGAGAGAGAGAGTTGGGAGTTATTTGGGATTCCCAAACACTGTATAATGATAATCTTTAACAACATTAGATTGAGAGCTTGGATTCAAGCCTTGTTCTTCAAGTTGTTCATGATTCTTTGGATGGAGTTCTAGTGTTCTTCTTTTTGGTTCGTCTAAACCAGGTAATCTTCGTATTCCCTTGTTAATGATTCGTTTTTCTTGGATGATTACATGTGAGGAACATGTTGGATAATCATATAACGATATTATATGAGATTCAATGGAATTTTGATAAGAGTTTCGGATGTTTCTTCATATTATAAAGATGATGGTTCGTTTAAACCGTTTTGAGATAGATTTCTGGATCATGATAATTTCGGTGATCGATTTAGAAGAATAAATCATGATACGAGGTTGAATTCCGGATTGAATATGTTATGATCATTGTTACCAAGTTGGTTTGATTATTGATATGATTCTTGTTCTAGGTTGATTAACCCATAGGTATAACGGATGTGCCGCGTTGAAGGCCGTAAATTGATCGATCGAGTGTAGAGCTCGTGAAGCGAGGACGATGAGTTCTGTGGTGGTTTTGTCATATTGATATCCAGGCAAGTGTTTACTTGTTCGGTTGTAATGTTTTGATGAGTAATTCCATTTACATTTCATAAGTATTTTATGTTGTATTGCATATTGACGAATGTTCAGTGATGTTCTAAAAGGATTAGAATGCACAGTTGATGATTGTTGAGATACTTGGACAATCTTGGGAAGATTGTAGTATTCGGATATTGTTGATGACATTTTGGATATTCTTGATCTGTGGTATGCATTCCGGAAGGAAGTCCGGATAGAGGTATGTTTTATGGGAATCGTACATAGAAGATGGTATACGGGAAAGTATTCGATATTGAGGTATATTGTGGTATTATCGTGATATTGGGATTTTGATGAGAATCGTTGGATTACCAGAAGTGGTAAGGTTATCGTGTGAAAATTTATGTTTATGTACTTGCGGTTAATTATCGGGCATTATTGCTGACCCCGTTGTGGGACTTGTTTTTCAGGTATTGAGGACTTTGAAGGTAGCGGTCGTGAGGCGAGGATTCCGGACGATACTGGCTATGGCATATTGTTGGGGAATCGTGTATTCTGTTTGTGTATATCATTATCGATGTATATGTATCTTGGACTGTATTTTTTATCCGCTGCGTGAGTTCTTTCAAATGGCTTTCGGCTTTATGCCAACTGAGTTTGATTTCGAAAACCGATTCCCTTAACCGAGTTTTTGGCCGTGATTGTCTTGACGGTAGTTGGTGTTTTCAAATGATTTTGTGAGTTTTGGAAAATACTACTGTCATCGGCCTTTTTGGGCGTTTTTGTAAATAGTTTTTAGCCTGGTGGGTTCCGGCGCGGGGCCCACGGCGTGTAATACTCCAGTAATGTTTTTGGGTGTTACATGTTTGGGGTGATCTTGTAACACGCATAACTTGCTGCATCATACTGTTGTTAGGAAAAGCCTGAGCAATAATTGAATTTGCTCCCCCTCATATTAATCATTCTTGTATGAATATTCATGTGCCGCCTCAGTAAAACCTCATGGGACAAAAACTGAGTGATCATAAGAGTTTAAGTTTTTCCGTTTACAGAATATTCATATAGGAGTATCCATGTGTTGCCTCATCAAAACCTTGTCAAGAAAACCATGTGGGAAAAACTTGATCGAAGAAAAAAAGAGTACAACTACTCCTTCGTACTTTATTTCTTGAGGTCTAATATCGATCTTTGTAATGTCCTCATTATGCCATGAATTTGCCTCGTCAAAATCTTATTAGGAAAAACCCAGTGGGAAAAATCCTAATGAAGGGAAAAGAGTACACTATATCATGTTAATACGCCATCCTAGTTGCCTCGTTAAAAACCTTGCTACGAAAACCCAATAGGATAAAACCTCAACCAATGAAAAAAGAGTGCAACGCGTATTTTTATATAAATATGCTTCAGGCATTGTAAAAATCCTCCGCGAATTAGCATAGGTATCATATTCAGTGCAAGTTACAATCTCGAACTCACATGTTGGTGAGACATGTCATCTCTTCTGGATATTTCATATTAGTTGTAGTTAAACTCATCAACCATAATATTCTGAGCTTCATGTTTTACAATCATTTCATAATGATTGTGAGATATTGTTAGTAAGACTTACTTCATAGATTTTCACTGGCAGTTTTATTGAGTTTTTCAGGAGTTCCAATTAAGTTTAAACATCAACTTATACTGCTATAATTGCAAATCTGTTATTTATTTTCTTTATGAAACTTTCGGATCGGACAACATCATTTATATCGTCTCTCCCCTTGATCCACACATCACTTGTAGATCATGAATGAATATATCTTCTTCTCACCACACATCATATTGACTCTATGCAAATAGTTGGGATAACTTCATTCTTCTATTATAGCCCACAATTCTTTCAGCTCTAGTGGGTGATTGATCTTATTTCAACGTACTCTCAATGCATTATAAATGCAGAGAACCATATAAATAAATATAAAAAAAATTCTTTGCAGATAGCATGAAGTTTTCAATAGCTTCTTTGAATGTTGACCATTAGATGGTGAATTAACCCTTGATTATAGATTAGTTCATGTAGAACTAGTAAGATATACAAATGCAATAATTGCACTGAGATGTGGTGCTTCCGGACCATGAATCTTTTCATCATCATTTGGTATAAATGTGTCCTTAATAGGATCAGATGACGGATCAATCATTTTGATGAGCGTATTTCATTCATGTAAATCGCTCTATACCTTCTAGGTACAAGTGAGTTGATATATAATAATACACTTTCTAAGTGCTTGTAACTCAAGGTATATTCTAGATATTTCAATGTGATCTCAAATTATCTTTTCAAATATTCAAGTGTCAGTTGGATCTCTTATGGAGTTCCAATCAATCTAAGATCATTCATATCTATATATAACATTGAGTCATTAATATACCTTTCTTTAGTCGAATAATATTGACTAAGATGGCTATTTCAAATCCGACTATAATATTTGAATCTATATAAAGACTCTTGCAATTTGAAAGAATACATATATTTAGATTTTGATTTATATGCTTCAACCATATCATCCTTCTAGAATTTTATGTATTTATAAGACAAATTTTCATGTACTTCCAACTCAATATATATATATATATAATTCAATTCAGGAGTGGTCTTATAAAAAATATAATCATTGTAAGCAATTTTGATTATAAAAGTCGTGCATCTCATGTTTGCATGAGTAATGCTTAAAATTGTTGTTAACTCTTCAAGAGTTCCAATCATCATAATCATATAATGTATGAATATTAATCAATATTCAACAAACTTTATTCAATATGCTATTTTGAACTCCAGGCCAAATAATAAAGTATTAACATTAATGTAAATCATATTAGATTGTTTTGTCCATCTTGACCAAATATTTTTTTCCAACATTAATCAACTTAGATCATTATGATCTTTATTTGTATCAAGTGCTATTGTTAAATCTATTGATATATGCTCCAAATTTCATTGTAACAAAATTCGTAGAACGTTCTATAATTTAATTCTCTTCAAGAGTATGCACTTCAAGAGCGACGTCTTCACGACGTTGAATTTTGCACTAATGTTTATTTTTTGATCTCTGGAGATATATAATATAGTTCTCACCATTTAGGTGGGATAGCCTTAAACTCAATTGTAGCAATTGCATGTGTCTTCCAAAACATCAATTTCCAGCTGGATTTATTTAAACTCTCCTGGAGTATATACATATAATTGATTGCAGTTTCTACAAAATCGATAATCATTTGAACTTCAAGTTCATAATTTTTCAAATAATTTTCTTGATCGGTTGATACTTTCCCCCTAATGTCGGGAATGATACTGTCTTACAACATCAATCTTATTCATACCACCCATCAATACTTCAGGTATTGTCATAAAGAGGACCATACCCGACATATTTTAATATTTATTTTAGAGACATAAAGGGGGATATGTGCACTGAATTACTTGCCGAATTCAAAATAATGCACTTTTATCGATATCAAATCATAAATTATTAAAATATGTAAACTTTAAGTTTACTGTGATAATGATTCGAATTCAAAATAAGAATAAAGACAACTATGTCAACCTCTAATTCGTTCTTGAATGAGTTTGTGACATAATCAACCTTTATTTTATTGAATTTTTAATCCGATAATCTACTTCAAGAGACATCAATAATATTCTATCTTTAAACTTAAAATATAGTAGTAGTTTCTCCTTCAAAGAGATATATCTTTCAAGAGTATTTATTTTTCTCAACTGTATATTTATACTTCATCAATGATACATGTATCATCATCAATTTTATATGTAATAACTATCGCTATTACTCTTCTTCCAGAGGAAAATACAATAATTATTACGCAATTAATCCAACATCTATAGTATGTTGATGAAAATTGGTCAAATCAAAATAATACAATTTTAAGTGTATAAATATGCTTCATGATATTTACTAGTAATCTGTGATATTTATCATACAACATGTGTAAATTTGTATTAATACATCTTCAGAATATATATCATAAATAAACATGTAGTTAAATAAAATATAAACATGATATAAATAGACTTTAACATCAAACATGAAATTTTAAACATGTAAATATTGAAAGTATTGGGATTAATACGTCATTTACATTTATAATTTATCTACTACGAATTTCTTTTCTTCAGAAATTGTATATGTCATTTGTCTCACTTGTTATCTCGGAATCTTATACATTTCAAGTGATAGTTTAGAAACCCATAAATTTATCGGTACTTAGTGCATAATCGTCAACCCTTTAGGGAGAAATTTAGTGGTTCTTCATGAACTGTCAATAAATTTGGCACTACCTTTTTTTTTCACACAAAAAATATCATTTATTTCTAAAGATATCATGCATATTTGCACTTTGATGAGACAATAAGTTATGACCACTATTTAATCCCAAGAACTTGGCATTCGATTCACAAACAGAAGAAATAAGATAAGCCAAGAATTTGAATGATGCAAAAATCTTCAGGATATTTGACCTTTTTATCACTAATTATATAGCAACGATCAATTCAAATCATACTTCAGGTATGACATCCTATCTCATATTGATAAAAACTCAAAAATATATTATAAGAGATAATAAAATATTAAATTACACAATAAATAAGATTAGATATTGACATATAATCTTAAGATTATTATTTTTGTGTGCTTATCATTAACAATTGATAATATCCAATCCACGGGATAAAATTTATAAGTAATTATCTTCTACAAGGATAAACTCTAAATTTTATCTACTTCGGGAGATAAAATTTGAGCCATATAATTGTAACACCCCCAATCCACTCAGGGATATTACACGCCGTAGACCCTCTCCTCGAAGATCTACCAGGCTGGTAACAACATTTAACATCTCGACAATGCCTTCAAGGCTAAATGACTCGATGAGCCGATTTGGTCTTTCAATAAAATATACAACTCAATTACAACATATACCCACGCAGGGGTCAAAGTACAATAAACTCCGTACAACGGGGAAAAGATCTGCGGCGGAAAAGAAAATACAACTAGACCAATACGACATCAACGGATCCTCGTGTGATTAGTATCGTTCATCTTTCATCATCCTTCGTGCCGACCCTGTGTTATGCTCCAAAACCTGAATGCAAAAATAGACATCCACCCCCCGAATACTCGGGGGTTAGCAAAACTCCACTGTTTTGCTAGTGCAAATACAAAGTGCAAATACGAGCCATACAATTCACATTCCACGAATAACAATAACCAGGAATCCTCAAAGATCCAAACAAAACGAAAAGTACTTCTCGAGGCAAGGGTTTGAGAAAACATTTCAAAATCGAAATACCATAAACCAATGGAAATAATTTATAAGACGGTTTAGAATGCCATCGAGAGTTTTAATAGAAAACCATTTAGGATTATCAAATCCTACTTTTCAAAATCCACAAGACAAAAGGGGTCACCGCCCCAAAAGTTTACTTTCCGTAAAATCACCTTTACCAAACCGTTGGGATTTTAGCCCCAAATCCGTAAAATGACTTTTACAAAACCATTGGGATTTTAGCCCCAAATCTCATCAACTCACAGTACACAAGAACGACCACAAGGTTCGTCTCCCAACATCAAAATCCACAAATAAAGGATTTAAAACAAACAACAAAATACTCTAGAGCCATCCTAGCCAAGTAGGCCAAACGAACAACTTACCTCTTACACACTTAGTCAATGCATGCAATCATGAAAACTGTTCAAAAGCACTCATTTCCGGAAATGCCAATGATCAAACCACATTTGTAAAATGCACCACAATTAACCGCGGACCCACAGCTTCGTGGATCCCTGCCGAGACCCCGTCGGATCTAACCCACAATGGTTAAAAGCAAGCTCGCGGTTCCACAGCTTCGTGGAGCCCTACCGAGACCCCGTCGGATCTAACCCGCAGTGAGCATACACACACACACGTTACTCATGCAATACTAACATGCTAAGAATGTAAGTTCATTAAGAATACTCACTAGAGATGGCCATTAACTCGACACCATTATCAAACTCTTCAAAACACAATAACAAGATTAAATACGGAATACACGATTCCATAACTTTAAACAAGAGGAGTATCATCATCAAATCCTTCAACGTTCAAAATAATCAAATCATAATCAATTCCCAAACACACCGTTCACAAAACACACACGCCAATGAAAGAAAGCCATTAACGAGGCCAAACCGAACTCTTTTGAAACTTCGTTACAAACAACCAACCAAACACACTACTACCATCACCGATCATCATATCCACAAAATAAGAAAAGTATGGGCAAGGTACTTGCCTCGAAATCACAATCGCAACGAGACGACGGATAGACGCGGTCGAATAGCCCGAACCCCGAACAATATCAAGAACGCGATAGCACCACGAGTATTACGAGAATAACACCACGAATCATCAATCACCAAACGGAATTCAACATCGGAATCATCGGACACCTATAAACCTCCGGAAGTAACAATAACACATGGTTACGACGAGAATCAAGGCCAAAACAACGGAAATCCCAACAAACTATCGAAGGAAACTCATTGGGACATTTAATCGAACACTAAATGTTCAATAATTCCCAAGAACACTCGAATCGTCGATCGAGTTAAACAAACTTGATATATGGATATACAACCCATAGAACATGATTAATAACATCATACTACACCAATCGATGTATCAAAATCGGATTAGAAACGAAATCAAGAACAATTTCTCCAAAAGTCAACTTGAAGGATAATCAAGAAATATACCTTGATTTGGATGAAGGATTCAAGTAGAGGTCGAAAATCTACAACAAGACTTGAGGTAGATGATCTCTACAAGTTTTGGAGCACTCAAATCGCCCAAGAATCGCCCACAATCGCCTAAGATGATGGAGGAAGAAGAGAGGAGAAAAAATGAAGTTTTTCTCCTCGCAAATCTGCTAAAAAACGCAGAAAAAGCCCGTGTGCCGCGGCACAGGACAAGTGTGCCGCGGCCCAGGGCCACCAAAAACGCCCAGGAATCAGCTTAGTGCCGCGGCACAGCCTGAGTGTGCCGCGGCACTGCAGTCTGACCCCTTCAACACCAAAAAGGCACACCGTGCGATCTTCGCTATTTCGACCATAACTCCTTAAATGCGGACTCCGATTGACTCAACGTTTTATCCATTGAAATCTAACTTGATTCTCTATACTGTTGCAAAGATTCTGAATTTCTGGAGTTTCCAAGAATTAATGGTGACTTTACAAAGTCGAACTCCCCACGTGAAAAAGTCGATTAAGGAAACGGAACTCAACAAAACGACACCGAAACGAACTCGGATGACAAAAAGTGCAGAATTAATCATTCTCGGAATGACGAAACGGTCATGATAGAGTTGTCAAAACGAACTTCCTCCGAAAAAAGAAAATTACCGAAATTCGAAATTGCGGATATTACATTCTACCCTCCTTAAAAGAAGTTTCGTCCCGAAACTTAAAACAAGTAGGGGGGAGCAATATACCCGCCAGGAAGACTCGACGAGATACACAAAAATAGAAAACTCGCGCCCAACGGCGAGACGCTGCAAGAAACGCAAAAAGACATACGGCGTGAAAACACGCTCCACGACGACCAACACAACGTCGCCGTTAGGGATATAATAAAACCAACAAATGACAAGCGTCATCAAACGGATAATATAGCCAAGTCAATTATCCGACAATCACAAAACACAACGAACGAAAGTCAGTATGATTGACCAACCCAACGGTACATCAATCAAAACGCGAGCCAATCGCTGAACAAATACGGAATTCCACCGCCCAAGGGTTGGAAGATCGAAAACGAGACTAATTTCCCAAACTTAAGGGAATTATGAAGGAGCCTGAATGCTCAACGATCACGAAACGAGGACAAAAACCGAACAAACAAACAACCGAACCACAACGGTCGAGACAACAAAAAGCGAACAATCATGTTCGAATCACGAAGAACAATAAAATTCAAACAACAACTCCAAGGTTCACATCTCGACTCGAGACAATATATGATCCGGTGAAAACAACAACGTATGCATTCACATAAGATCCACATGAAAGGGAATAGCGATTTGAAAAGTTACAACGACAAGCGAGTTATTAGGAACAATACCACCCTCGTTCGATCAACAAAAGCAAGGGACAGGAAAGTTCGAGAAAATGTTAACGAGCATAAACGAGTCGACAGTCGAAAACACAGGAGTTCCAAATCCGATCCACTTGAATAAAAGAACTAATAGAACCAAATGATGTCACTTCCAAACAAGGTTCACAAGAATCGAACCGAACTCGAAAAAGTCACAACGATAACCGGATCGGCCCACAACAAGATCACGGCTCGTTCGAGCGATGAAACCGGAATACGAGAACAAGTTCGAAAGTATCAACGAACACGGCGAGTCTATAGAATTGAGAGAGAGAAAATACAAAAGCCAAAACAATACGGGTATTACCCCAGGCCTCATCCACGAAATTCACAAAAACAGAGCAAGGTAACAAGACATTAAACAACCGACACATAACGGACGATCACCGATGCACACGGCCATACCAACCCAAGCTCTAACGGCTCGCACATGTGCGACAACACGAAATCACCACGAGACGACAACATTCAACACCAACATCCCACCTCTCACGGGGCTAGCACAACAAATGTGTGAAGCGACTCAACGCTCACACCGCCAATTCGATCATACTCGGGAGTAAACATCATAATGACAACGCGAACATCATACATACATACCCGGCCCTCAAGCGGGAATAGATAGGTTTTTAAAAAAACGAAAACCTCATTTTGAAAATAATTTAGAAGAACACGGTTGATCTTGAGTATCACCCTTCAAAAGTACAAACGTGAAACATTGTTATTGAGACTTTGGAGAACCATTTCACATTTGGTAAAAATGAGGACACTTTATTTTAGTGAAAAGCTTTCAGAATATTCGACCCTCGGGTCTAAGTAAAAGTGTTTATAAAACATTGAAAATATCTCAAAACATTTTGGGTCCTCGCGGTAGAAGAATTTTGAAACATATTGTGGCATCTTGGATGTACCACGAGAAAATGATTCATTTTGAAAGTACGTCTCGAAATTTATTTCTAAGATACTCAAGTTTTCGAAAATAATTCAATGCCAAAAAGACGATGCCAAAAAGGCTAGAATGCCCAAAATTTCGAGTAATCACACGGAACATCATAGCGCTGTGGGTCCCGTCGGAATCGAGGCTAAAAACCATTTACAAAAATGCCAAAAAGGTGATGGCGGTAACATTTCAAAAACTCACGAAAGCCATTTACAAAATACTAAATACCGTCAAAAGAATTTCGCCAACGCGATCAAGGCCATAATGCCAAAAACTCGGTTAAGGGAAGCGGTTATCGAAATAAAACTCGGTCGGTAAAATACCGAAAGTCATTACAAAAGAACTCACGCAGCGGATAAAAGAAATACAGTTCAACATGCACAATCCAAAGAACACTACTCCTCATAAGAATAAAATATTAGAGTCGAATAACCACATTCAGAACAAAACCACTGGCCCCATTCGAGGCCTCTAAAGACCCTACCGCACTGGCTAGTGAACAAGTCGAACGTGTATAAGCACAAAGCTTTCACAAGAGAACTTGTAAAACGTGCAAATCGATTCGAAAATCATCAGCAACGGACAAAAACAACAATAAAAAAACATCACAAGCGACGACACTCCTCGTATAAATCAAATACGAGAGTCGATTAAATACATATCGTGAAATCAAAATCCACATAAGGATTCCATCACTTAACAAATAATCATAAAAATAGCTCGTGTCACACGAGGCACAACACAAAGAAGGGAGACTTACTTCCACAGGTCGCACGAAGATGATGATCGCCCCACGATACTAATCACGACCAACAAACTCAAACGACGCGTCGCGACACGACTCAGTCAGACTAAATCCGACGAGACAAAACTCAATAGACACCACTGACCCGACAGCCTAGGTTTTCACAACCTAAGCTCTGATACCATTTATGTAACACCCCCAATCCACTCAGGGATATTACACGCCGTAGACCCTCTCCTCGAAGATCTACCAGGCTGGTAACAACATTTAACATCTCGACAATGCCTTCAAGGCTAAATGACTCGATGACCGATTTGGTCTTTCAATAAAATATTCAACTCTATTACCACATATTCAAACGCAGGGGTCAAAGTACAATAAACTCCGCATAACGGGGAAAAGATCTGCGGCGGAAAAGAAAATACAACTAGACCAATACGACATCAACGGATCCTCGTGTGATTAGTATCGTTCATCTTTCATCATACTTCGTGCCGACCACGTGTTATGCTCCAAACACGAATGCAAAATAGACATCCACCCCGAATACTCGGGGTTAGCAAACTCCACTGTTTTGCTAGTGCAAATACAAAGTGCAAATACGAGCCATACAATTCACATTCCACGAATAACAATAACCAGGAATCCTCAAAGATCCAAACAAAACGAAAAGTACTTCTCGAGGCAAGGGTTTGAGAAAACATTTCAAAATCGAAATACCATAAACCAATGGAAATAATTTATAAGACGGTTTAGAATGCCATCGAGAGTTTTAATAGAAAACCATTTAGGATTATCAAATCCTACTTTTCAAAATCCACAAGACAAAAGGGGTCACCGCCCCAAAAGTTTACTTTCCGTAAAATCACCTTTACCAAACCGTTGGGATTTTAGCCCCAAATCCGTAAAATGACTTTTACAAAACCATTGGGATTTTAGCCCCAAATCTCATCAACTCACAGTACACAAGAACGACTACAAGGTTCGTCTCCCAACATCAAAATCCACAAATAAAGGATTTAAAACAAACAACAAAATACTCTAGAGCCATCCTAGCCAAGTAGGCCAAACGAACAACTTACCTCTTACACACTTAGTCAATGCATGCAATCATGAAAACCGTTCAAAAGCACACATTTCCGGAAATGCCAATGATCAAACCACATTTGTAAAATGCACCACAATTAACCGCGGACCCACAGCTTCGTGGATCCCTGCCGAGACCGTCGGATCTAACCGCGGTGGTTAAAAGCAAGCTCGCGGTTCCACAGCTTCGTGGAGCCCTACCGAGACCCCGTCGGATCTAACCCGCAGTGAGCATACACACACACACGTTACTCATGCAATACTAACATGCTAAGAATGTAAGTTCATTAAGAATACTCACTAGAGATGGCCATTAACTCGACACCATTATCAAACTCTTCAAAACACAATAACAAGATTAAATACGGAATACACGATTCCATAACTTTAAACAAGAGGAGTATCATCATCAAATCCTTCAACGTTCAAAATAATCAAATCATAATCAATTCCCAAAACACACCGTTCACAAAACACACACGCATTTGAAAGAAAGCCTTTAACGAGGCCAAACCGAAATCTTTTGAAACTTCGTTTCAAACAACCAAACAAACACACTAATACGATCACCGATCATCATATCCACAAAATAAGAAAAGTATGGGCAAGGTACTTGCCTCGAAATCACAATCGCAACGAGACGACGGATAGGACGCGGTCGAATAGCCCCGAACCCCCGAACAATATCAAGAACGCGATAGCACCACGAGTATTACGAGAATAACACCGCACGAATCATCAATCACCAAACGGAATTCAACATCGGAATCCTCGGACACCTATAAACCTCCGGAAGTAACAATAACACATGGTTACGACGAGAATCAAGGCCAAAATAACGGAAATCCCAACAAACTATCGAAGGGAAACTCATTGGGACATTTAATCGAACACTAAATGTTCAATAATTCCCAAGAACACTCGAATCGTCGATCGAGTTAAACAAACTTGATATATGGATATACAACCCATAGAACATGATTAATAACATCATACTACACCAATCGATGTATCAAAATCGGATTAGAAATGAAATCAAGAACAATTTCTCCAAAAAGTCAACTTGAAGGATAATCAAGAAATATACCTTGATTTGGATGAAGGATTCAAGTAGAGGTCGAAAATCTACAACAAGACTTGAGGTAGATGATCTCTACAAGTTTTGGAGCACTCAAATCGCCCAAGAATCGCCCACAATCGCCTAAGATGATGGAGGAAGAAGAGAGGAGAAAATGAAGTTTTTCTCTCGCAAATCTGCTAAAAACGCAGAAAGCCCGTGTGCCGCGACACGGGACAAGTGTGCCGCGGCCCGGGGCCACCAAAACGCCCAGGAATCAGCTTAGTGCCGCGCACACTGAGTGTGCCGCGGCACACGGTACAGCCCCCTTCAACACCAAAAAGGCACACCGTGCAGTTTTCGCTATTTCGACCATAACTCCTTCGTATGGACTCCGATTGACTCACCGTTTGAACCATTGGAAAGATAACTTGATTCTCTATAATGTTGCAAAGATTCAGAATTTTTGGAGTTTCCAAGAATTAATGGTGACTTTACAAAGTCGAACTCCCCACGTGAAAAAGTCGATTAAGGACACGGAACTCAACAAAACGACACCGAAACGAACTCGGATGACAAAAAGTGCAGAATTAATCATTCTCGGAATGACGAAACGGTCATGATAGAGTTGTCAAAACGAACTTCCTCCGAAAAAAAGAAAATTACCGAAATTCGAAATTGCGGATATTACAATAATATTGAGGTTTTTAATTTAATATTGTTCACTTCCGGGAACAACTTGATAGGAATATTCGACCACTCACTAATCTTGCTACCATTGGAGCACAATCGAATTGTGATTGTGGTATATATCATATATGATACAATCTCGATAGAGAATATTCTCAAATTATATTAATATTTTTTATTTGAGATATAAGTTATATTTTCCTTCAGGGATAATATCATGCTACATTAAGAGCATAATGATTTAATTATGTTATTATATTTATAAGTAACAAATCAATATTCTTCCGGAATATTGTATTATCACATAATTCATGTGTAAATAAGAATTATTCATTTAGAATAGTAATATTCTTCAAGAATTTTACAATTAATTGTGATACTTCGGGAGCAATAATTTTAAAATTCATAATTGAATATACAAAGGGAAAAAATAGTGCGAGAATTAATCAAGGCTCGAAATAACTAAACTAAAATAATTGCTTCTTCAAGAGCACTTACAATATTTTTCACGATTATTATTTTGTATTTTTCATTAGGAATTGCACAAATTATTAGATTTCATAGTGTTCTTCATGAACAAATCGTATTCAACTAGAATATGATGAGATAACGTTATCCTTCTTCAAGAACTACAACAAATCTATAATCTTCTGAATTATTAAGTATTGTTGAATCGTGTTTCTTCTGAAAACAAAGAGAAACATGATTTGATAATAGATTTCGACGTCATCATATATATTATTTATATATGTTGCACACGAAAACATAAAATTTAATAACTAAAGAATATATATTTTTTCTCGAAATCATCGTATGCAAGAAAGTTTTTGAAGGAGTAAATAGAATTAATACCGTTCACCAATGCAAAAAAATAATATTTTTGCTCGGACTTTTTTTATGTATGCAATACGTTTTAGAATCCGATCTCCACCGTTGAATTTGTAGATCAGTTTGTCAGGAAGATAGTGTAAAAAGTTCATGCTGATCTAACGGTTGACAAAGCGGGAATCGCGATTTTTGAGCGGTCTTGCAGTGCAGAAAATCTGCTCGCGTTTTTTTTTTTTATTATTTCGAAAATCGGAGAGAAATAAAAAATTTACTGGTAGAATATCGTGCTGATAACGTGTTATAAACACTGAGAGAAAGAAGAAAATATGAGAGAAGATGATTGTGTATATCATTATAAAGGCTATAAACCTCTATTTATAGGTACACATCTAGAATTTCAGAGGCATATTAATCATTAATCAAATACATGAGTTATTTAGAGCAAAATTCATAATCCCAGACTCTGGTTTTCACACCTAGATCAAAGACACAAAATTTTTTAACCTGAACGTTCAGATTATACTACAGTGTGCTACTTTCGCACAAATTTCAGATTATGTCAAAAAATTTTTGATAACACCACATGCCATTTTCGCTTTGTGTCTACTTGTGTACAATATTAACTAAATGTTTTTTTTTGCAAGATTTGTTGCTAGATTCGTGTTTCGGGGTGCACATCTCGATTTAACACCCGCTTGGTCAAGGGACTTTTGATACAAGTGGGAGAGTTTCTCGTCTCTTTCTCAACAAAAAAAACAAAATGTTTTTTTTTTTTTTTTGAGAATTTGAACTTTATTGACTTACTATAAGAAATACAGTAAAAAGCCTAAAAATATCACCCAATTCACATCATCCCGTTTCTCTGAATCGGGTTACAATTTGTTCTTTCGGCAAATTGTAATGAGCGTCTAGGAAAATGCTCAACTTGTGATATTGAAAATGATATAAATTTGTATATACTTTCAATTTGTACATGTATATAATTTGTGGCTATATGAGCACTTTGTTATTTGCTCATGGGATGTGGGATATATGTGCTACTTTTGCTCTCATTTCACTCAATTTTATTTTATTTTATATTTTTATATTTTCGAGAGCGCTACTGCAACGTGGTGGAGAAATATGGGGAAGGAAATGAATTCGAACCGCTGCTGCCATCACATTTATTATGCGGGATTATGTCATTAAGTGGTGATTTTTTTAAATTCTTCGATTTTATTGTAACAAATACAATCACAAGCCTAAAACAATTACCAAAAAAGTAATCAAAAAAAAAAAAAGCCTAAAGTTTGCCACGATGCACATCTTTTCAAAATGTATTTGATAAAATTTCTACTCTCAACTCTTCTTTTGGACTAATTTTCATATGGTTATTATAGTTTTGGTTCTTTTTAAGTGATTAAAGTTTGAAATTAAGAGATGCTTTGAAAGATTTTGTTTACTTTCTTTCATATACATATTAACTTATTTCTCCCATTGTTTTGAAAAGCAAAAAGAAAAAGTTGGATTTACATGTTTATGATTCGCACTTGCTTTACGAAATAGAGAAAATATAAAGTTTGTTTCAGGACAAAATAAGAAAGTTGTAGATACGAGTCAATCAATTGTATTCATAACACTGATAGATGGACCTTTAGATAGGCATTACAATGAGAGTCTTTCCATACATAGGATTACTAGATAAGAAAGAATCTAATATCTTCAATCTATGTATCTACAACCAGTATTAGGTAAGACACATCACGAGAATAATAATTCCCGGAACACTCCCCCTGTATCGAACACTAATACAACAATGGTGCAGAGATGTTGCCTTCGTAAAAACCTATTCCAAGCCAAAACAAAATCACATGGAAAAATAAAGGTTTGATGATGAAAAAATTGCAACGCACCAATATAACATGTCATGTAATAATTAAGGAGATATAAGATGGTTTGGTGGTAAGAGTGTTGGAGTTGAAGAAGTGTAGGAGAGTTCGATGTTTAATGAACTAACTACTAATAGCAACTGCTCCTTCCGTCACTTAATACTAGTCGTGTTTGGAAATAAAATTTGTCCCATAATACATGTCATTTTCTATTTTTCATGCAAATTTGTAAAAAGATTTCCAAAAATTCCCTTAATTTATTCGGGGCTTTTCAACTTCAACATATGCAAACATATTAATTAATATAATTGATTTATTAAATTAATGTAATTAAAAAGGCAAATATGAAATTATTTAATTACATTAAGTTTTTCGAATACTTTTATAATTTTGAAGTAGAAATAAAAAAATCATCTAATAATAACTATAAATTACTAATATTTACTGATAAAAAATTTTTTTAGAAGAAAATGAGATAATAAGACCCATTTTACACTCTTTCAATTCAACGGAGTCATAAGGAAGATCAAATGTAGAAATTTACGTAAATATCCCCCGGACCTAATTTTGTCCTCTGATCAATTTTATTTTTTTCTTCTCAATCTTTGGTATTGCATTTTTTCTCAAGTGCAGTACATCCGACAGGGAATGGGTGTACCATGGACCCAATTTTTTTGGGGAGAAAGCCTACGTACACGTCATCATGACTAACCATTCTATGTCTCTCTTGCTTTCACATAATAATGTTAATTAAATACATTTAAAAAGTTAAAATCATATCCCAATTTCCATAGCGACCGCAATACAAAAAACGAATGAACAAGAAAAAAAAAAGAAAAAAAAAAGAGGGAGAGAGAGAGAGAGAGAGAGGGAGAGAGGGAGAGAGAGAGAGAGAGAGAGAGAGAGAATGAACAAGTGGAGAATTGGGCTACTGTCTACTGATAAGGTTATAAGTAAATGGGTTTTAATATTGGGTTCATCGGGCCAACTACATTACGATAGTTGACTTAAATGCTCAAATAATTAATAAAATTAACATGAACTTCTGATCCATCTAAATCTACTGGTCCGATTGTAGTGAGAAGATTCCACTACATATAAAAAAATCGAATGTCAAATGATCACCAATATTCCGATCAAATTCTCCCACGAATTGAAGATTGAAAATTAAAATTAAACACAGCTCTCAACATGCCAACGGGATGACATGTACCAATTAAAAATTACATCAATAATTAAAGGACACAAAAAATACATATCACACAATTTTAGGTAGACATTCAAATAATAATTAAAATAGTAATCAATTATCACACGTCACATAATTATAAAATAGATCAAATAAAATGTTTGGGTATTACACAGACAGTCGGGCGGAGGAACAGCACCGCGTTGGGGCAGGAGAGATCCTCTCCACTAGTTTTACTTTGATGTTTAATACTTTTATTATGTCTATTCAAGCCAATATGTTAGACGACTGATCTCTTCATTTCAGTTCTTAGGAAAGTTTCGACTAGTGTATATTATTTGTGATTTAATCTCATAGAATATTTTTGACTTAATTTCTTTGAATTATCTTTGCATTATTGAGTAAATTTATTTTTAATATAACTGAGATCAATGAGTTTGATCAACATAATTAATGTTTTTGTGTCTTTTCTTATATCTAGGAATGTGTAATCATTACAAATCTAGAATCATGAGTAGCAATAATTAATTTTTAATCAGTTAAGTAACACAAAATCAAGATCATTTGGATTTAATATCTTGTTTATTTTCATAGTTTTGATTTTTAATGCATCTACGGAATAAGATTTAAAAAGCCTGTTTTAAATCGTTCGTCTTGATAGATTTGATTAAAGAGTTTGTTTTAGTTAAATGTATTTAAGAAAAGATACAAATCAACATAGATTGTTGTTGATTTAGGGATAGAAATTAGACGAGAATACAGAGAAAGGAAGTGCTACGTTAACTCACAAATCGAATTAGAACAGCAGATAATGAAACTAAAAACTGGATTTTCATCTCAATCATCTTTTATCAATTTTTTACTTGTTTGATTTAGTTTGCCTGTTTATTTATTTCCTTTTGAATCGGCCATTATTATTAATATTAATATTAATAAAAAAATTTGATTCAACTCCCTAAGTATAACTAATTGATTCTTTCTTTGTGGGGTTCGATCCTTACTTATCATTACTACTAGTTAGTATAGGTGGGTCGAGGATATTATAAAAATTTTGACGCACATCAACAGAACAATTATTAGTTATATGTATAATTATGTATTGCATATTATCCCTAATATATATAGATCATTCAAAAGATAGAATGTGTATATGGAGTTTAAAAAAAATAAAGTATGGAGTTTAAATTATGGAAATTGTACATGTGCTCTTGCATAAAATCATATATTCTTGCAATTGGACTTTCAAATAATTAACTATTATGATTATATATATATTAAAGATATCAAAATTATATATAAAAATGTATGTAACACGAGAATAAATATGACGCCAAAGTTACTACAATTAATCAAACCACCACTATAGTGTTTTCAACATCTCTCTCTCCCTCTCCCTCTCTCTCTCTCTTATGATATATATATATATATATATATATACTGGCGGATGCAGGAATTTTGATTAGAGGGGTCAAAATTTTAGTGTTGCAATTTTGTACGTCATGATTGAATATTTATACGAAAATAAAATAAAAAATGCAATGATTGTAAGCAAGATTTGGTAATTCTTGTCCTATAATATATACCACAAGGCACAACTCACCATCTATTTTCACTTACATATTATTTTATTTTTCAATCAATTAATAGTGTAATGATTTATAGTATAACAAAAATATTAATATTAAGAAATATTATATAAATGTGAAATACTCTTTTATTAGGACAAATTTATGTTTAAAACTAGACTCTTCAAATGAGACGGGAGTAATATATATACATATAAAAAATAATTTAAGGTTGGGGGTCAGCTGACCCCACTGACCTCATGTGGATCCGCCCCATATATATATATATATATATAATACTATAAGATTGAGTCCCAAAAGTTAATGTGGAGTAATGAAGATAGAGGTTTTAGAGTTAAAAACAAGTTGGAGGCCTTTATTATTCGTCCATTCCTTACCTGCGTATAAATGCTTGCATCTCAAGAGTATTTCGGTTTTATTTAGCGGAATTAAACATGACCATGGAAGATGAATAGAAGATACAAAAAAGAATATAAACAGTTTGGCAGTTATAACAAAGAAGGATTATAAATAGAAGACACAAACCCTCACAGTTTTTTGGGCACCAATCTTCACCACCATGCCCACATCATTTTCTGTTTAGCGATGGAAGTATTACCGTGCTATTATTTTTTTTTTAATCTGTCATTTTCGTGTTTTGGTTGATGTATGCGGGGAATGACTTCAAGTTCCACATATAAAAATATGAAAGGTTAGTTACTTTACATGCAGATTAATTGGTAAAAGGTTGTTTCGGTTGCACTGCTTTTTTTATACATAATGTTGTGATTCGTTCAAATCCATCGATCTATCACTGAATGAAAAAAATAAGATATGGTTTGAGTGTGTTTGAGCTAAGAATAGCAGAAAAGGGATATGGTTTTGCTTAGCTTCGGTCACATAAAGATAGATAGATACTTTGATTGTTTATTTCTTTTGTGGTTGAGTTTGGGGAGTGCGAACATAAGGGTTTCGTTAAGTGATGATGTATGTGATTTTGAGATGTAGATGGTGACTGCAAGTGAGGCGTATTATAGTGTGTAGGGTTAGGCTTAAAGAGAGTGTTATATGATTAGGGTTAAATTTGAGTGGGTTGTGTAGCATATTTTTGGTAGTGTTTATAGGCTTAAAGGTAGTATGGGCTGGAACGGTTTGCAAAGCGGGTTAAGATTGACAACAAAATAACACTTGAGGTGCATACGTTGTGCACAAGATTTTATATTTATTTATTTTTTTTCCTGACATAAGTAATGATTTTTTTTTTCATGTGACCAAATTTTCAGGTCTTTATAGGTACAAAGTTGGTGATGTGCTATGAGTTACCGTTTCAAGGTGCCACACTTCAGTTTTATATGTCGAAAATATGTCGCATTAAGTATTGATTCCGACTTTGGTTTCATTGTTTTTAGTTTTCAGCTTGAACAAAAATATAACGTCAGTTATGTATCTTTTGATTTTTTAATATTCCCCCATTTTCAAATGTAATGCAATGTTTGACTTGCCATACTGCATGATTATAAACATTCCTACATGATGAAAGTAAAGATCTTTAATAATAAAATAGTATCAAGATGTTAAGCCACAAAAGATTGTTAGTGCCATATAACTTTCACATAAAAGGCCACTGAATTGGCCACCTTGGACAATACAGACTCCATGTCCACATATAGGAAACTAACCCATCAATTAAGTGTCTAAAAAAATATTAATAACAATAAAATTACGGCATGGTGAAGATAACCAATTTTCCCTACTAACTGGATCGATAAAAAGCATCACGGTATGTGCATATATATGTTTCATGGTAAGTTGAGAAACCAAAACATCACAGGTATGTACATATATTAACAAAATCATTTTGAGTATTTGTGATAATAAAATCACAACTGATGAACCTGTTGACAAACAAAATGATAAAAATTATTGCTGAGCAATACGCTACAAATAATTAAAACGAGCCCGAGTGCATCGCACGGGTCGGAAGCATAATTTAATGTGAAGTATATACAACATCGAGATGGAAGTGCAAGGGTTGCCGGAATTGATCACGTATTTAGTCTAGAATTAAAAGTCGGTTATGGATTGAAATGAAGTTGAAAAGATTGTAAGAATAATTAATGATTTAATCTAATTTATGCCTATATAAACCGGCCAAAATCACATTTAGTATATACATGTTTGTTGAAGTGTATTACTAAGATGATTCACACATCTTTTAGATCTTTGATTGTTGGTAGCGGTTTGTAAATTCTCTTTTGCAACATTTAGTACGTACATGTTTGTTGAAGTGTGTTACTGAGAAATATTTTGGAGATGATTCACACATCTTTTAGATCTTTGTAATTAACTTGGTCTTCTTTTTTTCTTCTTAATTTAGTTATTATACGCAGATACCATGAAAATCACACAAGATCATGCATGCTCAGATAAATGGAACCAAAGATTAGGTTACCAATAATTTTCTTTGTTTATGTATTATGTGAATGCATTTTCATATACAAGTAAATTACGTCTGTTTTCTATTGACGTAGCTCACATGTGCGAATTCATTCAAGAAAATATGCACGAGCATGTATATAAAGCAACATTTAAAAAAAAAATAAAAATAAAAATAAAAAAGGCAACATTTAAATGGTTAAATGATAATTTTTCCCTTGATTTAATGTGGAGTAATCAAAAACCCATTTATAAAACACATCACAACTTAATAACAAAAACCCATTTATAAAATACAAAACGACAAAACTAAAACAACATCAAACATTTTTAAATTTTTATACAACAAAGTAAAAACGTTTCATACAACATACTAAAGTACTAAACAAAAAATAAGATACACTACCTAATGCAGTAATTAATACACAATTAACAATTAGATAGTGTCACAGAAGACGGGTTCTGGATGCCTCATATATATATATATGAGTGAGTTTCCACGAGAGTCCCTATTTGTGCTTTCTATATCTTGAAATTGGGACCTCTCTCTCTCTAGACGTTCCCTAGACTCGAACCTCTTACTCTGAAGTCCGTTCGGAATAGTTCCTACTTTGTAGGTTAATCAAATTAGCCTGTCAATTTTTAAAAAAATATAATTTTAATATCTTACATTTAATTTTTTCTTATTACTCATATAATAAAATAAAATAAAACAAAATTTACTCATTTTTTGTTGGGTATAAATTTTATCTACACTTATGTAGTATATTGAATATAATTCCATTGTTACTTTAGAAATAGTATAATTACTCTGTCAATTAAACATCATAATAATTACCCCATCCATTCCCTATTATAAATCCATTTTAATTACAAATGAGATTCATTAATAATTTATGTATACATTAATAATTATTATTTAATAGGGATTAAAAGTAAGTAATATTTAATAATTCTATATATATATTAATAATTATTATTTAATGAAGATTAAAAATTACTATTATTTAATAACTCTGTATACAATAATAATTATTAGTTAATAGGGACTAGAAATAATTATTATTTAACAATTCTGTATAAATTAATAATTATTCTTTAATAAGGATTAAAAACAATCATTATCTAATAATCTCAAGAATACATTAAATATTATTGTTTAATAAGTATTAAAAGTAATCATTATCTAATAATCTCAAGAATACATTAAATATTATTTAATAAGTATTAAAATAATTATTATTTAATAATCATAATCTCAACAATACGTTAATAATTATTTTTTAATAAGTCTTTTAAATAAATTAATTGTTATTATTACTTAAGAATGTACAAATTAATAGAGAAACAGGTGTCTAGGAAAAAAAAAGGATTTTCCACACAAGGTACTAAAATATTTTCCATCAACTCATGAAAAAGTGGATGTGGTGCATGTGTTGAATAAATGAAAATATTTTCCATAGAAAATTTGGTCATTCAAACATGCACAAAGTTGGAAAAGTAACCCAAATTTTTCATTGTTTTTACCCATTTTTCATGGAAAATATGACATATCAAACGGGGGATTGATTATGGTGGAAATCCATTTAATGGTGAAATCTAGAAACTAATCTATACATGTTGTATTATTAAGCAATTTCATCAGATATTCATATTATTCGTCAGACGTTCTGGTCGCTAGTATAATGCAACAATAATACAATAAAAAAAATACATAAATGCATATAATCATATTCATCTACATCCGTTAGATCACCAATATCAATGACCTACAAAAATTTCTAGATTTCACGAGGTAATTAATTTTCATATGATATATTTTCTATCAAACGGACCCCATGTGTTGAACTTTGAATCATTATATTCTATTTGCTTTTTTGGAGATAAAATAAAGGGTACTTTAATAAATATACTTGAACAATTGGGAAATATATAAGATGGCTTGGTGGTAAGTGTGATGGAGTTGAAGAAATCTAGGAGTGTTCGATGTTTAGTGAACTAACTAATAATAGCAACTACTCCTTAATATTTTGTTTGGAAATAAAATTTGTCTCATAATACGCGTCATTTTCTATTTTTCATGCAAATTTGTAAAAAGATTTCCAAAAATTCCCTTAATTTATTCTGGACTCTTCAACTAATATATACAAACGCATTAATTAATATATATGGTTTATTAAATAATATAATAAAAAAGGATAAATATGAAATTAGTTAATTATCATTAAGTTTTCAAAATATTTGTATAATTCTGGAGCAGGAATAAAAAAATTATCTAATAATAACTACAAATTACTAATATTTACTGATAAACAATTTATTTAAGGAGAAAATGGGATAACAAGACTCGACTGAGTTATTTACCAAAGGGGTGTAGTTTTAAAATATATTTACCATATAGGTGTATTTTCAAATATATTTACCAAATAGGTCTAGTTTTCTATAAGGGGTTGTTATTTTTTTTTACTTTTATTAAAATCATTATTTTTTCTGCTTTTTTAACTGTTTTTCTACTGTTTTCAACTGTTTTTTTAAGAAAAAAATATCTATAATATTAATATTAAAAGCAGGAAGTTCTTATTTAAAATTCGTAAATAAAAAAAATTGAAAACAGGATTTTGGAATTTAGTTTTAAACTGTTTTAAAAAAAAACTGGAATATTATTCTACATAAAGAAATAAAAAGTTGAATAATTTTTTAAAATATAGATTTTTTTTAAAACCTGCTAGTTGTATTTTTCATAAAAGAACTGTTATGTTTTTTAAAAAAAATCTAAAAATCCAAAAAAAAAAGACAGGTTAAGGTTTAACTAAAAATCTACAATATTATAGTACAAGATGTTATTTCTATTTTTTAATTTTGAGTTTTTCTAGTAAATGGAAATCTATTTTTTTATTTAAAAGAAGATTGGAAAATTTTAATAAAAAGGAGAAAACCCTAGAAAATAAATATTTATACCTGAAAATTTGTTAAAAGTAAAAAAAAATCCGAAAATAAAATAAAAAATAAAACATGTTTTTGTCTTATTGTTTGCATAAATAAAATAAAAAGGTTGTAATGTTTATTTTTCTAAAATAAAAAACATATCTAATTTTTTTTTTCGTAAAAAATATGTGGATATATTTTTTTTATTTACGAACTTCCGGCTTTTAATATTAATATTACAGATTTTTTTTCTTAAGAAAAACAGTTTAAAAAAGCAGAACAAATAATGATTTTAAAAAAAAGTAAAAAAACAACAACAAAAACTCATTTAAACAGAAAACTACACCTATTTAGTAAATATGTTTGAAAGTACACCTATATGATAAATATGTTTTAAAACTACACCCCTCTCGATATTGTTTTTCTTCGCAATCATTTGATATCGCATTTTTTCTTGAGGAGAAAGCCTACGTACACGTCATCATGACTAACATAATAATGATAATTAAATACTCTCTCTGTCTCTGATTAGTTGTCCACTTTGCAAAAAAAAAAGTTGTCCCTAAATAGTTGTCCCATTTCGTATTTCAAAACATTTTTTTACGGATTTTTCCTAAATTATCCCTGAAAGTTTTATTTGGAAATGAATGTACTCATCACTCATCTCGTAATCAACATGGAGAATCTCACCAATCTATGCAATAATTCTGAGCAAATATGGAAACAAATTTTAGAATGTTTTGCTTCTTAATATGTGTGTTTTTTGCAAAGTGGACAATTAATTAGGGACGGAACATTTAAAAAAACAGTTAAAATCATCATATCCCAATTTCCCAACAGGTTCTGCGGTAGCGACCGCAATACAAAAACCTGCAATGCCTGTGTTCAAAAACAGAAAGAAGAAGAAGAACCATCATATGGCAACTCGTCATGTTCTTCTGTTAGATCAGGCTACCCCAGCGGGCACATTACCGACAACCAGTCTCCCAACGACGAGTACGATATTGGGAAGCAGTGGGTGGAAGATCAATTAGATGTTATTGGAACAGCCTACGAATCCGATAATGGCAACAAATACGATATAATTGGGGAAGACATTGGACCGTCAAAGAAGAAAGACACCGGAGAAGCATCTTCTTCGCGGGGAAATAAAAGTTGTTTCCCGGGTATATTTGATTGGAGGAGGAGGAGGTAGAGGACAGGCTATAGTATTATTAATTAAAATAATTGAAATTTCCTTTTCCTTTTTTTTTCGGCAATTTCTTTCTTTCTTTCTTTTCCGGCAACTAGATGTCCTCCCGTGCGATGCACGGCGTATAATGTTAAATGTTTTATTATATTAATAATATATGATCGAATTTCAATAATGTAATAAAATTATTATAAAATATACATGAACAAGATACACACACATGCATATATACTATTATTTGATTTAATTTCATTTATAAACTCTTATCATGTGATCTAAGGGATACGAATCGAATCGAATCAATTGAATGGACTGACCAATCGAATCGAATCGAATGGACTGAACCGAATTGAATCAACTAAAATCAAAAATAAGTCAAAAGAATAAAGAGCTTCGATATTGTTGTTGTTGTATTATCAACTTTTATTAAAAGTATACAACTGATATTCTTACTAATATATTTTTTTATATGATTTGACATTAATGTAATATTTTACTATTTTATGATCAGAACAAAATAATTCTTAAAAATCAAATAATTGTTAAAAAGCTATGAAAATAAACTAAACATATATTTTTCTTCAATATTCTTATATTTTTATATTGAAATATTTTAATCATCTAAATACATTATAATTATATTTATATTACTTTATATATACTATATGGATGTCAAATTAAAGAGAACGAAGTAATAAATAATTTGATATATTTTTTCAAAAATAAAATTGATGCATAAAAATTATAATTGTTGAAACTATTAGCTTAAAAATAAAAGGAATAAAATGAGAGAAATTTTTTAATTGGTAGATAGCATATAATGGAATAACCCTCTAACCCCCTCCCAAATTAAACGTCCATTTTTTTTAAGATTTTTAAGAAGATGATTAACGTGGAGATGATACATATTTTCTTAGATTTTTTTGCGACTCTTTTAATATTATGTATAGATGTGTAAAAGTTCGATATAAAATATATAAACATGACAGTAATCTATATGATCATTGTATATTTATTTATATTAATATACTAATATAATTACTTATCAGTATACAGACGAAATAACGTCATATATTTTTGATAAATATTTAGATTAAAGTCACACATTTTATACTTAATAATATATCAGGAGATCCACAATGATATTAATTTATTAGGTATAGGGTAATAAAGTATATTATTGATCTTGTAAAAGATAGATTTACTTCAAGAAAATTATTTGAAAATTATCTGATTTTTGTATTTTATATACAAATAATTTAAAATCAAGATATAATGTAATAATTATTCAAAAGCAACTTATATTCAAAAAGGAATATTTTAATTATATATATGCCTAATGAATGTTAAATCAAATATCATAAAAGAAGATTAATTTAAAATATTAATAATAAAAAATAGAGTTCAGACGATAAAACTATTAACTTTTAAATATTGAGAGAAAAATAAAAAGAGAAAAGAAAAAAAATGATTCTCATTCAAATGTGTAGGAGTTAGTGTATTTTTAAAAAGAAAAAAAAAGATAACTAATCCAAAAAATCCACATAAAGACACATGTCATGTGCAACTCTCTTTTAATAGTAAAGTAGATGAGTTCTTCTTGGTTTGTGTCCTCTGAGGCCAATAAATAAATTGTTCCGTATGCTTATTTAATTTATTTGTGATGTGCTTTATTTAACGTATGAATACCCTACTAGTATCACTGGGACTTCTCGCCGTCAACATGCTATTCCCGTGCTTTTGTCTTGCCATGACCTGAAAACAAAATCCCCAAACGGGGTCAGTTACACAGAACAACAATCCTCAAGAGTTGAATACACACAATCTTGTTGAAAACATATGCAATCAAACATGCTATATGAATCAACTAACAGTACGGCTCAAAAGAATGGCGCCACACTACGTCCGGGATGGAAATGTGTCCGTGCACAAGCCACCAACGAGTATCGATCGAATACACGTGTGGTCTTGTACCTAATCAGTCTCACGAAGCAATCGACTCGTGTGCACAGTCCAATGTGAGGCCAACAACCAACACACGACTTAAATGTGCCCGACATGAAAATCCTACACATACCAACCGGCACGCCAGTATGACCCGGAATGCCACGATATAACAAAAGTGACATCGAAAATAAATAATGACTCACCAAGATGAAATGATGGTGAAATGAATGACAGCTCAATGAAATGATTGGAACCGTCGTTCCTCGTGAATGAAGTAATTAAGTGACAATTACAAGTTTCAATACCGTTAGTACTTTATGAATGAATTATGATTATGAATGAACAACAACGAAAGGAATGAATATTCTTTTAACCGAGTAAGAATTAACTTACACAACACCGATGAAGAATGTCCGTCCACGAACAACGTCCTAAATGAACTGTCGGTCGCTCGAACAACCTTGAATAACACAATTACCAATAATTCGATCAATACAAGCATCAAACACGATTATAACCAACTCAAACGTCGATACAAGAATATCCAAACTCGTAGATGCACTCTAACGAATACGTTGAAAATATCCTTCCCGTTGGTTACAACCAAACCTAAATTATCGAAACCAACTTCAAATGATTGATTCAAACCAGCAAAACAAAATCAATGGCATCAATAATCCAATAGGAATCCACAATTCAAGATTACAACAACATCAATCGGAAATCCCCAAATTAACCAAAGTCAACCCCAAGAGTTCTTGAAATAAATCCCCAAAATAGCCATTAAATCCGTAGGAATATATTTATCCAAGGTAGATGATCCATATCTAACATATTCCAACAACAATCCAAGCTTACACGAAGAAATCAGAAGGAAAACCCCAAAAATCCAAAATTCTAGATCCAAGAGATTAATACCTTTGATTTGATGTTTTGGAGATGATGAAGTGATGATTAATCCAACTCAAAGACTTGAAGACGATGATTGATGATTACACCTTGAAGAATACTCTCCAAATCGCTCCAAATCGCCCGGAACCGATGAGAGAATGAGAAGAAATGACAAATGCCGAAATCTGGGCTACACTGCCCAATTTATAGAAATTCCAGTTTAGCGCGCTAACCCCAGCTCTTAGCGTGCGCTAACGGGTGTTTTGGTTAGTCCAGTACTCACTGTCCGAAAACGGTAGCGCGCGCTACGTGCCTTCTTGTAGCGTGCGCTACGGCTGAACACTTAGCGTGCGCAAACCCCAAAATGTTAGCGTGCGCTAACGAATTATCTGATGCCCAGTACTGGAGTCCAGAACTTTCTGTCCTCTGATCTGATCGCGGTAGCGTGCGCTACAAACAATATTTAGCGTGCGCTACAACATCGTTCGCGTACGCTAAAAACCACTCATAACGTGCGCTGTGAATTAATCCAATGCAGTCCAGTAGCCACTGGACTCAACCTGATCCGAACTTAGCGCGCGCTATACCGGCTGCATAGCGTGCGTTACTCCAGCCTACTAGCGCGCGCTACTTATCATTTGTAGCGTGCGCTACTTATAAACCCAACTGCAGTCCAGTGCCTTCTGGACTGCCTGCTTGAAACATACTAGCGTGCGCTAGTGTTGAGAGATAGCGTGCGCTACCCGTACTCAATTAGCGCACGCTAAAGAGAGTACATAGCGTGCGCTACTCCTCCCACATAGCACACTATGAAATGACAACGATGGTAAACACCGCACGATTCTCCAACTAGATTGATGATGAATGACGATTGATACACGATACAATTACTCTGAACGATGAATACAATGATTGAATATAAGTGACAAATGATCATTAATGAGTGAAAAATACTGAGTGACAATTACTGAATGATAAATACTGAATGATAATGACTGAATTACAACCGGGTATTACATACACCCCCCCTTAAAAGAGTTTCGTCCCCGAAACTAAGGGTCAAACAACTCGGGATAACTCTCCCGCACACTATCCTCGATTTCCCAAGTAGCCTCTTCGACTCCGTGTCTAGACCACTGAATTTTAACCAAAGGAATCGTCTTATTCCTCAACTGTTTGATTCGCCGCTCTAAAACTCGTATAGGACGCTCATCATATGAATGATCATCGTCGATCTCGATTTCGTCGAACTGAAGTATGTGACTCGGGTCGGCAATATAGTTCCGCAACTGAGAGACGTGAAACACATTATGAATTCGGCTTAACGCCGGAGGTAAGGCCACTCAATAAGCTAGCTCGCCTACTCGATCCAAAATCTCAAACGGTCCAATGAATCTCGGACTCAACTTTCCCCTCTTCCCAAAACGGAAGATACCACGACTCGGGGATACCTTGGCCAAAACATGGTCACCTGTCTCGAACTCTAATGGTCGACGACGATTATCTGCATATGATTTCTGTCGACTCTGAGCGGTCAACAAACGACTCCTGATCAAAGATACCTTCTCACGGGCGGCTATAAGCATATCGGGCTCGGTGCCGATTGATTCTGATAAGTCATCCCAACACAAAGGTAATCGACAACGACGACCGTACAAGGCCTCGTAAGGTGCCATCTTAATCGAAGAATGCCAACTATTATTGTACGTGAACTCGATCAACGGTAGTTGGGCTTCCAATCATGTTTCCAATCGAGGACACATGCCCTCAACATGTCCTCCAAAGTCTGAATAGTCCTCTCTGATTGTCCGTCGGACTGAGGATGAAAAGCTGTATTGAGATTAAGCTGAGTTCCCATAGCACGATGAACTGCTTTCCAAAAATGAGACACGAATCGTCCGTCACGATCGGAAACGATACTTTTAGGAGTACCGTGCAATCTCACTATCTCTTTGATAAATAACTGGGCAAGTCTCTCGGGACCCCACGTATCCTTAATCTCAAGGAAATGAGCTGATTTAGTTAAGCGATCCACAATTACCCAAATTATGTTCATGCCACGACGACTCGTCGGCAAACTCGTGATGAAGTCCATTGAAATATCCTCCCACTTCCATTCTGGAATAGGGAGAGGTTTCAGCATACCCGTCGGTCGCTGATGTTCTATCTTGACTTGCTGACTGGTTAAGCATCTCGAAACAAATTCCGCGACTTCTCGCTTCATATTACTCCACCAGTAATTTTGTTTCAAGTCTTTATACATCTTGCTAGACCCCGGTGAACTGAATAAGGGGTAGCATGAGCTTCTCTCAAAATCGAGTTTTTCAACTCGTCATTAGCCGGTACACATAACCGATTCTTAAATCGCAAAAGTCCATCCTCGTGGACCACAAATCCAAGGCTTTCCCTTGAGCCACATCCTCACGGATGCGCAATAAAAATGGGTCCGAACCCTGATTTTCCCTGATCGCCTCCTCAAGTGGCGATGAAATCTCCAACGTACAAAGTTGCCCTTGTACTCGCTGCAACCAGACCTCGATCTCGGGTCTCAGAAATTCCTGCTGAAGTTTGTTAGGCGTATTTTTATACGCTTATTCATCATTATTTTGTAGTGTTTTGGTGAGTGAAATCATCTAAATGAGCTTTTAATGCCTTAATTTTGTATGATTGACAGGAAATTGAAGTCCGGAAGCTAAAACGAGGCAAAACGGGCGAAGACGGCAAAATCGGACTCGATCCGGCACAAGGAATCGAGCCGCGGCAAAGGAAGACACCATCCGAAGGGCGAGTAAGCCGTACTGTGTCGCAGCTGACCCATGTGAGCCGCGGCACGTAAGAATTTAATTACGCCTGTATTCAACTTTTGGCGATGTGCCGCGGCACAAGTCTAGTGAGCCGCGGCACACTTAGCGGGTTTTATACGTCTGCGCGGATTTTGGGCCGTTTGAAGCCGCCGACCAACTAATACGGACGCGATTTATGGAAGTCTTGAGCTATAAATAGGGTTGAAGACCCTAATTTAATTATCTGGGAATCATTGAATCTAAACCTAAGAGAGCTTAAGCTTGGAGACAGAGGAGAGGAGGAAAGCAGAGGAATTCAAGGGCGGAAGGCGGAAGTCAAGAACGGAGGAATCCGAGCTTCATCTGCGTTTGAATTTTATGCTTTCGTTTATTTATTCTCGTATTTTCGCTTTTAGTATGTCGTGCTAAAGCCCTAATCTAGGGTTTTGATGAAACCTTTGTTTTGACGAATTGATTAAGATTATCCAATTTATTACCTTTTTATTGAGTTTTCCCAATTATGTTTAATGCTTGCAATTATCCGCCAATAGTTGTATTGATTTAATCATTCACTTCGAATCGGGAGAGGAGATTTGGTGAGGAACTATTGGTGAGGACCGTTTTATTCTGTGAGATAGGAATATACTCATAGGAACTACGTGGCCTTTAGGAGATTTCATGCTTTTTGCCTATCGACGAGATAATTCACCTAGGGATAGAGTGCGTTAGTCGCCGTTAGATAAATCTATTGACCTCGGGAGAGGCGGTAGAATATATTAGCAATCTCCGCCTTCAGTAAATTGGGAAAATTATTTATTACGGATAATCGAGAGTAAATTCGGATAAACTAAGGTGGATTCAAAACCCTAGACGTATTCATCATTTGATTTCCTTAATCCAAGATATTGTTTTCTACTGCTTAGTATTTTATTACTTCTTTTAGTTATTAATCCAAAAACCCAACTTCGATTGTTCAAATAAAATTGGAATACGAAAACGTCGGTAGTTGGAGATTCAATCCTCGTGGGAACGATACTCTACTTATCACTTTATTACTTGTAAACGATGACGTGCACTTGCGTGTAGGAAATATCGCAACAAAGTTCCTTCTGAACTGTTAATCGAGCAAGCATCTGCTACTGAACGGACTTACGACTCAAGGCGTCGGCGACAACGTTCGCCTTGCCCGGGTGGTAAAGAATCTCGATATCATAATCTTTGATTAGTTCCAACCACCGTCTCTGTCGCATATTTAACTCTTCTGAGTAAATATATACTTCAAACTCTTGTGATCGGTGAATAACTGACAGGTGACGCCAAATTTCCAACGCGAAAACCACGGCTGCTAGCTCCAGGTCGTGGGTCGGATAATTAACCTCGTAAGGTCGCAATTGCCGTGAAGCATAGGCAATAACCTTACCATTCTGCATTAATACACATCCGAGACCGTGTCCGGATGCGTTACTAAAAACCACGAATCCTTCCGTCCCTTATGGCAAGGAAAAGACAGGTGATGAAATTAACCGGTTCTTGAGTTCCTCAAAACTCCGCTGACACGCGTCGGACCACGTATATTTCTTATCCTTCCGTAAAAGGTTCGTCATGGGTTGAGCGATTTTAGAAAATCCCAATACAAATCGTCGATAATAACCCGCTAGTCCGAGGAAACTTCGGATTTCCTTAACATTCTTCGGAGGTAGCCAATCTCGAATAGCCTCCGTCTTTTGAGGGTCTACACGAACTCCGTCTGATGAAATTACATGCCTGAGAAACGACACTTCGGACATCCAGAACTCACATTTGGAAAACTTTTCATAGAGTTGCTCTCGTCTCAACACGTCGAGAACCTGATGAAGGTGAAACTCGTGTTCTTCCTGGTCACAAGAATAAATTAAAATATCATCACTGAAGACAACCACAAACTGGTTATAATTCGATCAATACACGCATCAAACACGATTATAACCAACTCAAACGTCGATACAACAATATCCAAACTCGTAGATGTACTCTAACGAATACGTTGAAAATATCCTTCCCGTTAGTTACAACCAAACCCAAATTATCGAAACCAACTTCAAATGATTGATTCAAACCAGTAAAACAAAATCAATGGCATCAATAATCCAATAGGAATCTACAATTCAAGATTACAACAACATCAATCGGAAATCCCCAAATTAATCGAAGTCAACCCCAAGGGTTCTTGAAATAAATCCCCAAAATAGCCATTAAATCCGTAGGAATATATTTATCCAAGGTAGATAATCCATATCTAACATATTCCAACAACAATCCAAGCTTACACGAAGAAATCGGAAGGAAAACCCCAAAAATCCGAAATTCTAGATCCAAGAGATTAATACCTTTGATTTGATGTTTTGGAGATGATGAAGTGATGATTAATCCAACTCAAATACTTGAAGATGATGATTGATGATTACACCTCGAAGAATACTCTCCAAATCGCTCCAAATCGCCCGGAACCGATGAGAGAATGAGAAGAAATGACAAATGCCGAAATCTGGGCTACACTGCCCAATTTATAGAAATTCCAGTTTAGCGCGCGCTAGCCCCAGCTCTTAGCGTGCGCTAACGGGATTATTCACTTTCAATACATGTTGAATAAGCCACCATGGCTATCTTCTTTTGACCCGAATGAATCTGAACTGAATTGAACTAAGTTGAACTGAATGGATCTGAACTGAACTGAATGGACCTCAACTGAACTGAACTGAAGTGAACTATATATTAAGGATAAATAATAATAATAATAATAATAATAATAATAAAAATATAGAAATAATAAACCCTTGTTGCTACCTCCGGTTTCCAGCCCTTCTGCCGCTGTCGCTCATCCCCTCCGACCAAAAACTAAGCAAACCCTTGTTGCTACCTCCACGAATCACGCTAAGATTATCACTCTACATGAGGTGGTACGCAAGTGTATATGATTGAGAACCATCGTTATACATATTCGAGGTAATAGTGGACTAAGTAATGTCACTGATGCGCCCACATGCATATACGAAAATAATGTCGCTTGCATCGAATAGATGAAACTTGGTATATCAAGGGGGATAATACGAAGCATATTTCTCCAAATTTTTTCTGCAATCAGCAACAACGGGCCCTCCTCAACATCCAAGTTAAGCAAGTGAAGTCTGAGTGAGGAGAACGTGGCTAATTTATTCACTAAATTATTGCCCAAGGCCGTATTTGAAAAACATATGAGAAACATCGAAATACGTAGGATTTTCGAACTCCCGAGATCGAAGTAAGGATCTGATGGGAGGGTGATGTATAGAATTTTTACCCACCAATGTTGTACTCTTTTCTTTGGCCAACGTTTATTTTGTCCCAATGGGTTTTGTTACTTGACAAAGTTTTTAACGAGGCAACGACACATGTACTGTTTTTTAGATTCCTTGATTGACGAACTAATCAAGGAGAGACGTAGACTTGAGGGAGAGTCTTACATCCACGTCGCAAATTACACTCTTTTTCTTAACCAAAGATTCTTTTTCCCACAGGGTTTTTATCACTTGGAAAGGTTTTTAACGAGGGAATTAGACGTTTAGCTCATTGATCGATGAACTGATCATGTTTTTGAGCACATCGATCGACGATATGATCAATAGAGGTTTTGGCTTAACGAAATTAGCGTAACCTATATGTATGGATGTTGTACTATTTTTCCTACGATCAAGGTATTTTTCCCATGTGATTTTTGCTTGACGAGGTTTTAACGAGGCAACTTGACATGCGTCGGAGACTCGGCATAAGGGGGAGTGTTAAAGTAAATACACATGTGTGCTTTAGTCTACAGGCTTATGGGCTTCTCCCATTTAGTGTAGGGCTAGGCCTGTTAAAATATTCCAGAATATGTAATCTCTCCCTATTTAAATGGACCATATCAATGAGAATAGAGACATCTTCTTCCCTAATTCTTGTTTTACTTGTTTTTACTTCAACAACAATGATAATAATAAATATTATTAATAATAATAGTAAATATTATTAGTAATAATAACAATAATTATACTTAAGATTAATAATAATAATATTAATACTGATAATAATGGTAAATAATAATAATAATAGTAATCAACAACAACAACGATAATATTAAATATTATTAGTAATAATAACAGTAACAATTAATAATAATAATAATAATAATAAAAATAATAATAATAATAATAATAATAATAAGAAGAAGAAGAAGAAGAAGAATTGAACTGAACTGAACTGAAAAACTGAAAAATAAGTCCAAAAGAAGAGGGCTCAATTCCTTTTGACAAAAAAAAGGTAAAGAAGGAACAATTTTAGAATCGATTTAAATCTTTTAGAATAAAGAATTAAAATATTTTTATAACTAACTTTTTTATTAAGTTATAATAATGAATAATCTTATTATTTACATAATAATAATATGAGTATTATTAATTATTATCAAATCATTATTTAATTATTATTATTACCTAGTTATTTTTTTAGCAATAATAATTATTATTGTATAATAGTAATGTTAATTATTATTAAATGAATTGTTGGACTACTCATACCAACAAGATGCATCTTCTTTTCTGCCATCTCATAGAAACTACAAAGTTAAGCGTGATTGACCTCGAGTAGTTATGGGATGAGTGACCCCCATGAAGTTTCTAAGGGTGCGCACGAGTAAGGACAAAACGCGCTAGAAAAGACTCTTGTTGGTACAGTGATGACAGTCTTCATCATTTTGGAGACCAATAATTGGTACCTGTTTGAGGAGAAAGTAAAAGACAACAAATCAATTCATTCATAACATTGATAGAGGGGCCTTTATATAGGCATTACAATGAGAGTCCTTCCATACATAGGATTCCTAGATAAGGTAAGACATCTAATAGGATCCTACTACCTCTAGAAGGATCTAGAACCTTCCATCTATATATCTACAATCAGTATTAGGTAAGACACATCACGGGAATAATAATTCCCGGAACACTCCCCCTGTGTCGAGCACTAATACAACAATGGTGCAGAGGATGTTGCCTTCGTAAAAACCTATTGCAAGCCAAAACAAAACCCCATGGGAAAAATAAAGGCTTGATGAGGAAAAGATTGCAACGCACCAACATAACATGTCATGTATACTCCCCCTGATGTATACATAACGACTCCCCCTGATGAGTACCTCAAATCATAGGAGTCAGATGCCAAGTTGCCCTCACAACTATACCAAGGAAAAACCCAGTGGGAAAAATACCTCTTGGTCTAAGTTGAACAGAAGTACAACGCATCATTGTCTGGATGTTCTCATAGGTCGCCTCGTTAAAAACCTTACCAAGTGAAAACCCAATGGGAAAAACAATCCTTGGTCTAAGGACAAAAAGAGCGCGACACATCCAAAGTGCAGAGTCACTAAAGACTTATCAAGTTTTCCAAAGTCTTGACCTCTATGCACCAAATCAGTCATAACTTCTTCGATTCAATAGGTATCAACGAGACTGTAAGAACTTATGAAAACTAGACACCCATAGCTTTTCATTCACATATAGTACGTAACCTAGATCGACCTGAGCAGATCACAAAGCTCTATCGAAGTTGACTCAGCAAATTACCGGACATATCCTGTCCTACTTTGCAACAATAGTCATATGTCACTCAACATGATGAATGTGATCAAATGGTTGGTTTCCTTGGAAAGTAGACACAAACCTTTCCAATGGTACCAATTTCACCATTTTCCATCAAGTGAGCTGCCCTGTAGGTCATATGGGAGATAGACCAACACATTCTGGGCAGATTCGGGTATCAGTTTTCAAGTGTCCTTTTTATCGAGATAGAGCGAGCCTCAAGCTTCTTGTCAATCACAGACATTGCGTGAGCGCATCCTAGGCCATCATCACAGTGGCTTTACCGGATTATTACGAATGAGTACATCGAGTCAAACATGAGTACATAATACCGTACTTTTCTCTTAAGACTGCATCATCACTTAAGTGAGCCAAGTCTTATGATGACTTCGACTAATCATTGGGAATCATATAGGCATTACTTTATCGTCTCTTATGGAAACCGTCCCTTAGATTGCCTTAAACCGATTGATGAATACGCATCATCAAGTGTCCCCAAGATCCTTTCATTCTTAACTTTGGATTTAGCGGAATCTCTTAGTCTCACAAGAGTACATCACTATAAACCCTTAGTTTTACACGCAAAAGCTTCATATCTCTTCCAAATCAAGTATATACTTAGTATGCGTTCCCGACAATCACTTGTCGACGCGCTCCGTGGTCAGGAGCCACTTGATTTGAGTCTGATCCACCACGAGATCCTTTAATCACTTAACTTAGTTCCCCACTAAGATAAGATTTAACCACAAGCTGCACGCGCTTTTGGGAAACTATCTAACTGAAAAGATAGTGGATGCTATAACATCCATTACGATAGCACAACTAAGTTTCGTGTCATCGTAGTCGATTCCAGTGCGTTCATGAGAAACCTCGCGCCATGAGGTGAGTTTAACTCCTTCTCTCACTCGCTTTGACAAAGTATACAGATAGAGCTTATCTTTGGATTGTCGGCACCACTTCAACAAAGGGCTATCACTTTGTTTATACTGGAGTCGCATATATTTCCATTTTAGGCCAAGGCTACAACGTTGTAGATTTTCAACGAAGTATGGTTCGATTAAACTCACATTCCACGTCCTCATGAACCGGCTTTATTCATAGAGTACTCTTTATGGATTGGCATTCATTGAGGCGTCCCCCAATAATGACTATAATCCAGAATCACATGAGACGGATGAGTTCATTTGATCATATGATCAAGTTTCATGTACCAAGCTCGCATACATTCTTAGCGAGAGTATTTATCGAACCAAGTGGCATCTCAATACTCTATGAGATCCACGGCCTAGTAACACCATCTACCACAATTTGTGGTGTTACCATATCACCATTTATAGGTGACGAACGTCCATAACGGACACAATCCTTGCGACATGTTTGCGGCATGTATTTAATCTCGTCACTTTAGGGAACTTGGTGAGGCACAAGAGGGACAAACTACGACAATTCCAAGTCGTTCTACTCGAACATGATCGTCGCATCTCCCCTAACGACGGAAGGCGGCTCATCAAAGTGACTTACGAGATCGTCTGCCAAGGTACATTTTAAGCGGACTATGAGTGAAAGCGCATGTCATATTCATCATTTATAACCCGTCATAATGCGTTGTGGTGACGCACTTTGGCACATGAACATGTGGACGATAAAGGTTTTCATTGTTAACAATATCCAGTTAACAAAATGCATACTGTTACACTCGTAACTAAGCATTTGAATGATGATAGGTATAGGTGAATATGACATGTTGACCTATGTTACATAGCCGTAGCTACTGGTCTTGAGAATTCAACAAAACCGCCACCATGCACCACCGGGATCGAACATGAAGAAACGATTGAACCGATGATAGGCCGTTGGTTTTATCGAACCTCTAATGCTTTCTTGAAGAGTTCACTCCCTTCACCAGCCCCAAACACCTCAAAATTTCGTGAGCATGTATAAACGGGTGTTTAGGATTCCAAAACCATCAACCTTGTGGTCAAAAACCGATCGAAATGACATCGAACTAGTCGTTAGGACGGCTGGTGGTATGTGAAAACTTCATTTAAGTGGTTCACCTCCTTCCAAGTCTCCAAATGGCACCAAAATTTGTGAGAAGGTAGCCTTGGATGTTAGGAAGTACTCGTTAAAATTTCACTTTAAGACTTGGTCTAAAAAGTGGGTGAACCGACCTTTACAATGATTGGTCCGCAAGTTGGACAACCATAACTCAGGTTTCATCAACTTATCAATCATTGTCAAAGGAACCACATAACATATAAATGTTATTACTTGAGTACGACCATTTGTGAACACCATCATAGCATCATAAGCCACCCAGGCTAATACTTATGATCATGTATGTATAAGGACTCGGTGAAAGGGGAGGACTCAGCACCATACTTATGCGAGTCGCTACATTATTCTCTTTAGCATAGGAGGGTGTCATCTCCTAATCGTGCCAAAGAATAGGCTTAAATCAATGAACATGGCTAAGAAGGATCATTGGGGGGGTCTTTGGCGTCACACATGCTTATGAAAGCAAGACGCGGATGACATAAATATCATCATTGGTCATGAGCCCTGCTCACGACTCCACCAACGTACTTTGGTGTCTTTGATCCAACTAGTTTCTTTGTTTAAAGAAAATGATGTCCATGACAATACCGTGATCATCAAATTGTCCAAATTCTAGACTATTAAAGCCTAAATGTGTCAATGTCCCAATACATCTTCTGGTTACACAAACCGATGCAAGCCGGACCATATTGACTCATGAATATTTTTCCTTTCACATATCCAATACAAGTGATGCATAAGATTTTATTCTCACAAATCATAATGAGATGCTATGAGTGATACACTTTGGCATATATATCATCGAGTCATAACATGGTTCAATTGTTACAGAACATATGTGACTAGAAAACGTCATTCGACATTCAACAACTTGAGTATTATACCACTCATTGATTGTGATGACTTAGTCATCATAGTCATATTGGATTTATACACCGAAATCCAAAAATATCGTGTTCCTTGAAAATAGCTTAATACGCACTCAATTTCGCTTGCAAACTTTTACAAACATGAGCATAGCGAACACTCTAACAACATAGAGATTTTATGCTTGATATGATCAAAATGATCTATCATATTGAGTGCATAACATGGCAAGGTTATATGCCTAAGGGGCAAAATTACGACACAAGCATGGTGTAACACTACCATGCACACGCTCGACCTTCTTACAAGGGTGCGTATTTTGGGCTTTCCCAATGAAACTGTTTTTCAACATTTGAAAGATGATAGTTTAGCGTACAACGCATACCAAAATCTGCATCATCTATGGTAAATTCGGCCAGAAAGAGGTTGAAAAATATGTGTCGTAAGACCACTTGCAAATTCAATATGGGAACCAAGTTGGTTGGGACAAAAGTTTGCACAATCGCTGGAAATAAAATTCCGCGCAGCTTGACCTTTGTTCACTAAAACAGCGATAACTCCCTTGTTAGGAAGGCTATGGACGAACGGTCAGATGTTCTGGAAACTAGACTTCCGTATCTTTCTATCCATATATTGTGCACCACACGGATCATTAAACTCAGATCACAGTGCATATTTTAATTGGCTGTTTAGTTTTTCCCAAGTTTAGTGAGAAACCAAGGTTGAGACCATATCCAATGGCATAAGTGTTGATGCAAAAACATGGCAATGACAGCCATATGTGCGTTTAAACGCAGCAGGGTGTTCGATTTCTTATCTTCGACTAATGATCCTTTCGGTAACTCCAACTTGGTAGACTTGCAGAGAAAGTAGGAATGTCGGTACAGCTAAGGCTGTTTAAAAACCACTGATTCCGTTTGAACTTTCAAAGCATAAACAAATACCAAGGAGGATGCGCCTAGTCATGATCAAAAGTGCAGAAAAAATCCACCAAAGTGCATCAATCAACCAAGTATTTTAATTCTCAATTTGCAAGTATACGTCATAATAGCTATGTTATATAGATACAACGCGGTGTATCATAATTAAGCATTTTGAACCATGAGACATAATGAATATACCATAACCAACTTGTCTTGACCATCCAATAAGATCGACTAAACATAGTCAAATATATAAGGCACATGCCTTTACAAATACTCGGAAAAGTATTCGGACCTATAGTCATACGAACTATAATCGAGGTCAACGAATTCATGTATTTACCGCAATATGCCATTGCCTTTACATGTTGAAACTCATGAGAATTACTCGTACATTCTTTCATATATCATGTTGCAAGGAGACGATACATGTCTACACCCACATGCAATATTTTATTTTAATAAGATGAAAGATGGAGTTTTCCAAGTATGGGATTGGATCAAGACCAAGTGGTGGTCGCTCAATTCAACGTGACAATTCCGTCACAAATCGATTTTAACCACGACATATCCGTCGCAATCGATGTTTGTCCCATTTGTATGTCACAAATCCGTGACTAATCATGAACGAGTCATAACTTTACCGTTACTGACAATGTTCATTTTTTTTCAATTGTTGGTTTAAAAATCGACAAAACGGCGACATCAAATCGCACCCAAAACGTGGTGTATGCAACAACCACAAATATCGACTTTCAACAATTATCCGTGACTCCCCCAGGACCGTCACACAGTTTACTTCGACATCCGAGAGTGATACCACCTCTCATTGTCTCATCCACCGCAAAGTAGCGTGGGAGATAAAGAACCCAAATACCCAATTCCTCAAAAAAATTCCCAAAAGAGAGGAATTGAAAAACGAGAACTTTAATAAAGTCTTACGGGTACTTGGTTTCATATATGCTTTGATCCTTGAACGAGAGATTCTCTCCATATGAGCAACATATTTCCGTGGGTACTCCGTTCTATATTTATTTTGATCCTTGAACGGGATAAATATGGCTTTTTCTCCATAGCGTGCACATCATCATGAACGACGTATTTTCCTATATACACGTAAAACATAAACATGTAAGATTCATAAGTGTACAAATTAATGAACAAATGAATCATTGAGTAGGAAAAAAATGGAGAGTTGAGAAACGCCCGGATAGGGCTACTGGGCTCAATAATTCGGCCGAAAAAGGACTCGAGCGCGCGATGCGGCTTCGGTATTGGATGAGGTCGGATCTCCAAATTTCTTCGTAAAAATCTGCTTCTGTTCGGCAGTAGATTCAGTAACCAATATTACACAGAATCCGATCTCCACCGTTGAATATACAGATATTTGTGTTGGGAAGTTGCTGCCAAAATTTCACACCGATCCGACGGTTAACGAAACGGAAAACGTGATTTTCGTACGACTGCGCTGTGCAGAAAATTCACACGCGGAAATTCTCGTCTCTCGGCTTTTTTTTTTTCCCGATTTTGATAGGTTTTGTCTCGATTGCACTAGGTTTTCAAGCATTAAATATCACGTGCATAAAACCATAGGAAAATCCGGCGGTGCTTCGATCAGATCGGGTCGCAGCTTTAGGCAATACCGACAAAAACGACCAAACGGATGCAGCGGGTTTGACGGGTCAAGAATCGGGTCGGCCGCAAGAATCGGGTCAAGGTCAGTATGAACGGGCCGGAATCTGGGCGTAAACGGGTTGGGCCGGACCGAGCAATGAGCCGAGCCGGGTTGTTGTGAGTCGGAAATCGCAGATCCGGTTTGCAAATCGAGGTGAGACGGAGGCACAACGTCCGGTCGCGGATGGAGGTGATCTATTCGTCCAGTTATTCGGACTGGATGCGGGCGAGATGGCGATCTTAGTGCGGGCATCACAGAGCGGCCGACGCGGCGGTGGTTTGCGCCGGATTTTGGGGGCCGGGTTCGACGAGGCAGGTGACGTTGGAGTCCGATCGGGATGGAGAGGGCGACGTGCAGCTGGCGCCGGCAATTCCAAAAGTCCGAACGGTCGGGCAGAGTGCAGTTGAGCGGCGATCGGGATTAGGGTTTTTGATTTTTTTTTTTTTTCGGAATTTCTGAATTTCGGATTATTTTTTCTACTCAGTTGAGATACTACGTGCTGATAACGTGTTTGAGGAGAAAGTAAAAGACAGCAAATCAATTCATTCATAACATTGATAGAGGGGTCTTTATATAGGCATTACAATGAGAGTCCTTCCATACATAGGATTCCTAGATAAGGTAAGACATCTAATAGGATCCTACTACCTCTAGAAGGATCTAGAACCTTCCATCTATATATCTACAATCAGTATTAGGTAAGACACATCACGGGAATAATAATTTCCGGAACAGTACCATCATTTTTAGTATTTTTATCTTTAATATTTCAGAATCTATTAGATTTTTCTGAAAATTGACTGTATTATATAATCTTTTTACGATTTATATTTCTAACTAATATTAGGATTAGTTTTAAAACTTTGAAAGTAATTTGTATTTTTACAAAATTTACTATTTTAGAATTTTTAATTTCTCAGAATTTATATTTTCTAGGTTTCAATGTTATATAGAAAAACAAAAAACAATAAAATGAATGAAAATTTAATATTAAAATGTTTCTATCTATTATACTACAACTTCTATAATTATTATTTATAGTTTTTTTTTGAATTCTAAAATAATTTTAACTTATTGGATAATCTAGTTGGATTCCGTACTTATTTAGACGATGGATATTGTATGTAGTTATCTTATTTTGGAGTTGAATTTTAATTATAAAATTAATAATTATCTAGTAATATGATTATGTAATCAAAAAGATTACTTTCGAAATATAGGCAAAGTAATAATAGACTTGCAAATACTATATTTATCTATTCTTTTCAAACTTATGAAGATCAATAGAATATTTATCTATTCTTTCTCAAAATTATAAATAAATAATAAAAAGTATATTATTTTGATAACAGTATAATATATAGATTGTAGTATAAATGATCAACGATCATGATTAATCTTAACTTGATCTAATAGATATAATGGATATATATATATATATACACTACGGTTCCTGTCTATACCAAAAAGAACTCTTGTTAGTTTATTTTGTTAGTTTGCAATCAAGCATTACAGCTTTAATATAATATTAAAATATTTAAATATTTTTGGATGGCTTTGTAAACATATTATTCGATAAAAATTAGAAGAAAAAAAATGCCATCTATTTTGCCAAAATGGCATCTTTTGAAACTTTTATACTTTTTACGGTTCAATAGCTTCGAGTATTTAAAATGCCATGCCGGCCATGCCTTTGTGCTTATTCTTCAAATATAATATACAAGATCCTAGTATAAAGATACTTCCTTCTTTCCTTAAAATCCCAATATTTTGACTATTACATTGTTTACACTTTTGTTTGATCAGGACATGTATCCGCACCTCAAACGCACCTAATAAGTGAATCACCGTACTATATATATATATATTATCATATTTATATTATACTTGTCATATTTATATTAAATTCAACACTATGTATATATAATATATCACTCTAAAAATATAAATATTTTTAAAAACAAAAAATTATATCTCAAGGTTATACTCAAATTGAAGATCTCGACAAATAAAATAACAAAAAAGAAACAAAAATTCAAAATTAAATTTATCAGGCATCCCAGTAAAACCTAGAGAATTGTATTGATATTATTGAAAGGGAGGTATTTATATAAGAATCATAAAGAGAATGCTTCATAACTTTGTATTTCATACATCGTAAGTACGATTAAGGCCCTGTTTACTTTATACTTAATGGGCTTAATACTAAATAATTTGAATCGCTCAGATTTTTTTGTGTTTACTTTTTGCTGAACGGACTGAAAATTATCATTTTGGTTCAGCTAAAAAAATGCTCTTGTTCCCATTCAGCCCAAAAAATTACACCTAATACCCTTTACCTTTTCCTCTCCACTTTTTTCTCCCCTTCTCTCTCCCGTACCTTTTCCTTCTCTCTCCCCGCGTCCTGAAAATCATCGCCCGCTTCACCGTCCCCGCGTCACCGTCGCCCTCCTCACGTCCTGAAAATCGTCGCCCGCCTCACCGTCGCCCGCCTCACCGTCGCCCGTCTCACCGTCGCCCGCCTCACCGTCGCCCGCCTCACCCTCGCCCGCCTGTCGCTCGCTCGCCTCGCGTCGCAGCAGAGTCGCCCGCCTCACCGTCGTGCGCCTCAGTTTTTTTTTTCCAGATGTATCCAGATTTTTTGATTTTCATTTTCTCCTTGTTGTTGCTATTTTCAATTTGTTACTATTTTCAGATTTTCAGTTTTACATGATTCCAGATTTCGTTTGTTGCTATTTTTCTGATTCCAGATTTCTTTTGTTGCTATTTTTTTGCTTTCTGGTAGAGGTAAATTTCAGTTTGATGATTTCATCTTGTTTTGATTTCTGGTAGAGGGATTCTGTGGCTGCTTGTTGTTAGTAGTTTTGATGATTTCATCTTGTTTTGATTTCTGGTAGAGGGATTCCGTGGCTGCTTGTTGTTAGTTGTTTTGATGATTTCATCTTGTTTTAGGTATGGAACAAATTGGGGAAACACAACCAAATAAACGAACTAGGATAAAATGGTCATTTCTGTCATTCAGATAGTTCATTCAGACAAAAAAGAAACAACAACATATTTTTTCAAATCAGACAGATTAATCCACTCAGACAGCTTAACACATTCAGATATTAATGGAAAAAAAGTAAACAGGCCCTAAGGGCCTGTTTATTTTTTACTTAATCAACTTAATGCTTAATCAGCTTAATTGGTCAGCTATATCTTGCTGTTTATATTCAACTTAATGATCTTAATACTGTCTTTTTCATTCAGCAACTTTTTGGGTGTCCTTACCATTAAGCCAGAAATACTTCCCCAATATACCAAAATTACCCTCTCTAATAATAAAAGAATTGAGTATATATAGTATAAATTATCATATAATCTTAATTATAATTGAGTATATATAGTATAAATTTAAAATATATATTAATATTATATATTTAAAAGTCATAAATATAAACTATTTATTGATAAAAAAAAATTAATATAACTATATATTAAAATATAACTTAATATATTTATAAAAATATTGTCTGATTATTTAAATATAACTGAAAATTATAATATGATTTATGAATATATATTATAATATAAATTAAAATATATATTTGTTATATTATATATTAAGTTATATTATATAATTTTTTTAACATCGATTTTTATTCGGAACTCATGTTAAATTGAGTTTTTTTTTTACATTAGTTTTTATTCTGAATAATGTTAAATTGAAGATTTTTTTACATTAGTTTTTATTCGGAACCGATGTTAAATTGAAGATTTTTTTAAACATCGGTTTTATTAGAATCATGTTAAATGAATTTTTTTATTTTAATTTTTAACATCGGTTTTTAGCATAACAGATGTTAATTTGCTTTAAAATTTTCAATTTTGCCACCGCGTCCTTTTTAACATCGGTTTTTCCAGAACTGATGTTAAACGGGCGATGTTAAATGTCTTTTTTGTAGTAGTGAATACCACTGAACTTAAAAAATAAAGAACATTTTATCAAAAAGACTTAATTTATATTGAGGGGTAAAATGATTATTTTTGTCATTCAGATAGTTCATTCAGAAAAGAAAGAAACAACAAGACATTTTTCCAAATTAGACAGATTAATCCACTCAGACAGTTTAATCCATTCAGAGATTAATGGAAAAAAATTAAAGAGCCCCTAAAATCGAATAGCTTTTAGAAGGATCTCATCTGATCTAATTATTAAGGTAAGACTTAAGAATATTTATATTTTTAGTTGGAGATAAGCTCTCCGCTTTGTGATGGATATGAAACCTTTATTACATATAACACGGGAGAGATTATGTGATGAGGGTGATGTGTTTTTTTTTTTTTTTTTTTGTAGAATTTGAACTTTATTGACTTACTATAAGAAATACAGTAAAAAGTCTAAAAATATCACACAATCGACATCATCGTGTTTCTTAGAATCGGGTTACAATTTGTTCTTTCGGCAAATTATAATGAGCGTCTAGGAAAATGCTCAACTTGTGGTATTGAAAATGATATAAATTTGTATATACTCTCAATCTGTACATGTATATAATTTGTGGCTATACGAGCATTTTGTTATTTGCTCATTGGTATGGGATAAATGTGCTCCTTTGCTAAGATATCACTCAATTTTATTTTATTTTATATTTGTATATTTCCGAGAGCGCTACTGCAACGAGGTGGAGAAAAACGGGGAAGGAAATGAATTCGAACCGCTGCCATCACATTTATTATGCGGGATTATGTCCTTTAGTGATGATTTTTTTAAATTCTTCGATTTTATTGTAACAAATACAATCAAGAGCCTAAAACAATTACCAAAAAAGTAATCAAATTACCCAAAAAAAAAAAAAAAGCCTAAAGTTTGCCACGATGCACATCTTTTCAAAATGTATTTGATAAAATTTCTACTCTCAAATATTCTTTTGGACTAATTTTCATATGGTTATTATAGTTTTGGTTCTCTTTTAAGTGATTAATTTAAAAATATGTTTTGAATTAAAAAAATATTATTAACATTAAACTAAAAATTTCATTTAAAATTCGTTTTGAATTCTACAATATGTTAATATTAAATTAAATGAGCAGAAAGGGCGAAATTATATTAACATTTGAATGGTGGATTTAGGGTGGGCTTGGAGTGGGCCGGGCTAGCGGGTTGGGCGGGCTGCGGGTGGGCTGGGGTACGGGCATGCGGATGGCCTAAGGGCAAGGCCGGGCTATTTCCTTTTGTATTCCGCTTTGTGCCTACTTGTGTACAATATTAACTTAATGATGTTGTAATATCATCAATAATGATATGTGGGATCAACAATCAATAATTCAATCAATTATTGGATTGAAATATCTAATATAAAGACAAATGTGTTGTACAATAAATAATATTATTTGTTGTATAGCATATAATTTGAGCTATAAATAGACCTCTTTGGTAGAGCTTTGGAGATACAATTCATTCTAATAAAAGCTCAATTTCTTCATCTTCTTTCATCCTCCTTTATGCTTATATTATAGTAATATATATTACAAATATATATAATATATATTGTGAAGTGATAAAATATCAGATTTTACAACACGTTATCAGCACGACCTCTACCGATTTAATCCCATTCCGCAGCCGGACTCGATATATTGGTACATCATCCTTAAATTCTAAAGGTATGTAATTAACTTTATTTATATTTAATTTATGTAATAATAATATTTAGATATGGTATTAATCTAATATCATTATTGATGATAATTAATATATTTAATCAAATATAATAATTATGTAAATATCATCAATTTAAATTTATATGCGTAAGGACATAAGCTTAATCTTATTTTTAAGATGATTCTTGGACTATGGACTAATTATATGTAGGACGTAAATAATAATGAATTTGTGTGAAGTGTAAAAATCTTCACTTATTAGTGAAGAGTTGAATCTTCATCTATATTTTGTAGAGAATTACTAATGGAGGAATACAAAATCCCATTCATAAGACCACGAAAGATTTTATAATCGAGTAGTGATATTTTATTTTTAGTAGTCACGAAAGATTTTATAATCGAGTAGTGATATTTTTATTTTTAGTAGTCATGAAAGATTTTATAATCAAGTAGTGATATTATTATAACTAACTATATATATTATATATATACGAGGCATTATCCAACCCGTGCGATGCACGGTTTTGGTTGAATATCTACGTGTTTTGTACGTAATGTTGGGACAGACGGTTGAATGAGCAGATGGCAGAATTTAAATGCCTTTTAGAGAAGTTTATATGTTTTTTATTGTTATTGCCCTTTTATTTTAGTCTATGAAATTAGTTATATGAAATGAGGCTTTACTAGCCCGTATGTTGCTCCGGGGTTGTTTTTGGTTTATTCAACCCGTGCAATGCACCGATTGTATCTAAGATTTCATAGCTAAAATTTAACCATTTTGTAATTTATACTATCATTTAAAAGTTCATTTTAATCACCTTGTGAATTAGAAGGTGCATTTGCATTGTGATGTTTATCATAATTTAAATTAGTTTATTTATATTAAAGTTACAATTAAAATAGTCTCTTTATATATTTACAATTAAAAGTTACAACTAAATCCCCCTTCCACATTAAATTAAGGGGGATAAGTATTATATAGTACGAGGCATTATCCAACCCGTGCGATGCACGGTCTTTGGTTGACTATCTACGTGTTTTGTACGTAATGTTGGGGCAGACGGTTGAATGAGCAGATGGCAGAATTTAAATGCCTTTTAGAGAAGTTTATATGTTTTTTTATTGTTATTGCCCTTTTATTTTAGTCTATGAAATTAGTTATATGAAATGAGGCTTTACTAACCCGTATGTTGCTCCGGGGTTGTTTTTGGTTTATTCAACCCGTGCAATGTGTAACACCCCCAGATTTAACCGGAAATATTACAGCGCCGTGGGCCCCGAGATGGAACCCACAAGGCTAAAAGAAATTTTCGCAAACATTTACAAATGCCCAAGAGGCCAACGACGGTACTATCTTTAAAAATTCACAAAGACATATAAAATCCATTTATCAAAAACCGTCGTAAAAACTCTTTTGAAATCGCAAGGCCAAACAGCCGACACTCAAAAGTTTAGAAAACGATTTCCAAAGTAACCTCAGTTACTAGATACCAAAAGAGCATTTCAAAATACTCACGCAGCGGAAAAAGACCAACCATAAAGATACTCTAGCAGCGGAATACAAGAACCAATCAAGAAACTCAATGCACACAACATGTCCTAGCCAGTATCCTCCGGGAAGCTCATCTCTTCACGACCGCTACAAGCTCGATACTCCGAGAACCTAAAAAGAAATCCCACGACGGGGTCACCATAATATCCAACAATGATAATCACACATCACATTAATAATAACATACCAATGAGAATACAACATAAGAATACGACCAACGTAATCTTACCGCCATGACTTTGCTTACTCAAGAAATTCTCATCGAATAACCATTATCACATTTCACATCTGTACTCGATTAACCAATAAACTCGAACATAATATACGTATTGTACCTCAAACAATACTCAAGATTCTCAAACTGTCATCACCAACTCACGATACGGAAATATACCATTACCGACCAATACGATCCATCGAATAACATCATCAAATCCCAAGACGATAACCGATTTTCCATCAAAGACAAATACCAAGGAAATACGGAACATACCTCGAGATATGAAGTGCCACGACAATCATATCGCCTAATCCGAGATCGGATCAATGCAATACGGACACGGTCCTAACACAAGACCTACAAATGCATACTCATATGACCACGTCAATATGATCACGGCAATATCAATCATGTATACTCAATGGAAATCCGACGATCCAGCGCCTCGGATAGATCCCTTTGTTGATCCTATCAGATCAACATAAGGTGGATAACTAACAATACACATATGAACAACAACATATGATACAATCAATGATGCGAATTCACAAGATTCCATCAACACAATACTGGTAATCCAACGATCCAGCGCCCTCAGCATAGATCCCCATGATGATCCCGTCGAACCAACGCATGGTGGAAAACCTTTCCAACGATCCAGCGCCCTCAGCATAGATCCTCATGATGATCCCGTCGAACCAACGCATGATGGACATTCGATCCAGCGCCCTCAGCATAGATCCTCATAATCCCATCGGATTATTTACACAACATAAACAACACAATATGCCTACACATATGCAAATCAACACGTTCATCAACATGAACAACATAACATGCACGACAACATGAAAATTTACTAGGACGACTTCATGTTCAACAAAATGAAAGAAAGTGTACGAGACCAAAATAAATAACATTAAACCATAATCAATATGGAATACTTGCCCCGAGTCCTTCGGGAGCAACCTCGATGTCCAATCATCACCGACGATTATCCTCAATGCTCGGCGTTCCAAACGTACAATGAACTATAGATACTCATATCCTCGTCTTTACCATAATGTAACCTCGATACTCGAACATACCAATAACTGAGATAAAGCATATACATAATGATTTACCTCCCAGAATCGAAAGAACGATATGCGATCCGAATACCCAGAGTTCACAATAATAATCATCGCTATATGCATTATAAACGAAATGAAATCGAAACCATTCATTAAATATTATAACTGCGCAAGTAATAACTTGCCTCGATACCGATACCGCGAAGCTGCTGCCGAACACACTGCCTTTGTCTACGAGCTCCTCATCCCCGATCAAAAGCAATACAATGGACATACTCGAACACAACCGCAATATCTGGTTATAATCACCGATCAATAATCTCAACCTATCGAAGAAATCAAATAACACATATCCGATAACAATCAACAACCGACAAAACTAACCAATCGAACTCAACGGTTCAACACAACCTCGAATAAACGCAATGAACAAACCAAATCAAACCATCACGAATTCATAATCAAAACACAAAAATATCGCCTGTCTGCCTACTTAGCGCACGTTAAACGCATAACGTAGCGTGCGCGAAGTTGTCCGTTAGCGTGCGCTAGCGGTAAGCTTAGCGTGCGCTAATGTCTGATGGCATGCATTCCAAACATCGACTCACATCTTGCGACTACGAATCCGAATGAAGGGAGACATAAATCCCCATATCTCTTGAAGATAAACGACCCCATAATTATCACAATGATCATGTCAATGTCCATATATCAATAACAACCTCAATAATCAAACCGACTCGATAACAAGGATCATATCATGCTAAATCTGGAATTCAACCTAGTATCATGATTCATCTCATCTAAATCGACCAATATAATTACCAAGATTAAGAAATCCTTCTTAGATCGGGTTAAATGAATCAACATCCTTATGGTATGAAGAATCTTAACTAACATCCGAAACTCTTATCAAAATTCCATTGAATCTCATATAACATCATCATATGATTATCCAACATGCTCCTTGCATGAAATCATCCAAGAAAAATGAACCACTAACGAAGGAATACGAAGATTACCTGGTTTAGATGAACCAAAAAGAAGAACATTAGAACTCCATCCAAAGAATCATGAACAACTTGAAGGACAAGGCTTGAATCCATGCTCTCCATCTTAATCTTGTTAAAGATCACCATCTCTCAGTGTTTGAGACCTCAAACCTCTTTCTAAAAACTCTCTCTCGGTTGCAAGGAAGGAATGGACGAAATGCTTCATAACACCCTTCTGTCCCTTTTTATAATATTCATTATTAGCGTGCGCTAACATCTCATGTTTAGCGTGCGCTACCACCTTAGCGTGCGCTAACTGACTTTGTTAGCGTGCGCTATCGGGCCCAGAGGCTACCGCCTTGCTTCGTAAACTAGCTTACGTACGTAATGCCCATGCATTAACGCACGTAAAACATCTGCCTAGCGTCGCAAGTCATTTACCTTAGCGTGCGCTAATACGATTGACTTGCTACGATCTACACCTACCACGAAGATGCTCGTGACCCCACCACCAAATCAACCAATAAAGCCAAGATTCCTGTTGACCGATATATAGTTAGCGTGCGCTAATCAACATGCATTAGCGTGCGCTAACACTACATTACAACATCCGTTGACTTATCGTAACGTGCGCCGAAAGTGGCACGGTCCACGCATAGATTCCTTCCGATCGATTTGTATTAGCGTGCGTTATCTTATATCCGTAGCGTGCGCTAATCTCGCGATAGCGTGCGCTACTCATGATTATTAGCGTGCGCTAATAATGTTATACTTAGCCATTTCCAATCTGTACTGCTTTGTCTCGACATACCGAAAACACATATACACTTCGAATACATATCTCGAATCGATAATATTCTTATACGATATACTCTATATCGGATACGATAACACGATACGATATCCTCAAATGTAATCGACCGGATACGACAATTATACCGATATCGACATCTCAGTCCTTTATTTATTTTATTCCTACTGCATGCATTCCACGCTGTACAATATAACTCGAATAAAATAATATCAAACAACATTAGTAGAAATTCCGGATATTACATTCTACACCACTTAAAATAAGTTTCGTCCTCGAAACTTGCAATCCGTCATAAAACAAACAAACATACCTTCCAACCCAAAATATCCCCAAAACCATCACGACAACGATCAATTATCGTCATCACTGAATAACCAAAAGAGCATACTTACAAATACGCAGGTCGACGATCTCCTGAAATACTAGCAAGCGGTCTCACTGTACAGTCTCAATACGCTTACGATCACAATTCCCTGAGTCTCAACAAAATATATCATCTTCGGATGAAACAATCTGCCCGAATCAAATCCTCGCTTTGATTACATAATCAAGTCCCAATTCCGATAAGACGAATAATATACAATACATCTACGAAACAACTGCCCAAAACAACGACACGAATCCCGAAACATCAACAAAAATCCGAACGCTCAGATGATCACCAATAATGATCAACAATCAACCGAATTTATCATCGACATGATAAATTCCAATATGACCAACCAGAGGTCAAAACACAATCGAGAATATCATCAACGTGATAAACTCCAATATTACCAACGAATGATCAACGAAAATCGAGAATACCTTCACACGATAAACTCCAACACGATCAACACAGAACCACAGAACCAGATATACGAAATAATAACATTCTCAAAACGACAAATCAATCACGTACAGTAGATCTCAATAAACATACCCAACTGGCGAACATATTCCTCGGCACACGAACAACCAATCACAAATCGATGAACATACCTAATTATACATGGAGTGGGAACGACCACTCAATATCCAAAACCACCGATGGGGTCACCATCCCCAAATTTACACTTACAAAGAAATCATTCAAAGATCACTATGGTAAGATTGCGCAACTACCGCACCAATGGACTCACATAGCACATATGTCCCGGTTTTACAAAGTCCAAAGTTTCAAAATTACATCCTGCACATGAATCTACAACGCGCAGTATATTTCTCTTATCTGATCAATCAACCAATCATCCTTGCATAACCAATCTACCATACTAAACTTCGAATCTCTTTTCCTTGTACCATCGATATGATATGCCCGATGCACTAAATGCGTATGTACATCAATCACATTTTCAATACCAGTTTGAAATCATATATTCTTGTCACGAAGACAATTTTCGAAAGTTCTTTCAAGAGTTTGAAAACTCAAAACATAAATTTTCGTAAGACCACGAAATCAATTTTAAAAATTAAATCGGCTCGCTGGTGCTAAGTTCTCGATAAAAATTCTTTTCAAATAGACACGATTAAATAAAATAAAATTTATGCAAATGCTTGTCCATATCCATACTCCTGTATATCAGTTCAGCTTGTCACCAATATCCACCGATATTCCATCGGGAAGACCACACGATCGAGTTCCAAAACCTCAATATATAGACTCCAATAAAAACTCCTTTTCCACACATGACTCGTATCGTCAACCATTTACCCATCCTGGATCACCTCAAATATGATATGACAAAACGTTGAAACAAATCAAGCAAATCAAACACGGCGAAAGACTTCCCGATAGGTTCCATTTGAACGAGTAAACAGAGCCTCGAAAGGCGGAAATAACATAGGTAAACGATTGGTAAAGTATTTTACAAATCTCGGGAGTTTTAGAAAACAGGAAGGTCTTTTGAAACGTTAGGGTCTCAGCCCGTATCTCATTCCACATTACAAGAAGTTTAAAAAGTAGAAAACTCTTTTCGGACCCCAAGTCCTGAGTTATAAAACCATTTCAAAATCGATTGGTCGGCCCAAAATCATTTTCCGTAAAACGTCCGTAAGACATTCATTTTGAATAGTATCATTTTCAAATATTCAAAGCGGTTCATATATCATAAAATGAATTAACATGACTACATGTTCTCCTGAACAATCCACAATATTTCTCCCAATGCACAATTCCGTTCCAAAATTTAATCGACATACTGATTTTCAAAATCATAGTTTCTCCATTCATCAATCATGTCCCAATTTTGTTACCTTATACTGTAACGCATGATATCTGCTGAATCTCAAAACGTATCAACTTAGAACGGCAATAAATCTCAATGAAATTCAAAAATCCAAATACTTACATATCGTGAAGCCGACGATTCCCCGTGATACTGGCACATGTCTCGACTCTAGAAAATACTCAACACGGATATTTTCAAAAAACACGTTTTGCCAAGTCAGTTCGACTCAAGAACACAATACATCTCATTCCAGAGAATCTCGTTTAACACCGTTTGGAAAAGTTTATAACAACCCCAATACTACACTGGCAAATCGCATAACCCATAAGCCCGAGTGAACAACAAAAACTCACGGCTCCAATATTTGTCAATTGACAACTCGAATGAGGCAACGAAAACACGACCCAACTCGACCCAAATGCCTAGGTTTTCTCAACCTAAGGCTCCGATACCATATTCGTAACACCCCAGTTTAGGAAATATTACAGCGCCGTGGGCCCCGAGATGGAACCCACAAGGCTAAAAGAAATTTTCGCAAATATTTACAAATGCCCAAGAGGCCAACGACGGTACTATCTTTTAAAATTCACAAAGACATATAAAATCCATTTATCAAAAACCGTCGTAAAAACTCTTTTGAAATCGCAAGGCCAAACAGCCGACACTCAAAAGTTTAGAAAACGATTTCCAAAGTAACCTCAGTTACTAGATACCAAAAGAGCATTTCAAAATACTCACGCAGCGGAAAAAGACCAACCATAAAGATACTCTAGCAGCGGAATACAAGAACCAATCAAGAAACTCAATGCACACAACATGTCCTAGCCAGTATCCTCCGGGAAGCTCATCTCTTCACGACCGCTACAAGCTCGATACTCCGAGAACCTAAAAAGAAATCCCACGACGGGGTCAGCCATAATATCCAACAATGATAACTGTCACATCACATTAATAATAACATACCAATGAGAATACACCATAAGAATACGACCAACGTAATCTTACCGCCATGACTTTGCTTACTCACGAAATTCTCATCAGAATAACCATTATCACATTTCACATCCTGTACTCGATTAACCAATAAACTCGAACATAATATCTGTATTGTACCTCAAACTGTAATATCCGCAATTTCGAATTTCGGTAATTTTATTTTTCCGGAGGAAGTTTGTTTTGACAACTCTATCATGACCGTTTCGTCATTCCGAGAATGATTAATTCTACACTTTTTGTCATCCGAGTTCGTTTCAGTGTCGTTTTGTTGAGTTCCGTGTCCTTAATCGATTTTTTCGCGTGGGAGTTCGACTTTGTAAAGTCACCATTAATTTTTGGTAACTCCAAAAATTCTGAATCTTTGCAATATTATAGAGCATCGAGTTAGCTTTCTTATGGTTCAAACGGTGAGTCAATCGGAGTCCGGACGAGAGAGTTATGGTCGTTTTAGCTCACCCGCTCGTTATTGGCCGATCACTGCCGGCCGAACTCGGCCGTGTCGTCCGACACGGCCCGTGCCGTACTTGTCCGGATAAGCCGGAAGTCTCTGCCTCAGGACCCGACCGTGTCGTCTGGCACGGCCGATCCGAACTCTTAGGATAAGCGGGCGGCGCCAGAGGCCGGCCGTGTTCGGGACACGGTCGAGTCAATGCCGAGCGTCGCAGACAGGTCACTATCGGTAGGCCCCTCGGCGGAGCGACCGTGTCTAGCAGGACACGGTCGAGTCCCTGCCGGCCAGCTGCGCGACACGACCGTGTCAGGCGGACACGGTCGAGTCTGTCAGCCTATTTAAGGCCCAGCAGTCGGGTTTTTCTTCATTTTTCTCACTCGTTTCTTCCTCTTCCGCGGCTGGAGCTTTGATGATCATGGAGGGATGTTGTTAGGGGTTAAATCCATGAAGTTTTGAAGTTCATAACATCGATTAATCCTTCCATAACTTGCTCCGATCGACCGAATCAAGGTAAGTTTTCCTAAAATATAGTTTTGGGGATTTTGTTCGATTTGTCCGTTTAATTCGTTTTAACTCAGAATATTGATGGATTGATGATTTTTAAGATATATTATATCTAATTCCTTGTTATTCCACGGTTGGATCGCCACGGATTTGTCGTTTTATTGAGTATTTTATCGACGCCTTGAAGGTGTTCGATAAAATGTCTTAGAGGGGTTTTTGGGCGTTCTACGATTATCCTTCCTCGTATGATCGATGATTTATTGATTATATTGTTGTTAGGGTCGAGTTTCTTGTGAAGAAACCGTGTTCAACCCTTCCGTTCGTTGTCGTCTTCCTTTTCGTTAACATCGGGCGTTCCGAAGCTTTCCGGTTGAGCCGTATCCGTTCGTGGTTCCGTGCTCGTGGTATCGAGGCAAGTACCTTGTCCATACCATTCTTGTTTTGTGGATATGATAATTGGTGATCATCTTGGTGTGTTGTTTATTTGTTTGAAATGAGTTTTCAAAGGATTCGGCTAGCCTCGTTAAGGCTCACTTTCAAAACGCGTGTGTTTTGTAAATTGTGCGGGTTGTAAGTGATTACATGAATCCTTTGGATATAATTGATGTTGATGTTGCGCTTGATAATGCGTGTGTACGTGTATTGCTTATTTCCGTCGCGTTATGGTTGACGTGCGTGTTGTTATTTATCCGTGTGGTCGTGGGTGACGGATGAATTATGTTATTTTGTGTATCGATTTGTTATTTGTTACTACGATTGACTGTGTTCTTGATGTTTGTGATTATTTGGATTCTTGTTGTGTGAATCGTCGTATCCGGGAACCTCGAGGCGGGCGTGCACTCGGCTGGTGTATCTTTGCAATGTGCGGCTCCATATGGGTGGTGAACGCCGGTGTTACCTAATGCGCGCGCAAGGCGGCTCTTGCGGGAGTGACGCCGGTGCGGTGACATGTTCAATGAGCGGCCAACATGATGGAAGTGAACGCCGGTACAGTGCGCAAGGGAGGCGCTGGCGGGCTTATTGGTTACGGGTATTTGAGTGATAGCTAAGACCCGTTCTGAACGATGTTCGTATCTCAAATTCTTTCAACTCACTTTTAAATGTTTGTCTTGATATAGACCGCGATTCGTGTTTTTGAAAGCTTGTTTCAACTTGTTTTTAAAGCATTGGTATCGGGGTTAATTAACCAAGGAGGTTTGTGAAATCTCCGAGGGTTAATTAATCGGGGGTCTTGAGCAGGACTTGTCGAATGAGAGATTGTACCTTTGATGGTATTGTGGTGCTATTCTGTGTTTTGGGTCGAGGACCCTGTGGGATGTTGAGATGATTGATCTCGTGTTGATATTATTTGGGTTTGGGTCGAGAACCCCGTGTGATGTTGAGATGTTTGATCTCGTGCCGATATTATTTGATTTTGGGTCGAGAATCCCGTGGAAATATTTGTGAAGACTCGTTTGTGTTGATTGAGTGACTTTCTTGCAAATTGTTTTATATTAAAACTCTCGATGGCATCTTTAAAACTGTTTTATAAATGGTTTCCCTTTATCGGTGATCTTTCGGTTTTTGAGAAATGTTTATCAAACTCATGCCTCGGGAAGTACTTTTCGTTACGTTTGGATTTTTGAGGATTCCTGGTTATTGTTATTCGTGAAATGTGAATGGTATGGCTCGTATTTGCACTTTGTTCTTGCACTAGCAAAACAGTGGAGTTTTGCTAACCCCCGAGTATTCGGGGGGTGGATGTCTGTTTTTGCATTCAGGTGTGGGAGCATAACACAGGGTCGGCACGGAGGATGATGAAAGATGAACGATACTAATCACACGAGGATCCGTATGAGGTCATTGGTATAGTTATAGTTTATTTTCCACTGTGGTATTCTTTCCCGTTGTACGGGAGTGTGTTGTACTCGACCCCTACGTGGGCATGTAATGAGTTTGAGTTGTATGTATTTATTGAAAGACCAAATCGGTCTACTTAGTCATTTTAGCCTTAAAGGCATTGTCGAGTTGTTCTATGTTGTTACCAGCCTGGTAGATCCTTGAGGAAAGGTTCTACGGCGTGTAATATCCCTGAGCGGATTGGGGGTGTTACATTTATGGTATCAGAGCTTTTAGGTTGTGGAAACCTAGGCTGTCGGGTCAGTGGTGTCTATTGAGTTTTTGTCTCGTCGGATTTTATCTGACTGAGTCGTGTCGCGACGCGTCGTCTGAGTTTGTTGGTCGTGATTAGTATCGTGGGCGATCATCATCTTCGTGCGACCTATGAACGTAAGTCTCCCTTCTTTGTGTTGTGCCTCGTGTGACACGAGCTATTTTTATGATTATTTGTTAAGTGACGGAATCCTTTTATGGATTTTGATTTCGTGATATGTGGTTATTTGACTCTCATATTTCGTTCATATGAGGAGTAGTGTTGTTGGATTATGCATGTTGAACAGTATTTCTTTTATCCATTTGTGTGAGTTCTTTTGTAATGACTTTCGGTATTTTACCAATGAGTTTTATTTGAAAACCGATTCCCTTAACCGAGTTTTTGGCATTATGGCCTTGACCACTTTGTGAAATTCTTATGACGGTATTTAGCATTTTGTAAATGGCTTTCGTGAGTTTTTGAAATATTACCGTCATCGGCCTTTTGGCATTTTTGTAAATGGTTTTTAGTCCGGTGGGTTCGGCGTGGGACCACGGCGCTATAATGTTACGTGAAATTACGAAATTTTTGGGCATTCTAGCCCATTGAATTATTTTGAAAACCTTGAGTATCTTAGAAAATTAAAATTCGAGACGTACTTTTAAAACGAATTATTTTCTTGCGGTGTTTTCAAGGTGTTTTCTAATGCCGCAATACATTTCAAAAATTTCCGGTTGAGGACCAAAACATTTTGGAGATATTTTCAAATGCGATTGCTTAGACCCAAGGGTCGAATATTTTTGAAAGTTTTCACTACGTGAAGGTGTCCTCATTTTTGTTCAAACGCAAGATGATTTTCAAAGTCTCGAAAATGATGTTTGTTCAACTTTTTGTAAAATGATACTCAAGATCAACCGGTGTTTCCAAAGCGTCTTCAAAGGTGGTTTTCGTTTTAAAACCTATCATTCTGCTTTGCGGAAATGCGTGTATGGTTTTCGAACTTTCGTTACGGTGTCAACCCCGAATTGTGATTGAATCGGTGGCGTGAGCGTCGAGTCGTTCGCCACGCATATGTTTTGTTGACTCTCTGAGAGGTGTGAACTGGTGTTCTTGTTTATCGCCTCGTGGTGATTTGCGTGTTGTCGCACTAGTGTGAGTTGTTAAAGCACGGATTTTTGTGCGTTATACACATGGGTGATTGTTTCATGATGTTTGTGATTGTGTCTTGTTGTCGTTCGGGATGTTGTAATCGTCGAATGATGCCGTTGTTGTTGTGATTTTTGTATGCGTTGATATGTTATGCCGAGTTGGCATCTCCGGTATGTTGTTTTGCGGTGTTTTGATCCATTGTATCGAGCATTTGTATTTTCGGTATGCCGAGCCGAGACGTTTCAACCGTAATGTGCCGGGCATGCACGTGTATATTGTCCTTCTCGTCGGTAACACATTTCATGTGTGGACTCGAGGACACCGAATTCAATTTTGCGAATTGGCTACCGAGACTTTTGGAGTTCGCGCTTCAAAGACAATATCGGAATCGGCCTTGAGAGGCCTTTGAAGGATGTTTCTGTCGGTTGCTTGTTGTGTCGTCACCTTGATTTCTCTGTTGTGAGTTGCGGGGGCGACCTTCTTTTATAAGAGGTCGAATGTAGTACCCGTGTTGTTTTTAGACTCCTGCATTTTCTCTGTCTCGAGTCTATCGACTCGCTCGTGTTCGTTGATACTTTCTGAACTTGTTCTGTATTTCGGTTTCGTCGTTCGAACGAGCTGTGATCTTGTTTTGAGTCAATCTAGTTATCGCTGCGACTTTTTCGAGTTCGGCTCGATTCTTGTGAACCTTGTTCGGAAGTGACATCATCTGGTTTTACTAGTTCCCTTATTCGAAGTGGATCGGATTTGGAACTTCTGTATATTCTACTTTGTTGACTCATTTATGTTCGTTGACATTTCTGAGCTTGTCCTGCCCCTTGTTTTTGTTTATCTAACGAGTGTGGCATCATTTCGGAATAACTCGTTTGTCGTTGTGACTTTTCAATTGTTATTCCCTTTCCTGTGGATCTTATGCGAGTGTGCATCTTGTTGTTTTCACCGAATCTTGTTTTGTCTCGAGTCGAGATGTGAACCTCGGAGTTGTCGGTTGAATCTTATTGTTCTTCGTGATCCTAACATGATCGTTCGATTTTTGTTGTCTCGATCGTTTGTTTGTTCGGTTTTGTTCTCGTTTCGTGATTGTTGAGCGTTCAGGCTCCTTCCTAATTCCCTTAAGTTCGGGAAATTAGTCTCGTTTCCGATCTTCCAACCCTTGAGCGGTGGAATTCCGTATTTGTTCAGCGATTGGCTCGCGTTTTGATTGATGTACCGTTGGGTTGGCCAATCATACTGACTTTCGTTCGTTGTGTTTTGTGATTGTTGGATAATTGACTTGGCTATATTTTCCGTTTGATGACGCTTGTCATTTGTTGGTTGTATTGTATCCCTAACGGCGACGTTGTGTTGGTCGTCGTGGAGCGTGTTTTCACGCCGTATGTCTCTTTGCAGTTCTTGCAGCGTTTCGCCGTTGGGCGCGAGTTTTCTATTTTTGTGTATCTCGTCGAGTTTTCTGGCGGGTATATTGCTCCCCTACTTGTTTTAAGTTTCGGGACGAAACTTCTTTTAAGGAGGGTAGAATGTAATATCCGCAATTTCGAATTTCGGTAATTTTCTTTTTCCGGAGGAAGTTCGTTTTGACAACTCTATCATGACCGTTTCGTCATTCCGAGAATGATTAATTCTACACTTTTTGTCATCCGAGTTCGTTTCAGTGTCGTTTTGTTGAGTTCCGTGTCCTTAATCGACTTTTTCGCGTGGGAGTTCGACTTTGTAAAGTCACCATTAATTTTTGGTAACTCCAAAAATTCTGAATCTTTGCAATATTATAGAGCATCGAGTTAGCTTTCTTATGGTTCAAACGGTGAGTCAATCGGAGTCCGGACGAGAGAGTTATGGTCGTTTTAGCTCACCCGCTCGTTATTGGGCGAGTCCGTGCCGGCCAGCTGCGCGACACGACCGTGTCAGGCGGACACGGTCGAGTCTGTCAGCCTATTTAAGGCCCAGCAGTCGGGTTTTTCTTCATTTTTCTCACTCGTTTCTTCCTCTTCCGCGGCTGGAGCTTTGATGATCATGGAGGGATGTTGTTAGGGGTTAAATCCATGAAGTTTTGAAGTTCATAACATCGATTAATCCTTCCATAACTTGCTCCGATCGACCGAATCAAGGCAAGTTTTCCTAAAATATAGTTTTGGGGATTTTGATCGATTTGTCCGTTTAATTCGTTTTAACTCATAATATTGATGGATTGATGATTGTTAAGATATATTATATCTAATTCCTTGTTATTCCACGGTTGGATCGCCACGGATTTGTCGTTTTATTGAGTATTTTATCGACGCCTTGAAGGTGTTCGATAAAATGTCTTAGAGGGGTTTTTGGGCGTTCTACGATTATCCTTCCTCGTATGATCGATGATTTATTGATTATATTGTTGTTAGGGTCGAGTTTCTTGTGAAGAAACCGTGTTCAACCCTTCCGTTCGTTGTCGTCTTCCTTTTCGTTAACATCGGGCGTTCCGAAGCTTTCCGGTTGAGCCGTATCCGTTCGTGGTTCCGTGCTCGTGGTATCGAGGCAAGTACCTTGTCCATACCATTCTTGTTTTGTGGATATGATAATTGGTGATCATCTTGGTGTGTTGTTTATTTGTTTGAAATGAGTTTTCAAAGGATTCGGCTAGCCTCGTTAAGGCTCACTTTCAAAACGCGTGTGTTTTGTAAATTGTGTGGGTTGTAAGTGATTACATGAATCCTTTGGATATAATTGATGTTGATGTTGCGCTTGATAATGCGTGTGTACGTATTGCTTATTTCCGCCGTTATGGTTGACGTGCGTGTTGTTATTTATCCGTGTGGTCGTGGACTGACGGATGAATTATGTGAATTGGTGTATCGATTTGATAATTGTTACAACGATTGACTGTGTGCTTGATGTTTGTGATAATGTGGATACTTGTTGTGAGAAACGTCGTATCCGGGAACCTCTGAGGGCGGGGCGTGCACTCCGGCCTGGTGTATGCTGCAATGTGCGGCTCCATATGGGTGGTGAACGCCGGTGTTACCTAATGCGCGCGCAAGGGGCGGCTCTTGCGGGAGTGACGCCGGTGCGGTGACATGTTCAATGAGCGGCCAACATGATGGAAGTGAACGCCGGTACACAGGTGCGCAAGGGAGGCGCCTGGCAGGCTTATTGGTTACGGGTATTTGAGTGATAGCTAAGACCCCGTTACCGAACGATGTTCGTATCTCAAATTCTTTCAACTCACTTTTAAATGTTTGTCTTGATATAGACCGCGATTCGTGTTTTTGAAAGCTTGTTTCAACTTGTTTTTAAAGCATTGGTATCAGGGTTAATTAACCAAGGAGGTTTGACGAAATCTCCGAGGGTTAATTAATCGGGGGTCTTGAGCAGGACTTGTCGAATGAGAGATTGTACCTTTGATGGTATTGTGGTGCTATTCTGTGTTTTGGGTCGAGGACCCTGTGGAATGTTGAGATGATTGATCTCGTGTTGATATTATTTGGGTTTGGGTCGAGAACCCCATGTGATGTTGAGATGTTTGATCTCGTGCCGATATTATTTGATTTTGGGTCGAGAATCCCGTGGAAATATTTGTGAAGACTCGTTTGTGTTGATTGAGTGACTTTCTTGCAAATTGTTTTCTATTAAAACTCTCGATGGCATCTTTAAAACTGTTTTATAAATGGTTTCCCTTTATCGGTGATCTTTCGGTTTTTGAGAAATGTTTATCAAACTCATGCCTCGGGAAGTACTTTTCGTTACGTTTGGATTTTGAGGATTCTGGTTATTGTTATTCGTGAAATGTGAATGGTATGGCTCGTATTTGCACTTTGTTCTTGCACTAGCAAAACAGGTGGAGTTTGCTAACCCCGAGTATTCGGGGGGTGGATGTCTGTTTTTGCATTCAGGTTTGGGAGCATAACACAGGGTCGGCACGGAGGATGATGAAAGATGAACGATACTAATCACACGAGGATCCGTATGAGGTCATTGGTATAGTTATAGTTTATTTTCCACTGTGGTATTCTTTCCCGTTGTACGGGAGTGTGTTGTACTCGACCCCTGCGTGGGCATGTAATGAGTTTGAGTTGTATGTATTTATTGAAAGACCAAATCGGTCTACTTAGTCATTTTAGCCTTAAAGGCATTGTCGAGTTGTTCTATGTTGTTACCAGCCTGGTAGATCCTTGAGGAAAGGTTCTACGACGTGTAATATCCCTGAGCGGATTGGGGGTGTTACACAAACAATACTCAAGATTCTCAAACTGTCATCACCAACTCACGATACGGAAATATACCATTACCGACCAATACGATCCATCGAATAACATCATCAAATCCCAAGACGATAACTGATTTTCCATCAAAGACAAATACCAAGGAAATACGGAACATACCTCGAGATATGAAGTGCCACGACAATCATATCAGTCTAATCCGAGATCAGATCAATGCAATACGGACACGGTCCTAACACAAGACCTACAAATGCATACTCATATGACCACGTCAATATGATCACAAAGAATATCAATCATGTATACTCAATGGAAATCCGACGATCCAAGCGCCTCAAGATAGATCCCTTTGTTGATCCTATCGATCAACATAAGGTGGATAACTAACAATACACATATGAACAACAACATATGATACAATCAATGATGCGAATTCACAAGATTCCATCAACACAATACTGGTAATCCAACGATCCAGCGCCCTCGGCATAGATCCCCATGATGATCCCGTCGAACCAACGCATGGTGGAAAACTCCGTCCAACGATCCGGCCCTCAAGATAGATCCTCATGATGATCCCGTCGAACCAACGCATGATGGACATTCGATCCACGCCCTCAAGATAGATCCTCATAATCCCATCGGATTATTTACACAACATAAACAACACAATATGCCTACACATATGCAAATCAACACGTTCATCAACATGAACAACATAACATGCACGACAACATGAAAATTTACTAGACGACTTCATGTTCAACAAAATGAAAGAAAGTGTACGAGACCAAAATAAATAACATTAAACCATAATCAATATGGAATACTTGCCCCGAGTCCTTCGGGAGCAACCTCGATGTCCAATCATCACCGACGATTATCCTCAATGCTCGGCGTTCCAAACGCATAATGAACTATAGATACTCATATCCTCGTCTTTACCATAATGTAACCTCGATACTCGAACATACCAATAAGCGAGATAAAGCATATACATAATGATTTACCTCCCGTAATCGAAAGAACGATATGCGATCCGAATACCCGAGTTCACAATAATAATCATCGCTATATGCATTATAAACGAAATGAAATCAAAACCATTCATTAAATATTATAATCTGCAAGTAATAACTTGCCTCGATACCGATACCGCGAAGTCATTGCCGAACACACTGCCTTTGTCTACGAGCTCCTCATCCCCGATCAAAAGCAATACAATGGACATACTCGAACACAACCGCAATATCTGGTTATAATCACCGATCAATAATCTCAACCTATCGAAGAAATCAAATAACACATATCCGATAACAATCAACAACCGACAAAACTAACCAATCGAACTCAACGGTTCAACACAACCTCGAATAAACGCAGTCAGAACAAACCAAATCAAACCATCACGAATTCATAATCAAAACACAAAAATACTGCACTGTCTGCCTACTTAGCGCACGTTAAACGCATAACGTAGCGTGCGCTAAGTTGTCCCGTTAGCGTGCGCTAGCCAGTAAGCTTAGCGTGCGCTAATGCTGTACAGTGGCATGCATTCCAAACATCGACTCACATCTTGCGACTACGAATCCGAATGAAGGGAGACATAAATCCCCATATCTCTTGAAGATAAACGACCCCATAATTATCACAATGATCATGTCAATGTCCATATATCAATAACAACCTCAATAATCAAACCGACTCGATAACAAGGATCATATCATGCTAAATCTGGAATTCAACCTAGTATCATGATTCATCTCATCTAAATCGACCAATATAATTACCAAGATTCAGAAATCCTTCTTAGATCGGGTTAAATGAATCAACATCCTTATGGTATGAAGAATCTTAACTAACATCCGAAACTCTTATCAAAATTCCATTGAATCTCATATAACATCATCATATGATTATCCAACATGCTCCTTGCATGAAATCATCCAAGAAAAATGAACCACTAACGAAGGAATACGAAGATTTACTGGTTTAGATGAACCAAAAAGAAGACCATTAGAAATCCATACAAAGAAACATGAACAACATTAACCACAAGGCTTGAATCCAGGCTCTCCCTCTTAATCTTGTTAAAGATCACCATCTCTCGTGTTTGAGACCTCAAACCTCTTTCTAAAAACTCTCTCTCTCGGTTGCAAGGAAGGAATGGACGAAATGCTTCATAACACCCTTCTGTCCCTTTTTATAATATTCATTATTAGCGTGCGCTAACATCTCATGTTTAGCGTGCGCTACCACCTTAGCGTGCGCTAACTGACTTTGTTAGCGTGCGCTATCAAGCCCAGAGGCTACGCCTTGCTTCGTAAACTAGCTTACGACGTAATGCCCATGCATTAACGTACGTAAAACATCTCGCTAGCGACGCAAGTCATTTACCTTAGCGTGCGCTAATACCGATTGACTTGCTACGCCTACACCTACCACGAAGATGCTCGTGACCCCACCACCAAATCAACCAATAAAGCCAAGATTCCTGTTGACCGATATATTGTTAGCGTGCGCTAATCATCATGCATTAGCGTGCGCTAACACTACATTACAACATCCGTTGACTTATCAGAACGTGCGCCGAAAGTGGCCTGGTCCACACATAGATTCCTTCCGATCGGACTGTATTAGCGTGCGTTATCTTATATCCGTAGCGTGCGCTAATCCTGCACGATAGCGTGCGCTACTCATGATTATTAGCGTGCGCTAATAATGTTATACTTAGCCATTTCCAATCATACTACTGTCTCGACATACCGAAAACACATATACACTTACCGAATACATATCGAATCCAATAATATTCTTATACGATATACTCTATATCGAAGTACGATAACACGATACACGATATCCTCAAATGTAATCACACCGGATACGACAATTATACCGATACTGACATCTCAGTCCTTTATTTATTTTATTCCTACTGTACAGATTCCACGCTGTACAATATAACTCGAATAAAATAATATCAAACAACAGTAGTAGAAATTCCGGATATTACATAATGCACCGATTGTATCTAAGATTTCATAGCTAAAATTTAACCATCTTGTAATTTATACTATCATTTAAAAGTTCATTTTAATCACCTTGTGAATTAGAAGGTGCATTTGCATTGTGATGTTTATCATAATTTAAATTAGTTTATTTAAATTAAAGTTACAATTAAAATAGTCTCTTCATATATTTACAATTAAAAGTTACAACTAAATCTCCCTTCCACATTAAATTAAGGGGGATAAGTATTATATAGTACGAGGCATTATCCAACCCGTGCGATGCACGGTCTTTGGTTGAATATCTACGTGTTTTGTACGTAATGTTGGGGCAGACGGTTGAATGAGCAGATGACAGAATTTAAATGCCTTTTAGAGAAGTTTATATGTTTTTTATTGTTATTGTCCTTTTATTTTAGTCTATGTAATTAGTTATATGAAATGAGGCTTTACTAACCCGTATGTTGCTCCGGGGTTGTTTTTGGTTTATTCAACCCGTGCGATGCACCGATTGTATCTAAGATTTCATAGCTAAAATTTAACCATCTTGTAATTTATACTATCATTTAAAAGTTCATTTTAACCACCTTGTGTATTAGAAGGTGCATTTGCATTGTGATGTTTATCATAACTTTTGTATTTAAATTAGTTTATTTACATTAAAAGTTACAATTAAAATAGTCTCTTCATATATTTACAATTAAAAGTTACAATTAAATCCCCCTTCCACATTAAATTAAGGGGCATAAGTATTATATATTATAGATAGATATATACACGAGGCATTATCCAACCCGTGTGATGCACGGTCTTTGGTTGAATATCTACGTGTTTTGTACGTAATGTTGGGGCAGACGGCTGAATGAGCAGATGGCAGAATTTAAATGCCTTTTAGAGAAGTTTATATGTTTTTTTATTGTTATTGTTCTTTTATTTTAGTCTATGTAATTAGTTATATGAAATGAGGCTTTACTAACCCGTATGTTGCTCCGTGGTTGTTTTTGGTTTATTCAACCCGTGCGATGCACCGATTATATCTAAGATTTCATAGCTAAAATTTAACCATCTTGTAATTTATACTATCATTTAAAAGTTCATTTTAATCACCTTGTGCATTAGAAGGTGCATTTGCATTGTGATGTTTATCATAACTTTTGTATTTAAATTAGTTTATTTACATTAAAAGTTACAATTAAAATAGTCTCTTCATATGTAATTCCCCCCCAATAATTGCTGCCATTTACAAACTGATGTTTCTCTCCCCAAAATACCCTTCTACAATCTCTTTGCTAAAACCAAAAATTAATAAAAGAAAATATGAAATTATTGTAACACCCCCAAGATATTCGAGGTGTATTACAGCGTCGTGGACCCCTACATGGGACCCACCAGGCTAACACAAGAAAACACCACTCGACTAACCATCTCGGTTAGCAAGGAAACAATTATCAACCACAAGAACATAAAACAACACGCCCGGTACAACCGGCATAATAAACATCAACCGAAAATTACATTAACTCCAACGAAGACAATTCGCAACCCGAAAGGAAAAGCCTAAGTACTCGCGAGTACAATCTATAAGTTTACAATTTGGAAAACAACCACATCAAAAGAGACGGTAGAAATTAACAAGACTCGATTTCACATGTCAACAACCTTGGCCGACATCCTCGTACCATCCCAGTAGCCGCCGTCTGATCGAACATAACACGAAATCCATAACAAGAATTTCCCGACAACGGGTCCCAGAGGGGTTAGCAATTACGCTAGTACAAGTATTCAAGTCAAACCAATCGCTTACACATTTCATAGTATATGCACCAATATCATTTCAAAACCAAAACAAGACATGTCTTTTCCGGAAAACATATACCCACAATTAGCCTTGAGAATGTGGCAAAGATACATTCTCACTCGAGGCCTCATAGGACCCTACCGAGTTGGCTACAATTACGTAAAAACAAAACTACGCACACGCTATGCCGTGAGAACAGGCGGCAGATACATTCTCACTCGAGGCCTCACAAGGACCCTAACGAGTTGGCTAGCAGACGAAACTCGTGAAATCCAGGCGGCAGATAGATTTCCCTCCTTGACCCCGTCGGGCCAACACAAGGTGAGTTACACACAAGTAATATACATTACCATTTCATGTTAAGCTTAAAGGTTTCCAAAAATACTTGCCTCGATTAATAGACGGTGACGCGAACGGAACGGAAGAATCAAGCACCCACCGTGAGGAACCGACGAATGAACCTAACGATTCGAATAACACAATCACAACCAACTCTAGACGATTACGGAAATGGAATACACCGGAAACCCGCCTACGATTCATGTATATTCGAATAAAAATAACAACGAGGGCGACCACAACCAAACCCTCTCGATTCCGTAAAATCCACAAAATATCCATGAATCCGTAGGAAAACTAAAGATATTAACAATATCAATCGTATACATCATGAATCCACCAACAAAACGGAACGAATCGGAAGAAAACCCAAAACCCCCAAATTAAATCGAAAATAGGTTTTAGAATATTACCTTAGAGATTCAAGAACTAAGATCCGTAGAACACGCGTTAGATTGATTATCCGAGCCTCACAACCGAAAAGAAATGATGAAAATCGACCTGATGAAGAACTCTCCCCTCTATATCCTCTCTCTCGCGATGCGGGAAAAATGGGGAAGGAGACGACCGATCTCGCCTAATAAGGACGAGTCGCGCAATTACCGCTTCGTGTGCCGCGCACAGCCGAAAATCTACTCCTGTGTTTTAGCATTGTGCCGCGGCATACCGGCTGCGTGTGCCGCGGCACACTGATTGGGTTTGGTCGCGGAAGACACACGAGTGTGCCGCGCACGGATAGGTGTGCCGCGGCTGCTCGGCACTGTGCCGCGGCACACAGACTGATTTGTTCGACATATTACACTGGGCCTGCTCGGCCATGCTCAAGACTTCCGACATTGCCGCACCGGTCCGGCCGGTTGCTCGGCCGCCACGACCCGATGCCTCGATTTCCAAAACGCACGGAACGAACACGACGAAAAGTTCGCGGACGACATCAACGACTCGAGATGAAAACGTAATGCAATAATTAATCATACGCGACCAAGAAAAGGGTCAAGATGACAAATACAGATATGGATACCCGTAACTTTCAAGAAATTACAAAATGGCCCAAAACGCCCAGAAATCACGATACGTGATCGAATAACCAAACCGAAGTTCACAACACGTCTAACAAAGTTAAACGGACTTGCGGGAAATTCGAAACAAATAGCTCAGACGAGATTCGCAAGAATCGAACTCAAGTGCGAAAAAGTCGCTAAAAAGCACAGAACTCAACAAAACAACACCCAAACGAACTCGGATGACAAAAAGTGTAGAATTAATCATTCTCAGAATGACGAAACGGTCATGAGCGAGCCGTCAAAACGGACTCCGGCCGAAGAAGAAATTTACCAAAAATCGAAAATTGCGGATATTACATTCTACCCTCCTTAAAAGAAGTTTCGTCCCGAAACTTAAAATAAGTAGGGAGAAGCAATATCCCTTGCCAAGAAAACTCGACGAGATACAAAAAACCGAAGACTCGCGCCCGACGGTGAAACGCTGCAAGGAACGCAAAGAGACATACGACGAGAAAATACGCTCTAGGGCGACTAACACGACGTCACCGGTAGAGATAATAAAATCAACGAGTGACAAGCGTCATTAAACGGATAATACAATCAAGTCAATTATCCGAGCAATCACAAAACACAACGAACGAAAATCAATATGATTGACCAACCCAACGGTTCATCAAACAAAATGCGAGCCAAACGCTGAACAAATGCGGAATTCCACCGCCTAAAGATTGGAAGATCGAAAACGAGACTAATTTCCCGAGCTTAAGGGAATTACGAAGGAGCCTAAACGCTCAACAATCACGAACGGGAACAAAAGCGAACACACAAACGATTGAGATAACAAAAATCGAACGATCATGTCCGAAACACGTAGGGTAATAAAATTCAAACAACAACTCCCGTGATAACTGGTGAGAATAAAGAAGACGTGCATTCCCATAAGATCCACAGAAAGGGAATAGCGATTGAAAAGTCACAACGACAAACGAGTCATTCGAAACAATACCACCTCGTTCGATCAACAAAAGCAAGGGATAGGAAAGTTGAAATGTTAACGAGCATAAACGAGTTGATAGAGCCGAAAATACGAAGTTCAAAATCCGATCCACTTTGAATAAAAGAACTATTAGAACCAAAAGATGTTACTTCCGAACAAGATTCACAATAGTCGAACCGGATTCGGAAAAGTCACAATGATAACCGATCGACTCAAAACCAGACATACTGCTCGAATGGTGAAACCAAGGTATAGATCAAGTTCGAAGGTATCAATGAACACGAGCGAATCGATAGTCGGAGAAGGAGAAGATATAGAAGTCAAAATAGTACGGGTATTACTTTTGACCTCGCCCAAACTCACAACAACGAAACCAAGGTAATAAGACAATAAGCAACCGACACAATGCGGCCCACTCACCGATGCACACAATCATACCAACCCGAGCTCTAACGGCTCGCATATATGCGATAACGCATAAACCGCTACGAGGCGACAACATCCAATACCAATATCACACCCTCACAGAGGCTACCACGACGACCGTGTGGCGAACTACTCAACGCTCACACCGCCAATTCAACAACAACTCGGGGTTAACACCCTAACGATAGCACGAACATTACACATATATTCCGGACCACAATTAGGAATGATAGATTTTAAAAACGAAAACCATCTTTTGAAAATAACTTGCAAGCATCTTGATCTTGAGTATCATATATCAAAAAGTAGTACAAACATCGTCATCGAGACTTTCAAAAGAAGTCAACTTGCGTTTAATAAAAAAAATGAAGACACCTTTCGTTAAATTAAAACTTTTCAGCTATTTCGACCTTCGGGTCTAAACGAATGCGTTTCTAAATCATTAGAAATATCTCAAAATGTTTTGATCCTCAAAGTAGAATAATTTTGAAACATAGCGTGGCACTAGTAGGCATCTTGAGAGCATTGTGAGAAAATAATTCATTTTAAAAGTACGTCTCGAGTTTTATTTTCTAAGATACTCAAGGTTTTTCAGAAGTACAATAGGCCAAAATGCCCAAAATTCGCACGTATCAACATTCACTTAAACACATCATATCACACGCATCAAATCGCTCAAAATCACGACGGTAATATACGATCCTCAGGATATATTTAACAACATCGTTAAAACAACAATCGGTTTATCAAAACTGGATGGAAAACGATATCAAGAACAAAACTCCAAAGAGTCAACTCTAGGGATTCAAGAAAATACCTAGATTCGCGAAGAACAATGGATTAGATGATGTTAAAATCATCTAGGATACTCCAAAACACCTTTGGATGGAAGAAAAATCAGCCAGGATGCGAAACCGAGTCGCTACGTCTCAAACTCATGGAGGAAGAAGAAGGAATGAAGAAAATGCAACTTAGATCGGTGTCCAAAGATTTATATCGACACAATTAGCGTGCGCTAATCATTAAGGTTAGCGTGCGCTATCACGGCACCAAACAAAACTCCCGACCAAAAATACACCGTTAGCGGCGCTAACGAGAACTTGTGCCCACCCAAAGAGCTCTGGATCGCCCAACTACTGTGTAGCATGCGCTATCCTCCCCTTAGCGTGCTACCGACGCACTCTTGCGCGCGCTAGCCGCAAAGCGTAGCGTGCGCTAACGACCCACAGAGACAACAACGGAACATATCGGAAAAATTACAGGCCGTAAACCTTTCTCACAAGGATTTACTGTGCTAAGCACAATTTCCCATGTCATTTCGAAAATGCTAAAAAGACCAATGACGGTACTATTTTTCCAAAGCTCACAAAATCATTTGTCAAACCATCATGAAATATTCTAGGCAAAAATGCCAAAACTTGATTCTAGGAATCAGTTTTACGAAATAAAACTCGGTTGCAAAATACCGAAAGCCGTTTTGAAAGAACTCACACAATGGATAAAATACGGTTCGAAAATACATCAACAGTGACGACACTCCTCATATAAACCAAATACGAGAGTCTAATAAACACATATCGTGAAATCGAAATCTACAGAAGGATTCCATCATTCAACGACTAATCATACAATTAACTCGTGTCACGCGAGGCACAACACAAGGAAGGGAGTTTAACACCCATAGGTCGCACGTAAGTGACGACCACCCCTCGATACTAATCACGACCAATGATCTCAAACGACGCGTCGCGATGTGACTAAGTCAGACAAAATCCGACAAGACAAAACTCAACAAACACAACTAGACTCGACAACCTAGGTTTCCCCAGGCTAATCTGATTTTAAAATCGTATACTCTAGTTATTCGAAAATAAAACCAATAAGTTAAAAATCGTTTTCAAGACCCCTTCAAACACGACAAGGGCTTAACAGCGGTAGCATTTTATAAAATGTCCTAAAACACTTTTAAACACAACCTTTAAATACCGACACAAGGTTATATTTGAAAATACAAGGCTGGCTCGCCCAAATTCATGTCACTTTTCAAAAACCCACAATACGATCAAGTCTATGAAATTTTCAAGCATGCACGCCGCATGTATTATTATTAATAGAAACACATTGGTTGTAAATAACAATAATTAGCCAAGTACCAACAATTCCCGGACACACTCATATACGACATCCAAAATTACCGTTAAAAAGCGCAACTCTAAATACTAATTCCAAGCATATGTCAAACTATCTCTTCAAGTTTGACAACGTAACTAAAGATCACCGATTTGGACGTATGTCGAAACCACTATGTGAGTTTCTCAACAAACTCTGCCATCAATACCTATACCGGAACATATCAATGTTCAAAACTTCTACATCATACTGCACCCTTCGGTGTCCAACTCATCGGTACATTCGGCTCAACATACATTTAGTATATCGCAATTACCAAACACAGATTCCATCATACAACAAAAGACTAGAGAGTCAAGCCCTCTCACAATATACTACGGAGCAAAACTCGGATCTTTCGATCACCAACGATCCCACCAATGCTAGGAAGTTTAGCGATGGAGGGCTCGCAAAACGACAAACGGTTAAGCCCAGAACGGCGCACATATTCCAGAGAGATAAAGGACGGCGCAATACAAAAATCAAAAGTACACAAACCGGATGGGTCGAGAAACAACTCGACGATAAGTACGAGAGAGGCAATCACAGTTCAAGAAGTGGAATTTCAATACGAGAAAACAAGAGAATCGAGTAAGGAGAACTTACGAGCACTGGATGTACTGAGATGCCGGCAGCGGTGTGACAATGTGCAAAACAAAACACAACTAGACCCAAATAACCAACAAGCCTAGGTATTCATAAACCTAGGGCTCTGATACCATTTTCTGTAACACCCCAAGATATTCGAGGTGTATTACGCCGTGGACCCCTACATGGGACCCACCAGGCTAACACAAGAAAACACCACTCGACTAACCATCTCGGTTAGCAAGGAAACAATTATCAACCACAAGAACATAAAACAACACGCCCGGTACAACCGGCATAATAAACATCAACCGACAATTACATTAACTCCAACGAAGACAATTCGCAACCCGAAAGGAAAAGCCTAAGTACTCGCGAGTACAATCTATAAGTTTACAATTTGGAAAACAACCACATCAAAAGAGACGGTAGAAATTAACAAGACTCGATTTCACATGTCAACAACCTTGGCCGACATCCTCGTACCATCCAATAGCCCGCCGTCTGATTGAACATAACACGAAATCCATAACAAGAATTTCCCGACAACGGGTCCCAGAGAGGGGTTAGCAATTACGCTAGTACAAGTATTCATGTCAAAACTATCGCTTACACATTTCATAGTATATGCACCAATATCATTTCGATTACCGAAACAATACATGTCTTTTCCGGAAAACATACAGTCCACAATTAGCCTTGAGAAGGCGGCAAAGATACATTCTCACTCGAGGCCTCATAGGGACCCTACCGAGTTGGCTACAATTACGAAAAACAAAACTACGCACACGCTATGCCGTGAGAACAGGCGCAAGATACATTCTCACTCGAGGCCTCACAAGGACCCTAACGAGTTGGCTAGCGGTACGAAACTCGTGAAATCCAGGCGGCAGATAGATTTCCTCCTTGACCCGTCGGCCAACACAAGGTGAGTTACACACAAGTAATATACATTACCATTTCATGTTAAGCTTAAAGGTTTCCAAAAATACTTGCCTCGATTAATAGACGGTGACGCGAACTTAACGGAAGAATCAAGCACCCACCGTGAGGAACCGACGAATGAACCTAACGATTCGAATAACACAATCACAACCAACTCTAGACGATTACGGAAATGGAATACACCCGGAAACCCGCCTACGATTCATGTATATTCGAATAAAAATAACAACGAGGGCGGACCACAACCAAACCCTCTCGATTCCGTAAAAATCCACAAAATATCCATGAATCCGTAGGAAAACTAAAGATACTAACAATATCAATCGTATACATCATGAATCCACCAACAAAACGGAACAAATCGGAAGAAAAACCCAAAACCCCCAAATTAAATCGAAAATAGGGTTTTAGAATATTACCTTAGGAGATTCAAGAACTAAGATCCGTAGAACACGCGTTAGATTGATTATCCGAGCCTCACAACCGAAAAAAAATGATGAAAATCGACCCCCGGATGAAGAACTCTCCCCCTCTATATCCTCTCTCTCGCGATGCAGTGGAAAAATGGGGAAGGAGACGACCGATCTCGTCTAATAAGGACGAGTCCGCGCAATTACCGCTGCAGCCGCGCACAGCCAGGCGTGTGCCGCGCACAGCCGAAAATCTACTCCTGTGTTTTAGCATTGTGCCGCGGCACGGCTGCGTGTGCCGCGGCACACTGCATGATTGGGTTTGGTCGCGGAAGACACACGAGTGTGCCGCGCACCGGATAGGTGTGTCGCGCACTGCTCGCACCGTGCGCGGCACCGGATGGGTGTGCCGCGCACACGACAGCTTTGTTCGACATATTACACTGGCTCGCTGCCGGCCCAAAGATTTCCGACAGTGCCGCACTGTCCGGCCATTGCTCACCCGCCACGACCCGATGCCTCGATTTCCAAAAACGCACTGGAACGAACACGGCGAAAAGTTCGCGGACGACATCAACGACTCGAGATGAAAACGTAATGCAATAATTAATCATACGCGACCAAGAAAAGGGTCAAGATGACAAATACAGATATGGATACCCGTAACTTTCAAGAAATTACAAAATGGCCCAAAACGCCCAGAAATCACGATACGTGATCGAATAACCAAACCGAATTTCACAACACGTCTAACAAAGTTAAACGGACTTGCGGGAAATTCGAAACAACAGTTTCGGACGAGATTCGCAAGAATCGAACTCAAGTGCGAAAAAGTCGCTAAAAAGCACAGAACTCAACAAAACAACACCCAAACGAACTCGGATGACAAAAAGTGTAGAATTAATCATTCTCAGAATGACGAAACGGTCATGAGCGAGCCGTCAAAACGGACTCCGGCCGAAGAAGAAATTTACCAAAAATCGAAAATTGCGGATATTACAATTATGATAATAAAAATTAATAAATGAGACAGCTGTTTCGTCTTACAGAACCTCCAAATACGGCCCGCCCATCTTTTGAAGTTAGATATAATTGTAATTTTTAAATCTTTTTTATGTATTTTGTTAGATTCTTTTATATTATATATTTAAACAAGTGACATAAATCCCCCTTCCACATTAAATTAAGGGGGATAAATTTTATATAGTATTTTATATATTTTGTTAGATTCTTTTATATTATATATTTAAATAAGTGACATAAATCCCCCTTCCACATTAAATTAAGGGGATAAGTTTTATATATAGTATATATATATATATATATATAAATTTCCATTCTCCAAACTCTAATTACCAACGGTTAGTTCATTAAAATATATAAGAACGTATTCACCAATTTTAATGATAATTAACAATAAAATAATTTTTTTTTCTTCTTTTCTCCAACGGTCATAAATGGCCATATTACAAAAATCAAATCTATAAATACTCATATTATACTCCACACTTATTAATCATCTCCAAAATATCTACTATGACTTTCCTCACTCTTATTATATTTTTCAATTTCATCATATGCTACACTCAAGTCGATTGCTTTAGTGAGACATTTGTGATCATCATTATGATGGTCACGATTATTCTTTTAGTTTTTAGTTGGTTTGTTGTGTTTAATATTTAAGCATGAATGGTATTTGTATTGAGTAATAATTTCAATTATACTTTTGTTTAGGTGACATCATTATATGTAATAGCTATATGTTAATTATATTTCAATCTTATGTTTTGTAATAGATAACCATGTCCAATCTTAAGCTCGATTTCGCTCCCTTGAATCTTAATGGAGACAATTATATATCTTGGACAAATGTTGTGAAGATACATCTCAGGTGCAAAGGACTCGAAAATATTCTAACAATTAATGTGCCAGATGCTACGAAAGAAAATGAGTTAGATGAAAAAGAGTTATCTATGAATAAAGCAAAAGCATTAAAATGCACGAGACAACATCTTGATGAGGGATTAAAACTAGAATACATGAACGTGGATGATCCCAAAATTTTATGGGACAATCTTAAGAAAAGATTTGGGTATTAAAAGCAAGTGTTATTACCCGCACTAGTTGATGAATGGAACAAGTTAAGATTCCAAGATTTTAGAAGTGTGAGCGAGTATAATTATGCTATGTTCAGAATTGTATCACAACTAGAGTTTTATGGTAAAATCATAACAGAAGGTGAAAAACTGGAAAAGACGTATGCTACATTCCATACGTCACATCTAATACTGCAACAACAATACAAAATGCGGGGATATACCGAATACTGTGAACTAATTGCAGCTCTCTTACTTGCTGAAAAGAATAATGATCTGTTGATAAAGAATCACCAGTCTCGTCCTATATGGGTGATGGCGATTCCTGAAGCAAATGCCACAACTACTAATCAAGGACGTGGTGGTCATGGTTGGTTTAGAGGTCGAGGTCGGGGACGCGGTCGTGGCCACTTTCGTGATCGAGGTCGAGGCCGTGGCCGTGATTATGGAAATTACTTTAGGTCTCCCAAAAATGAAATGATTAATAAAACCAACAAGACAAAGATAAGTATGTCCAAGAAGGTTCATCCACTAAAAATGAAAATTCTTGTTTCATGCGGGAAAAAGGGACATTGGGCTAAGACATGTAGAACGACAGGCCATATTTGTAAAATGTATAAGGCATCTCTGAAAAATAAAGAAAAGGAAGTCAATTTTCATGAACACGATCCTGAGGACGACTCAACTTACCTAGAAGCTGCAAATTTTACTGAGGGTGCAAACGTGGACATGGAATAAAATAAATAAATAAATAAATATATATGTGATTTCCATGTTTGTTGCATCTTTATTGTACTTGTTTGTATTTTCTTGTTTGAAATGTGTATTATCTCATTTGAAGTTTGTATGAATTATTTAATAAATGTTATTATATTAAGCTCACTTACCATCTTTTAGTCTTATATTCTTATTCATTAAGGAGTTTGAGTATGGAAAGTATTGGAGACATTTGCATCCCGGACTGTAGCGACCACTTTTGTAAAATATAACTCTTCTAATTTTAAGAAGAATAAATAAAATTTTTGCATCGGAAATACATTTTAAAAAGACAAACCTAATAATCGCAAGTAATATTCTCGAGTCATCGTTAAAACAAAACATACTTTGACGTGAAAATAAAACAAATCGAACAGTTGTTCATAAATCGTAGCTTGAGGAAAATAATAGTAAATAAATAAATAACAACTCATGAAGTTTGATCATCCCACACTCAAGCGCATGCCACATCGAGCTCCTCAACCTGAAAGGGTTAAATAGTGGGGTGAGCTTCCAACTCGCTCAGTGTGGAGAGTATGCAATATGTCTACGTTAATTACTAAATATATTAGCAAGTATAAACAAAATGACTGATAAAAACTGAGCCGATCAAGTTCCAAAACAAGTCTAAAGAACAATTAACCACATAAGTTATGTTCTTAACAAATGAAGTAAACTCAAACCCCAAAAATGAGTAGTTCAGATTATATTTATATATATATATATATATATTGTTGGAATCGTTAATGATTTTAATTTTATTTTGTAAAATTAAATATCATAGGATGGATCTACGTTCCGAGTAGATGATCGTGGTATATTCACTTTCTCTAAACCGATTCCCGGTGAGTGAGAAATTGTGAATTAAAGTTTTTCACTTAATTGTGAATTAATAAGGGATGGTATCCCACATTGAATAATGAACCATCATTATTCTAGTACTAGTGTAACACCCGTGTAATTACACGGAAACGCAAAAAAGACCTCTTATGTAAATATATAATATGTCAATCGTTCATTATAAATTTCATAATACTTATTTATAAACTAAACTATTTGTTCTGTTTGTGATTACACCATTCTCATCGCAACAAAAAAATTTCTAATCTTTCCTGATTTTCACTCTTGATATGGCTACATAAAGCTAACCATGACCAATATGGGTCTTGGAAGATACATACTGACATGAGAGAGCGTTTGACCTTGACTCTTAAACATAGTCATGGCAAAGCTCATAATAAGTGGGAACTAACGTACTTAAAATTTAAGTGGTAATCTGTCATCTAACGGGCTTCATATCAATTGTGGAATAAATACTTTACTATCAAAATTATTCCCCGAATTTTTTTGTTCAATAAGATGGTTACGGATTTGGATAATTATTAATGATGTGACATTGCATAATCCTGATAATTGATCCATATTTTGAATTAGCATAATTGAAACTCTAACTTAGGATTTCATGTAACACCCCGAGATATTCGGAATATGTTACAGCGCCGTAGACCCCTACATGGGGCCTACCAGGCTACAATAGAAAAACTCCACTCGACTAACCATCTTGGTTAGCGAGGATACACAATTAAATAATGTGACATATAAAGATACGCCCGGAGCAACCGGCAAAATAAGCATCAACCAACAACGTGACAATTTAAGGCAATACAATACGGAGTTTGAAATGAAAAGCCTAAGTACTCGCGAGTACACTCTATAAGTTTATAATTATTAGAACAACCAAATTGAAATGGACGAAAGAAATAGAAAGACCCAAATGCACATGTCAACGACCTTGGCCAACGTCCTCGTACTGTCCAAGTGCCCGCTCGTCCGGATAATCATAACCTGAAATCCATAACAAGAATTTCCCCGACAACGGGTCCCCAAAGGGGTTAGCAATTACGTTAGTACAAGTAATCAAGGCAAACCAATTGCTTACACATTTCATAGTACATGCATCAATATCATTTCAAAAATCAAAACTAGACATGTCTTTTCCGGAAAACATACAGTCCACAATTAGCCTTGAGAACAAGGCGGCAGCATACATTCTCACTCGAGGCCTCATAGGGACCCTACCGAGTTGGCTACAATTACAGAAAAACAAAACTACGCACACGCTATGCCGTGAGAACAGGGCGGCAGCATACATTCTCACTCGAGGCCTCACAAGGACCCTAACGAGTTGGCTAGCGGTACGAAACTCGTGAAATCCAGGGCGGCAGCATAGATTTCCCTCCTTGACCCCGTCGGGCCAACACAAGGTGAGTTACACACAAGTAATATACATCACCATTTCATGTTAAGCTTAAAGGTTTCCAAAAATACTTGCCTCGATTAATAGACGGTGACGCGAACGGAACGGAAGAATCAAGCACGACCGTGAGGAACCGACGAATGAACCTAACGATTCGAATAACACAATCACAACCAACTCTAGACGATTACGGAAATGGAATACACCCGGAAACCCGCCTATGATTCATGTATATTCATACCAAAATAACAACGAGGGCGGACCACAACCAAACCCTCCCGATTCCGTAAAAATCCACAAAATATCCATGAATCCGTAGGAAAACTAAAGATACTAACAATATTAATCGTATACATCATGAATCCACCAACAAAACGGAACGAATCGGAAGAAAAACCCGAAACCCCCAAATTAATCGAAAATAGGGTTTTAGAATATTACCTTAAGAGATTCAAGTACCAAGATCCGTAGAACACGCGTTAGATTGATTGCCCGGGCTTCACTACCGAAAAAAAATGGTGAAAATCGACCCCCCAAAGGATAAGGATGAAGAACTCTTCCCCTCTCTCTCTCTCTCGCGCTGCAGGTGAAAATGAGGAAGAAGACGATCGATTTCGTCTATTAAAGACGAGTTGCGCAGTTGACCGCTTCGTGTGCCGCGGCACAGGCCGAAAATTTACTCCCAGGTTTTAGCATTGTGCCGCGGCACAGCCTGCGTGTGCCGCGGCACCCGGTACAGTTGGGTTTTGGTCGCAGAAGACACACGAGTGTGCCGCGGCACCGGATGGGTGTGCCGCGGCACACAGTACAGTTGGATCGACCAACACTGAAGGAATTTGTGTGCCGCGGCACGCACATCTTGTGCCGCGGCCCACACCTCCTTTTGGGTTCCAAAATGATAAAAATGATCCGGAAAGAGAATAAAACGATAGGAATCAATATTCGGGAACCAACAACACGAAATGGATCCACGGCAACCCCGAAACGGCGGTTCCGCACAACAATAACGAGAATACAGTTCAACAGTTTGACAGGAAGGACACGCTGAAAAGTACATGAGGGTCACTACGATCGAGAAATACACCAAAAACGAAAATACAAGGGAAAGAAAAATACGGATATTACATTTCAAGATGTGATTTGAAATTCTAGAACACTTGATGTTATTCAAAAAATCCATTGGATATACTTGATTTTGATTTTTAGAGGTCGCAGAGATTTTGCATATACTATCAGAACTGAGATATATCCGCTTGTCTTTGAAATTATAGACATCATGTAACCATTTACTATCTAGACAATGTCGTTTGTTGGCGCCAGGATTGCTCTTTCTTCAAAAAATTACTTTATGAAAAGTAACTTATAAGTGAACGGTAGTGCTTTCAACAATGGCTGAAATATGATTTTCGGCATTTCGGATTAGTAAATATCAAGAATATCAATCAAGATTTCTCTATCGACTTCTTCACCCAGCTCACCATCTACAATTTTGAGGATTCATTCGGAGAAGTCCTTAATTTCTTGTAGATGGTGAGATGACATTGTGTGTCCAACAATTAATCTCATATTCTTGGTCAGTCTCATGAGTTTGCAATGATGCCCAAATGAAATACTTGAATAAACGATATATGCATTGTCCATTGATACAACTTCATATGTAGAATTATACTAAATAATCGTGGCAAGGGTAATTTCAGTAATATTTGAAATTTAAAAAGGTTTTGGAAATATATAAGAGAGTTTGACTTATAATTTAAAATTAAGCACTTCTCAAATTGCAATAAAAAATATATAATAGTAGTATATATAATTTAATTACTTGTATGACCTATTATAAATATACCTGTTAATTTAGAAAACTACGTCCAAGTCCTAGCCTTAAAAAATTTAACAATTTAGACTGTAATATAAGAATAGCTTGGATAAGTTACAAAATGCACATCAAAATTTTATCCTAATTACAAATGACCTTAAAATTTTAGAAATTTACAAAAGAAAAAACTCAATTGATTTGATTGAAGTGAAACGTCATATTTATGATTATATGATATTTTTCAAATATTTAACTTCATATTCAAGAGTATTAAAGTCTACCAATTTTATATTTAAAAAAAAAATAAAAAAGAGTTGAAGTACTTTAGTAATTTCTGAAACTTGTATTACAAAAACTTCCGACGGCATTTGGTTGAAGTGAAACTATATGTATATTCATTTTAAAATAGTTTTTGGAATTACAAAGTAAGGAGATTATGAGTTATAACTTAAAATTAAGTACTTTCCAATTTGCCCCCAAAAAAGCAAAGATCGTAGTATATATATATATATATATATATATATATATATATATATATATATATATATATATATATATATATATATATATATATATATATATAGGGTGGGGTTATTCTAAAAAGTCTCTTATAATAAAAAGTGTAGGAAGGATTGTGGGAGTGACATGTGTCACCTTGCCACATCATCATGCCACATCATATGACATGTGGCACCCACCCCACCCCCTACCCCCCCACCCCGAAAAAAAAAAAAATCCCGCCCAAAAAAAAAATTTTGGGGGGCCCAAAAATTTTTTCTTTCCCGCCAAAAATTTATAAGTATGATGCACCATTTTTTTGGTGCATCACAGTTATAAGTTTTGGTGAATCACACTAATAAATTTTACTGCATCACAGTTATAAGTTACTGTATCATAGTTAACAGTTAAGTGCATCAAGTATGATGCAGTAACTTATAAACTTAATGCACTAAATCATAATTGTGATGCAGTAACTTTATAACTGTGATTCAGTAATAATTTTTTGCGGGAAAATTCTTGGCTGAAAAAAAAAAAATTTGACCCCCCCCCCCCCAAATTTTTTTTTTTGGCGGGAATTTTTTTTCCGGGTGGTGGGGGGGTGGGGGGTTGGGGGGTGGGGGGGTGTTGGGTGGGGTTGGGTGACACATGTCATATGATGTGTCATATGATGTGGAATGGGGATGACACATGTCACTCCCACAATCATTCCTACATTTTTTATTATAAGAGACTTTTTATTTTAACTCATACCTATATATATATATAAGTGAATTACCTGTATGACTTATTATAAATATACCAATCGCGGGGTTAACTAAGAAAACTACATCCACATTCTAGACTAATTAAAATTATCCCATTTTTTAAAAGCAAAAAAAGGTCCAATTTTGTTTGTAATATAAGATTAGCCGAGAAAAGTTATAGGGTACTTTTCAGGCATTGAACTTCATATTTAAGAGTACTAAATTCAAGAAAATTTACATTCAAAAGAAGAGAAAAATAATTAGAGTATTTTTAGTAATTTGTGAAACTTGTATCACAAAAAATCTAAGTGACATTTGGTTCATTTGAAACTTTATATCATTTTTTATATGATATTATTTTAAAACAGTTAACTCAATATATAGAAGTATTAAAATTGGCACATTTTACATTGATCAAGAGAAGGACATAAATAGTTGGTCCTTTTTTTGCTAAAATGGTCCAAATCGTTAAGTATTAACTAATTTATGTTAAATGACCAAAATAGGAGATAATTTAATTCTTATATCTGAAAAAATTACATAAATTATTTGGATATAATTTAAAACACAAAAGCAAATCCAAAAATTTCAAAAATATATAGTTGATTTCAAAAGTAGAGAAATTAACAAATCTTTTAAAATTAAGAAAATAAAAAATCACTTAAAAATCATTTAAAACGATTAATTTTTTCCTGAAATTTTTTTTGTACAAAGATGAATCTACGGATTAGTATATTATTATTAAATTTAATTTCTAATATATTTAGAAACATCTCTTTGAAAATTCATAAAATTAGTAATTATATAATTTACTAAATATGAGTTATTTTTTTACTTTTTTATTTTATATTAATTAAATAATATTTAAAACTAAAATAGACTAATTGATTTATTTCATAGTTTCTTTATTTTATTTTTAAATAATAATTAAAACTATTGTTTCTACACTTTTAATAATTTTATGTAATGAGTTATTTCAATTTATTTAATTAATTAGGACTTCGAGTACCTTTTTAATTATATATATTCAACACTTCTTTCCAATACTCTCAAGTATCTTTCATTTGAGTTGATATTTCTTTTATTGATATACCTAATTATAGTGACTAACTAATATAAACTAATTAATTATTGGAAATATATAATATTTTCGCGAGATTTTAAGTTTAAGTTTTTAATATATAGTGCACACTATTATATTAAATTTCTCTTTGTTTGAGATTTATATTTTTTAATTAATGAAAACATGAAATATTTTTGTAAATATAATCAATTCCTATTTATTCGTAATTTACATTCCTTTATTCGTAAAAATAATGGGTAAATTACATAGAAAACCCTTACCTTTACTCCGATTCCGGTTTTAAACCAATCTTTTTTTTTTTTTGCAAATAAAACTACGACCTCTCAATTGAACTTAATTGGCACCTTCGATGAGACCCGGCGGCCGATGTGGCTAGATGTGTGCCTACGTGTTTAAATGTTTGCCCACATGTCCATTAATTTCCTACGTGGCAAGAGGATGTGGCACACTTCTTCCTCTTTCTATCTTCTCCCTCTCTCTTCTCCCACTTCATTTCTTCTCCGAGATCCGTTTGGTCTCCGGGAGGGCTTGCCACCCGTAAAAGCATAAACATCCTCCTCTATTTCTTCCTTAGACAGCGAAATCCAAACTTTTCTCTTGCCCTCCCTATCCACTCCACCATTCAGCTGTCTTCCTTCCACCATGCCCCTCCGCCTCTGCGACTTTATCCCGCTACAGTTTATATCGGCTTTCTTATCTTTCTTCTCTGCACCTGTTTCCTGTTTAGAAGTTGGTGCCACTTTCAACACCTCCTTCCTCGGCCGCAATTTCCACGGCTTGGCTTCCCCGTTCTCCTCCTCCTCCACCGCTGCAGAAATGGGGTCGTTGGGGGAGGAATTAGTCAGAGGTTGTTGGATGAGGTTTTCGGGTAGAGCCTCGTGGTCGGACTGGGGGTCTGGACGGCTCTGGCGACGTTAATAAGCCGCGGGAGCGGTGGTGGTGGGAACTGGAGCCAGAGGCGGCGGAGGAGGATTTCTTGTGGGCCCATTTCAGGTGGGACAAGGAAAAGAGGATGAAGTGTGTCACATGCTCTTGCCACGTAGGAAATTAATGGACATGTGGGCAAACATTTATACACGTAGGCACACATCTAGCCACATCGGCCGCCGGGTCTCATCGAAGGTGCCAATTAAGTTCAATTGAGAGGTCGTAGTTTTATTTGCAAAAAAAAAAAAGATTGGTTTAAAACCAGAATCGGGGTAAAGGTGAGGGTTTTCTATGCAATTTACCCTAAAAATAATAAGGTGGGTAGCAGTTATTTATGGTATAATTATAATGTCATTAATGCAATGATGATTAAGCCAGTAATTGATTATGTGCCAGCTGAAGGATGAGAGGCTGACACATAAACACACTAAGCACCAGCAGAAGACATGTGGCAGCCGAAGCATGAGAAGCTGCCACTTAGGCTCAGCGTATTCTGCATTAGTATATATGGGAGATATAAGGAGCTACCTTTATGCATGTAATAATTAATGGTACATATGTATGGGCTTAAAGCCCACATGCGTGCGCCGCCGCCGCCCGCCCGCCTCGCCTCGGCCTCGGCCGTGGCCGCGTGCCGTGGACCGTGGACTTGATCTTGATCTTGGATCTTGGCAATTGGTCTTTGGCCTGGTTGTGGGCTTGGCCTTGGGCTAGACCTTGGTCTATGCCTTGAGGAGGAGTTAATGACAGGTTTGAATTTCGTAACTCCTGCCATTTGTTTGAAATTCATAACTCCTGAGCATAATGCAGCACAAATGACTGAAAATGACAGCATAAATTTGAATTTTTTTATTATATTTTTAATTTTTATTTTTAACTTTAAATAAAAGCATTAGATTTTTAATATTAATATTTCAGATTTTTTTTAAAAAATAAAGTTTCAATTTTTCTAAAAAATACAGATTTTTTAATTTTTTATATTTTTTTAGACTTTTATATTTTTTGTTATTAGTTATTATTATTACAAAAATTTGAATTTTTTTATTATTATTTTATTATTACCGAACAATAAAAATGCTGACACGTGGCACTTAACGGCCATGTCATCAATCCGTTAAAATTTAACGGGACCAAACTAACGGAGTCCCTAACGGGTGAAACGGATTAAACTTTAGTCCCTTGTTTGAAACACTTAAAACTTTAGTCCCTTAAGTGATAAAAATGGCAAACTTCAGTCCCTAATAAAGCTATTTTGCCTTGAAATAACCAATGTCTCTGTTAAGCCACACATGTGGCAATAACTCGCTTATGTGGACAATGAAGTGGTTTCTATTCACCAATTCAATCCGCGAATCCCATGGTTTACATAAGAGTATTTTGCAGTCCTCCACAATCTGTTGCAGCGCCTGGTCTTCCGTGTTGCATTCCTCCCTAAGAAGCTGAACAAAGATGTTCGAATCAACTTCCGCCACGATGCGATATGTTCTTCGGTTCCATGCATGATCCAATCCAATTTTTAAAGCCAACGCTTCAGCAAATAACACATCGCAGCAAAGAATGGGTCTCGAGAAACCCCAGCACCAGTTTCCCAAGTCATCACGACAAACTCCTCCAACAACGCTCTTGCCCTCTGTCGCCTTCAATCCGCCATCTGTATTAAGTTTCACCCAACTTGGGTTCGGCTTGCTCCAATTTCCTAGTGGCGTACTAGATTTGTTCCTTAAAGCCTGCAGAGAATAAAGAGGCAAGGTTGCAGATTTTAGAACATAAGGAAACAATATTTGGTGTTGTACCTCGGAATACGGCAGATTTCCGAGCTTTTATTGAGAGAGAGAGAGAGAGAGAGAGAGAGAGAGAGAGAGAGAGAGAGAGAGAGAGAGAGAGAGAGAGAGAGAGAGAGAGAGAGAGAGAGACGGGTGGACTTGGAAGTTAATGGATCTGATTTTATTTATTTGGGCTTTATACTTTTGTTTTGGATTTGGTTTTCCAAATTTTGTTGTTGGCCTACCAGCCACTAACCCTCTCGGCCAAACTATTTATCTCAATACCTATTTACTTCTCTAACTTCATACTTTTTCAATCTTTATTTTTTTTGTTTATTTTTTTTCATTTCATTATTTTATTTTTTACAAATAATAACAAGGATTTGGGTCTTGAATTGTTGAGTCAAACATATACATCATCATCATCAAGCTCATTCACTGCATTTATCTAGGTGGGGGAATTTCATGCTTGTTCTATTTAATTTTGTATATTTGCTTGTATATGTGTATGTTTCTATGCCGAATATATATTAAAGTCTAGTCGAGCAGTTGTAAGTCCATTTGGACAACAACAAGTCTCCCTGAGCAACTGCAATCCCTTTGGACAACTATGGGCTTAATTGTGCATATTTATGGCATTCGTGAGATCGATGTGGCGTGCGCTCTAGTGTGAGATGATCAAAGCTTTGTTATTAGATGTCTATTAATTTATTTTCATTTCTTTGAAATGATATTTTTGGATTACGAACTAGTGTTGAATTCTTTCAATTCGCAGCAATTTGAAATAAATTGATTTCCATTGTGATTATTAATTTATTTTTCTTAAAATTTAGAAAAATCATTCTCTTAAAATAGGGGTTACAAATATGCATCTTTAATTGCAATCATGAAAATTAATTGGTATAGTCTTTATAAAAAAGTATAACAAAAGAGTTATTTATTTTATCTTAAACGAAAGATAATTTATTTGTGAGATTATCTTACCACCCTTCGATTTCAGATATTAATGGCAATTTGCTTTTTCTTTTATTTTTATATATGATGCAATCTCTATCATTGATGTCAAGTAATTAATGATCTTAGCCCCAGGGGAATAGCCTAGTGGTTAAAATTTGAGATGACGTGATTTCATCCCAGCCATGATTCGGTCTCGTGTGGTGCGGTTCACTCACCTTGATGTGAAATTTGTCTTTGAAGTCGGTATCGTGAGTCCTCTCAGTTACTGGCAGACATCCCTCGTTTATCTCCTGCAGGACCGAGGGGCCAACGGTCCTGTGGGGGGAGAGCTCACTCCCTCAACAAAGTAATTAATGATCTTATTCAGTTCCTAAGTCTCGTCCAAGTTCCCATGTTATCACACTAGAAACGATTATTGTCGTAACCATCCCCTACATGTATGTTTGTATGTGTATGTATTACACACACACATATATATATATATATATTGACTATGGTGAAAACACTCTTAATGGTGAAATTTAGAAATCAATTGCATTATTAAGTAATTTCATTGCATATTTGTTATTATTTGTTGCATCAGTGCCATTTAGTATATCACAAAATAATGCGATAAAAAAATACATAAATACATATAATTCTACTCATCTACAGTAGTTAGATCACTAATATCGATGACCTCTGAAAGTTTTCAGATTTTGTGGTAATTAGTTTTCATATGATCTATTTCATATATATATATAGAGAGAGAGAGTGAGAGAGAGAGAGAGATAGAGAGAGATTAAATGGGTGGCCTAGATCTCACAAAATATATGCATAGAATGTAATATTCTAGTGTATCGATATTTTGATGCATATAATGTTGAGTTTTTATTCATTGCAAGTGATGCACGAAATGAATATATTGCATGCATAAGTCAATTTGAACCGTACATCAGACACATATCAATGATTCAGATTTATTCTCAATTCACGACATAAATTATATATATATATATATTTGGAATCACCAATAGTTTTGTTTTCCTTTTAAGATCTCTATGTGTGCGCCAGAGTTTTCGTAAAGTCCTCACTGTAATTTTTAAATCTTCTCGAATTAAAGGACTGAGGAATTAAGAAGAAGAAAAAAAAATGTCTGATCTTCAGACTGAGTGTTGTATGTGTGGCGATGTGGGTTTTCAGGACAAGCTCTTCAGCTGCACCACCAAGGGCTGCAAGCGCTTTCAGCACTCGTGGGCATCTTTCTCTCTCTCTCTCTCTCTAGACTTTTTTACATACACGTTGTGTGCGCTGTTATATATCTCATTATTGGCATGTAGATTTGGGATGATCGTAAACCTGATAATTTGCTCAAAAAGCCCCAAATCACTTTCGTCCTTCGATTCTGATCATTGATATACCAATCTCCCACAGGTATTGCAGCAGTAGCTACAGTGAAAACGCGGAGCCAATTGAAGTTTGCGCTTGGTGTGAAGACCAGGGAAAAAAATCACCATCACCATCATCATCATCGTCAAGGCATGGCACCAATAATAACAATAAATCCCGATCGGGGCATGCAAATGAAGACAGACCAGCTGCCTTCTCCGGCCAGAAAATCAAGAGCGATGAAGGGGGCTCATCGGCGGAGAAAACCACCGGAAAAGCCCCCTCTCCCCGGACTCGCAGGTACAAGCTTCTCAAGGATGTATAAGGCCCGGAATATAATATATATATATATATATAGAGAGAGAGGTGCGTTCAGGTGATTATGCAATTTAAGTTAAGAAATAAGAATTAATTTCATCCATAAATCTTGATAAATGGATGACCTAGATTTATTCTCACAAAAATTTAATCCAATATTTTAATGCATCCATATTTTGACGCATATAATGCATATTTTAATGCATTACAATTTTGATGCACGAAATATATATATTTCATGCATAATTAGTACAAAACCCATGTATATACAGTGGATCAAATGAGAATGATTTTTGAGAAGAAATAGGAATAAATCTGAATCATTGATCTTCGTGTGATATACGGTCCAGATTGGCTTATGCATGCAATATATGTATTTCGTGCGTCAAAATTGCAATGCATTAAAACTATGCATTATATGCATCAAAATATCGATGCACTAAAATATTACATTCCATGCATAAGTTTTTGTGGGAATAAATCTAGGTCATCAATTTAATCAAGATATATAGATCAAATTCATTCTTATTTCTTAACTAAAATCTCATACTCACCAGAACCACCATATATATATATATATATAAAATGGAAATGAAAAAAAAATCCTCGTGTCCTAAATGTCTTTTGTAAATAAGTATAATAATAGCAGTATAGTATTTGTAATACAGTTAAAAGTTGCTTTCAATTGTCCAATAAATAAATAAATTGTTAGCGTATGCAAACTGGTGTGTATTTGTGATGTTACTAATTTTGAATATTTGATATTCTCATGCATTACTTTATCATGAACACTTTGTGAAGGAAATTACCAAATATATGTATTGACACTCACATGCCTTCAACTTTGCAATAAAATATTTAAATGAAATTGTGGAATTGAAAATTATTTTCATACTTATTAAAATAGATATATGATTTTTAAATATGTTTTTTTAACATTTTTTATTTTTTGGCCGGAATTCTTCACCAGGTTTTGCAAATTGATAATGTAAAAAGAAAAAAAATAATATCAGATAAACAAAAAACAAAAAAATCCACACAATTCAGTATGAAAATTGCTACTTATCGAACTAGTGGACTTAGGCCACTGGCCACGGATCTACCATCTCGAGTTCCAATCCCATTGAGATGAAATTTTTTAGGGATTTATGCAATCTTAGTCTTTAACTAAGGGAGAGATCCTCATCCCCGGATTACGCTGATAGAATCGTTAAAAAATGAGGGCTTCGAGTGACAATGTTGAGATGACTTCTTGTGTGCGGTAGTTGAGGATATTCAACACGTGTAGGGCTGTTCTCGGTCCGGTTCGGTCCGGGTATTGTCTTCCCGGGTCTGGACCGTTAAGGTATCGAGTATTACCGGTTTCGGTACTTACCGGTTTCGGGTCCCAACTTCGATACTTGTATCCGGACCGCTAACGTTTCGGGTGAGTATCGGTCCCGGGTATTTCGGGCGGGTTCTCGGGTATCTTGCATCATTAAAAGCCCTAATCACCAAAACCTCATAATCGAAACAAGAATGGAGGGTTTTTCTCAAATGTATGCTAAGGAAATTAAGAGATAAGGGGTATGTTTGGATGACCACTTAATCTAGATTATAATCTTAATCTAGATTAAAGTTGGTCAAATAATCTAATTTGACCTTCAAAATCTTGTTTGAATAGTGCTAATTTAATCTAGATTATAATCTTAATCTAGATTAAATTCAAACGCTTTCGAATATAGCTTTCAACCCAAAGCTACCAGATTTTATTTTTTCATTCCGATTTTACCCTTAATGTATATATATATATATATACAAAATATATATACAAATTTTATTTTTTCATTCCGATTTTACCCTTAATAATTATTTGTATAAAATTTATATAATAATATAAGTGATAACATAAAAAAAACCTAAAATACCATTAGAAGTTGAAAATAAAATAAATAATAATATTGCATAATGTCAAAAAATAATAAGCAACATAAGAGTTAATATATAAAATTAAGGTTGTTTTTGAAATATTATAATATAACAATAAATATAAAAAATGTACTTTTATGTCATTTTATAAATTTCAGCTAGTATGATACCTAGTTTTGCCAAACACTTTTAGATACAATAATCTAAATTATCATAATACAGCTAGATTATCAATTTTCAGCTAGATTATCTGATATCATCTAGATTATTGGTTTTAAGCTAGATTATCAACAATCAGCTAGATTATCAGTTAATGCATCCAAACATAACCAAGGTCTTTTAAACTTATTTTTTCTATATGTACCAGTACCTTATACAATATCTTGTACAATGTATGTTTACGAAAAATTACCGGTTTTTTTACCGGGTTAACAATTTCGGTCCTTATCGGTTTCGGTTCTAACTTCCATACCAGTATCCGGACCGCTAACATTTCGAGTGAGTACCGGTCCCGGGTATTATCAGACGGTTCTCGGGCGGTTCTCGAGTATACTTGGACCGCTAACAGCCCTAAACACGTGTGACATGTGAAACTAGATACACATCAAGAGGTTTAACTGATAGCAGTTCTGAAGAACCGAGATATTATCCCCCATGATAAGTTATTAGGTGTAAATTTAGAATATCGGTATAAAAAAAATTCATATTATCCAAATAAAAACTTCAGGAAAAAAAAAAAAAAAAAAACACTTAGAGGTAGGGTTTGTGTGTCTTCCAAAAGAGGGTTTGTAGGTGCGGATGGAAATTGCACAACAATATTTGTTTTGCTGGGGTCTCTTAAAGTAGAGAATTTAATGTGGTTGGTTTCTTTTTTTCCCCCCTAAAAAACAAAATTCATAGTACCAAAAGCTGAAAAGGTGAGTTGTAAAAGATGCAAAGTCTCAGTCAGTGTGTATCTTTAATTAATATATTTATTTATGATTTAACCAACCACAAACATTTTTTTTCTTTTTTCTTTTTTTTTTTTCACCAAGGGGGGTTTGGGTGTGTATTTTTCGGACCACAACTTCTATGTCATCTGTAGTAAAAATAAGTTTTAAACTTAAAATATTGAAAAAAAGAAAAATTATAAACCCATGTCGAGAGATAACCTAATTGTCGTTTTATTTACAAAATAATAATAATAATAACAATAATAATATTTGGTAATTTCGTGGAGTAAGGTGAATTTTTGAGAGGGATATTGCTTGATAATTTACAAAATAAGTGATTTACACCTAAAATATAGAAAACTAATAAAGAAAGCACGCGCAAAGATATACTCACACGGGTAATCCGGCTACTCTATTTTCTCGTCATATATATTTCATAATTCGGAAAGTTCAAAATTAAACATCTGCTTAAAATTATTCGGAGTAATTAATACCCTTCATGTTCGATAATTACAGGAAAATAAAAAAATAAAAAAGTATGACAAATTATGGCCCGATATTCGATTCAAATCATTAGATTCGGAGGGACGGATTTGGTGTGGGGTAAAAGAGTCGCGGCTCTCCCGATTTTTAAATTTATCTTTTATATATGTATAAATATTTGACTCTTACAATATAATCAACCTCCCTTTCACTATAAAATTTTCTTCTAACTCAGCTAGCAAGGTACTTAAACTTCGAAGAAGCCTGAGATATTGGGTTCAAAACTTTAAACTTTTTGAAATTTCAATTTATATACTTAGTCAATAGCCCGAAAATAAATCCGCAACATTTAAATATATTTTTTGTATATGTATAAATATTTGATTGTTATAATGTAGTTCCCCCACACATACACAAAACTTCCTTCTAGCTGAGCTAGCAAGGTACTTGAACTTCCAAGAAGTTTGTGTTCAAATTTCAGTCTCTCTCTCTTCGATCTTTCTCAAATTCTAATTTCTATGCTTAGAGGAGGAGGTACGGTGCCAATGGCGCACCGTACCGGTGCTCGCGCCTAAGGCCTTCGCGCCATAGCTAACAGCCAGCACCGTTGATTTTTTTTTCTTTTTTTTTTTAATTGTTGAACGTTGGGCCACGGTAATATTGCCAAAAAAAATCCCATTTTTCAAATTTTATCCCTTAAAAATCCTATAAATACCTCTTTATTCTACCATTTTTCACACACTCTTCCAATTTAATTTCTACTTCAATAATACTCAATTTTCTTTCAACTATGGATCCAAACAATCCCAACAACACCTCCACCACCATTATGATGTTTATTTTCAAAACGACCCGGAGCGATATATCCAGAGTTATGCGGCGTATGAACAATTTGTAGATATGTGTGATCAAGAAGCCAGGGTTATTTTCAACAACTATGTTCTTATTTTTATGTAACTTTTTTTTATTAATGTAATGTGTTTTTTTTTTTAATTTAATGAAGTTTATTTTAGTTAATATTGTGTATTTTTATTTTATGTAAATGCAAAAAAAAAAAAAAGCCACATTTTATATTGCCAAGGGTAACGGCACAAAATGCGCCTTAGAAGGATTTAGGTCATATAAATAGTGTTTCTTGACGTGGCGGTCTTATTGCTTTTGCCATAACAACAAAGACGAGGTACAAGGTGCTCTTAGTTTGTGGCCTCAAAATTATTCTCCCTCCATCCCGAAATAACTTGTATATTTAATATTTATTTGGTCAAAATCGACTAACTTTGATCACGAAATCTCATCGATGTATATGTAAGAATATTAACATATATGATATCGTTAGATCCACCGTAACATATATTTTTAAAATATTGATTTTTTATAATTTTAGTTATATGTAATTAACTATATTAATAGTTTTTTTTGACAGCGCAAAACGTAAATGGACAAATTATCATGAGACGGAATACATAAGAAGCTCAATATTTTGCACCTTAAATATTTTGAGCATTTTAGAGGCCTATAGTTTAAATTATTCTCTTTATAAGAGTTGGGTATCGAAACACTATAAATTAGCTAAGAAGCCCAAAAATACCTCACTTGTAATTGTCTCGGAAAAAATTCAATCAACTTAAATTTGTATGTTCAGTCAATTTTGCCTCTACTTTCGCCCGAACCTCCCAATAAAACATTTTATATCTGCGTCAGCCATCTCGATCACCAAGTTAATTAAAATAATTTCAAGTTGATTTTCGAACTAAACTTGCTATTTAAAATTAGATCGAATAATATTAGACTCCACACGAAATTATATCCAGTTCGAAACTTTCTTACCACTCGACTCGACGTGATCCAGTTCCATAGTAACTGTATTCAGATTTGTTGTATAGATGGACATCAAATGTCATATTTTCTTGAAAAAAAAGAAAAGTAAAGATATGATAATTGAGTGGAGAGTGGTGAATCTGGTGATACATAGCGATGTCGAGACCATGCGCAGCATATTTATAGAGATGTGTTGTTTATATTTTTGGTTGATCGTGCCAAGTCTTGCATTTGGGATAACAGGTTTAAAAAATTCATTGTCATACGACCCGATACATGTGTGTAAGTTGTATAAGTAGTATCGATGAATTCATAGTGAAGATTAATAGATAAAACATACTATTGATAAGTGTTTGGTGAAGATTAAAGAATAAAATATGTTTATTTAATGTGACCGAAAGTATTGAACGAGGGAAAAATAACTCATAGATACAAGGAGAACGAGTCATTCTCCCGGAGACACAATTGCTTTTACTTTTTGGCTCCAAGCACAACTCCCAGATCCCTATATCTGCGGAGCCCCAAGCCCAAATCGCCGTCCGCAGTGAAAACTCATCGGAGAAAATGGATTTTCCGACACCACAAGGATTACTTGTCGTAAATTCACAAGGAATTTTGAATTAATGGCACTGGCTAGATTGATCGGATGGTCCGGAGACAATGAGGAAAGGTCTGCGATCTGGAGAGACGAAGAGAAGCCACGTGATCTCGACCGCAAAAAAAAGTCACCCGATCTAGAAAATAACGACTAAGGAAAGCTAAAAGTCATCCCAGTTGCTTTGGTTTGTAAAATTTATTTCCACTTTACAACACTAGTTTATTATATTAAGGTTTTGGTTTGTAATATATTTAAATATTATTAATATATTATCTAATTGACTCCATGATAATGTTTTCTGATCTGAAGATGAAGAATCAGCTTTATAGTTAGTATCCCATTTATGAAGTAAACCCCATTTCAATGAGTACACTTTTCAAACTCCATGAATTAATTAGCCTCCCAAGCCACGTGCTACAGTTAAAATTCGATAAACGAATAATCTCGCCAAATGAATAATTTTCTCTGGTTTCAACTCTTTATAACATGTTCAAATTTTCTTTCGATAAATGAATAATTTCGCTAAATGAATATTTTTCTTTGTTCCCGACCATATTCATTTATCGAAGTTTCACTGTAATTTGCTTGCAAACTTTGTCTAATGTCCAACTTGAACGCAACAGGCACACATTTCCTTAAGACGGATTAACTAAAAATGCCTAATTTTTTGGGAACAAATGAAGACAACCTCAATAATTAATTATTTTGGAATTTTTTTCCTACTAAAAAGATATTGATAAAAAAATCAAGAGAGTAATGAGATTTTTTTTAAAAGTATAATTGAATACATCTCGGAAGAAAACGATTTAGTACAATAGCACTCATGTGTTTTACTAATTTTGTATTTTGAGTGTTATTTTTGTCGGGTTATGTTGCGTCTTTCATATTGTTTTTATATAATTTTAGGGTCTTATTGTTATGTTTTGGGGTCATTTTAGATTTTTGGGCATTTTTTAGAATTTTTATACAATTTTTAGGAAAATAACGGATGTCAGATCAAGTCGGACACGTAGAGCTAGTCACCATACACACTATAGAATTTATAAATTGTGTTGGTAGTCGATCCGCCTTGGCATCCACCTAAGCGCCTCGGGCGTCCGAACGGCCGAGCCGATCCCGGAGCCAGACCGGTCATAAACTTGATCGTTTCTCGGGTTCGCTCAAAGGGCCGGACCGGGCAGAGACCTTAGAGCCGACCCGGAATCCGGACCAGAAAGGCCGAGCAGACCCTATATGAAAACGCTATAATCACGAATAAGGCCGACCAAAGTAGCAGGAGGCTGAAGGGCCGACCTCATTGTCGGTCATAACAGATAAATATCGAAAGCCCGAAGAACAGGCAGACAGGACGGTAAGTGAGAGTTGTCATATCCCTACACAAAGCTCACTTAAGAAGACGACACGTGTCAAAGGAGTCACCTCCATCGCGACACATGTCATCAGCATATTCATCCCAATCGCCTCTTGTCCTCTCATGAATGGCTGGAAACACCTATATATATGCCAGGAGAAGGCACAAAAAGGAGGACTTTGGGAAAATAGGAGAAAAAATATACAGATATCAAAAAAGAGAGATAAAGAGAGAAGAAAGAGAGAGAAAAAAGAAAGAGAAAGAGAAAAGGGTAAGACTTGTAAATAACAAGCACTAATCGTATTTAACCGCCAAAATATTTTCGGCCCGGCTCTACTCTTTATCAAGATCATTAATAAATATTTAATGGTCCAATATTTTTAATTCCGTTTATACGACCCTCTTATTATTTTCTACGTGGCTTCGATCCATTCGTCCAGATCAGCCCACGTGACGTTGACCAAATCAGACGTCAACAGATTGGCGCTAGAAGAAGGGGCCTGAACCTCCGACCTTGTGGTTAACAGCCACAACCTACGCTTTTCTCGTTCATATTGCAAGCGACCTTGTGGTCAACCGCCACAACCTACGCTTTTCTCGTTCATATTGCAAGCGACCTTGTGGTCAATCGCCACAACCTACGCTTTTCTCGTTCATATTGCAAGCCAATCCTATACTTTTCTTTAAAAGATTTCCTGTTAAGTATAGGATTCTCCATCTCTAACCACAAGTGACGAATTACCATCAGGCCCGTCCCAAGGGCCCGTTATGCGATGGAGGACACCGTTATGAGGTGTACACGCTAAGAAGTTCTCTATCATGCCTGGACGTATCGGACTATTCTTAGTGTGCACAGGACGAACACGGCTTCGCGCCAAACTGCAATCAGCACGCAGATGTTTTGAAAGACGGTCTGATGGCGGAGCATTTTGACACACCTTGTGTTCATCCGGAAATAACCACGCCCATCGAGGGATGGTAAGATGAAAGCATAGGAATCATCGTAATATGAAGTTGAAAGCACAGGAGCCATTGTGACCACGGGCTCCTACTCGACTCGGCTGACCCCTGAAAGGTCATAATTTGAAGGATATTGAGCGCCGCTCAAAATTCCAGGGAAGGTCTCAAAGAGCCCTCGTGTCCTTCAAATTAAAGTTGCAGTCAACATACACTGCAACATCTGAAAACTCCTTCGGAATTCCCATCCACCCGCGAGGGTCCTGGTAATCCGAACGGTAATGGACCCGCTACCGAAGGCATCTCCAAGTATTGAGCCATGTGTTAGAAGAGCCGTGGCGGCCCTTACCAGGGAATTGGAAGTCAAAGCAAAAGTAATCCATAAAGGAGGTTTCCCCATAATCACCCGACCAGCGATCGTTAGGAGACCACCGGCGAGACTCAAAACTCCAAGTGATGAAAAAGCCGTGAAAAGTGGAAAATCCCAGTGAAACTAAAATGAGCCGAGGAGTAGTCTGTAAGAAAAGAGGGGCCCGACCGACCGAGTCACTGACCGTACCGCGACGGCCGACCCAAGAAGAATCCCCGGCGTTCTACGATGACCCCGGTCGAAATTGGGATACACCCATAGGAGAAGTCGTTTCAAAGAACAAGGTCAATATGACCCCGAGAACTTGGACCTCGTCGCCCAAAAAGGCGGAACGTATTCTGCGAAACATCCGAGGATTATCAGAGTTTCCAGGCTAATGACCTCATTGTTAAAGTGAGCACTGGGGCCCGATACGGGACCTCCTGAATCCCAGTAAACGAAGCCCGTCAGAACGGAGGTTGCTAGCTAGAATATGTAAGTGACCAAGGGTCAATTCATTTGTTGAATGCCATTAGGGTACAGTCAATAAAATTTGATGTTATGTTCACCTCGGAAACAAAATGCACTATAAGACCGAGTTCGCCTCGGCACCTCGAATGACCGGCTCCTCCGGCACTATAAGACCGAGTTCACCTCGGCACCTCGAATGACCGGCTCCTCCGGCACTATAAGACCGAGTTCACCTCGGCACCTCGAATGACCGGCTCCTCCGGCACTATAAGACCGAGTTCATCTCGGCACCTCGAATGACCGGCTCCTCCGGCACCATAAGACCGAGTTCACCTCGGCACCTCGAATGACCGGCTCCTCCGGCACTATAAGACCGAGTTCGCCTCGGCCCCAGGTTTCGAGGAAGAGATCAAAAGTTCCAACCACTACGCTTCAAGAGGTAACTATCCTGTGATATTATGATCTTTATTAGGATATTGATTTCACCAAGAAGATAAGACCGGTCCACCCGGCACTGAAAGTCCGAGCTCGCCTCGGCACCTTATAAGACCGGTCCACCCGGCACTGAAAGTCCGAGCTCGCCTCGGCACCTTATAAGACCGGTCCACCCGGCACTGAAAGTCCGAGCTCGCCTCGGCACCTTATAAGACCGGTCCCACCAGATCAAAGTCCGAGCTCGCCTCGCACCTTATAAGACCGGTCCACCAAGACTGAAAGTCCGAGCTCGCCTCGGCACCTTATAAGACCGGTCCACCCGCAGACTTGAAGTCCGAGCTCGCCTCGGCACCTTACAAGACCGGGTCCACTCAAGATCGAAAGTCCGAGCTCGCCTCGGCACCTTACAAGACCGGGTCCACCCAAGACCGAAGTCCGAGCTCGCCTCGGCACCTTATAAGACCGGTCCACCCAGACTGAAAGTCCGAGCTCGCCTCGGCACCTTACAAGACCGGTCCACCTGACCGAAGTCCGAGCTCGCCTCGGCACCTTATAAGACCGGGTCCACCTGCAGATCGAAAGTCCGAGTTCGCCTCGGCACCTTATAAGACCGGTCCACCCGGCACTGAAAGTCCGAGCTCGCCCCGGCACCTTATAAGACCGGTCCACCCGGCACTGAAAGTCCGAGCTCGCCTCGGCACCTTATAAGATCGGCCCATCCAGCAGAAAAAACGGCGGTCTGACCCATAGAGCCCAAACACAAAAAGGCAACAAAAGCCATAAAAAGATCGTATTCACTCAAAATAAGTTCCATACAAAAATTAAGAGTGGCACGCAGGCCATGCATGGGATAAAACAAAAAGTCTACTCGACCTTGTCCTCCTGATCGGCCGCCTGAGAAGACTGCTCCCCACCTCCTACAGACAAGGTCTCCTCCGGATCTTCGACAGCTTCGGCGGCCCTCGACTCATCATCCCCGAGAGCTTCAACCTTCAGGTCGGCCGCCTGGGACTTTATGTAGGCCTGGACTTCCTCAACGGTCTTCCCTTCCTTCATGAGATCCAACATCTCATAACAAGTGGAGACGTAGTTAAGGTTGATCAACTCCTCGTACTCGGGCGTCTTTTGAAAAGCAAGCTCCCACAAGAAGGCCCTGTCGTAACCCGCGGATTCGCAAGTTCGAACCCGCTCGGTCGAGAGCTCAAGTTGGGCCTTAGCGCTTTGCAAGTGAACCTCGTACTCGGCCCCGATGTCCAGCCTTGTTTTGCGCCTTCCCGGCCGCGGCCATCTCGTCGACCTTCCCTTTCCATATCTCGGCCTCAAAGGCCCGGCTCTCGAAGCTCCATCTTACCCTTCAGAGAAGCCATCTCCTCCTCCAAAGATTTGATAAGCGAAGGGCAGAGATGGTGTTCCTCTGTAAGGCCTTGAGATCGGCCTCTGCCTTTTATGTTTCCTAGCCGAGGCGATCGGCTCCCAAATGCCTTCACATAGGTGCACAACGCCCGGCCCAGAATAGCATTGCCAAAATGGATCTGCTCGGCCGGATCCATATCGTTGGTCACCATCTCCATTTTTGGCGTCCAGCCCAAGAGGGGAACATGGCTGGACTCAACCACCGAGGGGGGAACACGATCGAGCAGTTCGGCGGTAGGAATGGCCGCCTGGACGTAGTCGAGGAACCAGCGCGGTCTCCGCCCTTTCATCCGGGCACAAGGCTCTTCCCGATCCTTGCTCATCGGGAGATAGTGGCCCTCCAAATCAATTAGGGGCTCCTTACCCTTTGCCCGGCCTGTCCGGGCAGGGCTCAAAGCAGGCACGACGGTCTCGGGAGGGGGGAAACCCTCGGCCCTGGTCAAGTTATCCTCAGGCTCGGCCTCTACTCTCTTCCGTTTGCCCGAACGCTCCCTACGCTCGGCGGCCTCTGCAGCCAGCCTCGCCACCCGCTGCGCAGGCGTCTCTTTCCGTCCAGTCGAGCTCCTACCCTTGGGGCCTGGATGAAGAAGAAATAAAAAAAAAAAAAAAAAAAAAAAATGAGGCTACCTGATGAAGACATTCTGTTCGGGTTAGTGGATCGAAGCCCCGCAGCCCAGAGATTGTCCTCAGTAATCAAAAGGTATGACTTCCTCCGATCAACGGGAAGATCCAAGAGCTGTTCAACCCGGTCGTCGAACAAGGAGGAGGTCTCTGAAGCCGGAATACGTTCTGCACAAACAACAAATTATGAGCGTCAGACAAAAAAGGTACAAAGTCAAGAACACAACACTTACTCATTTTGGCAACAAAGTCTTGGGGACCGAGCTCGGCGTCCATCACGCCGAGTTCCCACTCATCAACCGAGCTCACCACGGTCCCCCACATAGAACCACCGGTCTTTCCACTATGGATGGTCTCGAGCACCTCCACCAAATCCTTATACATCGCGTGCGGCCAGTCAAATAAAACCAGTAGGAACCAGATCGGCCGACCGACCTCCATAAAAAGAGACTGTTAATCTCTTGGAATCGGGCTCGGGCCACCCATGCGACTAAAAAGAATTAAAAGACCCACCATCCGGCCCAAGAATTCGGATGAATTTGGGCGATGCAAAGGCCCCACCGCCTCAACCACCGGGAAAGAACCAACGGCAGAGGGAACCTTAGCCTGCAACAGAGAGCGGTAGTACACCGCCGTGCATCCAACAGAGGGGTGTGGGGTCTCTCCTGCGGGTTCGGAACAAACATCCGCACCACCGCGGTATTTTAAATCGCCCCCGCCAAGCCTCCAACTGCCCATCAGTAACCTTGCTGCATATCGAGGCCGAATCCCATTCCGCCTCAACAAAGGAGACGGCCGAACCTGCACCGATCTCGCCACTCGCCGTCCACGACGTCGCCACCTCCGCATCTCCAGAAATTGCATCCCCCGAATCCGGCGACCTTGCGACCTCGCCTCCAGTCTCGTCGCCCCAGTCAACCGGAGAATCGCCTATCGACAAATCTGCCACTCCCGTACGATCTGGGGACACAATCGCCTCCTCCGCCGTATTCCTCCGCTCCGACATCATAAAAATAATAAAAAAGAGGAGGAAGAGCAAGCTTACCGGGGAAGTCTGCGAAACCCGAAAAGAAGAAAAATTGCCGGAAAAAGATCTCTCTCTGCAGTAAAAATGGCGAAGGAAGCAATGAAGAAGAATACACTCTATATTTATAGGAGACAGGGGCATTAATTACTAAAGCGGCGATTCATAATCATCGCAAGAATTAAGAACGCGTGAGACACCGCGACGAATTACATCCCGCCACGCGTCCCCCTCGCTGTGACTCTTGGAGATCCCGAAGTCAAATCGATGCGACTCTCGAAGATATGACCCTTCAAAGGATCTTATCCCCCTCCAAATCGGACCGACCTCAATCTGATACGATTCCGCCAAAGACTGGCCAACCCGACGACCTGGACTCGGGGCCCTTGTTGGTAGTCGATCCGCCTTGGCATCCACCTAAGCGCCTCGGCGTCCGAACGGCCGAGCCGATCCCTTGAGCGACGGTCATAAACTTGATCGTTTCTCGGGTTCGCTCAAAGGGCCGGACCGGGCAGAGACCTTAGAGCCGACCCGGAATCCGGACCAGAAAGGCCGAGCAGACCCTATATGAAAACGCTATAATCACGAATAAGGCCGACCAAAGTAGCAGGAGGCTGAAGGGCCGACCTCATTGTCGGTCATAACAGATAAATATCGAAAGCCCGAAGAACAGGCAGACAGGACGGTAAGTGAGAGTTGTCATATCCCTACACAAAGCTCACTTAAGAAGACGACACGTGTCAAAGGAGTCACCTCCATCGCGACACATGTCATCAGCATATTCATCCCAATCGCCCTACTGTCCTCTCATGAATGGCTGGAAACACCTATATATATGCCAGGAGAAGGCACAAAAAGGAGGACTTTGGGAAAATAGGAGAAAAAATATACAGATATCAAAAAAGAGAGATAAAGAGAGAAGAAAGAGAGAGAAAAAAGAAAGAGAAAGAGAAAAGGGTAAGACTTGTAAATAACAAGACTAATCGTATTTAACCTACAAAATATTTTCGCCCATTTACTCTTTATCAAGATCATTAATAAATATTTAATGGTCCAATATTTTTAATTCCGTTTATACGACCCTCTTATTATTTTCTACGTGGCTTCGATCCATTCGTCCAGATCAGCCCACGTGACGTTGACCAAATCAGACGTCAACAAATTGTATTCGATTCTTCTTAATTGGTTGATATATTTGACTTTGCTTAAAATTTAAGGAGTTTTGACTTATTTAATTTATTAATTGATTGAATAAGGCCCTGTTCTTTTGGACTTATTTTCGCTTTTCGATTGATTCGATTCGAGTCCATTCGATTCGATTCGATTCGATTGATTCACTTGATTGATTCACTTGATTCTTCTTCTTATTATTATTATTTAATTATTATTGTTATTTTTACTAATAATATTACTATTATCGTTGTTGTTGTTAATTACTATTATTATTATTATTTACCATTATTATTATTATTATTTACTCTTAATATATATTTGATTCGATTCGATTCGATTCGTATCCATTCGATTCAGATCGTATTCATTCAAATTAAAAGCAATGCACTTAATCAAATATTTTAACAGAAACATGCATGATGCTATTTTGTTGAAGAAGCCGGCGTTTGTAACAAATCACGATTCATAGGTAACAAATCACGATTCATATGTAACAAATCACGATGAACAAAATATTTAAATTAATTGTACAATGAGCAGAATCGTCCGACTAGAAAGTTTCTGTAGAGATTATTATTTATTAATAAAAATTATAGAAACTTGATAGAGTATTTTCGAAAGGATATGTCCAGTCGAATCTAAGAAGCTATCACATTATTATATTATTTTTACATATATATATATATAAAATAATAACAAAGAGTGTATGGACCGTTCAAACTTCAAAGTTATAAATATTACAATAATAAAAAACAACAAAAAAAATTAACTGTTTCCGTCCACCTAACATATGCCTATCTTGATTTTTACTCGTCAAAATTTATAAACTTTGATCATAAATTGCAATTAATATATAAAGAAAATTATAGTAATATTAATATTTATTTGATTAGTCTTAATATGTATTCTTCAAATTGTTGAAGTTTGACACCCCACTTAGAATGGTGGATAATATCGCGGGGTAGAGTTTTCAAACTCATTTGCAAAACGTCACAACGGTGCCTACGTCATCTCTCCGTATTTTTTTCTATAGGATTAAGGTCAACCTTTTCCGCCTTGTCTTCTATCGGTACGAGGTAATCCGTTACAATCTCGTATCGATCCGAGATAAATCGTTACACACTTGTCTTTATGTCGGTCCAAGATAAACCGTTTTTCTTTTCTATCGGACAAGGAAACAACCTATCAAGCTTTCTATTGGTACTAGACAAACCTCTATTGGATTTAGATATGATTCTAATAATGCCATATCAACGATCCTAATAACACCGAATCAATCTACAATCAGTATATTTCCTCTCGTGTATGTTTTCGTATATGAACACTCAAACACTTATCAATTTAGCACAATTACAACAACAGAGATGGATATGACAATATATAAAGTGTATAGACTTTGCTTGGAGTTGTTGTATTTAATGATACCAAATGACTTGAGATATATAGGTTAATTCTCTCAACTAGCCGTTAGTTGCTGTCTTCATTAGCATCCGCTATTTCTCTTCTTTAGCGTGCGCTAAACCTTCTTACATAGGTTAATCTGCATGGTTACATACGTTAACTGCTTATTGCTTCAGTCCAGTCCAGTAGCTTCTGCCGTTATTGTTAGCGTGCACTAACTTTGTCCCTTAGCGTGCGCTATCTGGCCTTCACTTACAACGGTCTGATGCTTTAAAGTATTCTGTCCTACGAACATAATTCAAACTTAGAGTGCGCTAAGTATTCTTTGTAGCGTGCGCTATCTTGTTCAAACATCACTTTTCAGATTCGTTGACTAATCGCGTGATCTCCGCATTGAAATACATTACAACGGATATATTCCTTCGTTAGCGTGCATTAACTTGTACATGTAGCGTGCGTTAATCCATCAGGTGACTTTCTTAGCGTGCGTTATACTATATACATAGCGTATGCTAGCTTGCTCAACTTAGCGTGCGCTAGCCTGATTTACTTGCGTGCGCTATCTGCTTTTTTTGCACAGCTCGTTTCCTTATTGTTTTGCTTCGATTTATTGTTGTTTTCATTGATCAATAACACATCAATAACTCATCATCAAAATCATTTTATAATCATGTAGAATAGAATATTCCAACACAAATATTATTTTTCTATATTTTTTATTCATATAAAATTAAAATTATTAATGACTACATATCCATAGAGACTAATCAAAATTAAAATGGGCATATGCGTATCTTATCCCCACTTCTGAAAAAAAAAGAGAGCCAAATCCACATATTTTTCCACACACTTGCATGCACAACAACCACATCACTAAAACCAGCACCAATTAATCAACCCTAAGAAAAAATCCTTCTCCGACTCACGAATCAACGCCGCCACTCCCAGAAGGTATATCTGATTCAGAAAACACCTGTAAACTGAAATTAGGGTTTGACCCACACAAAGTAGGGCTGAGATTTTTGAAACCGGGAACCGCGGAACCGATCCGAACCGCATTGGAACCAACGGTTCGGTTCGGTTCCTAGCAACAAATTTTTTTTCCGTTCGGTAATCAAAAGTCCCAGACCTAACACAAAGCTTGCACCCCTTCAATGTCGTCAGCATTCAACTGCACCTTCTTATAACTGGGTTTAGAGCTGTTATTCGAGCCGAGCCGAGCTCGAGTACTTGATGCTCGAGCTCGGCTCGATAACACTAACGAGTAAAGAGATGAGCTTGACTCGACTCGTAAACGAGTCTAACGAGCCTATCGAGCCGAGCCGAGCCCAACGAGCCTAATGTAATTATAAGAAAAATCTTAGTTATCGAGCCTAACAAGTCGAGTTCGAGCCGGCTCGTTAATAAATCGAGCAACAAGTCGAGCTCGAGCTCGGCTCATTTAATATTCGAGTCGAGCTTTAACGAGCCTTAACGAGCCGAGCCGAGCCGAGCTTTCGAGCAGCTCGTTTTGCATAACAGCTCTAACTGGGTTTCAAGCTGGGGTACATCACTGCCTCTCTATCATCACTGTGCACCAAACCCAGCAATGCCCGATCTCATGCGTCGCCACCGACGCCGGATCCATGGCGGTTGCCGCCTCCTCCGCCATGAAGTCCACTGCTGCCCACGCATAGGCGGATCCAGACCCTACCGGTGCACTTAACGATGGATACAACAACAACAACATTACCTCCAATGCCTCAACGGCTCCCGCAATAAGCGAGGTAAGGGGGAATCAGATGTATGCAGCCTTACCCCTGTCTTAACACAGAGAGGCTGTTTCCGGATGATTCAAAATAAAAATTACATCGAGAATTGCGCAAGTGTGTGGAATCACTAGTATTTCACTTAACGATGAATCAAGAGTTAAAATCTCGATCTATGTATTAGAATACAACACGATAACTTCAATGTACACTTCAAAATCTCCAGACATTTTTTTGATAAAGTTAATTGATCTCCCTTAGAAATTTTTTAACCTAGATTAATTTTATAATTTTTTATTTTAAAATTTGTGTATTTCATATTGTAGTTTTTTGGTGTCGTATATCATCGATTTCATAACACATTAACACATCACTGTATCGAAACTGAAATCAACAGAAAAATATCGTGAAGAGTGAGACGAAACCATTCACAAGTCCTTCTTCTTATTATAGATACAGATATTGGGACATCAATTATTATGCAAAAGAACAATTTCATATAAATCGACCATATATTGTTTTATTTTCAACGACCAATATATGCACATAATATATTGCACTACGGTCATGGATACCTATTTTACATAATACACTTGCAGTCACGGATATATAATTTATCAAACTGAACTATTTGACACATTAATTTAATTGATCACTTCAGAAACAACAAGAAATTGCACTCACAATTTTTTTTTAATATTTGCACTTGAAATAATAACAGATAAGAAAGTATAAACAGGTAAATGATTATATGCTCAATGTCAATAAATGAATAAATCATTGATTGACTTGACTTATATACCATATCTAGTGTTTGTTTGGTTGCTCAACCCATCATTTGGGTTATTGGAATCAATATGATGAATACGAATCAATTATAATATGTTTGATTGAGTGGTTTATCTGAGTTTGGAAAACAAGTTTAAATAAAAAAGTGTAACCCTGAGTTGAAGAGGTGCAGAATTCATGGATTGCAAACAACATGGCCTAAAAGTTGGATTCAATTGAACTCGTTATGAACTAACTATGCTACTACCACCCAATCGAACGATGTATTAACCTAATTTTATAATTTAATATGACCTTAAAATGAAGTAGGGGCATTGTTCAACTCAATTTTAGAATTCATGAGGTCTCATACCATTTAAGAGGTTAATTGACCAAAAATATGGGTCAACTTTTTTCTAATAAGATGGTCAAGATTCTATGGTGGCTAATAATGGAAGAATTTTAGGGGTGTTATGTTTGTATTTTGTTTTGTACTTTCATTTTGCAAAATGTTTTATGTTTTCTGTTTTTATTTTTGTTTTAAAAGTTGTTGAAAACGCGTTCTGTTAAATTTATTTTGCAAAATATTTTTTTGTAATATTAATATTAAATTCATAAATCTTTATTTTAGACTTGGTTTCAAATTAGGATAATAAAAAAAAAACTCAAAATGCATTTTGAAGATTTTTTGTTGAAATACACACAAAACGCTCAAAACGAGGTTTTGGACATTTTGCGTTTTGTATACAAATATTTTTTTGTTTTTCAAAATGTATTTTCGAAAATGATAAAAAGAACACATTTTTAGTGTTTTTGAAAATAAAAACAGAAAATAACATCAAAACAGCAAAGAGAACGTGTGTGTGCGTGTGCCTGTGCGTGTGTGTGTGAGATCTAAAATGCTAGTAACTTTTTCGTTCCATTATTACATGTATTGTTGTTGTTTTTGTGGTTAGAAGCAAAGCAACACATATTTCTGTTGGTGTTTTGAGATTGAAATTAAGAAAGAATTTTGGTGTATGGCTAACTGTCTGCGTCAAACTTCAATAGTTTTGTTAATTATCATCATGATTGTTCTCCATTTTCTCCGCCATAAATTAATATAGAGATGTGTTGGGAAATTAAATCACCATTCACTTTAGGGGTAAATAAAAATAACCGAGAAATAAAATGAAGAAATAAACAACCACTGACACAAGAATTTAACGTGTAAAACTCCCCAACCAGGAGAAAAACCATCAGGACCATCGAAGAATTCCACTATATAGAAAATTATTACAACTACACAATTTTTCTCCTCGCTCTAAAAGACACCCACAAAGTTCTCACTAGCAACACTCTAACTTACACCTCTCTTGAGTATAAGAAATACACACGGGCGGATCTATGCCTAACCTGGTGGTGCACGTGCACCACCAGATTTTTTTCAGAATAAGACCCCCTTCCCGATAATATCTAGTATTATCTTTCCCGTTATTTTATTTTGGCAATAGTTGAATTATCGAGGAGTTTAATTATTTTTTACTCTCGAAATTTAATAGGTAAAGTCGTATATATCTATTAAATATATTTTTTGATTTGACGTAATCTGTTTTGATCAAGGCGAAATTAATTAAAGTGTTTAAAATTGTTTATTCAACCTTGAAGTATTTCGCAAACACTTGCTTCTTTTGAAGAATATTTATGTAATATGATGAAAAAATTAAGATGCACCCTTAATACAAAACTAGTTGAAGGGTTTCAGTTAACCAAATATTAGAAATTACTTTTCAAAGAAATGTTGATTTTGCATGTATCGCAAGTGTTGAACGAGTCTTCTCAGCTATGAAGTATGTGAAGAGTGAGTTATGTAGTAAGATGGGTGATCAATGGTTAAATAATCGTCTTGTAACATTTATAGAAAAATATGTACTTAAAACTATTAGTAATGATGTTATTTTAGCACATTTTCAGGAAATGGAGAGTAAATATAGGCGATTTTCTTTGTAAATGTACGGATCCTTTGTTTTTTTTTTTGTTTTTTTTTCACACACGCACACGAGGGGATCGTCCCCTGTCCTGAGTACCCCCCAAGAGGCTCGACCTCACCCCGATTTAGAGGTAAGTTTTCCAGCATGACATGTTCGCCTCATTGTCCCCCGCTTTGTTATTACTGACTTTATTTATGTATTATTTGTTATCTTTAATGTAATTTTAATATATATTTTATCGTTCGACATTGTTTTTCGTGGGACGGTCGGTGCACCAGTTGTTTTTCGGTCCTGGATCCGCCTATGGAAATACACAGAGGAATTAGAAACAGAGCTAGACTTGCTCTATGTGGTGTATGAAAATGAAAGGCCTTGGAGCTCAATTTATAGGAAAAAAATGAGCTCACAACCGTCCAAAAAACAGTCATCCCAATTTGAATAAATGGTAGCACACCATTGTTGAAAGCGCACAATTGTTGAAAACTTTTGCACACCTTTGTTGAATTCAAAAACCAAAAATTCCAACAATCTCCACCTTGGACTTTGACTATTCAACAGTCACACCACCTCGATGAAAATTCCATAGCTTCCGCTATCACTGCAACACAACCATAATTCTCTTTTGAGAATTACCATGCTCCACCATAAAAGCACAACCACTCAGAATAACCCATTCTGAGAATTCCATTTAGACACATATCGACAAAAACCTTGCTGAAAAATTATGGTGCAACTTTCACATTTGGTTCTCCTGGAAGTCCATCAGCCATCGACATAAATTTCACCACACACCCTGCATCCATGCCAAACCGATGCACATGTGGTCCAACTAACATCATCACATCCTCGTCCATGGTAGTTGGACATGTCCATATCATCATCAGATGATATCATCTTCCATCATGATGTTAGCTGCCTGTTCGGAGCCATTTGCCGCAACCGCTCCATCTTGATAAGCTCTACCTGGAGAGTTTCCCTTCGTATGCCCGGGCTTTCCGCACTTCCAACAAATAACACATTTGGAGTCCTTCTTCCTCCATTTTCTAAAAGCCACCATTGCTGAATTTTCCGTTGAAGTTCGCCCTTCACTCATCTGCCTTCTTTCCTCCGAAAGAAGTTTGCCCCCGACTTCAGCAAAAACCAGAGCTTCCTTCCCATATACCAAAATTGGTTTCATGTGCTCATAGGAATGTGGAAGAGACAAGATGAGCCTTAACGCCTTATCCTCATCTTCGATTTTCACTCCACTTGTCTCCAGTTCAGAAATAATGCCATTGAGAGTACTCAAATGATCTGAAATCTTCATACCTTCATACATCCGTAAGGTATGAGATTGTTCCTTCAAGTACAACCAATTCAAAATGCCCTTTGCTTGATACAAGGCTTCTAGCTTTTCCCATAGCTCTTTGGCACTTGAAATCTCATGTACATTGGCAAGGACATTCTTGGCCAAGCATAGGCGTACTATGCTTGCCGCCCTCAGGTCCAGATTCTCCCAATCTTCATCACTGATACCAGACCTGTTGTTTGTATCGTTAACTGCATCTGGCCTTCCTCTCAAAGCCTTGTGTACACCAGATTGTATCAACACATCTTTGACTTGTACTTGCCACAAGCCAAAGTTGATTCTTCCATCAAATTTCTCCACGTCAAACTTCATTGAACTTGAAGCCTTTGACATACCGGTTCTCCACCCCTAATTGAACAGCCCCACCCGGATCTTTCGCAAGAAATATTTTCTGATGTGGAAGATCAGATAACGCTGCAACCACATAGCATACTCAGAATATCAAGAGACTTGAACCTGGCCCCGATACCACTTGTTGGGAAATTAAATCCCCATTCACTCTAGGGGTAAACAAAAATAACCGAGAAATAAAATGAAGAAATAAACAACAATCACTGACACAAGAATTTAACGTGGAAAACTCCCCAACCAGGAGAAAAACCACCAGGACCAGAGAAGAATTCCACTATGTAGAAAATTATTACAACTACACAATTTTTCTCCTCGCTCTAAAAGACACCCACAAAGTTTTCTCACTAGCAACACTCTCTAACTTACACCTCTCTTCAGTATAAGAAATACACAGAGGAATTAGAAACAGAGCCAGACTTGCTCTATGTGGTGTATGAAAATGAAAGTCCTTGGAGCTCAATTTATAGGAAAAAAATGAGCTCCCAACCGTCCAAAAAACAGCCATCCCAATTTGAATAAACGGTAGCACACCATTGTTGAAAGCCCACAATTGTTGAAAACTTTTGCACACCTTTGTCGAATTCAAAGACCAAAAATTCCAACAAGATGTACCGCTCAGCAATTCCGGATTGAGGATTACATATAGGACATTTTTTTTTTTCAGGGTAATTGGAGGAAAATAAAAAAAAAGGGCTAGCTCCTAGCAAACATGACTCGGGAGGCGTCCGCCTGAAGGAGAGGAAGAGCAGCCACCAGAGGCTCCCAAATATCAGTCCAACCATCGGAACTTGCAGCACCCTTTTTGGCAAGCAAATCTGCAACTCATCAATTAGCTTCCCTCGTAATGTGCTTGAATTGACATTCCAATTCTCTTCACTAAATCTTGGACGTTAGAGATGATTGAGGCGAAATGGTGCCTAAGGACAAAAAAAATGTTAGTGGTCTGGTGCCAACTCAGCAAAAAAAAAAAAAAAAAAAAAAAAAATGAAAGAATGAGACCAAAGAAGGAGCGACCACAAACCAGCAATGCTTTTGTGGTCTCTGTCTACATGGCACATCCTCATTGGTCTGTTGGATTTTAATTAATATTAATCTTAAATGTTAAATATCTTCTTCATTTTATAAAAAAAAAAATCTTTTTTCATTCTCTATAAATAGACACCAATATTGACATAGTTATTCACTCAACACAATTCTCTTATATTTCACTACATATAACATCATATTTTCTTTCCAAATATTTTATTTTAATTCCATGGATCATGCAACAGAGAGGTTCATGCTGCCCTTCAAAACGACTTGATCGAGCATATTTGGGAAAATTTTGGCACCAATTAGGCACCGATTATGTATTTTTAATTTCGTATCTTGATTGTTGTAATTTAATTTCATGATTTATCGTAATTGAATTTTAATTTGTTTGTCATTTTTCTTATTTTTCTCAAAAAAATTACTATTTTTTTTTAATTTAATGCAATTAAAATTACGATAATTAAAAATAATTATATATAATGTTGTGGTTGAGTGGTTGGATTGGTCATTGATAAATCATAAAAAATTAGAGTGGTTGGAGTTGGGGTAATAATTGTGATGTGGAAGAGAGAGAAATAAATTAAATATTAAAAAGATTGAATGGTTGAGTGGTCAGAGTGGTCACTGATAAACATAGTCTAAGGATTTGTTAACAACGTACAAAATTTAATAGAAAATATGCACCTAATGCCAGAAAAATTTGTGCTAATCGAATTTATTATAAACCGCTATGAAAGTTCATTCAGCACATTGCCGTTCACCTTCTTATTCATTAAATTCTTTGTAAACGACTAAAACAAAGTGCATTACTGCTAAGAAAAAACGAGAATAATTAAAACACAAGTCCATTCTTGATAAAATTTATAAAACAATCACATTAAGCCCCTATAAAAACCTAAAAATAAAACCCAAGATTCATAAAATTTATGTGTATTCATTGCAAAAGTATAATTAGAATTACCGAAAAATTGGAAGAAAATATATCTAAATTTGTCGAAGAAATGAAGAACGCGCATGAGAAACACCAACAGGCGACGACCGTGATGGCTAAGGGCGGTCGGGAGTTTGATGGGCACAAATCGTAATTTTGCTCTAAGTCTAAACTCTAATTTTTCAAATTGAGAATCCAACGACAAAAAACCTGATTCTTACATGTATATCTAAAGAAAGATAACTTTGGGCCTAATTTTTTATTTCTAAAAAATAGATCAATTGGACTTTGTGAAACATATGGATGGGCTCATTAGACTATTTGATTCTTTATTCAGGGAAAATTACTATTTAATACATTTTACAAAAGCATTATAAAAATATTACAATATAAAATAATTATAAGAATCATGATACTTCAATTCGTAATCAAATACATGTAGTCAAGATATTTGTTGAAAATTACATCTTTAGTCAACAGATACTCCCAATATTATTCATGGACCCAAAGTTGCATATAACATTCTTGATCAAGCAACAACAACAACATTACCCCAAATGCCTCAACAGCTCCCGCATAAAGTGAGGTAAGGGGGATCAGATGTACGCAGTCTTACCCCTGTCTTAACACAGAGAGGCTGTTTCCGGATGATCCAAAATGAAAATTGCATCGAGAATTGCATGGAATGACTAGTAATTCATGAGAAAAATAAGTGCATCCAGTTTAGTTAGTCATTTTATTTTATTTCATTATAATCCAGAATCAAAGAATACGAAGTCTTTGACTCCATTGAAAACAATGGAAAACATTCCTGATCAAGGAATAACATAATTTTAAACAATTCAACAAATACTTAACCCTTAAATAATGCATCAATTATATATTCCACATATTCACCATGTAATTCACCGTGACCTAGACCAAGATTTGGGAACCTCTATTCATAAACCTTCCTCTCTCCTCTACTTTTTCTTTTTTAATGTTGTTGTTGTTGTTTTAACTTTTATATTTTGTTTTATTCTTTACTTATTTTTATGTTTTTCATGTCTATATTTTTGAGGGTTTTAAAAAATTGCTACAGAAAAGGATTCTGAAAAAGATATATAAAATTTCCTTATGTTTAAAAATTTAGTGCTGAAATTCTAGATAAAAATATTTAATAAAAACTAAATTAAATAATTACCAAATACCAATTATTCTTTTAACTTTTATCCCCTTTTGATTTAGTTTTTTATCTCGTCATTTGTGGTTGTCATATTTTATATATAATAAGCTTTGTAATTTTATGAAATTTGCAATTTATATTAACTTGTAAACTAACTATTTTGTTAATTTATTGTATATATCTGAACTAACAATTAATAAATGAATAGAAATATAAATATAAATCTTTATTATATTACAAACCTAAAAAATGTAAGGAATATATGTGGTCCATGAAAAAATAATTTATTAAAATTTAAGGATATAGGAAGTTTGTATTGTACGAGTAAAATTTACAGTATTTTGGTGATGAAATATATCTATTCTTCTATTACATGTACAATTTTCATCTCTCAAATTTGATTATATCTTTTTTTGTTAGAAAATGTCCATCATATTTATTCATATAGTGGACACCTAAGTAACTTAACAATATACTAATGTGAGTGTCTTTCTCTAATTATATTAGACTAGATAAACAATTTTTTTATTAAAGATCCTCAAGAAGAGGATTAAAAAGGCGATTTGTTTAACTTAATAATATACTAATGTGAGAGTATTTTTCTAATTATACAACACTACAGAATATACTCAACACCTTTTTCATTAAAATTAATATCGAAAATCCTTAACAACAATCTTAAGAACAAAAATAATATTTTTTAAGTAATAAAATATTCGCCCGTGCCAAAAAATTTTATGGATTAAAAACGCAATTAGAAGAACTAATTAGAGGATTGATATAGACTGCAAGCCTTTTCTAGACTACTATATATAAACAATTGTGGTCGCGAGGGATATAGACTGATGGTAAGCTATAAGGTGATTATGGTGGAAACACTCCGACATCGCGGGTTCGAATCCGTGTGGTGACAATACTTTGCTGAAATATTGCAAGGTTTGTTGCTGGATTCGTATCTCGTTGGTCCTCTCCCTTGCAGGACTGCCATTAGTACACGTCCCTCGATTTAACATCCGCCTATTCAAGAAACCTCTGATACAAATGCGGGAGTTTCTCGTCTGTCACTCGACAACAAAAAAAAACAATTGTGCTGAAAATCGGTGAATAAGAGTAGTCACAATCAGGCAATACGGTCAATCTTTATTGAACGGTGAGATGATTGCGTGCGGGACCCATTACGACAGGCGAGTGTATGGGGCCGATTCTGATAATGTAAACTGCACTGTATTCATCACTTTACAGACTGTTGGCATTCAATGCCCAACACCCCCACTTCAAAATTAAAGCGTTTTTGTCAAAGTGATGCATTTCTGGAGTAGCGACTACTGTTTTACCAGAAATTCTCCAACAACTCATTTAACTACATGCATAGGACTATGAACAAACCTGAAAGTTCGATTCGGTTCGAAGTATTCGGCTCGAAAAAGCTCGATTCGGGACATCAAACGTAGATCCGAACCCTATAAAATAGGGTTCGACGTTTGGACCGAACCGTTCGGCTCGGTTTGGTGCTTTGGCCCAATAATGAAAGACATAACCTCCCTGTTAATTCATTCATTTTGGGATGTAATTTTATTTTTGATTCTGAACTTGTTAATTCTTGAATAATGAATTCATTTTGGGAATGTAATTTTATTTTGGGTTATGGACTTGTTAATTTTGGGATTATGTAATTTTATTCCAACAGTTCGAAAAATCGAGTCGAATCGAACTATATTCGAACGTAATCGAGCCGAATCGAACTATATTCGAACGGTTTGAAAAATCGAACTGAATCGAACCGAACTATATAGAAAAAATTAGCCTTCGAGCCGAATCGAACCTAAAATTCTGAGGTTCGAAATTTTCGAGCCCAATCGAACTTAAGGTTCGTATAATTTCGAGCCGGACCGAACTCAGTGAAGGTTCGGTACAATTCGGCTCGTTTACAGCCCTACGCATGCATGCCCTCTTGCTTTGTGCTAATTCGTTCCGTTAAAATTTTACGCTCTTATTTATAAATTTATATTTTTATCCCATCATTTTCAAATTTTTTGCTATCAATTCCTTCAACTCTAGTTCGTAATTGTAACCCCTTAGACTATCTTTATTCACAACCCATTACAACCCAACCTACAAATAAAATATTAGTTTCTCTCTCACAACCCATTACTTTACAACCCAACCTACAAATAAAATATTAGTTTCTCTCTCTTCCACCTACACAATCCACAACCTAATCTAATTTCACAACCTATATACTTTATCAATGACCCAACCTATTCTAAAATATACTCCCTTCGTTTTTTATTGTTAGCCACTTTCTTTTTCGCAGGGAGATTAAGAAAGTGGTTGGTAGTGTGTAATGGTGTTAACCCCCGAGTCCAACCCCAACTGAGAGCTCACCCCTCTCGAGCCTATAGCCCAACCACACCCAACCACCCTTCGACCCACGACCCTTACCCAGAGCTCATCTACAACTTACAATCAACATAAAACTAAAAACAAAACTCATATGAAGCAAAACAGAGAGATATCCAGCGCCAGAAAGTCATTCCTACCGAGATTAACCCAAAGTTATATTTAGGGGTGTTCAAAATATCCGATATCCGATCCGAAATATCCGAAAATCCGAAGTTCCGGATATCCGAAAATTCGGATATCCGAAGTTCGGATATCCGGAACTTCGGATTCGGATATCGGATAGTACTTTTCAGAAAAATCGGATATTCGGATATCCGAAATATCCGAAAAATATTAAAATTCTTATTTTTTTATATTTTAAATAATATAAGGTATTCGGATATTCGGATATCCGATATCCATATCCGAAGTTTTTTTCGGATATTCGGATATCCGATATCCAAATCCGAATTTTTTTTCCGAATATATGGATATCCGAACATAATTCGTATTTTTTCCGGATATTCGGATATCCGATATCCGTATCCGAAATTTCGGATATCCGAGATATCCGAAATTCGGATACGGATATCGGATATCAAAATCTACTATCCGAATTTTCGGATATCCGAAAGTCCGGATATCCGGTTTTGAACACCCCTAGTTATATTACCATTAAAGCTCAAGCAATCAACACAAAGCAAGCACAACCTCTCCACTCTTCCAGCCACTTTGTTTTCGCCACCACTATTCCGGCGTCGCCGGAATCACACCAACTAGGAGTTGTAGCCGTCCCTCTCGACCTCTCTCTCTCCTTTATCCACGTCACCTCAACTAATAACTACAAATAGAGATTTGAATTTTGATTACTCTTCAAGTAGTGATTGAGAAATTATCGTGGGGTACATGTTGATACGGAGAAGTTATGCTTGCTTTGTGTTGATTGCTTGAGCTTTAATGGTAATATAACTTTGGGTTAATCTTGGTAGAAATGACCTTCTGGCTCTGGATATCTCTCTGTTTTGCTTCATATGAGTTTTGTCTTTAGTTTTATGTTGATTGTAAGTTGTAGATGAGCTCTCGGTAGGGGTCGTGGGTCGAAGGGTGGCTAGGTGTGGCTGGGCTATAGGCTCGAGAGGGGTGAGCTCTTAGTTGGGAGTGAGGTGGGGTGTTTTAGGCTAGGCATTTAGGCATATGATTTAATGTACTTTCGTGCATGAGGGTGGAGAAGAAAATTAATTTATGTACAATGCATGACATTTTAGACTTACGCATTTTCGCTGAATTTTCGGCAAAATTTCGTCCGAGTTAAAACATCCACCGAGAGCTTAATGCTTTCAACATAGAGGCGAGCTATATATCAATAGAATGCACTTTAGTATCTTATGGTATAAACCATGCTAAGTCAGGTCTTATGGTTTAGGATATATAATCATTTTCGTAAAGTGTCGCATTCTGCGGCAGTTTTGTGTAGTGAGTTGTGCGACATAAAAAGAATATCTACAAATTTTATTTGACTATCAAATTTTTAGGGTAAGTTCTAGACATCCTAAGGAGAGTTTCTGTTAATTTGGGGCTTATTAACTGGTTTAGCCAATAATTAATTAAAAATCTAAACATTTAGGGTCTGAACTGGGTGTTTTGGCAGAAAAACGTAGTCGGGTTGTGAGGTTTATTTGGGGGATCAAATCATCTTAGTTTGGCTTGAAATTTTATGGGGAGCTTCCTAACATGTGCAAGTATAACATATTAAAATTTTAGCCCTAGGTGATTAGTAGAACTCAAGTTATAATTATTTTAAAATCTGATTTTAATTCTTGTTGGTAAATTTTTAGTGGGTTTTCTTTATATTTAAAATCCTAGTTGGGCATGGGGTCAATATAGATGTTGGATATAATTATTTCCGTCATTACTAACGTCTCCTAAATTAGTATCAAGATGATGATGATGATGATGTTTTTACATCTATTAAAAAAAATTTAGCACTTTTTAGTTTGAATATTTTGGTAAATGATTATAATTACTCATGTTTCTCAAGTGTGGTGTATTACATTATTTTTATTACATTACTTATTTCATTATTGAGCTTAAATTGAAGGAATAATCATTTTACCGATATGTTTGACGTGGGATGTGTATAGAGGTTTTAGAGGTTCTAATTTATTAAACTAGTTAACTTTACACATATTGATTCAATTTGGTTTAAAATTATTATTACCTATGTTTATGTATTTGAAAACATAATTATATGCATATATATTCCATAATTGTTTAGGATATCATTTTAACACATGGTTGATTTAATTAATTTAATGTGACAATCCTATATGTATAAGGATGCGTGAATTTTTAGAATATTATTAGTTAGTTTGACTATAAGATTATTATGAGATTTTCCTATAACAATATTCTTGATGATTAAGTCGTTTATGATCAATTGATCATTATCCGCTAAGTATAGGTTGCTAATCCTATATATTTAAATAATGAGTGCTAATTCAAATTTAAGTTTTCTATGTGAAAGTTAAGAGATATTAGTGTATATTTTGTATCCTCCTAATTATCTTGAGTTACACATATATTAAATTTAAGAATGAAATAACGAATAAATCACTTAACATATAAATGAATTAAATAATTTTATTATAATTAATAAAGAAGAACTAATTATAAAAGAAGAATTTGTAACGCCACATAAGAAATAAAATTTTAATTTTACTCGAATTTTCAGCCACCTACTTACTCGGGCTATTACAAAACCATACCAAACCGGTTCGATAGGCCTAGTATTGTCGCCATTTCCATGCAACAATATTTCATGCAAGGAAAGGAAAAACACTGAATCTGTAAATAGCTTTTTATCCTTGCTCCAAACTGATTCGTTAAGACCGTTTGAGTTTAATTTTTATATTATGTGGTTTAATGGTAATGAATAAACATAAGTTATAGTAGTAATTATAATCCCAGGGCTCTCCGAATAAACATAAATTAAAGTAGTATTTATAATCCCAGTGCTCTGCAACGTACCGAAAAATTAGGTGGATGCAAGAAGACCAAGTTGCTTTTCAGCTCGATCCAATGCAATTATTTCCTTCTTCGAATAGGGATTCTTCCATGACATACGGCCACCACGGCCATAATAAGTAGTAACTTCCCTTGGATCGATAACAACTCGCTTCAATCCAACAGCGTTGTCCACAAAATGCCAAACAAACTCTAAATCGCTTGGCGCGCCAAGAAAACCCACAAACTCTACTTCTTTCAACTGACGATGCGATCTCTTTATCTTCGTCCTCACGACATAGCCGCCTTTTTGGAAGCTGCAGAGGTAAATATTCAATACTAAGTGTATTAGATTAAAACAGCAAACAATTGCTACTTACAATGGGGCACTAGCATAGCATAGCCTAACTGCTGAAGGATGCTCGCGAACTGCACATCTTCATTCATTCGATCAAACATTGCCTTTGAGACAGCAAGGTTAACAAGCTTAGGAAGGTTATGAAGACGAAGCTGAGCATAATTACCCTCATATTCCAGATAAACAAGATTCACATCACGAATCTCAAGTAACTTGAGATCGAAGCACCAGCTTATTACAAGGGTTTTAGTGAAGGAAATGGCCCAACAACGCTCATAATTGAAAGCTTTGATGATTTGGAAATGGACAGGTCTTCGAGCAGAGGACAGTTATGTAATAAGAACTTTAGGGCTTCACCATCCATACGCACATAATCTAGTGAGAGTTTTTTGAGCTGCTTGAAATGGATTTCTTCGTCTATATGCAGAGACCTATAGGGGAAAACATTAACACTCGTCGAATTTCATATCCAACAAGTGGTCAGTGAACTTGAAATCCTGTTGATAGCCCATCCACCTTGGCATCCACGTAAGCACTCCAGGCAGCCGAACAGGCCGAGCAGAGCCCGAAGCCGGACCGGGTATGAACCCGATTTTCTCCCGGGCTCGTTAAAACCGGACCGGATAGAGACGTCAGAGCCGACCCGGGATCCGATCCAGGAGGGCCGAGCAGACCGAAGATAAAAACGCTCCGATTCAAGATTACAAGAAGGCCGACCCGAACGGCGGGAGACCCGAGGGCCGACCCCAGCGGATAAACGTCGCCAGAAGCATGCGAGACAGACCCACATGCCAATTAACGCGCGTTGTCATGTCCCTTCCCGAAGCAATCCTCAGAGGCCGCCACGTGTCTAAGGCACATTTACAGTTTGACAAGTGTTTTGGGCATATTCCCCAACATCCTCCAGCTGTCATCCCCTGACTGGCTAAAATTGTCTATATATATAAGAGGAATGTACAATAGAAAGGACTTTTGGAAATTTCGTGAGAGAAACAGATAGAGAAAAAGAGAGAAAAAGAGAAAAGATAAGACTTGTAATTAGCAAGCACAAACAAAATAGACCGGCCCAATATATATTCAGCCCGATTCTATTTCATATCAAGATCATTAATAAAATTTAGTGATCCAATACTTTTCATCTTGTTTATTATTTTCTACGTGGCTTCGATCCATTCGTCCAGATCAGCACACGTGACGTTGACCAAATCAGACGTCAACAAGTCCAGCACAAGCATCTTAACCTTCTTTGCTAGAGCATATCTAAGCCACTCATTAATATATCCTTCATCATTTTTTCTCATATAGAAGCGAATTTTGAAATCATCGATGGTAGGGTTTTGACATGATGCTAGGACACTATTCACCCAACTCACAAAATTCAACTTTTCCTTCCCCAGTGATGTCCCTTTTTTTTGCCTAAGCCTCTCTAACGAGTATGTACCATCAAAACCAAGCTCGTTGTTAATGTCCACAAGTATCTCCGTCGACGAGAAAGAATGCTAAATGCCATTTGTTCCTTAAATATGAAGTGGGACAGGTCACAGTATCAACCCCAATAATTCATCTGGAAGCATGCTGATTCGATCAACTGAACTACCTTCGCTGCTACACTGCATAGAAAAACTAGCCATTATCAGGGGAAAAGACAAGGAAGAAACAGATAAATAACCTAAAAGATACAGAGCAAGAATGGCCTTCCAGTCCTGTTTTGAACAGACTTTTCGCCTCCATTTCGCCTTCCGAAGCAAAGTTGAAACACTTAACAGTAGATCAAAGAGAACCAAATAAAATCAAAGTCGGACTAGAGTCTGAAAAATGTTATATCTAAGAGATAGATAGTTAGTTAGATAGCAAAACTTCTCTTTGAATCATTTCCTGTACAGCAAGATCTCTAATGCTTGAAACAAGGTTATATACTATCTGCTTTTTTTTCTTTCCCTCCCAAGAAACTTCTTATGTTTCTCAAATTCGAATACGTAATATCATAATAACAGTGGTACAGTTCTAATTATTTTGTTGTTTTGCTATTCTAGAAAAGACCCTATATTCTTAATAAGCCTACATGACATAACTCCATTTCGAGAATTGTTTTATTAATTCCGTTGCATTTTGATCCGCTGAAACATCCAAGTTAAGTGGAAAGTTCACGTTCTTTCGTCTTCATATGTGGTTCATTTCAAATATGGAGTTGGGTAGGGAGGATTCGGTAGACATAATGGAAATACCATCATTACTAGATCGATCGTCAATCTAATTCGATGAAGAATGTACTTAAAAATTGAAAGGGATCATTTATACTTCAAAGTTGTTTGAATTGAAAAGGTAAATACATCCATATACATACCAAAGAAACTACAAACAAATATTTAATCATGTAATCTCTTCTGGCTTAACAGAAAAAATAGAACCTATAATTGAAAATCCAGAGCAAGAACTAACCTCCATTTTAAGTAAAGCTAAAGACTTTATCACAAAAGATATATAAGTAGATGAATACAAACTAAATAAATATAAGACAGAAAGATAATCGTTTTTTTTTCTTTTATTGTGAAAAAATTTGGAACTTGAATGATATATAAAAGATTGCAGCACACCCATAGTTATTAAAGGCGCGGCTCAGGCGCGGCTCAGGCGACAGGCGAGTAGAAAAAAGCCCTCATCGCCTCTCAAGACCAAAGGCGGGCGATGTGGGTGAGGCGCGCGCCTTGGTGCGCCTCGGTGCGCCTTTTACCTGCGCCTGTACTGTTGGATTTTCTTTGTATTTTTTGTTTTTTGAACACTTGTAAATGTTATTTTCTATTGTTTTGAAACTTTATTTTTGTTAAACTTTACGTTTTTTTGATAGTTATATTTTCTTTTCATTATGTGTTTATGAGTTTTATAATTTAATTTATTTTTTATTTTTTATTTCTTTTTGCGCCTCACATTTGCGCCTTGCGCCTCAGGCGATAGGAGCCCTTATCGCCTTGGTGCGCCTTTCGCCTTTAATAACTATGAGCACACCATATCGCCCCAGATCACCATAAAATTGTTTGGATTGAAAAGGTAAATACATATCTATACATACCAAAGAACCTATAAACAAATCATTGACCCTCTAAACTCTTCTTTAAAAAAAAACTATAATTGAAAATCCAGAGCAAGAACTCACCTCTATCATCTCTCTGTCTTTGGCCCTTCGCCTCCGTTTCGCCATTTTAAGTAAAGCTGGAGGCTTTATCGTAAAACAAATATAATAGTGGATATACAAAGAGACTAATAATATAACAAAGAAAGATCATCCTTTATTTTTATTGTCAAAAAAATTGGAATTTGAATGATGCATAAAGGATTACAGCGTCACGCACCTGTTTTCGTCGCCCCTTCTTTGAAAAGGGTGGATCCTCAACAGCAAATCAAATCAAATAGAATAATGAAATTCCAGTAGAAATTACGCAATCCTTTGAAACGTGGAACCTGTAATAGAAAATCAAATCTTAAAGCAAATCGAAGAGAATAATGAAATTACAGTAGATTAAATTGCTCAAAAGCCGGACTTCAATCTAAACTAGAATTGAAAAAGGTGGAACCTTTAACAGCAAATCGTATAGAATCAATTCTAAGAGAATAATGAAATTTCAGTAGATTAAAAAACTCAGAAGCTGGACTTCAATCTTTTCCATCTGAATTTCTAATCAAATAGCATGAAATTAACCTTTGCGGCGCTTTGTCTCCGATTCCTCATTATTTCCAACGAAGAGAGACGTAATCTCATTCAAGCTCCGTCGATCAACAATACATTGATTGCCCTAATTTCTTACCGAGGAACCGGAGATATATATATATATATATATATATATATATTATATATATACAGATTAGAAAGAAAGACAAAACCGCAAGTCAGCTAAGTTGCAGAGTAGTTGACCGTGGGATTCCTAGTAACACTATCTTGGTTGACCCACGGGCTTGTCTAGTTTGGTTTATTTGGTTGGCGTAGTTTGCGAACTATTACGTTCAATTCGAAAATTTATCCAGTACGCACTCAAAAAGCAGCGGCGGATAAAAAGAAAAAAACAAGGACAAATCTGTATGGGCCTGTTGGGTTTGTAGAACTAGAGCCCATGTATAATGTAGACCATGTTCGATTACTAAGGCTTTTTTGAAAAAAACGATAGAAAAAAAAAAAAGATTACTAAACACCGCTCTAAATTATAAGACACCGCCCTTAAAAATTACTTTTTCTCCCATTTGACAATCGTTCATTATTTCTACCTAATACACAATTCTTTACCAACACACAAGTTTTTCGAATTGAAATCTAAAATCAATTTTTCATTTATTCTACCCAACACATAATCAAATATATATCGTCAATATCATCGACAACCACGAAAATGGGCGAGAATTCACATCTTGAGGTAATTTTTCGGAGAAAATGACGCAGGCGTCTGAATATTCCGTCTGACCCATGGCCCGGGCGTCCACAGATTCCGCTTAGACCATGGTACAGCCGTCTGCAACGGACGCTCAGTCCTTGGTCTAGGCGTCTAGACAAGACGCCTGGACCACGAATGCCTGTACCATGGGCGGGGCGTCCGATTCAAACGCATGTACAATGGTCAGACGTCCATGCCAGACGCCTCTGCCATGGTCCAGGCGCAATTTCTGGACGCCTGGTCGCTTTTTTTTGCATGATTTTAAATTTTAATAATAATATTATGGGAAAACAATGATTTTCGTCCCTGTAATTTGCTTGATTTTTGCTTTTAGTCCCTACGAAAATTAAAATATTATTTTCATCCCTGTAATTTCTAAAACGTTCTTTTTTAGTCCCTGCCGTTAACCTCCGTTTATTTTTAAAGGAAAAACAATGCTTTTCGTCCCTGTAATTTACGTGTTTTTTGCTTTTAGTCCCTACAAAAATTGAAATGTTATTTTGATCCCAGCAATTTCTAAAACGTTCTTTTTTAGTCCCTGCCATTAATTGTACATTCCAAATAGCATAATAGTGCAGTAACAAATTAGACCTGGCAGTACACGAAAACACGACACGAAAACGACACGAAAATTTAGTGTTTGGGTTTGTATTTTGAGTACGCGACACGAAAATACACGAACACGAAAGTATACGACCGAGATTTAGTGTCGGTTTTGTGTTTACCCTTTGGGTACACGACACGACACGAGGTACAGGAAATAAATAAATAAATATAATATTTTATATTTAATTTAATAAAAATATATATTTAATGAATTCTGTTAATACTAAACTTTAAAATTTGAAAATATAATGTGAATTTTCATAAATTTCATGTAAATATTCGTGTTTTTGTTGTCATTCGTTTCATTTCGTCTACTAAAACCTATAAACATAATATTATCATATTAAAATTATTATTTTTATAATATTTTAATATTTATTTTATATTATGTGCCTGACACGAAAACACGACACGAAACAACACGAATTTGCGCGGTACACGACACAACATGACACGAATTTATTTAGTGTCGTGTATCGGTTTGGGTTTTAGTAGACGAAATGAAACGAATGGCAACGAAAACACGAATGTTTATATGAAATTTATGAAAATTCACATTATATTTTCAAATTTTAAAGTTTAGTACAAACAGAATTCATTAAATATATGCAACAACATCTAAGCCTTAATCCCAAAATGATTTGGGGTCGGCTAACATGAATCAAACTATGAAACCGTCAATGATCGTTACATAAATAACATAAAAGGAAAAAAAGAGGGAAAAAAGTAGAGAAAAAAGCAAAAAAAAAAAAGAGAATGAATGTTAAAAAAAATGAAAATCCTGAAAAATAAATTAAAAAATAACATGAAATAAAAAAATAGAAACAAAATAAACAAAGAAAAAAGAGAAGAAAAAAGAAGGAAAAAAAAAGAATCAGATTCTATCCACCATCCGTATTCCTTCCCGCCAAATTTATGAAAATTCACATTCTATTTTCAAATTTTAAAGTTTAGTATAAACAGAATTCATTAAATATATATTTTTATTAAATTAAATATAAAATATTATATTTATTTATTTATTTATTTCGTGTACCTCGTGTCGTGTCGTGTACCCAAAGGGTAAACACAAAACCGACACTAAATCTCGGTCGTGTACTTTCGTGTTCGTGTATTTTTGTGTCGTGTACTCAAAATGCAAACCCAAACACTAAGGGTGTGTTCTCTTTGCTGTTTTGAGGTCATTTTCTGTTTTTATTTTCAAAAACACTGAAAACGTGTTTTTTTTATCATTTTTGAAAATGCATTTTGGAAAATGAAAAAAACATTTGTACACAAAACGCAAAATGGCCAAAATCTCGTTTTGAGCGTTTTGTGTGTATTTCAACAAAAAATCTTCAAAATGCTCAAAATGCATTTTGAGTTTTTTTTTTTGGATTATCCTAATTTGAAACTAAGTTTAAAATAAAGATTTATAAATTTAATATTTATATACAAAAAAAAAAATATTTTGCAAAATAAATTTAACAGAACGCGTTTTCAGCAATTTTGAAAAAAAAAATAAAAAAAAAATACAAAATATTTTTCAAAATGAAAATACAAATTGAAATATAAACAGAACGCAGCCTAAATTTTCGTGTCGTTTTCGTATCGTGTTTTCGTGTACTGCCAGGTCTAATTTGTTACTGCACTATTATGCTATTTGGAATATACAATTAATGGTAGAGACTAAAAAAGAACGTTTTAGAAATTACAGGGATCAAAATAACATTTCAATTTTCGTAGGGACTAAAAGCAAAAATCACGCCAATTACAGGGACGAAAAGCATTGTTTTTCCTTTAAAAATAAACGGAGGTTAACGGCAGGGACTAAAAAAGAACGTTTTAGAAATTACAGGGATGAAAATAACATTTTAATTTTCGTAGGGACTAAAAGCAAAAATCGTGCAAATTACAGGGACGAAAATCATTGTTTTCCCTAATATTATTGGTATTATTATTAACATTTTGATGCGACCCCCACACGACGTGTCGTGGTAACCGCTATCGCTAGTATGATTTTAGTTCCCAAGATCGTTCCAATATTAAGCAAATGATTGTTTTACTTCAAGCCCTCTACGTGACGCGCCGTAGCAAACCGGAAGGTGCGATTCAAACACGCCACGAGGTTTCTAACGCCTCGATAAGTGAATTGAAATCACGATTTATATTTTGGAGACACACTCAACAAAATTAGAAGAAAGTTTGTTAACACAAACACTCACAAGGTGTCTTTACAAATGAAAATGAGGGATAGTTATAGCCAAAATTCCTACAACTATTACAATATAAAAATATAAAATATGGACTAGGAAATTATAAATTCAACATTCAAAACTCCTAAAATCTGACCAATGACTAATCAACCCATAAGTTAAGGAGTCAATACATTTTTAGGGGACAAAAATCAAGGACCAAGACTTATATTTTGAAAATAAGAAATCAAAGTTAAAGAAAAATATGCTTAGTGGCACAACAGATCCTAAACTTCGGATTCTGGTTTTGATGTCTTCTAGATGATTGTAGTACTGCCTCTTAGCTTTCCAAATCCACCATAATCGTCTCAATCGGACATCGGACGTGAAAGTTGTGACAAAAATACGAAGGTATTTCGTATCTGAAATTTCCAATGCCTGCTTTCAATTGTATCGCATTTTCACCACTGGAGATATCTGATTTTGATGTCATGATGAACATAAAAATTTAGGACTTTCTCTTAGCATTCCGATGGTATAAATATGAGCTTAATTGGACACTGTATGTAGGAGATACATCTGAATTACGAAAGCTGCTTCAGTTAGGCTTATTGCTTGGAATGATGACATCAACACTTTTGATCTAACATGTGACGGCTTCAATAACACAAATAAAGATGTTATTATATTTATGGTCATCAGTCTGATTGAAGTGATTTTGCACGAGCATTGTTAATGAATTCTTTATCGCATTTGCTCGTGATCTTGTTATTGGTCCCACAGGAATGTATAGTTCTTCTTTTGACTGACTGACTGCTTCTTGATTCACATCATTCCCTCCGTCCTCAAAAGGATTCGTCCTCGAATCTAAAAATTCAAAAGGGCTTAAGTCATCAACATTGAAGGTAGCAGAAACATTATATTTACCAGGTAGATCCACGGTGTAGGCATTATCATTGACGCGTTCTAAAATTTGAAATGTTCCGTCTCCCCTCGGCATCAACTTCGACTTCCTTTGTGCAGCCTCTCTTTCCTCAAGTGAATCCAAACCCAGTCACCGATTCAAAGAATACTTGCTTCCGTCCCTTATTCTTTATTCGGACATTATGTTCGTTGCGTTTTTTAATTTGTTCTTGAACTTTTGCATGCAGTTGTTTGATCATTTCAGCCTTTTTCTTGCCATCGATACTGCCCATGTCATCTATAGGAGTAGGCAACAAGTCTAAAAGAGTTATCGGATTAAAACCATATACAATTTAAAATGGAGAAAATGTAGTGGTAGAATGAACGGTTCTGTTGTAAGCAAATTCAATGAATGGTAAAGATGTTTCCCAATTTTTCAAGTTCTTGTTAACAACAGTTCGTAACAATTGACCAAGTGTTCGGTTAAATACCTCGGTTTGGCCATCAGTTTGGGGATGACAAGTTGTCGAATAAAGCAATTTTGTTCCCAGTTTCGCCCACAAAACTTTCCAAAAATGGCTAAGAAATTTAGTATCCCGATCGGACACTATACTTTTTGGCATTCCATGTAAACGGACAATTTCTTTGAAAAATAAATTTGCAATATGAGTGGCATCGTCAGTTTTGTGACATGCAATGAAATGTACCATTTTGCTAAATCTATCAACAACGACAAATATTGAATCACATCCAGATTTTACCTTTGGTAACCCCAACACAAAGTCCATAGAAAGATCAACCCAAGGCTCGTTAGGAACTGGAAGTGGCATGTACAAACCATGTGGTAAAACCGTGATTTTGCCCTTCGACAAATAATGCATGAATTGACAATTTTATAAATATCATGTTTCATTTTAGGCCAAAAGAAGTGTTCATGCAATATTTCAAAAGTCTTGGCAATTCTGAAATGTCCCATTAATCCCCCACTATGTGCTTCCCTTACTAACAACTCCCATGTCGAACAAAAAGGAATGCAAAGTTTATTTTCACGGAATAAAAATCCATCATCCCGATAAAATTTATCCACACTTTTTGTTTTGCAAGCAACATATATTTCGCCAAAATCTTTATCTCCCACGTAAGATCGTTTCAAGAGCTCAAATCCCAACAATTTACAAGAAAGCGTATTAAGTAATACATTCCTTCTCGAAAATGCATCGGCAACGATGTTCTCCTTACCTTGTTTATACTTGATGATGTAAGGAAACGATTCGATCTCCTCTAACCATTTGGCATGTCTTTTACTCTACTTATTTTGTCCCTTGAGATGCTTCAATGATTCATGATCCGTGTGAATCACGAACTCCTTAGGCCATAAGTAGTGTTGCCACGTACGTAAAGCTCTAACCAAAGCATACAATTCTTTATCATATGTAGGATAGTTCAACATCGCTTCTCCAAGTTTTTCGCTTAAGTAAGCAATCGGCCTCTTTCCCTGCATTAATACTGCTCCAATTCCTACTCCTGAAGCATCACACTCAACTTCAAAAGTGTTAGAAAAATTTGGTAATGCTAAAAAGGTGCGGTGCATAATTTATCTTTTAATGTGTTAAAGGCATTTTCTGGATCATCACCCCAACGAAATTTAGCATGTTTCTTTACAAGTTCATTTAACGGGGCAGCAATCGTGCTAAAATCTTTAACAAAGCGTCGAGAAAAATCTGCTAAACCGTGAAAGCTTCTTACCTCAGTTGCATTAGTCGGTCTAGGCCATTCACGTATGGCCCTTATCTTTTCTTCATCAACTTTTATGCCGTCAATACTAACGACATACCCAATGAATATAACATCACTCATGAAAAAAGTACATTTCTTAAGACTAGCATATAATTGTTCCTTTCTCAAGGTAATTAAAACCAATCTTAAATATTCAACGTGTTCGTCTGTACTCTTGCTATAAATGAGAATATCATCAAAGTATACGACAACAAATTTTCCAATATAAGCACGCAAAACATGATTCATTAGCCGCATAAACGTGCTCGGTGCATTTGTAAGACCAAAAGGCATTACCAACCATTCATATCATCCGTATTTAGTTTTAAAGGTCGTTTTCCATTCATCCCCTTCTTTCATACGAATTTGATGATAACCTTTCATTAAATCAATTTTATTAAACACACGCGAACCATGTAATTCGTCCAACATATTATCTAACCTTGGAATTGGATGTCGATACTTTGCCGTGATATTGTTCACCGCTCGGCAGTCGGTGCACATTCTCCAAGTTCCGTCTTTCTTTGGTACGACAATTATCGGAACGGCACAAGGACTCAAACTTTCTCGGATATACCCAATACTTAATAACTCCTCGACTTGCCGCTGAATCTCCTTAGTTTCTTCAGGATTATTTCGGTATGTCGGTCGGTTTAGAATGACGGCTCCTGGCACAAAGTCGATTTGGTGCTCGATCCCTCTTTTTGGTGGCAAACCGGGTGGTAGCTTATCCGGAAAAATATCATTGAAGTCCTGCAATAGAATTTTTATAGTACTCGGAACATTCCGGTTTTTATCATCGTCAAGAGTGCAAATTTGTTTGGTAAGAAGTAAGTATGCGGGTTGCCCCTCCTCAACTTCTTTAACGACTTTTTTTGCACTTATAAATAAATATTTTTTTGATTTTTCATTTTTTTTTCTTTTTCTTTCTTTTCTTTTTCTTTTTTTCTTTGTTTTTCTTTTTCTGTCTCTTTTTCTTTTCCTTTTTCTTTTTCTTTTTGGTTTTCTTTTTCTTTTTCCTTTTCTTTTTCTTTTTCTTGAACTTCTTTTTGGAGTCGAATTTGATCTTCATGGACTTGTATTTTCGTCATGGGAACTAATGTGATTTTCCTCCCATCTTTCTCAAATGAGTAACGATTCTTCTTCCCGCTAAGTTGGGCATCTCGATCGTAATGCCATGGTCTCCCCAACAAAATATGGCAAGCGTGCATTGGTACAACGTCACATAGGATATCATCATGGTATTTTCCAATTGTGATGGTTATGAGTACCTGTTTATTCACCCGAACCTCTCCGCAATCGTTTAGCCAATGAAGTCTATAAGGCTTAGAATGTCGCCTTGTTGGTAATTCTAACCCCTCGACTAGCATCGCACTTGCCACATTGGTGCAACTTCCGTTATCAATGATCACACTACAATTTTTATTTTTCACAAAATATCTAGTGTGAAAAAGATTTTCTCGTTATTCATTATCGTTGCTCTCTTCCTCCTTTGCCTTCACATTCAACACCCTCCTAATGACAAGTGCGGGTGCGAATTCTAGCTCCCCTTCATCACTTTCTTCTTTCCCTTCTTCCTCATCTTCATCATCTGTTTTATATTCTCCGTCCTCCCTAAGTATCATTGCTCGTTTATTAGTGCATTGGGATGCAATGTGTCCTCGTCCGTGGCATCGAAAACACTTGATGTCCCTGTTTCTCGTGTTTGTATTTTCTACGGACGTAGATTTGATTTTAGGTTTTGTTCGACTAGCACTCCCCACCTCAAACTTCCCCTTCATGGTGCTTTTATCAAAACTACCCTTGGATACATCTCGATTTCCTGTTTGAGGCTTCCAAGGAGTTGTGTACCCCGTGGAGTAAGTATTGTTGCCTCCCCTTCGCAAGTTCCTCTCAATTTTGATCGGTGCATATACCATGTCCTCGAACTCAACATAATGTTGCTTATCAACTTCTTTAGAGATCTCCGCCCTCATGCCATGTAGAAATCTCGGCCTCCCTCGACTCCCTCACATTGGCACGGATCATTAACATCTCCATTTCCTTTCGAAAATCTTCGATGCTCCTTGGACCTTGTTTTAAGGATTGAATGCGAGAAAATAGTTCCTTATGATAATAATTAGGAACAAATCTTCTACGCATTACAATCTTTAATTCCTCCCAACTATTAATTGGCCTCTCTCCATTCCTCCTTCTATCCATCACAAGTTGGTCTTACCAAATGCTGGTATATTCGGAAAATTCGGTTATTGCTAACCTCATTTTCTTAGTACTAGCATAGTTGTGGCAGTCAAATATAGTTTCCAACTTCCTCTCCCAGTCAAGGTATGTGTCGGGATCGCTCCGCCCTTCGAAGGCTGGGATTTCATTTTTATATTTCCCATACTTCGGTCTTCCTCGTTTCGTCCTTCCCTTTCATACCGTCTACCTTGTTCTCTCCGACCTCCTCGACCACTTCCTCCTCGATTTTGGTAAGTTTCATCATCGGATAATGTTTCATCCTCGTACTCTATATATGAGATGGGACTCGGATTCCTTCTTCGACGGTGATGCTCGTTCTCTTTATTTTTTTGTAAATTTTTGATCACTTCTTCTTGTCGATCTTGCCTTCTAATTAATTGAGTGAGCATTTCTTGTATGTTCTGAAGGGCTTCGTTTCCTTCATTTTTTTCAATATCGGATTTCGACATTTTTTTTGCTCTTTTTTTGGCCTTTTTTTTGCATTTTTTTCTTTTTTTTTTCTTTTTTTTTGATCTTTTTTTTACAGACACAAATTAATCCTCACAAGATCCTCACGTATATCGCTCGATCACTCAACGCTCGTGTATCACTCTTTTAGTTTTTTTTTGCACGGTTCTTGTCTTTTATCACTCGGCTTTATATAAATGTCCCACAACTCACAAGATAATTATAGACTAGTATTGTGACAAGTATTAAATTTTATAGGGGCGGTAATCCGCACTCCAGCTTTATATTTATTTTATATTTCACTGTGGTGGTAGAACCGACCTTCGTGATAGATATGTATATGTGTGTGTGTATATATATATATATATATATATATATATATATTCGCTGTGGTGGTAGAACCGACCTTCGTGATAGATATGTATATGTATATATATTCACTGTGGTGATAGAACCGACCATTGTGATAAATAGGTATATTTATATATAAGTATTTTTTTTGTACTCTTTTTTTTTGTATACCTGTTTTTTGTATACTTTTTTTTATACTTTTTTTTGTATTATTTTTTATATATTTTTTTTTATAACTTTTTTTTATACTTTTTTTTTGTATACTTTTTTTTATACCTTTTTTTTATACTTTTTTTTGTAACTTTTTTTTTGTATACCTTTTTTATATATATTAAGAAGACAGAGGGTTTAGAAGATAGATAGAAATGATAGGATGGTAAGATAAGAAGATTATGAAAATGAAGGAAAATAGATACCACTTAGTAATGAAAAAAACCGACCTCTGAAGCCAACTGATGCGACCCCCACACGACGTGCCGTGGTAACCGCTATCGCTAGTATGATTTTAGTTCCCAAGATCGTTCCAATATTAAGCAAATGATTGTTTTACTTCAAGCCCTCTACGTGACGCGCCGTAGCAAACCGGAAGGTGCGATTCAAACACGCCACGAGGTTTCTAATGCCTCGATAAGTGAATTGAAATCACGATTTATATTTTGGAGACACACTCAACAAAATAAGAAGAAAGTTTGTTAACACAAACACTCATAATTTCGATAAATTTCAAGGTGTCTTTACAAATGAAAATGAGGGATAGTTATAGCCAAAATTCCTACAACTATTACAATATAAAAAAGTAAAATAAGGACTAGGAAATTATAAATTCAACATTCAAAAATCCTAAAATCTGATCAATGACTAATCAACCCATAAGTTAAGGAGTCAATACATTTTTAGGGGACAAAAATCAAGGACCAAGACTTATGTTTTGAAAATAAGAAATCAAAGTTAAAGAAAAATATGCTTAGTGGCATAACAGATCCTAAACTTCGGATTCTGGTTTTGATGTCTTCTAGATGATTGTAGTACTGCCTCTTAGCTTTCCAAATCCACCATAATCGTCTCAATCGGACATCGGATGTGAAAGTTGTGACAAAAATACGAAGGTATTTCGTATCTGAAATTTCCAATGCCTGCTTTCAATTGTATCGCATTTTCACCACTGGAGATATCTGATTTTGATGTCATGATGAACATAAAAATTTAGGACTTTCTCTTAGCTTTCCGATGGTATAAATATGAGCTTAATTGGACACTGTATGTAGGAGATACATCTGAATTACGAAAGCTGCTTCAGTTAGGCTTATTGCTTGGAATGATGACATCAACACTTTTGATCTAACATGTGACGACTTCAATAACACAAATAAAGATGTTATTATATTTATGGTCATCAGTCTGATTGAAGTGATTTTGCACGAGTATTGTTAATGAATTCTTTATCGCATTTGCTCGTGATCTTGTTATTGGTCCCACAGAAATGTATAGTTCTTCTTCTGACTGACTGAATGCTTCTTGATTCACATCACATTCTGTCAATTAAAAATTTCAGGTTATATTGGAAGAATTTGAAGGTGACAGCGTTGATTATAGTAGTTATTTCGCCAATGACGAAATATTCGATAGTGATTGTGATGCGATTGGTTGGGCGAAAAAAATTGCTCTTCAAATTGATTTCAAGTTGATCATTTCGTCGTACAAGAATAAAGGAAAGACAAAGCTATTGAGATGTAACCATGGTGAACGTTATAGAGGGGTATGGGTAGAGAGTGCACATGCCGAGTTAAAGCAATGGCTTAACTCTTCTACCGGAGCCCTCGATACCGTCTGGACCAAAGTGAACCAGGAGATTAAATCACAACTAACGTGTGATGTAAAAATGAATTTGTTGTATGTTCCTTAATTATTAATACTTTCGTTTTTGTTGATCGTGATAGTTGATTGTTATTACAATGTATGCAGAAGAGAAAAAACAGCAAAATACAAAATACAAAAAAAAAACTACTAAAACATGAAAAATATTACAGTGCTGGGTAATACCGTCATACGCAAAGCAAACAAAATACAAAATGTTATAGATGAAAAAAAAAATCAGTTGGCCAAATGTCAATCCCTCATGTACTCCTCAAACATCGTCGTCGCTTCTGCCGCCTGGTCTGGGGGAAGGTGTCTGATACAGTGCTGGTAATATCGGCCAATCGACTCACCCACTGTAAAAAATATGGACAATATAATACAATGAGTAATGTATGATGAAATGAAACAAAGTGCAAAGTTAAAGAACATACGTAATCGCTGCTAGAACGAGAAGGGATCACTGATCCAGCTGCAGCACCGTCGTTCAGTAGCTAAGGGTGCGAATACCGATGATACCACTCAATGTAATCATCGGCGCATGTAGCCTGAGCATGAGTATCAGCCTGATAGTGAGCGAGAGGAAGCCTGTATGCGCCCGGAAACATCATCCAAGCATCAGATGACATCCGAATGGGATACTCAACTCCGTACAATCTGCTCGTTCACGCCCGAACCGCTTTCTCCGGTCTGGTGATCGGGAAAGGGATGGTATGCACATAATCGAGCTGCCGTAATGCCCGACCAGGCATGTATGGCTCGATAATATCCCGATATCGTAGCCATCCAATGAATGTGGTCCTCGGGACATCCCTCACTGGATCAGGGGCATACGACAACCACTGTATCTGCGCACATATAATCAACAAATTAAACAAGTTATTTTTAAATGAATTGTGAGATTGTTAGAAGGAATCGTTATACCTCTGCGACTGTCAATTGATCAATGCGGCGACGCAAAGACTGGAGTCGGTGCTCATCCTTACCCCCAACCTGGACACTCAATGTAGAAGCTCGAGGCTGCGTGGACTCAACAATCATACGCTCTCGATGAGGTCGGAAGCAGAGAAAATAATCATAAATCCAAGCCTAAACGAGGGTAAGACATCCACAAATACCCATAGAGTCACCGCGACTAGCGATACCGAGTTGACGGCACATGAAAGCCAATGCGGCCGAATCCCATGAATACTGACCGGTCGTATCCATACCGTCCCTCACCTCCAATAAGCAGGACGGTCTAATCCGATTACCACTCTTGTCAACAAACAAGGTGGATCTAAATAACAACCACATCCAAGCTACGGCCTGGGTGCCCTCCACTCGACCTCCATCACGGCATGACCTCGAGTCTATAAGCACGCCGCCACCCCCCATTGAGTACTCAGTAGCTCCGAACACGATACTCCAAGAACCTCCATCACATCCACCTGCAACTGTGTAGATGTGCTATCGGCATCAACCAATCGCCCCTCGACAGGAATGTAAAGGATCTGCCACACATCATGCAACATGATGGTCATCTCTCCGAACGGCATGTGAAAAGAGTTCGTATCGGGCTGCCACCGCTCAACGAACGCAGAAATCAACGGGGAGTCAATGTGTCTGAACATGGCGTCCGTCAGGTGGGATAACCCAGTCCCACTGATCCGGCTCACTAAAGAGGGTGACACCACTGAGCGCCACTGACTCAAGCTCTGACAAGCAGCAGTCCTGCTATGACACTTCAGCAGACCTCTCATCCCTCCAGTCCAGATATGCGCGGCGGTATGCCCACCGAAACTCGGGATAACGCTGTCGTCGATAGGGCCACCAGGCATCTCCTCAGTAACCATCCATGATGTGTCATCCTCTGCCCCACGTCGTTTACTACTAGTAGACCCAGAAGTGACAAACCTCCCCCTCTCCCCTTCCGAACCCGGCACAAAACGGACGAAGAATCATCACCGCCCTCGTTCATGTCCTGACCGTCGTCCTCGTCGTGCAAATAATACTCGCTCGAATCCTAAGTACCAAAGTCAGTATAAGGTACGTGATCCCTACGCTCTGCCTCCCGCTGTCTACGAACGGAAGCATCAACACCACGAGCTCTGGTGTGACGCGCTCCAGAACCCATCAACTCTGTGACTAGCGGCATAGATTTGCCCGCCCCTCATCTCATCTGCATTTAGCAAACCATACAACTAATGAGTAATAATCATACAAACAATACACATTATTAATTATTAATTGAAAACGTTATTTTTTTCAGAAAAAAAGGGCTCGGGCGTCCGACCAGGACGCCTGCACCAAGGCAGGGGCATCTGGTCTGGACGCCAAAACCGTGGTTAGGGCGTCCAATGAGGACGCCGATTCCAGCGCATAGGCGTCCGATCTAGACGCCTGTTCAGACGTCCGATCTGGATGCCTGTTCAGACGTCTGACCAGGAGGTCTATACTAAGGCTGGGGCGTCTGGTTTGGACGCCTGCGCCATGGACAGGCGGAATCGGCGGACGCCTGTGAAAAAATTCGACCACCGCATCCGTCGTGCACTCCGACACGGTTCCCGGCGCCTAAAGTAGCAGAAACCTGGGAAAAAAATTACCGGAGTTTTTCCTTTTCCAGACATGGCGGCGGACGACGGGTGTGCGGCGGCGGCTGGTGGCTTCTTTAGAGTAGGTGGAGAGAGAAAAGTAGTGAGAAGGTAATTTTACAAATCTGCTGAATATAAAGTAAGGGCAAAAATATAATATTATAGGTGCGACTAGTAATTTAGGAGGTGTATGTCAACTTTATCCGTACCCGATCCTACCCGTCGGATAAACCCGAAATCGGGTCAGGTATCGGCCGAACCCGAAATTTTATGACCGAGTATGGGTAGGATATGGGTATAGTATATTACCCGATTACCCGACCCGATTACCCGACCCGTGTACCCGTTTGAATTATATAAATATATTTTTATTATATATTATACACAGATTATATTATATTATATATTATATATATTATTATATAAAATGTTATATTTTAAATATTTACTATACTAAATTGAATTTATTAATTACATTATATGTATATATGATAATATTAAAAAATATTTACATTCTTAAATATAGGGTATACGGGTACCCGAATACCCATTGGGTACCCGATTACCCGATGGGCAATAACCAAACCCGATCCGAATAAAATAGGGTAGAGTATGGAGTAGGCATACCCGTACCCTACCCGACCTATTGACATCACTTACGTAATCCAGTTCATGAAATGATATGTTGTTTTTGTGTCTTGATTGGTGGTGGCCTCAGGCCTGATTGTGTTTAGTGGAAGCTGCTGCATGATATGGATTTACAAAATAAATGTACTTAAAAAAAGAGTTTTGTTTTTGAAATTCGTTTCACACAAAAGGTATCCCCATGCATAGAGCTTTGAAGAGAATGATTTCTAATGATAGCTAATTGGGTTTTGAAATCTTACTGAGACATAAAATCTGGAAAATCGACCGAGAGTTTGTCGTCACTCTTATTATTGCAACATGTTGATTATTATACTATTTACATATTCTTTTTACCATATTTTGTGATTGTACATATAAAAAAATATAGTCATATGAGATTTTGTTAGATTTATCTTGAAATATACTTTCAAAATTTCAACTTTTTATAATCTTTAAAAATAAAGAATTGAAGATATTAATAGTCAAAGTTGTGCATTGACAAGCGTAAAAGTCAAGATCTTGCAGTTATAAGAGAACATAGATAGTAATAAAATGGTTAGACGTGCCCCTACTACGTAGAACAGTAGTTGCACAAATATTGCACTATCGAACATTTCGAAATAATAAGTGTAGGGTAACTATTCGGAATACATAAAAAATTACACAACAACGCAGTAAACAAATTACAAATAAATTCCGGAGATAACGAATTACACAATGAACTTATAGGCAACAAATTACACGAAATAATGAAGGGAAAACGAATTAACCCCAAAAACACCGAACACAAAGAACAGGAAGTAAAGTGCTAGAGACCAAACCGAAACAGATCACAAAGATCTGAAAAACGAAAGGCAAACGGAGGTGCGACCGATCGAACTCGGACTCGGGCCGATCCTCCACTATCCAAGACCCACGTCCAAGGCTCCGTGTGTATCCGCGGCAAAGAACCTGCATTTAACAAATCCAAATCCCAGGCTGGTTTCAAAAAGGTCCAGAATACAAGCCCCCAAAAATCGGCCTCAAGCAATTTTCACTCAGAAAATATTTTTCCCTCAGAAAAATTCACAAAGAAACACAGATAGTTTTTCCTCACTTAGAAAATTAGGTTTTTATTTTTTGTGTGTCTTTCTCATGCCCAGAACGCCCGCAATATATGTGCAAAACGCCAACCGAAAAAACCACAGATTTACGGAGGATCGAATCCATTCATATCATTGATTGATATGGGTTTCGATCCCTTTCCAAATCGGAACCGCGAAGCCGAGCAGAAAAGGTAAGGAAATCCCTTTTCCATGGCAGTCGGCGGAGAGGCGAGAGGGGAGAGAGAAAGACCGAGAAATGAGGCTAGGGTTACGGGGGGTTAAAATATAAGGGACCAACGGTAGAGATAGGTCAACTATCAATCAACGGGTGAGATCAAGGAGCCAGAATGCACTAGAAGCCGGGCCAGGGAGATGGTTTAATAAGTCTGGGCCGGGCTGCACAATACCGGCCCATAAAAATAAATAATCATTTGGGACAACTTTTAACAAATCTCCACCCGGACCAAATGAGCCATCGGGGTACTCTCTTTGATAAGGAGGTCATCATCGCCGAACGTCACACCACCTGCACACCACACAAAGTTAGTACAAGTATAAAGACATTAATCAATCACTAAGAAAGAAAACTAGGAATCACGGAGAAAACTAGAAAAGCTATCACAAAGATAGCGAAAAGAAAGACTGGAGAGTCTTAAGTTGAAGGAGTCGATATTTAGTATCGACTTGCAAGATCTGATTTTCTCGACCGGCAGGCACTTTGTGCCCATATCTGCAGGGTTAGACTGGAACGGGATTTTCTTCAAATCAATTATGCCCTTTTCCACTATATCGCGGATGAAATATCGCCTGACGTCAATATGCTTTGTACGATCATGGAAAACAGGATTTCTGCACAAATGTATGCTAGATTGACTGTCAGAAAAGATCACACCATTATCACGAAGAACACCAATTTCAGTAAGTAAACCTTTCAACCAAATAGCCTCTTTAAAGGCTTCGGTGGTGGCAATATATTCGGCTTCGGTAGTAGACAAAGTAACTATATGCTGAAGTTGTGATTTCCAAGAAATGCATGAGCCACACAAGGTAAACACATATGAAGTTGTGGACTTACATTCATCCCGGTCATTGGCATAATTAGAATCAACATATCCTTTAAGGTTAACCCCGTCATTAGATTTAGAAAACACAAGACCATCAGAAACAGAGTTTTTTAAGTACCGAAGTAACCACTTAAGAGCCTCCCAATGAGGCTTCCCAGGATTGGCCATATACCTACTTAAACAGCTCACAGCATAAGCAATATCTGGTCTGGTACTGACCATAAGGTACATGACAGATCCAATAGCATTAGCATATGGGATAGATCCCATTTCACGAATTTCAGATTCAGTTTTTGGTGACTGAGTTTTGGATAATAAGAAATGAGAATCTAACGGCACACTAACAGATTTCGCATCAGTCATTGAAATTTTTTCCAGAATTTTACCAATGTAAGAGGACTGATTTAGAAATAAAGTGCCTTTAGATCTATCCCGAACGATATTCATGCCTAAAATTCTTTTAGCATCCCCCAAGTATTTCATGTCAAATTGTTCACCTAAGCGATTTTGGACATGATTAATAGATTTAATGCACGAACTTATCAAGAGCATATCATCTACATAAATAAGTAGGAACATAGGAACATCACAGTCAATCTTGAAATAAAGGCATGGATCATATGCACTTCGACAGAATTTCAAGGACAACATGCAATCATTAAATTTCTTGTTCCACTCTCTAGGGGATTGCTTCAGGCCATATAAGGTTTTATTCAGCAAGCACACATAATCCGGATGGTTACTATCTGTAAAACCTTCCGGTTGTTTCATGTAGATGGTTTCTTTTAATTCACCATCCAAAAAAGCCGTTTTAACATCTAATTGTTTCATCTCCTAATTATGATGTGCAACTAATGCAAGCATGATGCGAACAGTGGTGAATTTAACTACGGGTGCAAAAATTTCGGTATAGTCAATACCTTCCCTTGCTTTGAATCCGATGTCATCCTCATCCTTTTTGACTTTAAATAACCACTTACAATCAATCAAAGAACAGTTTTTAGGTTTTGGAACAAGTTTCCAAGTATTATTTGCATGCAGGGATGTCATTTCTTCATTCATTACACTTAACCATTCATTTGATTTATCAGACAACAAAGCATCATTGTAAGATTTAGGTTCATTACCAACAAGCATATCAAACACATTGAAAGCAAGGGAAGCCATGTGGAAATCATCTAAATGTATAGGTCTTCTAACATTTCTTCTAGACCTATCCCTAGTTAGTTGATAATCAGACAAATCAGGAACAGATTCAGATTCGTCTCTATTTTCAGATTGATTATCAGGTTGATCATTAGAGATTTCAGGATTTTCCATATTATCAGATTCAGCAGGTAACTCATTATCACTAAGATGCTCCACCCTAATCTGAACAGGGTGGGGAGAATTTTCAGCAGCTAACACAGGAGCAGGTAAAGGATTATTAAGGCAAGGAAATTCAGTTTCATTAAACACCACATCCCTACTAGTGATCACCTTCAACCCGGGTTCAGATTTAATACCATCAGGATATCCAAGAAAAACACATCTCAAGGACCTATGCTCAACTTTATCAACATTTTGATGCACATAAGCCGCACAACCAAACACACGAATGTTTGAAAAATCAACAGCATGACCCGACCACACAGACTCGGGGTAATTACCATTCAAAGGTATAGAAGGTGATATATTGATAAGATAGGCAGCAGTTAGAAGAGCCTCACCCCAAAAACTTTTGGACAGCCCAGAAGTGGCGAGCATAGCCCTAACCTTTTCAAGGAGGGTTCGGTTCATTCGCTCAGCCACATGCAAGAGTCACAGAAAGACAACTTAGAGATTTTATCTTTTCCAAAACACTTTTGTTTATGCAAGATATCTAATCCCTTCATGCTCATATGTCCTAACCTATTATGCCACAATTCGGTTTTATCCGCACAAACCAGGTTGGAACATGCAGCAGTTTCAGTTTGGCAAATATACAAATTAAATTTCCAGATTCCTTTAAACAACATTAAGGAACCTATGCAAATTTTCATATAACCATTTCCCCATGAACCCTTAAGACCCTCATCTTCCAAATTAGTACAAGATATCAAATTGTTAGATAAATCGGGAATATGTCTGACATTTTTTAGAGTAAACTGAGTACCATCAGCAAATTTCAAACAAACATTCCCAACCCCGGCCACAACCCGTTTCACTTTATCAGGCATATACACATACCGATCACCAAGATTAGTATAACTCGTAAAATGCTGTTTATAAGGTGTCATATGGTGAGTGCATCCAGAATCCAGCAACCATTCATTTTCACTTAGACCCGAAAGCACAGAATTCACAGAGAGATGCAAATTATCAATAACCGTAAAGACATCCCCAGCAGTAAAGTTAGTCTGATCATTTTGCAAATTCTTTTTAGGCTTGGTGCATTCTTGTATATAATGACCAGATTCACCACAGTTATAGCATTTGCGATTTTTAGGCCGGAACTTAGATTTATATTGCCCCTTTTTCTTATTAGACTTTTCAAAATCAGTTTTGATAAACGGTTTCTTTTTAAGGTGTGGTTTATACCTTACAAAATTGACATCAGAAACCGGTTTAGAAATCTTATTAACTTTCAAGTCTAATTCATTACTCTTCAAGCCACTTATAACAGTATCTAAGGTCACAGAATCCCTACCATACTTTATGGCAGATTTCACATCATTATAAGCATCAGGGATAGCATTCAAGAGCACAATAGGGGAATAATCATCAATGTTTTTATCACCCGTTTGTTTTATATCTTGTACTAACTTTGTAAAGGTATCAAGATTACCATCAATATCTTTATTCAAATCCAGCTTGTAACGAAAAAACTTTTCGAGGAGGAATAATTTATTTGGCAAAGATTTTTCAGTAAACGTTTCCTCAAGTTTATCCCAAAGCTGTTTAGCATTATCCGTTCTGCCTATTCGTCTAATCACAGAATCAGACAGGTTCAAGATTATAGAAGAATGAGCAAACTCAATTAATTCCTCTCGTTTTTCAGAAGACACATCGGATGGGAAAGTACCTTCAATGGCTTTAAAACATTTTTGTTGGACAAGTATAGATTTCATTTTCTGTTGCCAAATTATAAAATCTCCTTTGCCGTCAAAAGGTGCCATTGGAAATGAAGTTAGAGAACCCATTTTAGTATTTGTAAAAAAAAAAAAAATCACACAAGATTTTAAAAAATACCAGCACAAGGTACTATTAAAACTGAAAAACAGAGGTGACAGATAAATATCACGAAGATACCACAAAGAACAAAATCACACCAGATTTTGAAATGAAGTGAGCTGGAATCGAATACCAATATCACACAGATATCACAAAGATTTTCTAAAAAAAAAAAAAGAAAAATCACACCAGATTTTAAAATGATATGAGCTGGAGTCGTATCACGGAGCCTCCACAAGATCCGAGGAACACTTACGGTCCAGGCAAGGAGGTTTGGTATGCTCGGAGATTAGCGATTTCAACAGTCTCAACACAAAGGTAGCAAAAAAAACAAAAAAAAAAACGAAGCAATCACAGTCACCAAGACAGAAGCAGACGGAAGCGAAAATAAAAAACGAAAGGCAGCAAACCAACAATACCGAATTTAAGAGAGAGTATGGAAAGTGATACCTGAGCGGATCACTCGGCCGGAATCCGTATGCCCTTCCGAATAGAAACCCCTTTTAGAGGGCTCCGATACCACTGTAGGGTAACTATTCGGAATACATAAAAAATTACACAACAACGCAGTTAAAAAATTACAAATAAATTCCGGAGATAACGAATTACACAACGAAATTATAGGCAATAAATTACACGAAATAATGAAGGGAAAACGAATTAACCCCAAAAACACCGAACACAAAGAACAGGAAGTAAAGTGTTAGAGACCAAACCGAAACAGATCACAAAGATCTGAAAAACGAAAGGCAAACAGAGGTGCGAATCGACCGGAACTCGACCTCGGCTCAGTCCTCCACTATCCAGTACCCACGTCCAAGGCTCCGTGTGTAACCGCGGCCAGCAACCCAGACGAACAAATCCAAATCCCAGGCTGGTTTCAAAAAGGTCCAGAATACAAGCCCCCAAAAATCGGCCTCAAGCAATTTTCACTCAGAAAATATTTTTCACTCAGAAAAATTCACAAAGAAACACAGATAGTTTTTCCTCACTTAGAAAATTAGGTTTTTATTTTTCGTGTGTCTTTCTCATGCCCAGAACGCCCGCAATATATATGCAAAACTCCAACCGAAAAAACCACAGATTTACGGAGGATCGAATCCATTCATATCATTGATTGATATGGGTTTCGATCCCTTTCCAAATCGGAACCGCGAAGCCGAGCAGAAAAGGTAAGGAAATCCCTTTTCCATGGCAGTCGGCGGAGAGGCGAGAGGGGAGAGAGAAAGACCAAGAAATGAGGCTAGGGTTACGGGGGGGTTAAAATATAAGGGACCAACGGTAGAGATAGGTCAACTATCAATCAACGGGTGAGATCAAGGAGCCGGAATGCACTAGAAGCCGGGCCAGGGAGATGGTTTAATAAGTCTGGGCCGGGCTGCACAATACCGGCCCATAATAATAAATAATCATTTGGGCCAACTTTTAACAAATCTCCACCCGGACCAAATGAGCCATCGGGGTACTCTCTTTGATAAGGAGGTCATCATCGTCGAACGTCACACCACCTGCACACCACACAAAGTTAGTACAAGTATAAAGACATTAATCAATCACTAAGAAAGAAAACTAGGAATCACGGAGAAAACTAGAAAAGCTATCACAAAGATAGCGAAAAGAAAGACTGGAGAGTCTTCAGTTGAAGGAGTCGATATTTAGTATCGACTTGCAAGATCTGATTTTCTCGACCGGCAGGCACTTTGTGCCCATATCTGCAGGGTTAGACTGGAACGGGATTTTTTTCAAATCAATTATGCCCTTTTCCACTATATCGCGGATGAAATGTCGCCTGACGTCAATATGCTTTGTACGATCATGGAAAACAGGATTTCTGCCCAAATGTATGCTAGATTGACTGTCAGAAAAGATCACAACATTATCACGAAGAACACCAATTTCAGTAAGTAAACCTTTCAACCAAATGGCCTCTTTAAAGGCTTCGGTGGTGGCAATATATTCGGCTTCGGTAGTAGACAAAGTAATTATATGCTGAAGTTGTGATTTCCAAAAAATGCATGAGCCACACAAGGTAAACACATATGAAGTTGTGGACTTACATTCATCCCGGTCATTGGCATAATTAGAATCAACATATCCTTTAAGGTTAACCCCGTCATTAGATTTAGAAAACACAAGACCATCAGAAATAGAGTTTTTTAAGTACCGAAGTTACCACTTAAGAGCCTCCCAATGAGGCTTCCCAGGATTGGCCATATACCTACTTAAACAGCTCACAACATAAGCAATATCTGGTCTGGTACTGACCATAAGGTACATGACAGATCCAATAGCATTAGCATATGGGATAGATCCCATTTCACGAATTTGATTAGGCTTTTGGTGACCGAGTTTTGATAATAAGAAATGAGAATCTAACGGCACACTAATGATTTCGCATCACCATTGAAATTTTTCCAATTTTACCAATGTAAGAGGACTGATTTAGAAATAAAGTGCCTTTAGATCTATCCCGAACGATATTCATGCCTAAAATTCTTTTAGCATCCCCCAAGTATTTCATGTCAAATTGTTCACCTAAGCGATTTTGGACATGATTAATAGATTTAATGCACGAACTTATCAAGAGCATATCATCTACATAAATAAGTAGGAACATAGGAACATCACAAATAATCTTGAAATAAAGGCATGGATCATATGCACTTCGGCTGCAATTTCAAGGACAACATGCAATCATTAAATTTCTTGTTCCACTCTCTAGGGATTGCTTGTGCCATATAAGGTTTTATTCAAGCACACATAATCCGGATGGTTACTATCTGTAAAACCTTAGGTTGTTTCATGTAGATGGTTTCTTTTAATTCACCATGCAAAAAGCCGTTTTAACATCTAATTGTTTCATCTCCCAATTATGATGTGCAACTAATGCAAGCATGATGCGAACAAAGGGTGAATTTAACTACGGGTGAAAAATTTCGGATAGTCAATACCTTCACGCTGAGTGAAACCTTTAGCTACTAACCTTGCTTTGAATCTGATGTCATCCTCATCCTTTTTGACTTTAAATAACCACTTATAATCAATCAAAGAACAGTTTTTAGGTTTTGGAACAAGTTTCCAAGTATTATTTGCATGCAGGGATGTCATTTCTTCATTCATTACACTTAACCATTCATTTGATTTATCAGACAACAAAGCATCATTGTAAGATTTAGGTTCATTACCATCAAGCATATCAAACGCATTGAAAGCAAGGGAAGCCATGTGGAAATCATCTAAATGTATAGGTCTTCTAACATTTCTTCTAGACCTATCCCTAGTTAGTTGATAATCACACAAATCAGGAACAGATTCAGATTCATCTCTATTTTCAGATTGATTATCAGGTTGATCATTAGAGATTTCAGGATTTTCCATATTATCAGATTCAGCAGGTAACTCATTATCACTAAGATGCTCCACCCTAATCTGAACAGGGTGGGGAGAATTTTCAGCAGCTAACACAGGAGCAGGTAAAGGATTATTAAGGCAAGGAAATTCAGTTTCATTAAACACCACATCCCTACTAGTGATCACCTTCAACCCGGGTTCAGATTTAATACCATCAGGATATCCAAGAAAAACACATCTCAAGGACCTATGCTCAAGTTTATCAACATTTTGATGCACATAAGCAGCACAACCAAACACACGAATGTTTGAAAAATCAACAGCATGACCGGACCACACGGACTCGGGGTAATTACCATTCAAAGGTATAGAAGGTGATATATTGATAAGATAGGCAGCAGTTAGAAGAGCCTCACCCCAAAAACTTTTGGACAGCCCAGAAGTGGCGAGCATAGCCCTAACCTTTTCAAGGAGGGTTCGGTTCATTCGCTCAGCCACCCCGTTCTGTTGAGGGGTGTATGGAACTGTCTTATGCCTAATGATGCCATTTTCAGAACACATAGTATCAAACTGAGTATTGCAAAATTCAAGACCGTTGTCGGTACTTATCTTTTTAATCCGTTTTCCGGTTTGATTTTCTACTAAAGTTTTCCAAGTTTGAAATTTTTCGAACACACATCAGATTTCAGCTTGAGTAAAAAAACGAAAACTTTCCTTGAATAATCATCAATAATGGACAAGAAGTAACGATTTCTACCATGAGTCGGGACACTGGCAGGACCCCAAACATCAGCATGAACATAATCAAGCACATTGGAACTCTTACCAGATTTTTCAAAAACAGGATCAGGGGGATTGAGAGGTTTCGGAAATTGGGTTTTATGTTGTTTGCCATACATGCAAGAGTCACAGAAAGACAACTTAGAGATTTTATCTTTTCCAAAACACTTTTGTTTATGCAAGATATCTAATCCCTTCATGCTCATATGTCCTAACCTATTATGCCACAATTCGGTTTTATCCGCACAAACCAGGTTGGAACATGCAGCAATTTCAGTTTGGCAAATATACAAATTAAATTTCCGGATTCCTTTAAACAACATTAAGGAACCTCTGCAAATTTTCATATAACCATTTCCCCATGAACCCTTAAGACCCACATCTTCCAAATTAGTACAAGATATCAAATTGTTAGATAAATCGGGAATATGTCTGACATTTTTTAGAGTAAATTGAGTACCATCAGCAAATTTCAAACAAACATTCCCAACCCCGGCCACAACCCGTTTCACTTTATCAGTCATATACACATACCGATCACCAAGATTAGTATAACTCGTAAAATGCTGTTTATAAGGTGTCATATGGTGAGTGCATCCAGAATCCAACAACCATTTATTTTCACTTAGACCCGAAAGCACAGAATTCACAGAGAGATGCAAATTATCAATAACCGTAAAGACATCCCCAGCAGTAAAGTTAGCCTGATCATTTTGCAAATTCTTTTTAGGCTTGGTGCATTCTTGTATATAATGACCAGATTCACCACAGTTATAGCATTTGCGATTTTTAGGCCGGAACTTAGATTTATATTGCCCCTTTTTCTTATTAGACTTTTCAAAATCAGTTTTGATAAACGGTTTCTTTTCAAGGTGTGGTTTAGACCTTACAAAATTGACATCAGAAACCGGTTTAGAAATCTTATTAACTTTCAAGTCTAATTCATTACTCTTCAAGCCACTTATAACAGTATCTAAGGTCACAGAATCCCTACCATACTTTATGGCAGATTTCACATCATTATAAGCATCAGGGATAGCATTCAAGAGCACAATAGGGGAATAATCATCAATTTTTTTATCCCCCGTTTGTTTTATATCTTGTACTAACTTTGTAAAGGTATCAAGATTGCCATCAATATCTTTATTCAAATCCAGCTTGTAACGAAAAAACTTTTCGAGGAGGAATAATTTATTTGGCAAAGATTTTTCAGTAAACGTTTTCTCAAGTTTATCCCAAAGCTGTTTAGCATTATCCGTTCTGCCTATTCGTCTAATTACAGAATCAGACAGGTTCAAGATTATAGAAGAATGAGCAAACTCAATTAATTCCTCTCGTTTTTCAGAAGACACATCGGATGGTAAAGTACCTTCAATGGCTTTAAAACATTTTTGTTGGACAAGTATAGATTTCATTTTCTGTTGCCAAATTCTAAAATCTCCTTTGCCGTCAAAAGGTGCCATTGTAAATGAAGTTAGAGAACCCATTTTAGTATTTGTAAAAAAAAAAAAATCACACAAGATTTTAAAAAATACCAGCACAAGGTACTATTAAAACTGAAAAACAGAGGTGACAGATAAATATCACGAAGATACCACAAAGAACAAAATCACACCAGATTTTGAAATGAAGTGAGCTGGAATCGAATACCAATATCACACAGATATCATAAAGATTTTCTAAAAAAAAAAAGAAAAATCACACCAGATTTTAAAATGATATGAGCTGGAGTCGTATCCCGGAGCCTCCACAAGATCCGAGGAACACTTACGGTCCAGGCAAGGGGGTTTGGTATGCTCGGAGATAGCGATTTCAACAGTCTCAACACAAAGGTAGCAAAAAAAAAACAAAAACAAAACGAAGCAATCACAGTCACCAAGACAGAAGCAGACGGAAGCGAAAATAAAAAACGGAAGGCAGCACACCAACAATACCGAATTTAAGAGAGAGTATGGAAAGTGATACCTGAGCGGATCCCTCGGCCGGAATCCGTATGCCCTTCCGAATAGAAACCCCTTTTAGAGGGCTCCGATACCACTGTAGGGTAACTATTCTGAATACATAAAAAATTACACAACAACGTAGTAAACAAACTACAAATAAATTCCGGAGATAACGAATTACACAACGAACTTATAGGCAACAAATTACACGAAATAATGAAGGGAAAACGAATTAAGCCCAAAAACACCGAACACAAAGAACAGGAAGTAAAGTGCTAGAGACCAAACCGAAACAGATCACAAAGATCTGAAAAACGAAAGGCAAACGGAGGTGCGAATCGACCGGAACTCGGCCTCGGCTCAGTCCTCCACTATCCAGTACCCACGTCCAAGGCTCCGTGTGTAACCGCGGCCAGCAACCCAGACGAACAAATCCAAATCCCAGGATGGTTTCAAAAAGGTCAGAATACAAGCCCCCAAAAATCGGCCTCAAGCAATTTTCACTCAGAAAAATTCACAAAGAAACACAGATAGTTTTTCCTCACTTAGAAAATTAGGTTTTTATTTTTCGTGTGTCTTTATCATGCCCATAACGCCCGCAATATATATGCAAAACGCCAACCGAAAAAACCACAGATTTACGGAGGATCGAGTCCATTCATACCATTGATTGATATGGGTTTCGATCCCTTTCCAAATCGGAACCGCGAAGCCGAGCAGAAAAGGTAAGGAAATCCCTTTTCCATGGCAGTCGGCGGAGAGGCGAGAGGGGAGAGAGAAAGACCGAGAAATGAGGCTAGGGTTACGGGGGGGTTAAAATATAAGGGACCAACGGTAGAGATAGGTCAACTATCAATCAACGGGTGAGATCAAGGAGCCGGAATGCACTAGAAGCCGGGCCACGGAGATGGTTTAATAAGTCTGGGCCGGGCTGCACAATACCGGCCCATAATAATAAATAATCATTTGGGCCAACTTTTAACAAATCTCCACCCGGACCAAATGAGCCATCGGGGTACTCTCTTTGATAAGGAGGTCATCATCGCCGAACGTCACACCACCTGCACACCACACAAAGTTAGTACAAGTATAAAGACATTAATCAATCACTAAGAAAGAAAACTAGGAATCACGGAGAAAACTAGAAAAGCTATCACAAAGATAGCGAAAAGAAAGACTGAAGAGTCTTCAGTTGAAGGAGTCGATATTTAGTATCGACTTGCAAGATCTGATTTTCTCGACCGGCAGGCACTTTGTGCCCATATCTGCAGGGTTAGACTGGAACGGGATTTTCTTCAAATCAATTATGCCCTTTTCCACTATATCGCGGATGAAATGTCGCCTGACGTCAATATGCTTTGTACGATCATGGAAAACAGGATTTCTGCCCAAATGTATGCTAGATTGACTGTCAGAAAAGATCACAACATTATCACGAAGAACACCAATTTCAGTAAGTAAACCTTTCAACCAAATAGCCTCTTTAAAGGCTTCGGTGGTGGCAATATATTCGGCTTCGGTAGTAGACAAAGTAACTATATGCTGAAGTTGTGATTTCCAAGAAATGCATGAGCCACACAAGGTAAACACATATGAAGTTGTGGACTTACATTCATCCCGGTCATTGGCATAATTAGAATCAACATATCCTTTAAGGTTAACCCCGTCATTAGATTTAGAAAACACAAGACCATTAGAAACAGAGTTTTTTAAGTACCGAAGTTACCACTTAAGAGCCTCCCAATGAGGCTTCCCAGGATTGGCCATATACCTACTTAAACAGCTCACAGCATAAGTAATATCTGGTCTGGTACTGACCATAAGGTACATGACAGATCCAATAGCATTAGCATATGGGATAGATCTCATTTCACGAATTTCAGATTCAGTTTTTGGTGACTGAGTTTTGGATAATAAGAAATGAGAATCTAACGGCACACTAACAGATTTCGCATCAGTCATTGAAATTTTTTCCAGAATTTTACCAATGTAAGAGGACTGATTTAGAAATAAAGTGCCTTTAGATCTATCCCGAACGATATTCATGCCTAAAATTCTTTTAGCATCCCCCAAGTATTTCATGTCAAATTGTTCACCTAAGCGATTTTGGACATGATTAATAGATTTAATGCACGAACTTATCAAGAGCATATCATCTACATAAATAAGTAGGAACATAGGAACATCACAGTCAATCTTGAAATAAAGGCATGGATCATATGCACTTCGACAGAATTTCAAGGACAACATGCAATCATTAAATTTCTTGTTCCACTCTCTAGGGGATTGCTTCAGGCCATATAAGGTATTATTCAGCAAGCACACATAATCCGGATGGTTACTATCTGTAAAACCTTCCGGTTGTTTCATGTAGATGGTTTCTTTTAATTCACCATGCAAAAAAGCCGTTTTAGCATCTAATTGTTTCATCTCCCAATTATGATGTGCAACTAATGCAAGCATGATGCGAACAGTGGTGAATTTAACTACGGGTGCAAAAATTTCGGTATAGTCAATACCTTCACGCTGAGTGAAACCTTTAGCTACTAACCTTGCTTTGAATCTGATGTCATCCTCATCCTTTTTGACTTTAAATAACCACTTATAATCAATCAAAGAACAGTTTTTAGGTTTTGGAACAAGTTTCCAAGTATTATTTGCATGCAGGGATGTCATTTCTTCATTCATTACACTTAACCATTCATTTGATTTATCAGACAACAAAGCATCATTGTAAGATTTAGGTTCATTACCATCAAGCATATCAAACACATTGAAAGCAAGGGAAGCCATGTGGAAATCATCTAAATGTATAGGTCTTCTAACATTTCTTCTAGACCTATCCCTAGTTAGTTGATAATCAGACAAATCAGAGCAGATTGATTCGTCTCTATTTTGATTGATTATCGGGTTGATCATTAGAGATTTCAGGATTTTCCATATTATCAGATTCAGCAGGTAACTCATTATCACTAAGATGCTCCACCCTAATCTGAACAGGGTGGGGAGAATTTTCAGCAGCTAACACATGAGCAGGTAAAGGATTATTAAGGCAAGGAAATTCAGTTTCATTAAACACCACATCCCTACTAGTGATCACCTTCAACCCGGGTTCAGATTTAATACCATCAGGATATCCAAGAAAAACACATCTCAAGGACCTATGCTCAAGTTTATCAACATTTTGATGCACATAAGCAAAGACAACCAAACACACGAATGTTTGAAAAATCAATGCATGACCGGACCACACGGACTCGGGGTAATTACCATTCAAAGGTATAGAAGGTGATATATTGATAAGATAGGCAGCAGTTAGAAGAGCCTCACCCCAAAAACTTTTGGACAGCCCAGAAGTGGCGAGCATAGCCCTAACCTTTTCAAGGAGGGTTCGGTTCATTCGCTCAGCCACCCCGTTCTGTTGAGGGGTGTATGGAACTGTCTTATGCCTAGTGATGCCATTTTCAGAACACATAGTATCAAACTGAGTATTGCAAAATTCAAGACCGTTGTCGGTACTTATCTTTTTAATCCGTTTTCCGGTTTGATTTTCTACTAAAGTTTTCCAAGTTTGAAATTTTTCGAACACACATCAGATTTCAGCTTGAGTAAAAAAACGAAAACTTTCCTTGAATAATCATCAATAATGGACAAGAAGTAACGGTTTCTCCCATGAGTCGGGACACTGGCAGGATCCCAAACATCAGCATGAACATAATCAAGCACATTGGAACTCTTACCAGATTTTTCAAAAACAGGATCAGGGGGATTGAGAGGTTTCGGAAATTGGGTTTTATGTTGTTTGCCATACATGCAAGAGTCACAAAAAGACAACTTAGAGATTTTATCTTTTCCAAAACACTTTTGTTTATGCAAGATATCTAATCCCTTCATGCTCATATGTCCTAACCTATTATGCCACAATTCGGTTTTATCCGCACAAACCAGGTTGGAACATGCAGCAGTTTCAGTTTGACAAATATACAAATTAAATTTCCGGATTCCTTTAAACAACATTAAGGAACCTCTGCAAATTTTCATATAACCATTTCCCCATGAACCCTTAAGACCCTCATCTTCCAAATTAGTACAAGATATCAAATTGTTAGATAAATCGGGAATATGTCTGACATTTTTTAGAGTAAACTGAGTACCATCAACAAATTTCAAACAAACATTCCCAACCCCGGCCACAACCCGTTTCACTTTATCAGGCATATACACATACCGATCACCAAGATTAGTATAACTCGTAAAATGCTGTTTATAAGGTGTCATATGGTGAGTGCATCCAGAATACAGCAACCATTCATTTTCACTTAGACCCGAAAGCACAGAATTCACAGAGAGATGCAAATTATCAATAACCGTAAAGACATCCCCAGAAGTAAAGTTAGCCTGATCATTTTGCAAATTCTTTTTAGGCTTGGTGCATTCTTGTATATAATGACCAGATTCACCACAGTTATAGCATTTGCGATTTTTAGGCCGGAACTTAGATTTATATTGCCCCTTTTTCTTATTAGACTTTTCAAAATCAGTTTTGATAAACGGTTTCTTTTTAAGGTGTGGTTTAGACCTTACAAAATTGACATCAGAAACCGGTTTAGAAATCTTATTAACTTTCAAGTCTAATTCCTTACTCTTCAAGCCACTTATAACAGTATCTAAGGTCACAGAATCCCTACCATACTTTATGGCAGATTTCACATCATTATAAGCATCAGGGATAGCATTCAAGAGCACAATAGGGGAATAATAATCAATGTTTTTATCATCCGTTTGTTTTATATCTTGTACTAACTTTGTAAAGGTATCAAGATTATCATCAATATCTTTATTCAAATCCAGCTTGTAACGAAAAAACTTTTCGAGGAGGAATAATTTATTTGGCAAAGATTTTTCAGTAAACGTTTCCTCAAGTTTATCCCAAAGCTGTTTAGCATTATCCGTTCTGCCTATTCGTCTAATCACAGAATCAGACAGGTTCAAGATTATAGAAGAATGAGCAAACTCAATTAATTCCTCTCGTTTTTCAGAAGACACATCGGATGGGAAAGTACCTTCAATGGCTTTAAAACATTTTTGTTGGACAAGTATAGATTTCATTTTCTGTTGCCAAATTCTAAAATCTCCTTTGCCGTCAAAAGGTGCCATTGTAAATGAAGTTAGAGAACCCATTTTAGTATTTGTAAAAAAAAAAAATCACACAAGATTTTAAAAAATACCAGCACAAGGTACTATTAAAACTGAAAAACAGAGGTGACAGATAAATATCACGAAGATACCACAAAGAACAAAATCACACCAGATTTTGAAATGAAGTGAGCTGGAATCGAATACCAATATCACACAGATATCACAAAGATTTTCTAAAAAAAAAGAAAAATCACACCAGATTTTAAAATGATATGAGTTGGAGTCGTATCCCGGAGCCTCCACAAGATCCGAGGAACACTTACGGTCCAGGCAAGGGGGTTTGGTATGCTCGGAGATAGCGATTTCAACAGTCTCAACACAAAGGTAGCAAAAAAAAAAAAAACGAAGCTATCACAGTCACCAAGATGTAGGCATTTGCGAAAATAAAAAACGAAAGGCAGCACACCAACAATACCGAATTTAAGAGAGAGTATGGAAAGTGATACCTGAGCGGATCCCTCAGCCGGAATCCGTATGCCCTTCCGAATAGAAACCCCTTTTAGAGGGCTCCGATACCACTGTAGGGTAACTATTCGGAATACATAAAAAATTACACAACAACGCAGTAAACAAATTACAAATAAATTCCGGAGATAACGAATTACACAACGAACTTATAGGCAACAAATTACACGAAATAATGAAGGGAAAATGAATTAACCCCAAAAACACCGAACACAAAGAACAAGAAGTAAAGTGCTAGAGACCAAACCGAAACAGATCACAAAGATCTGAAAAACGAAAGGCAAACGGAGGTGCGAATCGACCGGAACTCGACCTCGGCTCAGTCCTCCACTATCCAGTACCCACGTCCAAGGCTCCGTGTGTATCCGCGGCCAAAGAACCTGCATTTAACAAATCCAAATCCCAGGCTAGTTTCAAAAAGGTCCCGAATACAAGCCCCCAAAAATCGGCCTCAAGCAATTTTCACTCAGAAAATATTTTTCACTCAGAAAAATTCACAAAGAAACACAGATAGTTTTTCCTCACTTAGAAAATTAGGTTTTTATTTTTCGTGTGTCTTTCTCATGCCCAGAACGCCCGCAATATATATGCAAAACGCCAACCGAAAAAACCACAGATTTACGGAGGATCGAATCCATTCATATCATTGATTGATATGGGTTTCGATCCCTTTCCAAATCGGAATCATGGCCGAGCGAAAGGTAAGGAAATCCCTTTTCCATGGCAGTCGGCGGAGAGGCGAGAGGGGAGAGAGAAAGACCGAGAAATGAGGCTAGGGTTACGGGGGGGTTAAAATATAAGGGACCAACGGTAGAGATAGGTCAACTATCAATCAACGGGTGAGATCAAGGAGCCGGAATGCACTAGAAGTCGGGCCAGGGAGATGGTTTAATAAGTCTGGGCCGGGCTGCACAATACTGGCCCATAATAATAAATAATCATTTGGGCCAACTTTTAACAATAAGTATATAATGAGTGGTTCTTGGCTAGTGCCTTTGTGGATATGCTACCACGTTCGAGGGTAACGTGCGATTTTAAGGTACAAAGTGGACATTAATGTATTTTAGCCTAGCATTTCATCTAGCTAATTTCACATTATCTTTATTTCTCTATGGTCCGAGTTAAGGTGTCGATGTGAATAATTTCGGATACAAATCAAGATGAAGTTAAATTTGATATTTCTTTTCTATTTATTTAAATCTCGTCACAAATTTTTTTTGCTTGAGGACAAGCGAATGGTCAGTTTGGGGTTGTTTTAGTTATTTTTGTTAGTGCTTTTGGTGTTTATTCCTCAAGCAAATGGTAAGTGTGGGGTTGTTTTAGTTATTTTTGTTAGTGCTTTTGGTGTTTATTTAGTAGTCTCGTGTTGCACTTTCACATTATTTTTACATCTTTTGAGGGTTTTAGTATTAGTAATCATTTTAGAATTTGGGGTTATTTTAGAATTTTTGGTATCATGATGGATTTTGTGTAATTTTTAAGAAAAATAAAAGTCGGGTCAACTCACGAGGAACGAAGCACCGACTGATCGCGAACCCGTGACTGTCGAGTCACTCCTAGAGACCGCCACACAGGAACCGTCGAGAACTATCGAGTCAACCGAGACCACCGTCGAGACTGCCATATGACTGCGGTAGAGCACCGAGTGACCGCGAGGCAGCCCCGAGTCCCGCCCAATTCATCGCCCGACTCCCACCTTGTCTGTCGCAGAACCGCCCCTTGGGCACGAATTTGACCTATTTGATCAATTTTATACACCTATAAATAGGTGTCTTCTCGTGACTTTTACCTCTAGATTTTAGAGAGAGGCAAGATCAAGAGCTTTCCCTTTTCCCTCCTTTTCCTTCATTCTTCTTAATCAAGGTTTTCAATTTCTCTACTGAATTGTCTTATGGTTTCCAATTCCTCTTAGATTTAGATTGCAGTTGATATTATTTTTACCGAGTCAAGCTTATTGCAAGGTACTTTTTTTCTTTCTGTTTTCGATGATTAAAGTGAGTTTTCTTCACTTATTTTTCAATTTTGTCAAATTCCAGATCTAATCTCTTTTTCTCTCTTCACTTATTGATGGAATAAAACCTTAATTATAAAGATTTGTAGTAAATTAACCTAGTTCACTTAGGATTTAAGAGATTTGTCAATTGAAATAACCTACTTTGGGAGAATTACGTTGTTTCTTTCCAATTTTAGGGAATTTAATCCGAAATGGAAATGGTAATTCTCCCTTAAATTCTCTAAGTTGGGATTTGATGTAATTCGAGAGAAAATCATCCGATTAAAGTTCAATTGATGATGCCGACTAACTTCCTAGTGGGGTTGGGGTGATTTCCCTACACCTTGACCTTTAATTGCAAAAGTTCACCTCTTTGTTAATTGTGAATTTTTAGTGGTTTATGCATTATTATGTGAGAGATAATTCTTCAATCAGGACTTAGTTTTACTAGCATGTTTTTCGTTTGCATTGTATTTCATTCGTTCTAGTATCCTTCTAAACCTCATCGAGAGACAGACTAGGGTTTGTTATTACTACTACAAGTCGACCCGGTTATCTTGCGGACGAGATTTTAGTGGCCTAAAATACTCAGAACAATCTTCTTATATGATAGATTAAAAACAATCACTAGCATTTCTTAAAAAAAAACTTAAGTACAAGGGGTAGTACAGGAATATTCACCTGATATTATTATCTTGGAATCCCGTATATCTTTTGATTTTCACTTGCTTATCACTCTATTTCGTTTGTTTTCATAGTTAGTTTAATTTAACACACAACTCAAGTTTCAATTGTCTAAATAAAATTGAATTGCTACAATATAGTAATCAAGAAATAGCTCATTAGTCCATGTGGAGTACGACCTTACAACTACTCCATACACTTGCAGTTAGTAAAATAGTTTTGGGGCCGTTTCCCGAAACTAAGAGATTATTCATATGAGTCCATTACAACTAGGTACAAAGTAGTAGCAAGTATTACAACTAGAAACAATCTTTTTTGAGGCATTACTACTAGATACAAAGTTGTATTTGGTAAGACTATTTTACCCTTCTGCATCTTTTTTGTTATGTTCATTGGAAAATTGAAATTTGAATTTATTCATTTGAAATTTGAATCTTACATATCTATAATAAAAAAAGTTACATATTTAAAATTGACAAAAAACTTTCTTTGTTCTCCAACTTCATCTTCCATCTTCTTCGTTTCCTTCATCTTCATTTTCAAATTTGAATTTTAAAACTCTATTGCAGACCTTCATCTTCTTCGTTGCAGACTTTTATCTTTTTCGTCTTTCATCTTCCGATATACACCAGTGCATGCACATGTTCTGACAAATATACACCCGTGCACCAATACATGAACCGGTGCACTAATTTAAGGCCCCCAATCCCCAAATGAACCAAAAAACGAAAAACGAAAATCAAACCTGATTAAATCCAGAAGAGGAAAACCAAAATCTAATAAAAAGGTACCTGTATTCTTCTCCATTTACCATATGTTCAGACAACCAGATAGTTAACTTGCCCTGTCCCTCGATTTTGTTGCATTTAAAATCAAAAATCCGACCATTAATCTCCAGATCTACACATTCAAATCTAAAACCCCGATCAATCGAAATAAAAATTCTAGTACACTTATATTAAAAAAAACGACAGAGAAGATGAACAGCAGCGGCGATTTACTATCGCCGCCGCATCGCCTCAAACCCGCGAACAACCACATAAATATAAGAACCAGCTCAAACCTAATTCTCACAAATTTTAAGTGAACTCCTGCCCCAAATGGAACAAATCAAAAACCAAAATCTAAAATCAAATCTCACGCACAGCCGACCCAGACACCACGAATCCACCTCTGTGGTTTTCGCCGCCACCATCGCCGCCGAAGACCAAGACCAAAGCTTTTTTTTCGGTCCGCTTTGAATTTGGCTGGGCAGCCTTCAAGGTGTGTGTGTTTGGGTGTGTGCTTGCCGATGTGGGTGTGTGTGTGGGGGTTAGTTTGTGATCGGTTTCAGGGAGAGAGAAATAGGTTGATGAGAGAGAGAGAGATATGATATATTGAAATGGGTCTCTACCGACATTTGAAATGGGTCTCTACCGATATTTGAAATGGATCTCTACCGACATCTTAGTATAAGTAGCTGGGTGGCAGATTGCTGACGCGACGTTATGCTCGAGCCTCACTGAAATGCATGAGTTTTATCCTCCAATATGTGGGATAGCCTCGCGCACTCAAACACTGTTCCTCCCACCTAGTGGACCGTTGAGTCATCATGATTTAGTTCCTCCACCAATCTCTATCGGGCCGGGGGTGAGGGTGGGTCGAGGGATTTCGAAGTAGCTCTATTTACGGTAGAAACCAAAACCAATAATTTGAGTAATAAAAGAATGGTTAAACTGAGTTAAAAAATAATTCCCATATTTTCATAAGGATATTGTGTGATTTGCCCCTTTTTTTTCTACTCCCTCCGTCCCGCCCAAAGGTTTACATTTCTATCAAAAAGTAGTCCCTTTAGTAAGTTTACATATATCACTTTTTACAATCAAATCAAACAATCACTTTTTACTTTTTAATCTCCACCACTCATTTATCATCAATACTTTTTACTTTTTAATCTCCACCACATATTTAATCATCATTACTTATACCAATTATTACCTAAAATATACCAAATATACACTCTCTGTCAATCTTTGACTGGGACACTATTTTACTCCCGAGTGTGCATGATTACTTCACTGATCAGTCTGCAAAAATAGCAGCTTTATCTCTTGAAAGAACATAACCCTATTGGTGTACGAAACTGTTTAAACCATACCCCTCCCCCACTGCCACCCCCCTCCCTATTTCTGCCCCCCCATCACCCTCACATCAATCTCCCTTTTTTTTTTTCTTTTTTTTTTTTTTTTCCATTTCCAACCTCTTTCTTTTACAAGTTTGGGTGCAGCATTTCCCTTCCCCATTCTCTGCTGTACCGACAATTTCCTTTAACCGAAACTACCCACAAAAGTACCAATAACACCATCTGTAAACACACACACACACGCGCTGAAAGGTGGGAGAAGATGGAGTATAATTGGGCCTTTTTCAAGAACAGTACAAACGGCAGCGGCGCAAGTAATGGCGTGCGATGGCATAATGGTAATTCTGCCAGCAGCACCAACCATGCATGGCAATCATCCTGGGACCTTGTTGGTAATAGTAATAACAATGATGGTGGTGTCGGAAACTCGAGGCTAGAGTACTGCAACTACCCTCTTCGTAAATCGTTGAATAATGCGCCGGCAGCCGGAGCCGGTGCGTTTCACGCGTCGGCGATGCAGGAGCGGGAAAAGGCCGTCGGCGGGCAGTTTCGGAACCCCGATCAGCTTTTGACGTGTTTGAAGCTGGGCAAGAGGCATTATTTCGAGGATGATGCTAGTCCTCCAGTGTCGGAGCTCCACGCGGCGGCGGCGGCGGCGGCCAAGAAGGGAAGACCCTATTGCGGGACTTCCGGGGGGCCTCTGGGGCCGCCGTTGGTTGTTTCGGACTCAGCGCCGTCGGTCTTGCAGCGGTGTCAGGTGGAGGGATGTGAGTCGGTGATGGCGAACGCCAAGGAGTATCACAGGCGGCACAAGGTGTGTGAAATGCACGCGAAGGCTCCGAGAGTGGTGGTTCTTGGGATCGAACAACGTTTCTGTCAACAGTGCAGCAGGTCTTATTGTTTAATTTTCTATCCTTAGATCACTGGTAGTATTATGTGAGTAGCTGTTACTGGAGTGTGTGTGTGTGTGTGTGAGAGAGAGAGGGAGAGAGAGAGAGAGAGAGAGAGAGAGAGAGAGAGAGAGAGAGAGAGAGAGAGAGAGAGAGAGATCTTTTTATCCAGGATTCATATGACGTGGTGCGTGCTTTTTCTGATAGAAGCATTTCTACAAACAGGTTTCATGCAGTGTCGGAGTTTGATGAGTCAAAGAGGAGTTGTAGAAGGAGATTAGCTGGCCACAATGAGAGAAGAAGAAAGGGTTCTCAAGAACAGCATTCTCTACCTAAGACACATTCTCAAGGTAATAATTTCATCTTCTATCTTAACTACATGACTATGATGCACGGAGTCTTTTAAAAATATCATGTTGCAGTATCGTATCCGCACCAATATCCTAAACAGGATGCGATTCTCGAATCCACGAATCTAAATGCCACGTGGCGAATCCATAAATAATAAAATAATAAAGTTTAACGGATACTCCAATCTGATGCACGAATCCAACTAGATGATTGGATATGATCATGCTATTAAGCATTAAAATTACTGTTTCAATTGAACTTTATTATATAATTTAAACTTAAATTGACAATATGACCCAATTTTGGATTTAATTCACTATTATAACATATGTATTTGACTGATGATAATTGAATTGGTGTTTTATTACTTAATTAATTAAGTTTGTGAATATGATTAAGTTTAGGTTAAGAAAAAAAAGGAATTATATAGATTTGATTCACTATTTGTTAAATTTTAATATATATTTTAGATATTATATATAATAAAATATTTATAAATACACGTATCCTTAACTATTCTCACCCTAATATTTTTGAAAATTCGCATCCCCATATCCATATCGTATCGCCACGGCACCCACGCACCCGCATCCGTGCAACATAGCTACATGAGTGTTCTTTGTCTAGTTCTTTGAATGAATGAAGAGTTGATTTACTTTGTGAATTAGAAGTACTTCGCGCATGTGTGTATGCCCGTGCGCTGGTAGATAGACCTGGCAAACGGGCGGCCCCGGCCCAAACGGGCCGGGCATAAAACGGGCGGGCCTTTTTTGGTCCGGGCCAAAAAGGCCCGGTTTTTCTTGGGCCAAAATTATTAGGCCCGTGGCCCGCCCAGGGCGGGCTCGGCCCGGCCCGCGGGCCTCGACTTTTTTTTTTTTTGAAATATTAATTTTGAAATAAATATACAAATATTTTTCGATCCTTAATTATTATATTATTCACTATACTATCACAATCACATAAATAAATATACAATTATTTTTATTTGATAATTACATTATTTACTACACTACCATAATCAAAAGACAAATATACAAATATTTTTATTTGATCATCATATCATTTATCACTACTAATTTCTTATAAAATCATAAAATAATATTATTATTGATATGAGATACTACAAATAATCACAAAGTCCCAAAAAAAATAAAATTACATCAATAATTAACATATAGATGTATTATAATCTAACAAACAAGGAAAAAAATTAAATATTATAATTACACATAACATAAATTAAAAAAAAAAAAATTGGGCTGGGCGGGCCGCCCGCGGGCCGGGCCTCTATGGGCGGGCCAAATCTGGGCCGGGCCAAAAAGGCCCGGGTTTTTTTGGGCTAATAATATGCAGCCCAATGCCCGCCCACAAACGGGCGGGCTGGCCCGGCCCGCGGGCCTGGGCCTATTTTGCCGGGTCTACTGGTAGAATATAGGTGAATTTTACATTTCTATCCCCAAATGTGCACCGATGGTTATGGATCCTCAGAATCGTGGTTGAACCTCGTTTACGTGATTGAATTATTTATTAACTGGTTGTATCCCCAAACATGACTAGTATTAAGGGACGGAGAGTATTTGTTAATGCCAAAAAATGAATGATTATCATCTTATACACGCGACATTTACACGATGTATATTTGAAATTCGAGATGACATACCATTTTTTGCTCTTAATATACTCTTCTTTCCGTAGACATCAACATGATGCCTGATACAGGTACAGGCAGACACCAACACTTCAGGAACAGCAGCAACTGTGCTCTCTCTCTTCTGTCATCATCGTCGAGCTACAGTCCCGGCTGGAACATTTCTCCGTCGTCGGATGATCTCCCAACTAGATGCAGCGCAGCCCTCCGAGAGCTGATCGCGGAGAATCGGGCCTCCGTACTAGCCTGCAGGCAGCTGATAAACTCTAACTTGATGGAAAGCTGTAATAACAATACTTACAAGCTTGACTCTAATCGGGCTGGCCCCGGTCCATCGGTGAGTGGTGGGCATGTGACATTGGACCTTATGCAGGACCCGGAATCGGCATTCGGGCTTCTGTCTGTGCATGATCATAAAGCGTCCAAAGAAGGGAATGCAGAAGACTGTTCTGAGTTGTGGAAGGTTCCGTTGGGGTACTGATTAATACTTTAGCATTATTGACTATTTCTATGGGATCTGGAATTTGAAATTTCATTCTTTAGTGAATCTTTTTTAGAAGAGTAGAATATGTGTAGTTATGTTGCAATTTGCAAAAACTGTGGTGAATCGATAATGGTTGCTCGGTTCTTGCTTTCGTCTCTCTTCCTCTTTCATTCTTTTTATTTTCTTCTCAACTTGCAGATCTGTAATAATTTTAAATATATTTGATTTTAAGTCATGTTTTGGTAAGTATCTCAATCCGGGTCGTTGTTGTGGGAAAAAATTGCATTGCAAACCTTCTCTTTTTGTTGGTGGCGGCCGGTTATTGCTCTCGCATAACCTTCTCTTTTTGTTGGTGGCGGCCGGTTATTGCTCTCGCATAAATCTTGTGTTGGTGGTTGGGTGGAATTATTTGGTTAATTAGGTTTTCTCTATTGCAGTTGCCTTATGTTTCGTATCTAGGGCTGGCACCAACTGAACTCGGGTTATACTGGATTTTGATATGTATGCCATTATGCAAGTTGGATTTTGGAGGATATGTGGATGGTTACTCGGACTCCCAATAGTTTGTTCAAATTGTTGAAATATATTTTTTATTTTATAATGCTTGTATAAATACTAGACCACATGAAAATTGATCGTGCTTCATTTGATATACACATAACTCTAATACTAAGATAATAAATCAACAAAAACAACCGTAAAAAATGGATACGATAGCAAACCATAATCAACAACCATCCACCATATGGTAAAGAACGGTGACCACTCACGAACAATGGAGTTACTAAATGTCATTTATAAGTATCTCGCTGTATAATTTTTATAAATTAGAAAAGTGAATTACACAAAACAATCACAAGATTAGGATCTAGTTTGATTTTCCTTGCCATATGTATATATTGTGTTACATGCATAAATACTTTTTCCATATTTATGCTTTGCACCGAAATTCAATAAATTAAAATACTCCATTTCAAAGATTGCCCGAAGACGAAAATAACTTTGCGTCTTGGTAGATTTTCATAAGGAGCCTCCTATGAGATTTTCAACCATATGATTACCTTTACGCTTAGTTCCCGAGTTTAACTTAACGAGAGAAAATGAGGAAAATGGATGGAAATAAGAAGAAAGGAAAAATATTTGGTGTTCCTGAATTTTTTAATGAAAAGAAACGGAAAGAAATGGAAGAAAAACATTCCCTCCTAACTTTTCTTCCGATTTGGAAGGACTTGGAGAGAAAAGAATAAAATAGTTAATTTTCCTTTAATTTCCTTTCAACTCGAGAACACAAAACACAATTTCCTTTTACTTTCCTTTTTCTTCTTTTCTCTTCCAACTTCCGTTCCTTTTTTTTTTTTCTTATTAAAACTCGGGAATTAAGCGTTATTTGATGATAACGTCTGTGGATTAATAATGGGCCAAAAGAGCAGAACAGAAAATGAATATTAATAAATAAAATCAATTTCGGATTATTAGAATTGCTGAATTGTTTTTTTTTTCTTTTTAATTTCGGCTGAAATAACGGATTTTAGCCCCGTGATTTGCGAGATCAGCAAAATCTCCTTTTTTAAATTTGTTTCCAGATTTATATTCTTCACATCGATTTTAAATTGGATCATTGCTTCCGGGGTTCATAGATCCAATTAGGGCTGAGGACAGATGGACCGGACCCGGTTTTTACCTAGATCGGATCTGGATCGGATCCGGATCGGACCTGTTAATCAGGTTCGGATCCCGGGTCTGCATTTTTTGCAAAATTCGGGTTCCGGACCGGGTCAAAATCCCAAAAATTTGGGTCCAGCCCGGAACAACCCGGTAAAAATAAAAATGCATGAACGATATTTTTTTATTATAATTTACCCTCGGTGGTGATGAAATAATGATAATGGCTCGATTATGATTGCATATTATTCTAATTAAGTTTATTTATTTTAAAATATTGTTGAACTTGGGAGTTTGGTGACTAAATGAAAGTATTAAGATTGATAACTTTATTTTATGGGAGTATGTAAAGAAGAAAGTATTTTGAATTTAATAACAAGACACTCCATATGCAAAAAGATTTTTTTTTACTAAATCGGACTATAACTGGGCCAGATCGGACTGCCCCAATTTTATCGGGTCGGGACCGAGTTAGCCTGATTCCGAAAACAAGTTCAGACTTCGGGTAGATAAATCCGACCATTTATATTCCGTGTCAGGTCGATAAAGTCCAATGGTTAAGCAAGGCCTCAAAATCGACCACATCAAACGCAATCGCATTGTAATCAATTTCAGAAAAAAAAAAGAAAAAAAAAAGAAAACACTTTTAATAGTAACACTCTTTCTCAAACTGCTCTTAATTTGTGATGGATTGACTGATTATTTTTTTGTTGTCAGTGAAGAATACTGACAATTGGTGTTTACTGATCCAATAATGTAAATTGTGACATTTTATTCAATTTGTTTTTTGGAATTAGACTTTTCAAACCGAGAACCGCGGAATCGATTCGAACCGTGAAGGAACCGACGGTTCAGTTCGGTTTTAGAAGTAAAATTAATATTGTTTAAAAGGTTCGGTTCCTTCATTTTATAGCGGTTCAGTTCTCGATTCCTATTAAATTTTTTAAAAGAAACAATAGAAACCGAAAGGAACCTAAAGAAGCCGATGGATATTATGAATTTAACTACAATTTATAATCGATATTTTTGTCAGAACCGCGTCGCTGAACCGATTTGAGCCGTGTAGAAACTAAAGGAACCGAAAGGATGACTGTCTGAACTGAACGAAGAACGGACTTGAGGATGTTTTTTTTTTAAAATCTCACAGAACCACGAAACTGCTTGGAACCACTAGTTTTTTGTGGTTCGGTTCCGATTCCTTTATTTTTTTACAGCGGAATCGATTTGTCCCAAGCCTACTTGAAATGGAGTACTTATTTGACATATATTATTTATTTTTTGTTTTCAAGTTCGTGCATGTAGATAGTGATATTTTTTTTATTTCCTCGAATGGAGTATTTATTGGACGTATATGTTATTCTATTTTTTTTCATTTTCACCTCATCGCATGTATATGGTGATATTTTATTCTTTTTAAATAAAAAATGGAGTATTTGGCATATATGTTATTTGAATAGAGTTATATTAAATACCAAACTTTTCTTACATACCAAGGGACTCATCCCCACCATCCATCCAAAAAGAAATTAATGGTCGAGATTAAAAACATTTAATATTTCACACATTTTTTATAATTTAAATATCTCTTAAACCGTTAATAGCTAAGCGAAAATAATTACACCATCGCGACGAGCATTTAATTATCTTTCTATAGACGGGCACTTTGATATACTTTCGACAATTTTTTTTTTTCTCGTTTTTTCACGTTTTTTTTCGTGGCCGAAAAAATCACATGTGATATATCATATATCAAAGTGCCTATCTATAGAAAGATAATTAAATGCTCGTCGTAACGGTATATTTTTTTTTGACTTAACGATTAACGGTTTGAAAGATATTGATAATTGAAAAAAATGATGAAAGTGGGTTTTTTAAATTGTTGGAATTAATCTCATCCATTAAATCAAATAAAGATGAAGGGAAAATGGAGAGTGGAGATTAGTCCCTTGATATGTAAAAAAAGTTTAGTACTCAAATGATCTTAAATCATGTTATTTTAGTTTTTTATTTGTACCTTATTGTATGCATATATAGTGACATTTATGTTTATATATCACACGTGTATTTTTTTGTATTGCATATATGTCGTGATATTTATAAGTCGAGATTTTGCAATGTGGTTGGTGACATTTTAAGAATTTATTGCCAGTCAACATGTGATTGTGGTTACATACATGTTGTTTTTTTTTATATATTATTCTGTATTATATTTGTTGTCAGTTCAAAGTGTGAATTTGGTGATATTTTGTCCAATTATTTTCAGTACGATATTCCCATGTGGTGATAATTTTATATCTTGACAAGTTTTTCCTTTTGATATTTTGAAGCATGAATCTAGGAACATCTTGAATTCACAGCTCATGCTGCAGCGATGGAATTTAAGGGATGACAATTATTTTTTTGAGATATTGATTGTTCCAAGATTTAAGAAATTTGAACAATTAATGTGGTCAAACCATCATTATTCTTTTGCTTCTGGTTATTTTGGTAGTTTTTTTTATTTTGAACTGCTTGTACAATTATACCTTCCTTAAGGAGCATTTCTAGAAAATTCCCTAAGAAGCTAAATCGGACTTCCCAAAGACATAGGAAAATTATATTCTGTAACTGAAAGTCAAATTCCAAACAAATACACTTTATCACAAAATAAACAGAGAATCAATTTAAACAACGCTTTCAAAAAATATAGCGTAAGTAGATTTTAAAATATAAATACAGTGGTGTTGTAAATCATTTCCAAACATGATCCTGTTATTCACGGCATAACTAGTTTATCCAATATCCTCATCTCTTGACGGCCGCTACCCACTCGATTGCCAATACCTGAAAAATAAGTCTGACGATGCGGTCAGTCATAATGGCCAACAAATAACTATAATTACATAAACATAATATAAGCTCGACATGAAGAATAAAAATGGTAACATCGAACCTGAAACCTTACCACCATGTGGTATTTTAAGACAACTCGAACCTTCCCATTGTACCAATATCACCCCGGATTCACAATACTCGTGTATATATCTCAAATACTATTTCTTCATACATAACAACAATACCATTGATCGAGAGTATCCAATACCTCATCATCATTACACTTCATACTCAATCTCTATATAAACACACTTACCCATATATCAATATGCAATACAACATGAAATATTTATTAAATATAATTGAAATTACTTATTAAATATTATAATTGAACAAGCATAAACTTGTTTCAAATATCGATATTGTTGTGCGGCGATTAATACGCCTAGACGGTGATCCGCATAAGGCTGAGCGACCGAAGTCAGCATCAGATAAGCCACGGCAGACTTGCCAATCGAAGATGCCAGATCATGTTCGAGTGCCTAGCGATCGACGTCAGGGGCGATCGTCTCTTGGCACCTAGCGGTCGACTCTGGTGCCAGACAAGGACGATCGTCCCACGCCACGTGTAAAACCAACATCCGTCAAAGTCTACGAAGACCAAATCTCGGGATGGTGGCCCACGTGCAGATCCGCAAAAAGGCGCCGCAGAAATAGACTTGACTACAGCCCATCAGCAGCTGTCAGTGACAGGCACAAGCCTCACCTACCGACAGACCCGCCAAAAGGTACTAGGTGGGATCTCCCAAGACAGCGACATGGGACGCGTGTTGTCTTCCCATTGGATCACACAGCTGGCTGCCAGCAGCAGCAACAGCGGATTTTAAGGAAACCGACCCATGTGCTAAGACGATCGCCCGCATATTATAATACAGGAAAGGCGATCGCCCGTTCGGGATGAAGACATCCCAACTGCCTCTGTTTCTATAAATCGAGGAATTCCAGCACGTGGGAAAGGGGAACGAGAGATAGAATCAAAATTCAGACTCACTACAGTTAAGTTCAACACAGAAATCTACAGAGCATCCCATTTTTGTTACAAGAACGCACAAAGCATCAACTCTGGTTCTTCCGGCAATCAACAACACTCAGGAGCAAGATAACTAGGGTCTTTACACCAATTGTAATTGTACTCTAACATTAATACTTGTACTCCAACGTATTTCGTATTAATAACATCTCGCGATAGCATTCAAGCCCTGGACTAACAACCCCGGCAAATATTGTGTTGTTTATATTCTCTCGGACGTGTTCTCGCATTTTGTTTGTTACCCACCCGTAGCCATATCCAGCAAATCACTCCATGTAATATTTTGGGTAACAACAATTGGCGCTAGAGGAAGGGCAACCTCATTTTCATTCCGATCATTTCGAAGAACACTCACTGTTCTCCGGAACATATACTTGAAGAAACACTCACTGTTCTTCAAAGAAAAACCTTCACGATAATGACGTATGCCACCACCTCGAAGAGAGCTATCCTACGGTCCATCGGACGCCTCATTCCGGCCTAAACCTAATCTCAACCTATGGCGGAGGGCAGCCGTTGCGACGCAAGACTCTCATTCCCGCCCCCGAGGGACGGCCCAAGCCTCTCACTCGATCAATTCCAAACCACGGAACAGATCGAGGAGGCCATCGCCATCCTAAGGGAGCGACGGAGAGCATGCGACACGCCCACTATCACCCCATCGGCCATCTGCCGTGCGGGCAAACGAAGGCTCAAGGGGTTATATGTCGAGCAATCTTCTGAAAGCCCCGATTCACGAGGAAAGGCACTCGCGAGGTGGGACAGTTCCGTCTTCAGCCGCCTAGGAAGCGATCCTTCGTGGCGACCGGGGCATCCTGGCCCCAGCCATGAGACGACAAAATCTGAATCCGTCACCAGGAGTTTGGCATACCCGACTCTCAAAAAACAGGCCGGCCATCTGGCTCCTGCTCGCCCAAGAATTGAGCTCGGCGGCAGGGACCTCGTCGCCTACAGTGGAGCTAGGAGATCGGTACATGATCGCCTCGGCACCCGCCCCGAGAGCCAGACCGCGAGCAGCCAGGCTACGGCGATGGCCGCAATGCAGATCCAATTCAACAAAATGAAAGCGCTCCTCGAAACTGGGGCAGGCGCCAAGAGAAAGTTCGCCAGACCAAGTGAGCCGCTCGCGGTCCAGATTGAGCTTGCACCCGTGCAACCAAAGATCGCCCCGCCTCAAACACCTCTGTATGAGGGGAGATCGGACCCCGAAAATCACTTAAGCAAGTTCCGATCTACATGACCGGATGCGGGGTGTCGGACGCGATGAAATGCCGAATGTTCCCATTAACATTGGGCGATCTTGCCCATAGGTGGTACATCTCATTGCCACCGCGCTCAATCAACTGAGAGGCTAGCGAATGACTTCACGTCGTGCTTCGCCGCCAAGGTCGCTCGGCCAGAAGGTCCCCACCGCATGATGAAAATCAGGCAGGGGAAACACGAGCCCGATGAAGACTACATCGACCTGGTGGATGAAATAGTCCTCACAGGTGAGCCCATTAGCGACGAGCTCGCCCTCTATTCAGTCCTGGGGGGGTTCTATGGTCATTCGCCCATGTTCAGGAACCTCACGAAGGACATCCCCCCGACCTACGCGATCTTCCGCGCCAAGGCCGCCGATTTCCTGGACAGGCAGAGGTTGCTCACCCTTCGCCTAGGCGAGGGGGCAACCGGAGAAAGGACGCCGCCATCTACCGTACCAAAGAAGGCGATCGCCAAGCCCAGAAAGGTGATCGCAAAGCCACCCGACGAATTCAAAGCCTTCGAGGATATGGAAGTCCACCTCCTCCGCAACCTTAATTTATCTCCGGCTCATATCTTCAACACCATCAAGGGGCGCGAATGGCTGAGCAAGCCAAAGATGATGAGGGACAACGGTCATCTGGACCGCAGTAAATTTTGCGCCTACCACAAAAGTACCGGCCACAACACCAGCCAATGCCGCGACCTCCTCAAACAACTCTGGAGATTGTTCGAGGAAGGCAAGCTAAACAATTTGGTAACCAAGCCGGAGCCCAAGGCTGAAAGGACCGGGGGCCGCGATCGTCGATAGAATGAAGATCGTTAGTCTCCCAATCCGATCGCCAGAATCGGACAGAACGAGCCAGAGGACTCAGATGAGTCAATCCCTCCGAGCAATCCCAGTGGCTAGGTCAATATGCTCCAATCAGGAGGAGGAAATCTCAGCGGTCTTTCCCCGGTTTCCACCATGTCAAACAGAAAACGGAAGCCCGAGCTAAGGGCGTTCGCCGGAGTCCATGCTGTGGTGCCCCCAGAGCCGACCATCTCCCGATACGCGCTCATCTCCTTCTCCAACACGGATAGGGAGGGAGTGCAGTGCCCCAAAGAGGATGCATTGGTGATCTCTGCATGTATCCTGGGGAAAACAGTCGACCGCGTGCTGGTGGACAACGGAAGCTTTTGCAACATCATATTCAAATCTGCTCTGGACCAGCTTGGCAACCTGACCAAGTTCATCAAGTCATTCGAAACCGTGCTTCAGGGGTTCGGCGACAACACGGTCAAGGCCTATGGAAGGATCAAGCTCTCCGTCGAGCTAGTCTGCTGTTACGATCCTAAGGTTAAGATCACTAGGAACCTCAATTTTGTAATCATAGACATGCCCAGCATCTATAATGGGTTCCTAGGTCGCCCCTTTCTAGAAACCTTTGAGGCGGTCGCCTCCTCTTTCTTTTATTGTATCAAGTTCCCCACTACCGAAGGGATGGTCGGTACTGTAAAAGGAAACCAGCTGATGGCAAAGAAATGTTTGAACTACTCTTGTGTCGTAACTTTTCCTTTAAATGTTTCTTGTACTGTTTGTAACACTGGTACGGTCGACAACCAACCGATGGAGATCGACGAGCCAAGCACCTCATACCAGCCCGACTCAGAGGACGGCATCTCACATCGATCGTCGGACGACATCGAACCGAGGATCAGCTTCGAGCCAAGCCTCGATTTTGACCCAAGGATTGAGTCTGGCGATCGCTCCAAACGAGAAGCGACCATCCCCACTAAAGATTTGGAAAGTATAACAATCGATCCAGCTCGCTCGGAGCGGGAAGTGCAGATCGGCTCAAGCGTCGATCCCGAGTTAAAAGGCGATCTGATCAGTTTACTGCGAAAGAACATCGAAGTCTTTGCCTGATCGCATCAAGATATGGTCGGCATCAGTCCGGAACATGCTTGCCACTATCTGAAGATCGACCCGGCAAGGAAGCCTGTTCACCAGAAACGTAGGAAATTCGGTCCAGAGAAATATGTTGCGCTTGACGCAGAAGTCAAAAAGCTGCTCGACAACAAACTGATCAGGGTAGCCACCGACGAGCCACAGTGGGTAGCCAATGCGGTGCTCGTTAAAAAGGCGAGCAACTCCTGGATATTATGCATCGATTTTAACGATCTCAACGCGGCATGTCCGAAAGATCACTTTCCAATACCTCATATTTGTAATGCCCGGCTTTGGATTCACTATTATCATTCAGTAATTGTCACTCAGAAAATTTTTTCACTCAGTAATAATCATTCATCAGTCATATTCATTCAACTGTGTTCACCTTTCGGCGTACTTTGGAATCGCATATCAGTTGTTATTCGTCATTCATCACTGGTTGAGATCGAGCCGAGATTATTGTCATCATCATTATCATATTTTGGTATTCGGTTTGAGAGGTAGCGCACGCTACGTATTCTTGTTAGCGCGCGCTAATGGGATGAAGGTAGCGCTCGCTATGGTTCAGTATTAGCGCACGCTAGCGCAAGTGAGGCAGACAGTCCAGAAGGTACTGGGCTGATTTGGGAAATTCGTAGCGCACGCTACGAGTGATAAGTAGCGTACGCTAATTGTGCTGCTAACGCACGCTAAGTCATATTAGTAACGCACGCTAACGCGAGCAAGGCAGAGGACAGTAGGTCATGGACTTCAGTTTCTGAGTATCAGACATTAGTTAGCGCACGCTAACATTTGGGATTAACGCACGTTATCGGTAAGGTCTTAACGCACGCTACCAAGTTCGTAGCGCACGCTAACGAGGCATTCAGAACTCACTGGACTACCCAGTAAACCGCTAGCGCACGCTAAACATCAGGACATAGCGTGCGCTAAGCTGAATTACTATAAATGGGACAGTTCGATCCAGAATCATCATTTTTCATTTTCTCCTTCTCCTTCCGTCGGTTTTGGGCGATTTTGGATGTTTTGGAGAGATCTTTTCGAGATGCATTCACCTATCATCATCTTCAAGCTCCTAAGTTCGATTAATCATCATTTAATCAGTTTCATCACTCTAAATCAAGGTAATTTTTCATTGAAGCTTGAATTTCGGGATTTGAAGGTTTTATTCCCGATCTCTTTGAGTTAGCTTGCTTTTATGTTGGAATATGTTAGATATGGATTATCTATCTTGGATACTTGTATTCTTACGGATTCATTGATGTAATTTTCGTAATTTTTGAATCATTGAGGAATTTTTCAAGAACACCTTGGTGTTGACTTTGGAATTTTTGGGGGGTTTCGACTAGATGTTGTTGAAATCCCGATTTAAGTATTCTTATTAGATTATTGATAGTATTCATGAGGTTTTTTCGGATTGAATCATCTATTGGAGGTTGGTTTTTGATATAATTGAGTTTTGGTTGTAAACAATTGGAGATTGTTTACAACGTGTTTGTTTAAATGCCCTAATGAGTTTCGGGTAGTGTTGTTTCGACTTTTGAGTTGGTTGTGATCATGATTGATTTGTATATTGAGCGAATTTTTGGTATTTGTATTGTTCAAGGTTGTCCGAGCGGCCGATATTCTTCAAGGACGTTGATCGTGGAAGGACTTTCTCGCCTTCGGTTGAGGCAAGTTTTATACTTGTACTAGTCAATGAGATTAATGTTATCATATATGTGTATGAATGTGTTGTATCATTCCGAGACTTAGTCTTTTCATAAGTTCATTGATATTAGGGGATCGCTCGATACGATACTCTTCGGCAATTATGCCAAATGTTTATTATCATTCATTAATGGCCGATTCAAGGCATTGGAATACTCGTTGTTAATGTTATTGTCGATCGCCGGTTCGTGGTATCGATGTATCGATTGTTGTTGTTAATATTGATGTCGATCTAAGACGTCGTTGTAATCATTGTTATTAATGTTGGAGTTTTGTCCTTGATGTTGTTTTGGCCGTTTGAAGGCATTGACGTATTCATTTCTCATCTTCGTCGTCGGTAACCGATTAAAGGTTCCGAGGCATTCATTATATCATTGTTATCGATTGGCCATTCTAAGGCAATCGATGTGCTCAATCACTCATTGTATCATTGTTATCGATTGGCCGTTCTAAGGCAATCGAGTTACTCAATCACTCATTGTATCATTGTTATCGATTGGCCGTTCTAAGGCAATCGAGGTACTCAATCATTCATTGTATCATTGTTATCGATTGGCCGTTCTAAGGCAATCGAGGTACTCAATCATTCATTGTATCATTGTTCTCGATTGTCCGTTTCAAGGCAATCGAGGTATTGAATCATCCGCTGCATCATTGTTATCAGTTGGCCATTCTAAGGCAATCGAGGTATTGAATTGGGGCTGTCGAGGATAGTTCACATCCGTTGTGTCGTTGTTATCGATTGACCATTCTAAGGTAATCAAGGTATTGAATTGGGACCGCCAAGGACGGTGCCCATCCGTGAGTCATCATTATCGTGTTGGCCGACTCAAGGCAGCACACTATCATTCTCGTGAATTCGGTAATCTTGGGATCATTGCCATTTATGATAATTGTATTTTGAAGGCTAGTCTCGGCTAGTGCTCGTTGGGTAAGCTTGGGGCTTGAACCTTCATGGTTGGTTCCCAACGCCTACAACTCAATAGGTCAACGACCATTTGATGGTCTAATTGTGATACGGCTTCGTGCCGTGGCTTCGGTCCTAATCGATACAGCTCTGGGCTTGTATTGCGTGGCTGGGTGGCGTATGTGTGGAATTTTAGTCGGGCACACTATAGTCATGTGTATATGCGGGACTCCGGACACATTGGACTGTGCACAGGGTAATGTGTATATGCGGGACTCCGTACACATTGGACCGTGAGACTAATTAGGCCAATAGCGGGTGTATATGCGGGACTCCGGACACTCGGCTACTTGTGCACTCACATTCCATCCGGGCGTACAATGGTACTCATCATTCAACTAAATTCATTAATTCATTCAGGTGATTGTGACATTTGACAGCTTCGGCTGAGTGGCTTTCAGGCCTTTGTGATGTCTCGATAATTTCATTGGAGCCTTCGGGCATTATGATTCATATCTAATTCAGTTCTGGTTTGGTTCATCTTCATGTAATTCATTGTGATTCATATTTAATTCAGTTCTGGTTTGGTTCATGTCGTGTAATTCATTGTGGTACTCTGTGATTATGATTCGCCGTTGGGCACTTATGTTATAACCTGTCGAACATGTATTAATAGTATGCTGTGGGCATAGTATTTCACGAATGCTCGGTTCTTACCTTGGTTTGTGAGCATCTCGTATTATTATTATCATTGTACCGTTTCATTCTGCCTTTGGATGTATATCATGTTATACATGTATTTGATGTTCATTATCTCGATGACTGACCCCGTGGGGGCGGAACATGTTTTCATGTTTTAGGTGCTTGCGAGGAGAGAGTTAAGACATAGGGGCATGATGATGGCAACGAGGCATTCGAGCGATACTAGTCCGAGTTGTTCATATTTGTCAGTCATTTGGAGTGTTCTCCAGTTTGTCAGTCATTGTCCTTATGTATTACCCGAGCATATGCTCGTGGATGTTGTTGTATTTTTATTTTTTGGCCATGTAGGCCCATCGTTGTCATTGAAATTCCTTATCGGAATATTGTGTCGGATATCATGGTAGGGACTGTAATCTCCCTTATTAGTTAATTTAATGTAATTTAGTCATGTTTCGCCTGGTGGATCTCCGGTGTGGGGTCCACGATACTGTAATAACCCAATGGGATTTGGGGGTGTTACAATATTGACCACTTGGTCGACAGCACGGCAGGTTGCGAAATGATTCCGTTTATGGACGCTTCGTCGTATACCATCAGATCCCAATGACAGAGAAAGACGTAAAACACACATCATTCCACACGGAGAAAGACATGTATTTTTGGGTCCGAATGTCGTTCGGTCTGAAAAATGCGGGGACGACCTACCAACGCCTAGTCAACGGGATGTTCGCCGATCAAATCGGAAAGACCATGGAGGTTTACATTGACGACATTGTGGTCAAGAGCCTCAAAAAGGAAGATCACCTCAAAGACCTAGCTGAGACGTTCACCATCCTCGAGAAATTCAACATGAAGCTAAACCCCAAGAAATACAACTTCGGAGTAAGTTCCGGAAAATTCCTGGAGCACATCGTAAGCCAAAGGGGGATCGAGGCGAACCCCACAAAGATCCAGGCGATCCTCGACATGCAAGAACCTCGGAATGTCAAGCAGGTGCAGCGCCTCACGGGGTGTCTAGCAGCCCTTAATTACTTTATTTCCCGGCTCGGAGACAAAAGCAAGCCTTTCTTCGCCACCATAAAGAATAAAAAATTTGCGTGGATGAAGGAGAGTCAAATGGCGTTCGCCAAAATCAAGGAGTACCTGTATACCCTCCAAATTTTGGCAAAACCGATCCCCGGCGAGAAGTTGTTCCTTTACCTGACGGCCTCGGAGGTCGCGTTGAGTGCGGTGTTAGTACGAGCAGAGGGACAAACCCACATGCCGATCTACTTTGTCAGTCAAGCTCTACATGACGCGGAGACGCGTTACACGCCTCTGGAGAAGCTCGCTTACGCACTTGTCATGAGCGTTCGCAAGTTGAGAGCCTATTTCTTCGAACACCAAGTGGAGGTTCTGACGACCCTCCCTCTAAGGAAAGTTCCTCACCGGTCAGACACCAACGGGCGAATCTTCAAATGGTCACTGGAGATCGCTCAGTACAGTGTCACGTATGCCCCTCGCACATCGTTCAAAGGTCAAGCTGTGGCGGATTTTGTGGTAGAATTAACTTTTCCGTCTAGCCCGTCCCAAGTCGGCCGACCCGCATGAAAATTATTCGTAGATGGTTCGTCGACCAGCTCGCGGGCAGGGGCGAGGATTGTCCTCATCAGCCCCGATGGCTAGAGCTTTACAAATGTTATGCGTTTCAATTTTCGAGCGACCAACAATGAGGCCGAGTACGAAGCCTTAATAGGCGGGCTCGACCTATCGCTCGCCATGGGCGTTCGTCGCCTTCACATATTCATGGACTCTCTCTTGGTCGTGAATCAAGTCAAGGGGGACTATGAGGCGCGCGGCGAACAAATGATCAAGTATCAAGAGTTGGTCTCCGAATTTTGAAGAAGTGCTGATCGAGTAAATCCCGAGAGAGCACCAGTTTTGAAGAAGTGCTGATCGAGTAAATCCCGAGAGAGCACAACTCCCAGGCCGATTCCCTATCCAAACTCGCGTCATCAGATGGGGCAGCGGACTTCTCTAACATCCAAATCACCAAGTTGGCGAGATCGGCGATCGACAAGAGCCTGGTCGCCACAGTCGCCATCGCAGAAGAGAACTGGATGACTCCATTCATTGAGTACTTGAAGAACGGAACAGTCCCCACAGATCGGGTCAAGGCTCGCCAGCTTCAGCTCCGGGCGACCAGATACACCCTCTTGGACGATCGGCTTTACAAGCGAGCTTTCAGACTCCCTCTCCTCAAGTGCATTACGCCGGAGGAAGGCCAGCTGGTTTTAGCCGATATCCATGACGAGATCTATGGAAATCACACCGGAGGTCGAGCCCTCTTCCACAAGACGACCAGGCAGGGTTTCTTCTGGTCTACCTTGCGGAAGGACGCGATCGCCTACGCTCGGTCTTGTCACAGGTGTCAAGTAATGGGCCCAAACATCAAGCTCTACCCCGAGCAGCTCACCTCTATGTATATCCCGTGGCCGTTCGCCCAATGGGGCATCGACCTCATCGGTCCTTTGCCGACGGCACCATGGGGATGCAAATTCACCATCGTGGGGGTCGATTACTTCACAAAATGGGCAGAGGCCGAACCACTCAACAAGATCGGCCAAGAGCAAGTAATCAAATTCATCTGGAAAAACATCATCTGCCGTTTCGGTCTACCTCAGGCTATCATCTCCGACAACGGAAAGCAGTTCGGCAGTCTGGAAATTATGCAATTCTGCGAGAAATGGGGAATAAAAAAGTTGTTCTAGGCCCCTTACCACCCTCAAACGAACGGGAAGGTAGAAGCTGTAAACAAGATCCCCAAACACACAATCAAGGCCAGACTCGAATCCAAGCAAGGGCGCTGGGCGATCGAGCTCCCAGATGTTTTATGGTCCTACCGAACGACGACCAGGAATTCAACCGGTGAAACCCCATTCGCCCTCGCCTTCGGAACAGGAGCGGTGATCCTATTAGAGATCGCCATCCTAAGCCACCGAACTGCGCAACAAATGACGACGGACAATGATGTAGCTCGGCGAATCGATCTGGATATGCTCGAAGAACGGCGATTGACTTCGGAAATGAGGAACACGGTCCACAAAAGGAGATCCGAAAAATTCTTCAATTCAAAGGTCAAGGAGAGACGTTTCCAAGTCGGAGACCTAGTCCTAAAGAAGATCCAGACCCACACGGGAGTATTTGGTCCAAACTGGGAGGGACCGTTCAGGATATCCAAATGGCTAACCAAAGGAACCTACGAGCTCCAGCACCCAGACGGGACTCCGGACCAATATCCTTGGAATGCCATCCATTTAAAAAATTACTATCAGTAGAAATACCTTATATTCGTTTACTTGATGTCCAAAGTACTTAATGAGATCTACCAATTCTCTCCAAGTTATTCGCTTCGATAAAATAAGCCAAAGACCACTGCCCGATTAACATCTCCGAAGAGAGGATGACTCACCCGACCTTTAAAGTTCGTCATCTGACTTGATGAACCTAGGTGGGCGATCGCCCCCCCTTGCACAACGTATACCGTCAAGGATCACCATCTAACATGACGATCTAAGGTAGAAAAGTGCCGACATGGTTGTGGAGATCGATGAAACCGATTTCTGCGGCCATGCAAGGTTCCTTTGGGCAGAGATCGCTCGCCCTTCGTTTAAATACGAGGCGGGCGTAGCCAAAGGACCCTCCAAAACAGATATGTGGACACGCTCGCCCGCCCTCAAGGTGTATCATCTAACATGGTGGACCCGGACAATGCGACGCGTCCCTACCCCCGTCACAACGTATGCCCTCAGAGGTCTGCCATCTAACATGTCGGCCCCCAGCAGAAAAGTGCTAACAAGCCGCAATCGCAAGGTCGATCAATCCGATGGCGCCCCGTGCAAGGACTCCTCCAGGCAGAGATCGTCCGCCCCATCGCTACATTGCGAGGGAAAATGTAGCCTACGGAGGACCCTCACAATTAAGTGAGTCGCGAGAAGTAGGCCATCAGACGGAATATCGCTCGCGCACAAGACATGGTCGCAGAGCTCGGTTCCATCGAACTCCACGACTGTGCACGGTTCCTCTAGGCTGAGATGGTCGGCCTTCCTCGAGGAATCTGCAAAATTGAAGAACGCCCGCTAAACGATTTATTTTTGCCCTTACTTTCACCAAGTAAACCAAAACAAGGGGCAGAGCAGGGCCATACCCACAATCGGCTTTGTTCAAATACACATATGACGGTCGACTTTGTCTAAGAAGTTACCAGTATATCAATTGCATGAGTTAATCAATTCATTTGGAGCTGCACGCACAACGATCGATCCTCAAACACTTGTATACGATTATGCATAAGATTAGGATAGACGATCATACAAGAGATTCAGAAAGACAATCATACAAGCAAGAAATCAGAAGCAAATATTTATTTCATTTCATTCGAAATATATGTACAAAACGCCCGAAGGAAAAATACAACAAATCTGGAAAATTACAAGAAAAAGCAAAAAGAGCAGGCTAGCTTAGGCTGCTCCTGCCGAGCCATCGCCCCCGGCCGCGGGATTGGCGATCGTTCCCTCACCTGCAGCAGGCTCCGAACCCCCAACCTATGGGGCACCTGGATTGACAAGGTTGTCCGGCAACGGGTAAAAGCTCAGATCGACCCCATAATCCGAGGAGAGGTCGAGGATCGGCACGGAGAAGGCTGAATGCAAGGGTGCTCGAGCGCATAGGCCTTGAAGTTATCAGCCAAAGGGCCGACCTCGAGCCCTCCCTTCTTAGCGGCGCGGATCACGTCAGCATAATCCATGTAGTAGGCGAATTTGCTGACGAACTCAACGTTAAGAAAGGGATCGGCCTCAGTCGCCTCCAGCTTTCCCCTCAGTTCCGCAGCCGTTTTGCTCACGCCCTCGAGCTCGGCAACTTTGACGGCCACCTCCTCTTTCGATGACGCCAGCTCGCTGGTCAGACGGGTGACGGTCACCTTCAGCTAGTCGGCCTCCTTCTGTGCCGCCGCGTGCGACCTGCGGGCTTTTGTCATCTGGTCCCGCATCCGGTCAGTCGCCGCCCGGGCCCGATCAAGATCCAGCTTCGCCTGCTTAGCTTCTTCCACGGAGCTCTTCTCCATGGCCACGAGCCTATCGACAAACTCTGCGTTTTGTTTCCGAGCAGCTTCGAGGTTCACATGGAGACGAGCGGTGGAGGGCCGCCCCTCATAGTCCCTCACGGCCTGAGCGGCCATCGTCGCCATCTGGAGGGCCAGCGCGAAAGTCGCCTGCATCGCATCAGCAGATCACCGGCGCGCGATCGCATCCAGATCGGTCGTCCAGGTCTTCGGCACGGAGGCAGAAGCCTGAACAACGTAAGAAGGGACTTCGCTGGCCTCGCGAGGAACATTACTCGTCAGGAAGTCCAGCACCATCGGCGAACAGTTTAGATCGGAGTGGCGGATCCTGCACAAAGATCAAAAGAGTTTGTATATTTCCAGCAAAGGAAATATCGTAACCCATAATAGCGATCAAGCATACCTTTCGACCTTCTCCGGGTCGCGGCCAAAGAACGGCCTCCCCCGAGGGGTCTCAGCGCGGGCAGCCGCCGTGGCGGCCCGGAAGGTGGAGGAGGGCGTGGACCCCTCCGCCGTTGGAACCACGGAAAGCGGAGGCACGACGATCAACGACGCCGAGGTAGACGCATCCCAGTAGCAGCGGTCGAGGGATCCTCCGCCCTCCGCTTCTTGCGATTGAGCCGGAAACCTCCCTCCTCCCGAGGCTCTTGTTCCTCGGCGATCGGCTCCTCAACAGGCCTGACCTCCGGGACAGATCGGATCGGCACCGGGGGGACACGGCTCATCTTCTTCCCCTGGCGCAAGCGACTCATGATCCCGGGGTTCGACATAACAACCTCGGCCGGGGGATCTGGGAAGCGAGGGAAGCGGATTTCTGTGAAGGAAGCGATCAATATACGTTAGTCATCATCATCAATCAAGGCGATCGTCAAGCAGATGAAGGTCATAAGAATTCGTACCTGGGACCCTTAAGTGGCGGGGGTAGCGAAACAGACGAGTAGCCCACCAACAAGCTTCGTTGTTTATCTGGCGAGCGTCTATGTGGTCCTCGGGAAGGTTGCGTATCCACTCCCAATCGATCGCGAAATCGAAGGGTAGATCGCCTGCTGCCGGAACAAGGTTACCTGCAAAAAGAAAGCCAAATTAGATCAGTTCAGGATATGTCCGAACGAAGGGAGAGTCAAAACCCTTACTCGAATTCCTCTCTCGGAAGCCGGTGGGAATATCCAACTCATCGGTCGGATTGTCACTCGCGGCCGATCTCCACGCTCCGCCGACCCAAAACCACTTCGTCAGGTCGCCCCGGACCTTGTTTGGTACCCCAAGAACCACCCGGCCCGAGCGACCTTGGATATGATAATCGCCAACGGAACCCTTCTGATCCGTCAGCTTAAAAAGATAGTTCATCTCCAGCGCAGAGGGAAGACGGAACAACCGATGACCGCCAAAAAGGGTAAGGGTGCAGATGATCTGCAGCCAAGCGTTCGGCGTCAGTTGGAGCGGCGCCATGTTCCATGCAGTCAAAAAATAAGAAACAGCGAACGGCAAGGGAAACCGCAGCCCGACCTCCATTATCGCCTCATTAACGGCGACCATACCCTCCGGGGGTTGGTCGGCACGCTTGTTCTCGGCAGGGGCGTAGAGGCTAACATCATAAGGGACATGGAACCTCGCCCTCCGGCGGTCCAAGTCTTTTTTGGTCGCCGAACTTCTGAGCTGACCAAGGGTCCACGGGGAGCGGCTCGCGGCCCGGAACAGCGATCGCCTCACAGGTTCGTGGGGATGGGCGATCGAGTATGCACGAAAATCGAAATTGGGAGGCGGTCCGGCCAATCTCTCCATAAGGACGGCAAAGGTTAAGAAGGCTTGACCTAACGCGGTGTGTTGCTCCCAGTACTCTGTCACCGTCAGCTCCCCTCAATCCGCGAGCGCTTTCACTCGGCCTCTGCCGTCCTGGCCGCGTCGACCTCGTTGAAAAGTTCCTCAACCTCCGTGGGTTCAATCCCTGCGCGGATAGCCTAGACGGCTGTCTCCATGTGGAACTCCGCGGGGATTTCATCCTGGGCAGTCGAAATCGCGTCGGCGGAAGAGGGACCCGCCTCATACACTTTTGATACTCCTCGAGACATTCTCAAGAAGGAAGAAAAAAGAAAAGGCTTTTGTTCTTACCTAAAGAGTTGGAGTCGAACGACGATAGTCACACAAAACTTCGAAAGAATTCGGCAATCTTCTTCTCAGGCGAAAGGGCAGGTAAAGTGAACCCAGAAACCCTAGCCCATTTTTATAGGCGAAGGCAGGGGCTTCCGGGCAAATAAGAAGAACCTCGATGGCTGAAGTGCAACCGTCGGACTCCGCCAACCGTATCGCGACACGTACCCCCGCGGCGTTTCAAGCCCGCTATCATTTCCCGCTCTTTTCAGCGACCAAGTCGATCGTCCAAATTCAAAACCAGTCCGCTCGAGAGACGATCGTCTATTTCATAAAATGATAAGTCGCTCGTCTAATTCAAGCGATCGCCAGTGGAACGACCTCACCCCATATCTTCAACATGGGAGCGAGCTGGGGGGCAATTATTGTGCGGCGATTAATACGCCTAGACGGCGATCGGCATAAGGATGAGCGACCGAAGTCAGCATCAGAAAAGCCACGGTAGACTTGCCAACCGAAGATGCCAGATCATGTTCGAGTTTCTAGTGATCGACATCAGGGGCGATCGTCTCTTGGCACCTAGCGGTCGACTCTGGTGCCAGACAAGGACGACCGTCCCACACCACGTGTAAAACCAACATCCGTCAAAGTCTACGAAGACCGAATCTCGGGATGGTGGCCCACGTGCAGATCCACAAAAAGGCGCCGCAGGAATAGACTTGACTCCAGCCCATCAGCAGCTGTCAGTGACAGGCACAACCTCACCTACCGACAGACCCGCCGAAAGGTACTAGGTGGGACCTCCCAAGACAGCGACATGGGACGCATGTTGTCTTCCCATTGGATCGCACAGCTGGCTGCCAGCAACAGCCGCGAACTTTAAGGAAACCGACCCATGTGCTAAGACGATCGCCCGCATATTATAATACAGGAAAGGCGATCGCCCGTTCGGGATGAAGACATCCCAACTACCTCCGTTTCTATAAATAGAGGACTTCCAGCATTTGGGAAAGGGGATCGAGAGATAGAATCAAAAGTCAGACTCGCTACAGTCAAGTTCAACACAGAAATCTACACAGCATCCCATTTTTGTTACAAGAACTCACAGAGCATCAACTCTGGTTCTTCCGGCAATCAACAACACTCAGGAGCTAGATAACTAGGGTCTTTACACCCATTGTAATTGTACTATAACATTAATACTTGTACTCCAACGTTTTTCGTATTATTAACATCTCGCGAGAGCATTCAAGCCCGGGACTAACAACCCCGGCAAATCTTGTGTTGTTTATATTCCCTCGGACGTGTTCTCGCATTTTGTTTGTTACCCACCCGTAGTCATATCCAGCAAATCACTCCATATAATATTTGGGTAACAACATATATGTCGACGGATTTGGATCCGAAAGCTGTGAAAACGTCTCAGAATTTTATACGGGTCTAGAGGGCGTCGAAGAAATCTACTTTTGCTACCGAGAATAAAAATGAAATTGGCCGCATATAGAAGAGAACGGCATACGAGGATCGTAGGTTAGATTGAATACCACATCAGAGAATGATTTCTTGATGAACGGATTGTATTGAATTATTGAATATATATAATATATATATATATATAATACACAATTTAGAGTGCAAGTATAAGAACAAATATAACCTATGAAAACATATAATAACATGGAACTAATAAGAAAGAAAATAGATACATATGGTAAACATAAAATAATTATTCCGACACTTACAACGCTACTTAGATTAGACCTGGTCAATGGACGGACCGGGCTAGGTCCGGCCGAACCGAGCAAACGCAAATCGGGACTTAAAAAGGATCTGAGCCGATCTTGTGCCGGTTCCGGTCGTGGCGGGCTGGATTAGCCCGACTCGTTATATTTAAAAAATATTTTTTTTTCATATTTTAGAATTATATTGAATATACAATTTTTTAAAAGAAAATAAGTTACAAATGATTTATTATATTATATATTTAAAATATAATAAACTAAAATAAAAGTGTGCTGGACGGAATCTGGGTCTGGCCTGGACCGGACCGTGTCATGAGCTGGGTGATCATTTAGGTTTGTTGATGGACTTGGCTAGACTCAACTCAAGTTGAGAAAATCCATACTGGAACAGGCCCATTTCAATAATGGGTTGTGGTCGGTCCTCGGCCGGACCAAAATTGGTCGGCCTATACAACACAAATTTTCAAATCAAGCCCCGGACAGAATGGGTTGATCCGCCCAACCCACTGACCAACTCTAACTTAGGTACAACTATCTAAGAAGAAAAAAAAAATAGAATTTCTATAAAATCGAAAATAAATAGAATATGATCAGATCAATCTCTATCACCTTCCTTCAAATTCACATGACACTATAAAACATTGCTAGCTATAAACATGATGAATGATAAAAAGATGGACCCACAAATTTTAGCTTCTATTACAAAAATAGCCTCCACATGCAGCAGACAGCTTGACTTACGGTCAACTTCTATTTTTTTTCACTGTGGTAAAAAAAACGGTAGTTTTACTGCAACAAAATATCTGAGAGCTACAGACAAAAAGATATTAAAAAAAATTATATTAATGCAAGTATAGCTTGAATTAGTAATAGCCTGCATGAGAGTTCCCCCTGCCAAAAACCAACCCTTACCCTCAAAGAGAAACAGGTGGAAACATAAATAAATATATATATATATATATATTAATTTTAATAGAAAAAAATTAATTTTTATTTCTGCAATTGTAAAAGCTGGAGTTGGGCATGCAAAGTGGTAATTCAATTCCCAAGGAATATGTAGGTACAGTTCATACATGGCAAACAAGAACCCTACCTAATAATAATTCAATAATAACCACAAACAATAATAATGATACTTTTTTTAATTCTTTTCACTATTAGAAAATAGTATTCTTTATAACTATTTTCAATATAAAACACGATCATTTTTAATACTGAAAAATATCGATTCTGACATTAGAAAAAAAATTAAACGTCCAGCCGTTTGGTTGATACTACTAGCTAGTTTTTGTGTAACTTGTAAACGAAGTTTGATCCAAAATTAATGCAGCTGAAACTGAAATTAAAATACAATCAATCTGGCCAAATTAAGGGTTAAACATCGGTTGAGATCAAATCGAACAAGAAATCTAGCTCCACTATGTTATTATAACAACTACGAGCGACCTAGTTCCGAAATTAATCAGCTTAATACAACATAATATTGCCTAATAATAATAAGAACATCATCCATTTGAATAAAAGAGTGAGCTTGTTGATGCAGTTGAAGAGGCGGTGGCATAATTATTATAACTAGATCTTTGTTCAAAACGATCTAGAGGTGGCGAAATAGCCACCGTGACCGACGATGAAGAATGCGGACCGGAATCCGCACGAGGTGACCCTGAAAAATTAAATAAATAAAGACAAAGTAAAATTAATAGTAACAATAACATTGGTACCGGTCTGGTGGCACTCGAGGATGACTCAGTTAGTGATCGGGTCGATATGGATTTTTGTAACCGTGAATGTGCCACAATCCACATTAGTTCAACCACACCACAGGGTGGCCGGCCGGGTGTCACCAGATCGGAACCGGGACAGAAGAACGGTCCAGGAATTAATTAAAGATTATGGAGAAAGAATATAATGACTTACTTGCTAAGTTTTCAGATGAAGAATAATTGTGATTTTCAAGCTGAGACTTGTTAATGTTTTCTTGATTAATATTATTATTATTATTATTATTATTGTTATTATTATTATTATTGGATTGTTGGGATTTTCTTCTTCTCCTGTTATGGTCAGCCAGCCTTTTCCGGCAACTTCTCTTCCCGTTGTCGAATTCCGACAGCAAATGAAACCTGAAAAATTGACAATGTTTTTTTTTTTTTGAGGAAGAAATCAAGAATTTTCACATACGAAAAAAGGTTGTTATTATTGTTATTAATAAACCAAAATATTATAGTTTTAAACATAAATTTAATATTAATATTTTTGTATATAAATTGTATTTCAAAAAAGACTACTACTAATTATTTTATTTATGATGAGAAAAACATGAGTACCATATCTGTCACACCATTTAATGTGTTTGCTGTAAGCAGCAGCAAATTCAACAGTATGCCAAATGTAATAAACGGACACAAATGCCCTCGGGATGAGCCCCACGTACGAAGCATGATAAAAACGCACTCAATGATTAGCTATTTAACGCACCCCCACCAAAGGGCATTTTAGTCCGTTCAAAAGCTGCGAGGAACTTCATTAGTTTTTACACCATTCCAAATAAACCTTTGAATGAGGAATTAGGGAGTATGCATGGGGAGGGTATTTCCGTCATTTTTGACACTGACCTACTGCATTGTTGGCAAAACCGCTGCGTGAGACCGGCGGCGATGACGGTGGAGGCTTTGGAGTGAAACTCGCACACCTTGTGACGGCGATGGTAGTGCTTGGCGTGGGTCAGGTCTGCGTTGCAGCCTTCAGCTTGGCACCTTGGGGAGTTAACCGAACCTGGTTCCAGGATTCTGGACCGGCGGTAGAGCCGGTTCACGAAATCGTCCTCGGAGGAAGCAAAGTATGTCCGTCCGCCCAGGTTCAGCCCTATTCTACTGTTGAACTCGGTGTTGTACTCGATCCCACCGACCGCTGGCTCGCTCTTCGGGACCACCATGAACCCAGTCGGGCCGGACGGCTCGAGGTTGAGCATTGGAGCAGGCGGCTGGGGGTGTGGGTACGAGGAGGCGGACGCGTCGTAAGCGCGTGCATCGTAGAAGGTGGGAAATTGGGTGTTGGGGTTAGGATTTTGCGGGTGGTGGAACGGGAGGTGGTGATGGTGGTGGCCGACGGGGACGGCGGCAGCGAAATGGGTTTCCGGGTTAATGAAGCTGGCGGTTTCAGAGAAGTGTTGAGAGGTGTAGGGGTCGAAAACCGAGCGGTTCGGTTCGCAATCTTGAGGGTTTTCATCACCGGAGAGGATGATCGATGATGGGTTTCCCCATCCATAGTCCAGCATTGCTTCTAATTTCTCCTGACTTAGACTGAAGAGGGAGAAAAGGAAAAAAAATAAATTAAAATAGACCCACTTTCATTGTTCAGTCCTTTTATATAGCCTGTTTCAAAGGAAGCACATTTGGATTTATATAAACAGAGAGAAAAAAAGAAAAAAGAATACTAATATTTGTCGGAAAAAAAGTGCAAACTGCTTAATATCTGAAATCAAGAAACAACTTTATAGAGAGAGGTGAGAGAGAGAGAGAGAGAGAGAGAGAGGAGAAAGAAATCTGTCAGCTTTAAAGGGGGAAGATTGTGGAGAGTACTGAGAAAAGGCTGTAAAAAAGACTTCAGCTTTCTCTCTCTCTATCAGTGTGTGTGTGTGTGTGTGTGGCTTTTAACTAAGTGAGAGAGTAGTATAAAAAATGCTTTGTTTTTGAGTTTAATCTTTGGTTTGAGTGGATTTAAGGAACAATGTTTGTGGTTTGAGGGTTTGGTTCAAGTGGGGTTTTTATTTTGAGCATGTGCTGTAATTTGAGGGAAAAGGGTGAGAAATTAGTGTGTGTGGTGTGTGAGAGAGAGACATAGAACTTCACCTTTACAGCAGTTTGGAACTGGGAAGAGAGGTGTTTGTGTAGTAATCAAAACCCTATCGATTGGTGGTAAATACAGTTTGGAAGTTTTTTTGGTTTTTGGGTTTATTCATTAAACTAAATAAAAGTACTATCACTATCTTTTTCTCTCTATAATGGCATCTGTATCCGGTCAATAATTCTCTCTCACCCTAAAAGCAGAGAGAGAGAGAGAGAGAGAGAGAGAGAGAGAGAGAGAGAGAGAGAGAGAGAGAGGAACTCAGAAACTGCTGGCTTCTGTGTGTGTGTGTGTGTGAGAAGGCGGCTTTGCTCAGGGAGAGGTTCTCCTAACATGTTATACTTAAATGCACTTACTGTTTCACCCAAACAGAGACTTGAAAATTTACAGTGAAGCCCTCTCATATGGGACAAATTGCCTAATACTAATCTTTTAAAGTGAAATAATTTTTTCCTCCCCAAAGTTTATCAGTTTTGATTTTTACTTCAAGATATTTTAGTTATCTATTCGAATAAGACATTTAAGTCACTTGTTCAAGTAACACAAAACACATTTGAGTTATATATTCGATTCACCTAAAATGTATGAGAGCCACCTAAAATACGTTGGAGTCACCAGTTCAAGTCGTCTTAGTTACGACGGTAGCCCGCTAGAAAGCAGGCCGACGGGCCTGGCATAAAAAATAAACAGAAAATTAAAGTTGGCCGGTCGGCGACTTGGTAAAATAAAAAAATTGGTCGTCCGTCGGAAAGCAGGCTGGCGGCCTGACGTAAAGAAAAAAAAAATTCCGACCGCCGATAGATCATCGGAAAGCAGAGACGTGCCTGGCGAAAAAAATGGTTAGCCTCACTGGGACTGGTTAATAAAAAATATTGGCTGGCCGTCGGCAGCCCGCCAGAAGCCAGGTCGTTAGGCCTGGCGCAGATGAAGAAAAAATGGCCCGCCGGAAAGAGATTGGCACTACCAAAATTAACACTTTAGCCGACGACCCGTAAAAAAACGGTCGACGACTCGTGTTGCCGTCGGCTAAACAGTTTTAGCCGATGACTTGATCTAGGTCGTCGGCTATAGTGCAACATAGTCGTCGGCTATAGTAAAGAGGTTTAGCCGACGACTCTTGAGATTGTTTAGCCGACGGGAAAAAAAAACGTTTCAGCCGACGACTTGATCTGGGTCGTCGGCTAAACCCTTTCCAAAAAAAAAATGTTTTAGCCGACGACTTGATCTGGGTCGTCGGCTAAACCCTTTCCCAAAAAAAAAAAATAAAGTTTTAGCCGACGGCAAGATCTAGGTAGTCGGCTAAACCCTTTCGAAAAAAAAATGGGGTTTAGCCGACGACCTAGATCTTGCCGTCGTCTAAACCTCCAAGTGAAAATTATATATAGTTCACGGAACACCAACCCAATCTTGCCCCTCTCCCCGCTAAAGAGCACCTTTCTATTCCCGATCCTGTCAGTTATTCCCGAAAAAAGCTTGTGAGTTGCTACTTTGAGTATTGCGACCTTGCGAAAAAAATCAACCCGATTCTTGGAAATCCCTTTGTGTATTTTTTGAGTTTGTGTTGCTACTTTGAGTTGTGCTAGCTGGAGTGACGAAGGTTTCTACCAGTTGTAATAATCACCATTTCGATTAAGGTACGTATTTTATTGTATTTTTTATTGTGATTTCGAAATTTTGTATTATTCATGTTGTACATTCGAAAGCTTTTATGTATAACGATTAAGTTTTGTGATGATAATCATTATGATTAATTGTTTGTTGTGATTTCATTTATAATTGGAACAATATTAGTTAGTTGGATTAATATTGGAAAATTTATACATTTTCAGGATGGACAAGAGTTGGATTGGATTACGAAAATGGGATCCAAGTGTAATGGATGGGATGAAGCAGTTTATGAGATTTGTAAAAGAGCACAACAGTGGTAATACGTTGCACTACTATCCATGTAATAAATGTAGGTGTCGCAGTGATATGTATCGTTTTTCATTTTATGAGGTCTGGGAACACCTAAAAAAGAATGGTTTTTGGAGTAAATATACATGTTGGATATACCACGGTGAAGCACCGAATTCTGTTATTCCGTATGATCACGGACAATTTAGTGGTAATGACGGGTTCACCGATCCGAAAAGGAGGTTGATTGATGATGTGTTTGGTTTTTCCGAGACGTTTGTACCAACTGAGCCAATCCCACGACCCCGTAGACCGTTGCCTTGCAATACTGCTGGGCTTGACAGGTACAACAAGCTAATTCAACTTCATCAGACCCCTCTACCCAGGGTGTAACATGACTGTTCTTGATTGTGTCATGGAAACGATGAGATTAAAGGTGGAAAACAGATCATCCATCAAGTCTGTGGATGATTACTTGGAGCTTATGAGTAATATGCTTCCACATGGTCATCATCTTCCTAATACATAAATAAAAATGAGACGAATTTTGAAAGATCTTGGTCTTTCCTACATTAAGATCCACGTCTGCATGTATGATTGTGTTTTATTCTGGGGGCATCCTAATGAAGACCTCACGAGATGTCCTGTATGTGATACAGAGAGATATAGGATCACTCCTTCTGGAAAAGAGAAACCGGTGAAGGTACTTTGGTATTTTTGATAACACTCATTTTTACACATATTTTTATAAGGTTTTTCCGGATTTTAAGATCCTAAAATGTGTAGAATTGTGTCGTTTGTACTCATATTGTGTTTGTTGGACTCGATCACGCTTGGGTATATTTTATTTGAATTTATAGGTGTTTTAAGGACATTATCAAGCAAGACCGAAGTCTCAATCCCCAAATACATATCAAGCAATGCAGAAACGAGAGAACGAGGTCTAAAACGATGAAGATTGAAGCACTACCTGTCGTAGAGAGAGAGAAACACAAGATTTGAGAGTTTTTCATCCAAAAAGAAGGAGATTTGAAGGAAATTCTTGAAGAACACTTCAAGAACATTTGAAGGCTTCAACCGGGATAAATCAAGAAACCATCCGAGTTTTATCTTCTTCCTATCTTTTATTCATTTTGTTGTTTTATTTAGCATGAACATGATGAACATGATGATTATTAATCTTTCTTTCATTACCATGTCCGGCTAAACTCGTTAGATTCCGGGCATGGGAGTACGTTGATTTGCTATGGTTTTGAGAGATTGATGATTATATATATCTAGTGTGATTTCTTTATCAAATACTTGGTTTTTATTCATGTTTAGACACTTGATCAATGTTTTTATATGTTTAACTTAATTGCTCATAATTCGAAAGAAGAGGGCATTAATAGGTTTCGAGTATTTGACGTAGTAAATTACGAGATTGAGAAATCGGTGATAAGCTATGATGATGGTTAAATCTTATGAACATTTTGGAGTTAGATAATTTATAGTAAACGGAGACGTTGTTATAGGTTGTTTAATCTACGTTTTAATGCATCTCGAGAGAGACTTTAGAATATTATTGTGATTATCATTTTGGAAACACACTTAGAACTTTTGAAACCAATCCCGACTAAACTTAGTGATCAACGGAAACCGAGCCTTGGAATCTTTCTTTCTAAACTCTTGCAATTCTCCTTAATTCGGATATTTTCTTTTATTGTCATCATTTTATTTTATTTCGTTAACCATCTATTCAACTTTCGATCGTCTAGATAAAACCGGAATCATTATAATCTAGTACTCAACGTAATAGGAATATTTAGTCTCTGTGGAATACGACCTTGCTCGCCGCTTTCTACATTTACTCCGTACACTTGCGGATTGTTTAAAAATATAGCGAACAAGTTTTTGGCATTTGAAGAAAATTCTTGAAGAACACTTCAAGAACATTTGAAGGCTTCAACCGGGAGAAATCAAGAAACCATCCGAGTTTTATCTTCTTCATATTGTTTATTCATTTTGTTGTTTTATTTAGCATGAACATGATGAACATGATGATTATTAATCTTTCTTTCATTACCATGTCCGGCTAAACTCGTTAGATTCCGGGCATGGGAGTACGTTGATTTGCTATGGTTTTGAGGGATTGATGATTATATATATCTAGTGTGATTTCTTTATCAAATACTTGGTTTTTATTCATGTTTAGACACTTGATCAATGTTTTTATATGTTTAACTTAATTGCTCATAATTCGAGAGAAGAGGGCATTAATAGGTTTCGAGTATTTGACGTAGTAAATTACGAGATTGAGAAATCGGTGATAAGCTATGATGATGTTTAAATCTTATGAACATTTTGGAGTTAGATAATTTATAGTAAACGGAGACGTTGTTATATGTTGTTTAATCTACGTTTTAATGCATCTCGAGAGAGACTTTAGAATATTATTGTGATTATCATTTTGGAAACACACTTAGAACTTTTGGAACCAATCCCGACTAAACTTAGTGATCAACGGAAACCGAGCCTTGGAATCTTTCTTTCTAAACTCTTGCAATTCTCCTTAATTCGGATATTTTCTTTTATTGTCATCATTTTATTTTATTTCGTTAACCATCTATTCAACTTTCGATCGTCTAGATAAAACCGGAATCATTATAATCTAGTACTCAACGCAATAGGAATATTTAGTCTCTGTGGAATACGACCTTGCTCGCCGCTTTCTACATTTACTCCGTACACTTGCGGATTGTTTAAAAATATAGCGAACAAGTTTTTGGTGCCGTTGCCGGGGACTAATTTATTTTTGTTTGTATTGATATTACGATAAGTGTTTCCGGGCTTACTTTAGACATATTTTTCTGTTTTATTTTATTTTGTTACTTCCGTGTTGTTTTTGGCCGTGTTACAGGACGTACATGAACACCCGCTCCTCTCGAGAACCTTTGGAAAACTTTATTCCTGAAGTAGAGGCATTTGCTCGAAGAACAAGTGTTGCTACACGAAAATTACGAAGGGATCTATCTGACGAAATGGAAAGAGCGGGAGACGTAATTGCCGACATGGGCAATGATAATGCAATAGCCCACAATCCAAACAATGAAGGCGTACGGGCTGAGCAACCCGCAGTCCGAATTCAATCGATTCGGGATGGATTTCGGCCGAGGCTTGACCAAAATTACGGGGGAATTTCTCATATTCCTATCAACGCCCTCAATTGTGAGTTGAAAGCTTCATTAATATCGATGGTTCAACAAAATCAGTTTGGGGGATTTGCCACAGAAGATCCGCACGCCCATTTATTCCACTTTATTCAAATTTGTGATACCATTAAAATGAATGAGGTGCCAAACGATGCAATAAGATTGAAGCTATTTCCGTTCTCCTTGAGGGAAAAGGCTCGTAGTTGGCTTGGAACTCTTGCTTCGGGGAGCATAAGTACATGGAACGAGTTGGGCGAAAAGTTTCTTTTCAAATTCTTCCCGCCCAACAAGACTATGAGATTGAAGAGTGAAATAATGCAATTCCGACAAATGGATTCAGAGATGTTATATGAGGCGTGGGAACGCTTCAAGGATTTCTTAAGACAATGTCCTCGTCATGGGTTTCCGGAAGACCAACAAATGTGTTTCTTTTATAATGGGTTGGCCGGAGAGACGAGAAATCTTGTTGACGCTTCGGCCGGAGGAGCTTTGCAAGCTAAAAGTGCAGAGGAAGCATATGAATTGATCGAGGAGATGGCCATGAATAGCTATCAATGGCCTACCGAGAGGAGTAATATTCGTAGAGTGGCTGAAATTTCAGACTCGGATCCTATAAAGGCTTTAACTGCACAAATGTCGATTTTGACCAACCATTTGGGAATTCTGACGAAGAGTGCAAATGAAAAATAAATCCAAAAGGAAGTGCACCACCACCGACCCATCGAGGAAGCTCATTATATCAATAACCATAATTTCAATAACTATCGAAATAATCCTCATCCGGGGTTTTATCATCCTTCAAATAAGAATCACGAGAATCTTAGCTACGGGAATTCGAGAAATGTGTTGCAACCACCGACGGGATTTAAAGTGTCGAATGGTGAGGTGATAGAAGAGTCCAAGCCAAATTCTAATCTAGAGAATATTTTGGCTACTTTTATGATGGAAACAAAAAGTCGGTTTACCCGAGATGAAGAAAAGCTTGATCGGATTGAAAATCATGTCACTCAATTAGCAACCACCGTTGGAGCTCAAATGAGAAACTTAGAAACGCAAATCGGTCAATTGGCTAAGATTGTGGGGATCCAACATCAAAAGGGCCAATTTCCAAGCAACACCGAAGAAAATTTAAAAGCACAATGCAATGCTATTTTTTCGTATACTGTGAATGAAGAGCTACCGAAATCGGAGAATGAAAACGAAGATGCAACCGTGTTGTCTAATAAAGTTGATTTGATAGTTTCCATGAATGAGGTGAAGGATCGGTCCGATATTGAGCATATCAAGGAGAAGAAAAATTTTGAGGTTTTCGTGCAAGACATGGCGTCAAAGAAAAAAGAATTGGAGCGCCTACCGACTAAGCTTAAGGATCCAGGGAGTTTTTCAATTCCTTGCTCTATTTTGGGTTGTTCATTAAATGATGTATTTGTTGATCATGGTTCAAGTGTCAATATATTGCCTTTGTCTATTTGCAGGGCACTTGGATTAGGAGAGTTGAGACCATCTCCAGTGAGCTTACAATTCATAGATCGATCTTTAGCTTACCCAAAGGGAATTGTGGAGGATGTAATTTTAAAAATTGATAAGTTCGCCTTCCCCGTTGATTTTATAGTGCTTGATGATGATGGGAAGCAAAATGGTCTAGTAATACTTGGACGTCCGTTCTTAGCCACTGCACGAGCATTAATTGATTTGGATCGAGGAGAATTAACGATTAGGACGCATAGTCAAAATGTTGTATTTTTGATGACTCCTCCCGATAAAATTGCACGTAAATCGAATTATAAGAGCTCGTTGAATGATCCAAGATGAAGGAAACATGCGTCTGGCTGAAGACGTTAAATTTAGCGCTGGTTGGGAGGCAACCCAACACTTGCGTCCGGATGAAGACGTTAAACTTAGCGCTAATTGGGAGGCAACCTAATGGTTCTTGTTAGTTTATTTTATTCTTATTCGCATTTTATTTCTATTTTTACTTGATGAGGAACTGACCGGTTCAACTGTAGTTGTCCAATTCACAGGAAAAAGATCCGGAGACCAGAAGCGCACTATCCAGGCTAGTACGACACGGGCCGTGTCATTCGACACGGTCGGGTTGGCCATCCAGACGTTTTTTGAGTTTCTGGGCAAGTATGACATGGGCCGTGTCATTTGACACGGTCGGGTCATGTGGGCAGACGATTTTTGGCAAATCTGAGCAGGTGTGACACGTGGCATGTCCAACAAGGCCACTTCCCTCCGCCCAATCAATGACCGGTTGTAAGTATTTCTTGACCCAAAGTTTTTATTGCTTAAATACTATACCCCCTTCGTGTGTACATTCTTTAATTCAAGTTTAGGGGGAGATATTGGGTCAAGATATACTTATATTGTTCGTGTATTTTTTTTTTAACACCTTGTTTTGTTTGTTTATTTTATTATTTGTTTATTTCTATATTTTTCGAATTTTAGTGTGAAGATTTGCTTGGATTTTGGTGTGGATTGTTGTTTTTGAACTTGGTGTGTTTTGAGTATCATGTACTTGGATGAAACTCGAAAGAATGAACTCTTGTCTTGGATACCTCGGGATTTATTTTGTTATTTTGATATGCAAATCGAGGATAATTTGAAGAGGAAAAAATTGTAGAATAATCAAAAGGGTGTGAAATTGAATAAATAGTTTAATCTCTTGGAAATATGAACAAATCTAGCTTGTGAGCTTTTGAGCCTTCATGCATCTTTAAATATGCAAGTTTCATTGTCGAGTGTACCATTCATGTTTTAAGACTCTAGAACTTGCCACAGTATCTTATTCGAAACTACAAGTGTGTGCGCAAATTAGTGAAAGTGATTTTAGGCGATTTTTATTGACAACCCTTCAAACCTTTTGGCCAACCCGAAAAATTTATTTCCCTAGTTAGCCCATTTGAGCTTAAAGCATATTTCTTGTTAGCCACATTATGAGCTTTCCGTTCCATTATAAACTTTTGTCCCTATACTTGAGCTACTTAGAACAAATTGGCAAAAGAATGAAAAGATATGTGGAGGCGATGGGGAAGATTGTTGGTTCAAAATGCAATGATTTATCAAAATAAATTTGAAGGAAGATTGGTGTGATTTAATGATGATGTTGTCCACCACATGAAAACATAAAAAAATCGTGGACACAAAAGAAACGAGATGTATGGAGCAATAAGGAGGAATAAGGTTGTGATTCTCACTTTCAAAAGTGCTTAATGCGATGATATTAAAATCAAGGGTTGAAGGAAACAAATTCTAAGGGATTATTGAGCTTCTAATTGAGCGAAGTGATTATTGAGATAATGTTCTAATTTGCTCAAGTCAAGTCACTTTAAGCCATACTTATCCTACCCCGACCAAAAAGCCTACATTACAACCGATAAAGTCCTTTTGATTCACCAAATTTGCATGCACAACTAGTGGTAGAGATGTAGACGATTGGCAAGCCTATGGGGATTCTTATTTCATTGAATGAGTTTTGAGCGTCACTTATCCCATTATACACTTTGAGAGTGAGGGAATACACTTGACCGAGGTTCGTATTATTCAAGTATTAGCTATGATGTTAAGGAAGCACCCCGAGATTTGAATACTTTATAGAACTCGACTTATTTATTTCTGAGGCGTATTGATGAATTTTCAAAATGATCCTTTGAGGTATGTTGAGGGACGAGTTCCCTTAAGAGTGGTTATTTTAAAGTGCATTGCTCGGGACGATCAACGTTCAAGTTTGGGGATTTTGATAACACTCATTTTTACACATATTTTTATAAGGTTTTTCCGGATTTTAAGATCCTAAAATGTGTAGAATTGTGTCGTTTGTACTCATATTGTGTTTGTTGGACTCGATCACGCTTGGGTATATTTTATTTGAATTTATAGGTGTTTTAAGGACATTATCAAGCAAGACCGAAGTCTCAATCCCCAAATACATATCAAGCAATGCGTAAACGAGAGAACGAGGCCTAAAACGATGAAGATTGAAGCACTACCCGTATTTTCTAAACTCCAGATTCATTACTTCGAATAAGGATGTGTTCTATATATATATATGGATTCCTCATGAAATCAGCTTCGCAACGGTATCTCATATTCTAAATTCCGAGGTGTATTGAGGGAGATATGGCTTCTAGACCACGACTTCACGATTCGAAAGTTTTTGAATTTTCTGGGACAGTATGACACGGGCCGTGTCAAATGACACGACCGGGTCTGCTGTCCAGAAAGTTTTTGCATTTTCTAGGATAGTATGACACGGGCCGTGTCACTTTTCGGTGGAAAAATCACTTTTTGACATTTTTGAAGATTTGAACATGAAAAAGTGGTTTTTTAAGCTTTATAAAAAGAGGATATGGGGCAAGACTTGGAATATGCTGAAGATTGGAGAGATTGGAGAGAGAGAAACACAAGATTTGAGAGTTTTTCATCCAAAAAGAAGGAGATTTGATGGAAATTCTTGAAGAACACTTCAAGAACATTTGAAGGCTTCAACCGGGATAAATCAAGAAACCATCCGAGTTTTATCTTCTTCCTATCTTTTATTCATTTTGTTGTTTTATTTAGCATGAACATGATGAACATGATGATTATTAATCTTTCTTTCATTACCATGTCCGGCTAAACTCGTTAGATTCCGGGCATGGGAGTACGTTGATTTGCTATGGTTTTGAGGGATTGATGATTATATATATCTAGTTTGATTTCTTTATCAAATACTTGGTTTTTATTCATGTTTAGACACTTGATCAATATTTTTATATGTTTAACTTAATTGCTCATAATTCGAGAGAAGAGGGCATTAATAGGTTTCGAGTATTTGACGTAGTAAATTACGAGATTGAGAAATCGGTGATAAGCTATGATAATGTTTAAATCTTATGAACATTTTGGAGTTAGATAATTTATAGTAAACGGATACATTGTTATAGGTTGTTTAATCTACGTTTTAATGCATCTCGAGAGAGACTTTTAGTATATTATTGTGATTATCATTTTGGAAACACACTTAGAACTTTTGGAACCAATCCCGACTAAACTTAGTGATCAACGGAAACCGAGCCTTGGAATCTTTCTTTCTAAACTCTTGCAATTCTCCTTAATTCGGATATTTTCTTTTATTGTCATCATTTTATTTTATTTCGTTAACCATCTATTCAACTTTCGATCGTCTAGATAAAACCGGAATCATTATAATCTAGTACTCAACGCAATAGGAATATTTAGTCTCTGTAGAATACGACCTTGCTTGCCGCTTTCTACATTTACTCCGTACACTTGCGGATTGTTTAAAAATATAGCGAACAATTTTCCACTGAAGGACAGGTTGGAACGGCTTTTTATGTCTCCTCACACGGCAAAAGCAATGAGATGGCATGCCGAGCCATGCACTAATGACAGGGATACTATGATACACCCTTCGGATGGAGAGGCATGTAAGCATATAGATAGGGAGTATCCGAATTTTTCTTCAGATATCCGACATGTGAGGCTCGGGATTGCATCTGATGGTTTCAACCCTTTTGGTAACATGAGTCTTTCATATACCATATGGCCTGTTGTAGTGATTCCTTACAATCTTCCTCCGTGGATGTGTATGCGGAAGGAGTATAATATGTTGATCTTGTTAGTCCCGGGGTCGGGATATCTAGGAAAGTGTATCGATGTGTATATGAGATATTTGATAGATGAGCTGAAATTATTGTGGGAGCAAGGTCATCCCACGTACGACAGTTATTTTTCTGAGACGTTCTACTTGCACGCCATATGTATCGGCACTATTAGTGATTTTCCTGCATATGGAATGCTGTCTGGATCTGTTATTAGCGGATATATAGGTTGTCCAGTGTGTTTGAATGTAGATTGTGCTAGGTACCACTGTAGGAAAGTTATCCGAATGCGACATCGGATATGGCTTGAGAGGGAACATGAGTGGCGTATGGATGCTGCAGCATTTGATGGCACTGTACAAATGGGCGAGCCACCACGACAGTGGACAGGTGATGAAATACTATCGATTCTTAATGAGTACGATTTTGGTCAGCTTAGCAACCATCCTGATGTGATTGCAGCAACCCCTGAGAGAGACCAAAAAAAGAAGATGTCAAAATTCTGGGGTTATGATAGATGATGGATATTACGGTGTTCTTTTGGAAGTGGTAGAACTAATTTACGGGGAAGGCATGACAATTTACTTGTTTAAGTGTCGATGGTACGACACCAGTCTTGGAACCGATATGCAAGACGACTACGGGGTGTTATCTTTTGACACTTCCACTTTATGGTATGAAAGTGATCCTTTTGTATTTGCTACATCAGCAAAGCCGGTGTATTATTTGGATGACTTGGTGAAGAAAGGCACATGGAAGATAGTGAACGTTGTGACAACGAGGAATATTTATAGTGCTGCTACACTGGGAGAAACAACAGGTACTGATGACGATGATGCTTATCAAGAGCCAAATACAGCAAATATTCCACCATCAACGACAATTACAATGAATAATGTTCCTGAAGGACGAATCGTCCGACTCCATGGTGATGCTCGCGGGTACGTTGACGTTGATACAAACGAATTACTTGAAAATTCTGATGACGATAATGTGGACGACTTGAGGTATATGTTGTCGGATATCAACTCAGATAATGTGACAGACTGTAGTGATGACTCAAACTATGAGCCATAAATTTATTAGATGTATATTTTCATACGTTAAATATAATTAAAAAAATAGTAATAATAACAATCAAAACATTAATATAATATTAATAATATTATTAAAAAAATATCGTGGGGTTTAGCCGACGACAAGATCTACGTCGTCGGCTAAAGTGTTTTAAAAAAATATTATACTTTAGCCGACGACTTTCCAATAGTCGTCGGCTAAACCCCAACTATGACACGGGCCGTGTCGTCTAACACGGTCGGGTCAGGCATACAGTCTGTTTTCAATTTTTGGGCAGGTGCGACACGTCCCGTGTCATTTGACACGGTCGGGGGTTTAGCCGACGATAATATCTAAGTCGTCGGCTAAAGTTTTTTAAAAAAAATGGTATAGTTTACCCGACGACATAGATATTATCGTCGGCTAAACACCCGACCGTGTCAAATGACACGGCCCATATCGCACCTGCCCAGAAATTGAAAACAGACCGTATGCATGACCCGACAGTGTTAGACGACACGGCCCGTGTCATAGTTGGGGTTTAGCCGAGTCGTCGGCTAAAGTATAATATTTTTTTTAAAACACTTTAGCCGACGACGTAGATCTTGTCGTCGGCTAAACCCCCTACATTTTATACGTTTTCTCCTTATTTCTTGTATTATTTTCTCCTTCCCTCACCCAGCTGCAGCCCGATCGCCCCCAGCCCCCGTCACCCAACCGCCCGTCCGACAGCCACCAGTCACCTAGCCCCCATCCCGCCGCCCGTCACCCAGCCCCCAACCCCCATCACCCACCGTCGCTCGCCCGGCCGCCGTCCTGCCGCCTGTACTACAGCCCCAGTCCCGCCGCCCGCCCGACGCCCTCCGCCTGCCGTCCGACCGCCTCCAGACAGGTAACCCTTTTCCTTTTTTTTTTTGTTTGATGAATTTATTGTATTTGTTTGATGAATTTGTTTAGATTATGTGATGAATTAGGTAAATTGTTTAATGAGTTGTGATGCAATATTTGATGAATTTAGTATTTTCAATATTTTGTGTTTAATGAGTTGTGAATTTGATGAATTTGTTTGAGGAGAAAGGGATTGTATAGCCGGCGTTAATCGAAAGATTAACGTGGTATGGCATTGATAATTACTGTTGTGTTGAGTTGTGAATTTGATGAATTTGTTTAGATTATTTGATGAATTAGGTAAATTTTTTAATGAGTTTTGATGAAATATTTGATGAATTTGTTTGAGGAGGAAGGAATTGTATAGCCGGCGTTAATCGAAAGATTAACGTGGTATGGCATTGATAATTACTGTTGTGTTGAGTTGTGTATTTGATGAATTTGTTTAGATTATGGATAGAATAAAGAAAGCGTTGGGGAAGAAGTCGACAAAGTCGACCACTCCCGATTCGTGGGGAAGTTCGGCAGCCTCTAGTAAGGCGGATCACGCAATACTATACCTATCTCAGTGTAGCGTTCATGCCCGTCAGATACTAGAAGCTACCGGCATGAACGCTGACGATTTTTTTAGGGCGACAGATGAGCCCGCTGTACTAGTGCGGCGTTTATCCTTTCAGACACCACGGTCGACCCCCTCGCAGATGGAGACTCGTATGCCTTCCATCCACCAACCCACGTCTAGCCCTCACACATCAGGAGATGTACGGAGTTCCTCGTCCGCGGTGCCCCACGGTCCGCCGCCGACTCTATTCATGCATCTGATGGTTCCGACTATTCCAGAGGTCGATGAGACGGGAGTCCGAGTTCCCGTTCGATCGATTAGCCCTGACGAGGCGTACGTCTACGAGTCTTGGCCAGACAACATGTGTTAGCGGAGTTGTCGGGTTTCGAAGACAAAATTGTACGAGGAGATAGAGAGGGAGAAGGAGAAGGGGAAAAATGTAGTCGGGGAGGAGAAGAAAAAGAAGAAGACTCGTGGCCCAGCAAAGGGTCTGGCGCTCAACTCGTACGTAAGTAAGCATGGCCGTTACGAGATTCCTCTAGACAGACACGGCCGGCCGGTGATGTCTTCTGACGCTACGGCGTCATATAGCCATAATGTTGGCTTTGTCATTCGGGACAGAGTCCCCGTTTTGTGGCCCGATTGGGGGGACGTGCCGCAGTGCGTGAAGGATGCTTTGAACAATGCTATGTCGGTAAGTTAATAAATATTTAATATGTGTTTTTCAATCAACACGTAGTTCTTCAAAATGCAATATGTGATGTTTTTAAATTATTGCGTATTTATGCTATTCATAGGTGTGGTTTGTCATTCCCGACTCTCTACTACGTACTTGGTGTGACGAGGTGCAGTCTACCAAGTAAGTCATTTTAATTTATTTTGTATCTACATTGTTTGCGTAATTTTTTTTCTTATGAATAATATATGTTGTGCAACGTGTGTTGTAGGTACAAATCTTGGAAAAATGAGATGCACATGTTCTGGACAGCCTGGGGTGATACCCGAGAGGCAACCCCGGAAGAATTCAAGTTCCGGGAGTATGAGTGGAAGTGGCTACGCGCCCATTTTCGCGACCCGGAGTTCATGGTATGACTAAAATACCCTCATTTCATTCTTTCTTTTCCAATTTTTATTTTTTTTGAATTCTAAATATAAAGTCGATTTTTTTAAATTAATGTTTCATAATTTAAAAAATAGTTGAAGTTCTGATTTTTTTAAATTAGAAAAAATCGGAACTTTAGGTATTTTTTTTTTAAATTCTGGAATATTATTAATATTAAAAAATCGGAATTTTTTATTCAAAAGTGGAAATAAAAAAATTTATAAACTCTGGATATTATTTATAAATTGTTTTAATAAAAATAAAAACTAGAATATTATTTTCCATAAAAAAATAAAAATCTGAATATTGTATTTTATTTATTAAAAAAACTGCTAGTATTTAATAAAAATTAATAATATTTCAGTTTTAATTTTTTTGAATTCTAAATATAAACTCGATTCTAAATAATATTTTTTTGAAGGCGACTAGCTTGACCAACACGACCAATCGTGCTGGTCTGACTGACCATCACAGTCTGGGTTACCGATCGTTAGCCAGAGTTGCGCACGAGGCCATTTCTTATGATTCGTTGGACGTATTTGTCTACGTGACTCAAAAAGCATATCCGAACCGTCCCGAGGAGCATGTAAGTCTTTTTTTATTTTATTTTGGTAATAAAATAAATGCCTTTGTATCATACTTTTATTGATATTGAAATATTTATTTTCATATTAACTTAGGAGCATGTGCGGGAGGAGTCTCAGAGGATGCTTGCTGAGATTACTCGAGAGCAGTATCCGGACTTAGCGGAGACCGACCTCGATTCTGCCATTGGACAGATCGATCAGGCAGATCCTTATGTTCGCGCTAGGGTGTGGGGTACCGTCTACCCTCCTAGAGGTAGTCGGTACCGCACTAAGATGATGGGAGCCGAGGGTCACCGTGTATTGAAAGATACCTCCGGCTTCAAGCACCCTCGCGGACGGGATGCACGGACTGCCTATCTCGAGGAGCAGTTGAGGGCGGAGAGGGAGCTCCGAGCTGAGAATAAAAGGAGGACTCAGACGCGGTTACATGAGAGCGAGCAGAGGACTGAGTCGCGGTTAGAGAGTTTCCAGAGACAGCAGCATGCCATGATGGACTACATAATGACGCTGACTCAGACCATTACTCAGGCTGGACTGCAGGCACCTGCTCCACCGCCTTCTCTCTTCGGACAGACCCCATCTTCACAGCCTCGTGACGAGGATCTAGGGGATGGTGGTAATCTTTCTACTACTACATTTCGACATTTAGATGATTTTGGTAGTGGATTGTAGTTGTGTTGTTGTAGTACTCTTGTATATTTATATTTGTGTTAGAATTGTGTAAGTGATTTTGTTGATGCTACTAGTATGTTGATGAAATTAATGTTCTTGAATGTGTTGTGCGTTGTGTTGCATATAATGTTGGGCATATTATTGATGGTATTAGTTGACTGTGTTGCGCGTTGATTGTTGTTGATAATGGGAGCTGGTGTATAAAAATTGCAGGTGCAAAAAATACAGGTTTTAGGATCCCAAAATCTGAATTTTTTTTTTTATATTAGGTTTTAGCCGACGACTTTCCAAAGGTCGTCGACTAAAGTAAATTATTTTTTTTTTAAAAGTTTTAGCCGACGACATTTAAAACCGTCTTCGGCTAAAGTGTCTTTTTTTTAAAACATGTTTTAGCCGACGACATTTGAAAAGGTCGTCGGGTTTAGTTTTTTTTTTATATAAACAGGTTTTAGCCGATGACCTTTGAAAAGGTCGTCGGCTAAAGTGTCTTTTTTTTTATAAGCAGGTTTTAGCCGACGCTCTTGAAAAAGTCGTCGGCTAAAGTGTCTTTTTTTTTAATAAACAGGTTTTAGCCGACGACACTGTCGTAGTGGTCGGCTAAACTTTGTACTTTAGCCGACGACTAACAAAAAATTCGTCGGCTAAACCTTGGCCGACGAATATCGGCCGACAATTTTTTAGCCGACGACTGGGGTGATTAGACGACGACATTGAGCTTTAGCTGACGACTTTAAGTCGTCGACTAAACCCCCGATATTGGTAGTGTGGCGGCTTGGAGTTAAGAAAATAATAATAAAAATAAAAAAAAATGTCGGTTGTTGGCGTTGGCCCGTCGTTGAAAAAATGCTTAGCCTCTGACGGTGGCCCGCCGAAAAGCAGGCCGGGGAGCCCGCATAAAAATAATAATAATAATAATAATACTTTACTCTTGGGATAGTGGGCGTGATGTATGTGTTGATCTTACGAGATCGTCGCCCTTGACGCAATCTGGGATGACTGATTTTATGCCAGGGCGTGCGGTCATTGATGCCGCACAACGTAAACGTGTCAAGTACGATACTAAATGTGCGGATATTGGATATGGGTTTCTCCTCTTTTTCATTTTCTACTTTTAGAGAACTTGAGAAGGATGCATTAACCTTACTAAAGCGTATTCGACGATTCTCTATGACTCAAGACATTGGGGCACGTGTTGCGGTTCATATTTTTAATAGGATTGGTTTTGCTATTGCTAGAGGTGTGGGGGCCCAATTGGTTTCTCGGCTTCCCACTAATTTTTTGTAAACCCTTTGAGTTTTTAATAAATTGATATAATAATAATAATAATAATAATAATAATAATAATAATAATAATAATAATAATAATAATAAATTGGTGGCCACTTGAGGTCTTCCGGCGACCGGCGGAGGCCCTGCGAGAAAAAGCGATCGGTCAAATGTACATCGAAGATCCCGCAAATTTTTTTTGAAGATTAGTTGCCCCTTTAATTTAATCTAATATTCCAAAAGTATTTTTTGAAATTTATTATTATTGAATATTTGATATTATTATTAAATTCAAAACAAAGAGGAGAGGGAATGGATAATGTAGTCTTTTTGCGGCTACACTATGACGACTAAAAAATACCAACATCTCATATATTATAGACTAGAGATCACTCGTGCGTAATGACACTGTGGCGGTGATATAACTGAATTAAAATAATTAACTAACTAGATTATTTGCTAGAAAAAAATATTGGTTCCTAAAATTCTACCGGCGGTAAACAAGCCTGCCGTAAAAAAAAAAGAAACAAAAAAGGATCGTCGGAAAGTAGGCCGAAGGCCTAGCCATAAAAAAATATATGACAGACAGCCGGAGGACAACCGGCAGACGGTGGTGGCCCGCCAGAAAGCAAGCCGACTGGTAGCATTTAAAAAAAAATTGACCAGCCATCAGGGGTGGCTCACTGAAAAGCAGGCCGGTGGCATGGCGTTTAAAAAAAAAAAGAAAACAAACAAATAAACGGCCGCTGGAGGTCCGCCGGTCGCCAATGGCCTGTCGGAAGCAGGTTGGTGGTCTACCGCTAAAAAAAGAAAACAAAAAGACTGGAAGCCGGATGTCCGCCGGACGCTTGCGGTGGCTCACCGAAAAGCAGCTCGGCAGCCTAATGTTAAAAACTAATAATAATAATAATAATAATAGAAAATTGGCGTGCGCCGGCGGTGACCCAGCGTAAAGCAGACCGGTGCCTAACGTAAAAAAATGAAATAAAATAAAAAATAGTCAGCCGTTGACGACCTTGCGTAAAAATAATAATAATAATAATAATAATTGATCGCGGTCGGGATCACCGCTGGAAAGCAGACCGAGGGACCTGTCGGAAATGAAAAAAGAAAAAAACAAAAAACTGACTCATCGCCCGAAATCTGCCAGTGATCGCTGGCCTTGCTCGAAAAATTGGTCGGCTGGAGGTCCCCCGTGGCAAAGTTGCCCTTTTAATTTAATTTAGTATCCTAGGGTTATTTTTTTTTTTAAATTTATTTTTGTTGAACTTTTGATATTATTATTATTATTATTATTATTATTATTATTATTTTTAAATTCAATAAAAAAGAGTGGAGGGTACAATGATCTTTTCAGTTGCCAATTAAGATGACCAAAAACCATCATTGTGCTTCATGCCATTAGTGTCCATTAAACATTCTGTTATTTCTATTATCTTTCTTTTCTTGGATATTTTTAGTTGTATGGATCTTTTTGATACTTACTTCATTCTATTATTATTAATACGTTGACTGTTATACAGTTCACATATTTTCTTTTGATGATCTTTTGCGATTTATACATACGAAAAAATATAGTCATGTCACATGTGAGATCTTGTTAGATTCATCTCGAAATATACTTTTAAAATATTAACTTTTTATAATTTTTAAAATAAAGAATTAAAAATATTAATAATCAAAGTTTGCATTGACAAACGTGAAGTTCCATATATTGCAATTGTAAGAAAATAGAGGTAGTATTTAGTTAGTTACTATTAAAAAAAATATAATTGCAGCCATGCGATTTCTCAATTTAAAAAAAAAATCTATTTAGTTTATGTTTATCTTTGATTTATTTCTTTCGATTATTAGGATTTTTTTTATTTCCACTTTTTATTTTTATTAATTGTAAAAAAAAAAGTTGTGAACAGTAAATCTCCAACGGACAAGTTGTGAAGAGGTACAATAGTTTTTTTTCGATGCGGACTATCACCAAAAAAAGTACCGGAAAGTAAGCCGGAGGTCTTGGCGTAAAAAAAAAACTAGCTGACTGTCGGAGGTCTGTCGACGCTCTCTTGGAAAAACTGATTGGCCGTATATCCGTCGGAGATCCCCGAAAAAAAACTTGAAGATTAGTTGCCCCTTTAATTCAATTTAATATTCTAAGAGTATTTTTTTAATTTATTGTTGTTGAATATTTGATATTATTATTATTATTACTCCAAGGCATTCTGGTAGCTCTTAATCTGATACTAATGGTATCAAATATATCGGATAAAAGAGAGAGAAGAAGGGCCGACGGCCGTGAAGAGGGAAGGGAGGCAGACGTGAGGAAGAGAAGAGAGGAAGAAGAGAGAGGAGATTAGGGCAAATATTTTCTTATTGATTTTAAGATGATAGTTTGCAATATTTATAGCTAAGCCCTATCGGTTCAATAAAGACGTCATGGGAAAGAACCGAAAAGAAAACTCATGAAGGAGTATTAAACTCTTTAAAAAAATACAATTGAATATTAAAAATTACTAAGGTAATCCTAATTACTAATTAATAATAATCATTCAAACGACTCGGTCGACGACGTTCCCGAACCGGTCTTGAATTTCTAGCCGGTGGATCGGTCTGATCCGTATCAATCTCTCCCCCGTTGACAGTCGGCTTGTCCTCAAGGCGTAAATCCGGAAATGACTTCTGCAGATGATCAATAGGTCCCCAAGAAGTGTCGTTGGGCGAGCCATCCTCCCAAACAACCAGCCATTCAGTTCGAGGTTTACCGTCCAATAAGATATGACGTTCGGCAATGGCACGTAAGGGGTGGGAAAGCGGTCTGTCATGCACGAACTCGGTCGGAAACACTGCTTGAACGGGACCCGAGTTGGCACCAACGAATGGTCGAAGTAACGAAACGTGGAAGACATTGTGAATTCGAGCATTATTCGGTAAATCTAGGCGATACGCGACAGCTCCGATTCGCTCAAGGATCTTAAACGGCCCATAAAATCAACGGGCGAGTTTGGCCGCGAGCGGTTTGGCCACCGAATGTTGTCGATAAAGTTGGAGCTTCAACAATAACATGTCGCCGACCTGGAATTCAATATCGCGTCTGTGAGAATTAGGCTGCGCGGCCATACGCTGCTGCATCTTACGCAGGTTTCCCCGTATTAACTCCAAAACTTCCTCCCGGTCTTGGAGCGTTGCAAGGGCTTGCGATGAAGGGCCGGAGGGTTTTGTTGGTCGAATGATTGGTGGCGCTTCTCGGCCATAGAGTGCTTTAAAGGGTGACATTTGCAAACCTTCATGAAAGGTACAATTGAGTGCTAGTTCCGCCCACGGAAGAAAATTGAACCAATGTTTAGGACGACCTTGAGTGAACGCCCGGAGATATTGTTCAAGGCCGCGGTTCTTAACTTCTGTCTGACCATCCGTCTGGGGATGGTAGGCGGTGCTACAACGTAAAGTTGTTCCGCTTAAACGATGTAATTCTTTCTAAAATGAGCTGGTAAAAATAGCATCTCTGTCGGATAAGATTGAGGCCGGAATTCCGTGGTGTTTGACAACCATATCCACAAATAAAGTGTGACCTTAATGGCGTCAAAATGCGTGCCCAAAGCGCCAAAGTGGGCATACTTCGAAAGGCAATCGATGACCACTAAGATAGTCGTATAACCATGGGAAGGCGGAAGACCGGTAATAAAATCCATAGAGACCTCATCCCACATCTGCTGTGGAATCGGTAGCGGTTGTAAAAGCCCGGCTGGTTTCTTGGTGCTGTATTTAGTCGACTGACAAATAGGGCAAGAATCAACAAATTGTTTGACGTCTCGGCGCATCCCTTGCCAAAAAAATACTGCCGCTACTCGGCGAAAAGTGTGGTCTACCCCTGGGTGTCCGGCACTCGGCGAAGCATGAAACTCGGTGAGAACTTCGGCTTTAAGAGGCGATTCCTTGCCTAAAGCAAGCCGATGGTCGTAATAAAGGGTGCCATCATGAACACGGAAGGGAGCCGAAAGATCTCCCTTTGCCGCGGCAGTATGCCATGCCGCTAAGTCCAGTAAAGTCAAATTTTCTAGGTGTACTTTATGCAACAACTCGGGTATAGGTGCGGACAAAGCGAAGAAATGTGACGAAGTTGGTTCATCGTCGATCATGCAGCGAGAAAGTGCATCGGCCACTTTGTTATTGGCACCAGTCTTATATTTAATCCGAAATTTATATCCCATAAGCTTGCGAATGAAAAACTGTTGGTCGGGAGTCTGAATAACCTGCGTTAGAAGCTCCTTTAAACTTTTCTGATCCGTCCGAATAAGGAACTCTTTGCCCAAAAGGTATTGTCTCCACTTATGGACCGCGGAAACTATATCAAATAGCTCGCGATGATATGCAGATGTACCTCGACGACGTATGCCTAGTGTCTTGCTGAAGAAAGAAAGCGGTCGTTCCTCCTGTAACAACACGGCCCCAATTCCTTCATCAGAAGCATCGTCTCAACCACGAATTCTTTTGCAAAATCCGGCAACTGTAAAACAGGTGGTGTCATCATAGTCGTTTTCAGCCGTTGAAAAGCGTTGTCGGTGAGATCGGTCCATGTAAACTTGTCTTTCTACAGGAGAGCTGTTAGCGGAGCTACTATCAAGGCGTAATTACGAATAAACTTATGGTAATACCCCGTAAGTCCTAAGAAGTCGCGTAACTGCTTGATGTTTGTGGGTCTGGGCCAATTAGCCATGACATCGAGCTTACTTGGGTCCACTAACAATTGGCCGGCCGAGACGATGTGACCCAAGTATTCAACTTTAGTTGTGCCGAAGGAACACTTGGAGCTCTTGACAAAAAAATGGTTGTCCCGTAATATCTGAAAGGACGATATCAAGGTGACGAACGTGGAGGTTTAATGAAGAGATGTAGACTAAAATATCGCCAAAAAATACAATAACAAATTCCCGTAAATAATCATAGAAAATATTATTCATGGCAGCCTGAAAGGTGGACGGTGCATTGGTCAACCCAAATGGCATGAACAGAAACTTAAAGTGGCCATCATGTGTCCGGAATGCCGTATTGAGGATGTCTGATGTGTGCATTCTGATCTGATGATAGCCCGACCGTAGGTCCAATTTTGTAAAAAAAATAGCATGGCCAAGTTCATCGAATAACTCATCTGCTGTAGGGATAGGAAACTTATCAGCTACTGTAGTCGCATTTAATGCCCGGTAATCAACACAAAACCGAAAGCTTCCATCTTTCTTTTTGACCAGGAGGGCCGGAGATGAGAAAGGGCTAGTGCTATGTCGAATCAAGCCCTGCTGTAACATGTCTTGCACCTGGCGTTCAATCTCGGATTTCTGAAAATAAGGATAGCGATAGGGCCGAACGTTGATCGGTTTGGACCTGTGATGCAAGTGGATCCGATGATCCCAACTTCTCTGTGGTGGTAACCCGATTGGCAAAGTGAAAACCTTCTCGTGTAATTGAAGCAGTTCCCAAATAAGAGGATGAATGTCCGCAGGAATTTCAACAAATATAGGCGTAGATGACATAGGTAATGGCTCAGTTAAAATGGGACAAATTTCGAAACATTCGGCGACCATATCTGCGGCATACAAGGACTGCAGGGTATTCAATGAGATCCGTTTCGGAGTATGACAGTCTCCTTGCAAAAATATAGATTTTCCGTGCCATAAGAATTCCATGGTGAGTTGGGCGTAATCATGAGATATCTTGCCTAGCGTTCGGAGCCACTGAACACCGAGAACAATCTGCGGTCCATGTACCGCGAGCACAAATAGGTCAATCAGAAATACGTGTCCTTGAAGGCCTACTGGTGTCGACGCACACTGATGAGTGCACAACATATACTCACCGTTTCCAACATACACTCGAAACAGTGTCACTTTAGAAAGAGGAAGATGTAATCGTTCAACAACCGTGGGGTGTACAAAATTGTGTGTACTCCCACCGTCAATGAGAACCTGCACTGTGAGACCATTAATAGATCCGGAAATCTTTAGAGATTTAGGATTCGCAAAACCTTCCATCGAATGAATGCTAGAGATATCCCATGTATCAATCAACTCGTCTTGTATATTTTCCGTAGAGTCCTCCTCGTCGGTGTCATTATTACCTAACAAGGCTAAGAAACGATGTTTACAACGATGGTCTGGAGCATACTGGTCATCACAATTCCAACATAGTCCTTTCTTAGTTCGTTCCTCTCGTTCCGTGAAGAAAAGGCGTTTAATAGGCAGAGCTGATAAATTATTCCTTGCAACCTGATCCGTGTTCGTGCTAGCCGGGGGAATGGCCGAAGTAGGTGTCGGGCTCGACGTGGTCGTACTTCCGGGTCGGAAACCGCTGGAGCTCCAACGGCGCGGGTTCGAATTACTGGAAAACGTGTCAACAAAAGATGAGGCGAGTTCCCGAGCCAAAGCGAAGGCTTGTGATAAAGTGGTCGGGTTACGCAGATTGAGTTCGCGCTGGACGGGTTGTTTCAAACCGGCTTTAAACAGAGAAATCAATGTAGTTTCTGACAACCCCTCAATTTTATTAAGTAATGATTCAAATTCCGTCTGGTAGTCAATAACAGTTGTCTTTTATTTTAATTTGGCGAGTCGACCGACGTAGTCCTCGTAATGATGAGGGTCGAATCTCTGCTTGACGGCATCTAAAAATTCCTCCCAAGTTTGAAAACAATTATTTCGTTTCTGATAACGAAACCAATCTGAGGCTGGGTGATCAAACAACAAACTCACAAGTTGAAGTCGTTCCATTGCTGTAGTACGAAAATAGTCGAAATAGCATTTTACCTTATATATCCATCCGACCGGATCAGACCCGTTGAAACGAGGAGCGTCAACTCGGATTCTCGGCTGGTTTTCGTGCTGCGGCTGGTCATGCATGGCTCCGCGGCGGTCCTGTGCTGGTGTGGTTGTTGTCGGGAGCGGTAGTAGGGACGGTTGTTGTTTCGGCGACGTAGGGTTTCGCTGCTCGGCGTTAGGGTTGTCGTCGGCAATATGGCGGTTGCCGAGGATGTGAAAAATCTGATCCGTCCGAGCCCGTTGAACGTCTTGTTCTTGTCGATTCTTACGGATTTCTTGTTGCGTAGCTTGAATGGCGATCGTCAACTGTCGGAGGAGATCGTGTATGTCGGGCTCGGTGGTGGTGACAGTCGTCGCCTCCTCTACGTTTTTCGACATGCTTACGTGAAGTTAGGGATGAAAGCACCAATTGATACTAATGGTATCAAGTATATCGGATAAAAGAGAGAGAAGAAGGGCCGACGGCCGTGAAGAGGGGAGGGAGGCAGATGTGAGGAAGAGAAGAGAGGAAGAAGAGAGAGGAGATTAGGGCAAGTATTTTCTTATTGATTTTAAGATGATAGTTTGCAATATTTAAAGCTAAGCCCTATCGGTTCAATAAAGGCGTCATGGGAAAGAACCGAAAAGAAAACCCATGAAGGAGTATTAAACTCTTTAAAAAAATTCATTTGAATATTAAAAATTACTAAGGTAATCCTAATTACTAATTAATAATAATCCTTCAAACGACTCGGTCGACGATGTTCCCGAACCGGTCTTGAATTTCTAGCCGGTGGATCGGTCTGATCCGTATCATAATCTTTCAAACCTTTCTTCTCCCATATGTGGAATCTTGTAGTTGTTGTCCCTTTCACTTTCATTGTTATGTGTAGCAACCTTGCAATGTAAGGAAAACATGGTTTAACTTGCATTGGGGTACTCTCCAAATGCTTCTTTCATATTTTGTAGTAAATCTTCAACCCCGCTTGATGGCTTCTAATCTTTCAGAGTTTGTATGGCTCTAAAAAATCCTAAATCATTGACATTAGTATCTGGACTATTGGGAGGTTGGCTGATAAAATGGATATTAAATCCATCTGATCTTGCAGCAGCCATAAAATATAGATCATTGCCTTTGATACGTGGTTTTGCATTGTCTTGTTGGATATATATATATATATATATATAGATATATATATATATATATATATATATGGTTGCTGAGACATGCTGGCCACTTTTTTTTATAGCTGGTATCATTTGTGCAAAGAAAACTAAATGATGAATGTTATGCTCAATTCTGATAGTGAAAAGTAAGACTTAGAACTGGCCTCCTTGATTAGGCAATTCTTCATGACTTCTTTTGTGATTGATGGCATTGGATTGAATCTGCATTGTGCCCTTCACCCCGTTTTTGGAATTTCTATAGTTGTCTCTTCTGTGATGAATGGAAATATACCAAAATTTTCATCAAACATGACATTGCGCTCCTTATCTATAATTGGTCTTGAGAAATCACAATTGAACATGACCTTGGGGATATATCTCTTCGACTTGCATGCTCTGTGTGGATGAACTTCATATGCCAGCACGTAGTACCTATCCTTTGTTTTGGTAAGGTAAAACCACTTTCATCTACGACTTTGTTTATCACTAGCTTATCAGCTAACTTATAAGCTTCAAGAGATTATTTGACCATTGACTGAAAAAAGAGCTCGTTTCGTAAAAGACTAGCTTCTCAAATTAGCTAGCTTATAAGCTAGCTGATCAATAAGCTATTTTTCAAGCTTATGAAAAAAGAAGCTAGCTTCTCATCTTTATATATTCCATATATGTCCGTGACCTAAATAAAAACATAGAGTTTTTTTACATAAACACCCCTGAGTAATTGACACATTACAAATAAACCCACCATTCGTTAACTTTTCAGGAAAAATTGAGGCTTCAGATGAGTGGTGGATGCGAAATATTATGGTTAGTCTCATCATCACTCTATTATACTTGCTAACACTACAAAAAAAACAGTTTTTACCGACGCCAAAATGGCGTTGGTAAAACAGAAAATGACGTTGGTAAAAAAATTACAGACGCCATTACCGACGGCAAATCGCCGTTGGAAAAACGCTCGACGGTAATTTTTTACCGACGCCATTTTCCGACGCCGCCATTTACCGACGCCATTTTTGGCGTCGTTAAATTAAAAAAAATTATTAAAAAAGTCAGGTCAGGACTCAGGCGGGGCTCAGGCGGGTTAGGTCCGGGCTCAGGCGGGAGGGTTCGGTCAGGTCCAGGTCGGGGTCCGGGCGGGTCGGGTGCGGGTCCGGGCGGATCAGGTTCGGGCTCCATTCAATTTCAAATGGTTGAGAAGGATTTTGGTTTATAAACCACCAAAAACATTGATGTTTTTTCGATGTGGGATTGTGTTAAAAAATTACCGACGCCGAAAATGGCGTCGGCAATGGCGTAAACGGCGTCGGTAAATTTAAAAAAAAAAAAAAAAAAAATTACCAACGCCAAAATGGCGTCGGTAATGGCGTCGGTAAATGGCGTCGGTAAACGGCGTCGTTAATTGTAAAAAAAATAAGTCTGCGAACCGGTCGTCGGCAATGGCGTCGGTAAATCGGGCGTCGGTAAATGGCGTTGGTAAATTATAAATTTAACAACGGCGGTACGGGCGTCGGTAAATGGCGTCGGTAAATTATAAGTTTAACAACGGCGGTGCTGGCGTCGGTAAATGGCGTCGGTAAAAACTGTTTTTTTGTAGTGTAATGAATTACTTTGTTATAAATATAATACAATAATTGTGTGTTCGATTATCTTTTGTATTTTACAGAATCTTTTTGATACCTATTGTTGTTGTGAACTTGTTTGTAACTAAAATTATACACATAAGTCTTATTCAGCGGCAATTTTAAACCATCAAAAATAAATTATCAATGACTTTTCAAAGTGACAGTGAATTGTGAAAAGTATATATGTTTAATTTATAAGTATTATATATTAAAATAATAATAATAGATAAAAATATTATTTATTTTATTTTATAACAATAATTGTTAAAATAAAATGAGAAAGTTTAAAAAATACAAAATAAATAAAAGTGATGTCCTTTTATGTAATTTTAAAAAAAAAAACAGCTAATTTGCTAAACATCTACATTAAAATAAGCTACCTAATCAGCTAGCTTATCAGTTACCCAACCAGCTACTAGTTAGCTTATCAGCTACCAGCTAGCTTATCAGCTAGTTTTGCTAAACAGAGCCTACGTGTATTGTGCTGTACATGTTCTGAAACTTAATGTTGCCATTTTTTATGGAACCAAGCTAACTTAGGCTCTAATTCAGTCTGCACGGCTTGTTTGGTGGGGTAAGAAATGGCTTAATGTCATTGGTACGTGGCTTTAACTTCTTATCTTGCAGCCACTCATTAACCAAGCTTTTACTCATACCAAGGTTACATGCCACGACGCTCAATGATGACCTTTGTAGGACTGAAAGATTTTTAACCTTTTCTGCATTTATGCTCCATTTATCTGCATGTTTTGAGCCTTTCTTCATTGATTTCACATGTACATGGATGCCTTGTGTTTGTTGAGTTGATGGCTTCTTCCAAATGCGAAAGATGGTCTTCACATCAATACCACACTGATCTACCGCTTCCTTCTTTGCACCCCAAAAAAGTTTTCCATTGCTGCTGTGTTGAAGCAACACTGCGCGATATAGTTTTGCTCGTCATCATGTAGATTTGGCTTTGCTCGTGATTAACCATAGCTGCCAAGTTTCCTACATATTTATAGTTTAGGTTGTTCTAATGAATTCAATGGCATTAAAAATAATGTATGTATAGATGTTTGAGGAGTTTGTTTAAATTTCTCCCCCTTTTATAATCCATCAATGACTAATTTCAAATGTTCGAGTGAATGAAATGTTAATTTTCCCTCTTTAATTTTCGGCCCTTTTTCTTAATCACATCCGTAGGTTTACTTTTTGTATTTTTAAATTTTGCAATGTATTCATTATTTCAGTTATGCAATACCGTTTTAGTTATGATATTCATTTAACCGAACCGTAGTCTATGCATTTGTAGTCTTATTAATTACATCGAACCTTATTATGCGTATGCAATTTCGAACCATATTTGAACTTTAATACAACTAGGAATGAAAATAAGAATCAAAATTCGAACCATAATTGAAATAAATGACTCTTCAATGTTAGAGCATAAAAATAAAAATAAGATTCAATCATTTTTAATTAAATAATGACAAATGTGCACAAAATAATAAAAAAGAGCAAAAATATTAGCAAAACTAATCACAAGATTAACAATAACCCTATTTTTCACCTTTTACCCCACTAAAAACAACTTACCAGCTTTCTTATTTTTTGTGCCCAACCCCAAATATTGGGGCATTTTTTGGCGGATGAGGGAGTATTAAATTCAAAATAAAGAGGAGAGTAAAAGGATAAAATAGTTTTTTTGGGTGCACACTACAACGATAAAAAAATACTATTGTCTTTTATACTATAAATATATGTATTGTCTTTTATACTATAAATATATGTGTATGTTTGTGTATATGTTTGTGCTTGTTCCCAAAAAATCATAACTAATAAATAAGGATGAAAATAGAAGATATGAGAATTAAAAACTTATCTTATGTGATGTATTTTGTAAACCATAGCACATTGTGCATTTATAAAGGTACGCTCTTCAAATAGAACCGATAAAGTAATTTTTATACATGACATTTTTTATCTTTTAATTTAGATAATCCTCTTGACGAATTGATCAAGTTCGTTCGTAGTTTTTGAAGTAATATTTAATATTTTGACTAAGTCGAAATACTGCAATCATAATAATAGTCCGGTAAAATAGTGGTGATCGATAGTTTAACTTTTGAAGTAGTGTTTCATAAAAACTAACAAAATTAAATTTTGGAGTAGAAGTTGACATTAGAAATTTTAGTTTTAAAGTATTGTTATTTATTTATTTTATTATTTCAATTATTAATTTATGTAACACCGAACAATTACTTGACAGCTACCTCTAACAGTTACTAATTATCAATTAGCAACTACTCAACAATTGACGACTAGTCACCATCCAACATCTATAATTAACTTGGCGAACAAATCCAAATTAACTGAAGAAATCCTTATTATGGAAAGTGGCACTGTCACTCCCAAATTTGATTATTTCAGCAAAATATTACCTACAAATAAATTTTTGAACATGTTAGAATTTCCAATTTAATAGTTTTGGCATCACAGCCCCTCCCCGCAAACCCGATAAGTCAACACTTCGTCCGTGTAATATTCATATGTTTTTTAATACCTCCGTCTTCTAGGTGCAATATTTAGAAGAAATTTGGTGTATTTTAGATGAATGATTGAATGTGATAAATTATAAGGTAAAAAATATTGATGGTGAATGTGTGGTGGAGATTAAAAAGTAAAATGTGATTATTTGATTTGATTTGGGGTATTGAATGAAATGTGGCACTTCAGAAGAGAGTTTTTAGATCAGATATTATACTTTGGACCAGATGGAAGGAATATTAAGTATAATTTATTTATTTTTTATTTGAACTTTGATCATTCATTATCTTATAAAAAAACAAGCGAAAAAATTATAAAAAAATACATGGGGAATATCAATGTCTTGCATTGGAAATATTTTTATAATATTTTTTATATTTTTTGTAGTTATATTTTGTGATATAATTTATCATTACTATCCAATTTAAAAAGACCAAGACAACATACATTTGAAATTGTATGTGTATCACTTTGTTTTATTTCATATAGTACTCTACCTCCTAAATATCCTAGGATAACTTACATATTCATTATTTAATTAGTAAAAATTGAATAACTTTGATCATTAAATCTCATTAACGTATAGATAAGAATAATATCATGTATGATCTGGTTAGATTTCTTGCAATACACATTATTAAAATATTGTTTTTTTGTAATTTTTAGTTATATTTAATTAAATATATTAATAATCAGACATATTACTTCGAGATCACGTAGAACAACAAAGGTGCAGATTTTGATGAAACTGAGGGAGTAATAATCTTGGTTCAAATTTGTACTTCTACTATTAAACTAACAAAGACAATTAATTTGAGCATCCTTTTTTTCTTCTTTATTTTGCATGGATCAAAATTATAAAACAGAATGGAAAAAAAAAATTGAACGGCTGAGGAAAATTGTAAAAAAAATGTATATGTGAAATATTAAGGGATCGTTTGATTCGAATTCCTTCATCCGAATAACAATGGCATTGATTAAGGGTCAATTCTATTATAAGTATTATTGTGATTGATAATGTTTTGTTCAAACTAACATTAGTAAAGTGAATAAGTCAAAAATTCCATTTAGAAAAAATTGAAATTACTTGAACATGATATAATGTTTACATCCAAAATAAGTTACTATATATAAATTTTTTATTTAAATGACTTAATTATATAGGCTTCATTTACATTTGTAAATATCATAATTACATTTTATATTTGTCATGTAATAAAAAATAAGATTATTTAAAATAAATGTCATAATATAAAACAATTAACAAGCACTGAACTTAAATTAATAAATGTGTTTAACATTTAAATATTATTATTTATTTATTTAAATAATTGATTATTTATATTTGATTTAAAGTAAGTCATTTAATTACTAAAAGAAAATTATTTATTCAATAGAAAATCAAAGTACCCAATTAGATATCATAATTATTTATTTAGTAAAAATGTCAAAAAATTCACGGTTTGCTCAAAATATTTAATTAAAATGAATACTTAGTTGTCGAGGCTTATTTAAAATTTTCAGTTGAGTTTCATAATTAAATGTGTAATGGAAATTAATTATTTATTTAACCATCATAATTACATATTTAAAATTGATAATAGATTTTCGCAGAAATATGGTATGTATTTGAAGGACTTTATATATTAAAGCACTTTTTATATATCTAAAATAAAGGACGAAAGTAACCACTATTTTTCATTTCCATATTATTAATAAAATAATGCGGACAAAAATGTTTATTTTAAAATTGTACTCTCGACCGCAAGAAGAAGACACAAAGGAGATACGATCATATCTACGAAGTACCAAGTATTTGTATTTTTGTCTCCTTTTCAAAAAAATGCAGTCTGTAGCAGGATTTTGTACTACAAATACGGATATATAATGTTTTTTTTATTTTTTTTTTAAGATTGGAAGATAATTTATACCATGCATCAGACTCTATGATACAGAATATATTCGGATATATGAATATTTAATTTATTTAATTTTCATTATAATGGAAAATACACTACAACTCATATTGTGATAAATAAATGGTTGTGTTATTAACATACTCATGATTGTTATTAACACATCCTCACATATTATTTCTAATTTTAATTCATTTTTAAATTAAAAATTTATAAGACCTACTCATAAATATAATAAAAAATAAAAAAAGTGAGATAATATGTGTTATTAACAAAAAGAGGCGGGTTAATTAGGGGTGGCAAAATATATCACTACCAAAATCGGGGGTTTAGCCGACGACTTAAAGTCGTCGGCTAAAGGTAAATATCGTCGGCTAATCCTATCAGTCGTCGGCTAAAAAACCGTCGGCCGATATTCGTCGGTCAAGGTTTAGCCGACGACTTTTTTGGTAGTCGTCGGCTAAATTTTTTTTTAAAAAATAATATACTTTAAACCCCAATTTTTTTTTTCCGGGTGCCGAGGAGAACTGAGGACGATATATAATTTTAAATGGGAGGTTTAGCCGACGACTAGATCTAAGTCGTCGGCTAAACCCAATTTTTTTTCCGGGTGCCGAGGAGAACTGAGGACGATATATAATTTTAAATTGGAGGTTTAGACGACGACTAGATCTAAGTCGTCGGCTAAACCCCAATTTATTTTTTTTCCGGGTGCCGAGGAGAACTGAGGGCGATATATAATTTTAAATTGGAGGTTTAGCCGACGACTAGATCTGGTCGGCTAAACCATTACAATAGTCGTCGGCTAAAGTGTTAAACTTTAGCCGACGATTACGTTGTAGTTTAGCCGACGACATCGACAAAAGTCGTCGGCTAAAATGTTTTAGCCGACGACAGTATGGGTCGTCGGCTAAAGTCCAAAGTTTAGCTGACGACACTTAAAAGTCGTCGGCCGTTTTTTAAAGTGTCGTCGGCTAAAGTCCTTTTTTGGTAGTGTATATCGAAATGCCGAAATACCGAATTTACCATACCGAAAAATTACCGAAAATTTCGGTATTCCGATTTTTAATTTTTTGGTACGGTATGGTACCGTACAGAAAATTTTATGTACGGTATGGTATGAAATTTTTATATTTTTGGTATTTCTGTATATACCGAAATACCCAAACTAAATCGGTATTTCACTATATATATCGGTATATCGATATTTTTAGTATTTTATTTATTCGGTATTTCGGTATATATCGGTATATCAAGATTCTTTCCATATTGGGGTAATTTAGTATTTCGATAAGTTTGGTATATATCGGTACCAAAATAAAATTTGGTATACCAAAATTTCGGTACAGTATCGGTATGGACCGAAAGCCACACCGAGATTTCGGTATACCGGATTTCGGTACACCGAAACTTCGATATGGTAGTAGTATGGAATTTGTTGTACCGAAACTTTCGGTACGATATAGAATATTGACAAAAAAAGTTCGATGCGGTACGATACGATATACCATCCCTAGTGTTAATAGCACCTCTCTACATAAATACAGTACAGAGAATCTTTTTCGATCCACAATATACAAATTCTTGAATTTGAATATCGAATGTATAATACTTCCTCTGTCTTAGTTAAAAGTTGACAGATAATTTATATTTTAATAAATATATTTTAGAAAACTATTGATATAAGTATCAAAATTAGTGGACGTAAGCGATTGAAGGCGCGTAGTCCTTCGGAAGGTGGGCTTGGTTTTTGGTTTTATGGTGGGAAGACAATAAAGAAAAATAATTGGCCGAAAATTATGAGGAGGTGGGGGGATGGGGACTGGGATTGGGTGGGAAAAGGCTGACACAGACGTTGACTATATTGTGTACGGAATTTTTCGACAAGGGTCGGGCTAGGGGCCGTTGAAAATAACCCAGAAATAGAAAAAATCGTGAGGACTGGTTCGATTTGAACAGAAGAAATCGGGTAACTAATAGGTTCAGCCAAATTATCAATATATTTTATAAAAATACCACACAAATATTATAAAATTAAAATAATTAATGGATTATAAATTAAATTGGTCTTTAAATGCAATTATTAAGTTATCAAACCATTATTTGTAAATATCTAAATTCAAGATATTTTATTGGAGGCTGAGACATTGAATATCGAAAAACTTATGCAAAAGTATTATCTCGGACAACCAAACTATGAAATAAAAGTATTTATTGCTTTAATTTTGTAAGTGTTTTTTTGTGTTAGATTTGTGTAATTAAACTATGATCACTATTATGAAGATGTATAAAGAAATCAATAGGTTATAATAGCAATCGACCGGAGAGCCCCATTATAAGCGCCAACTTTATAATTTCACATATTATAATCACCATTGTGATGGCCATTCGATATAGAAGATGAGTGACTGTTTTTGAACGGCATTGAGTTGATAGATATTGATGTTCTTCAGCCCATACAACTGTTCCCCTCCCTAAACCACACCATTTCTTCACCTCATGCCACACTTGAGACGAGAATGAACACTTAAACCAAAGATGTTCAGCACTTTCATCTTTCCTCCCACACAAACTGCATCTCGGATCAACTGTTACATCAAACCGCATAAGGTGATCACAAGTGCTAAGCTTACCCAATAACACTAACCACATGATGAATATACATTTCGGTGGAGCAGGATTGTAAGTAAGCATCTTCCTCCAACCCACCTTGGTTATATTACCTCTCAAACTCTTATATATCTGCTGAATAGAGAAGCTCGGTTTATGTATCAGCACAAGGCCGTTTGGTACTTGCATAACAACCCTCATGGCTTCTATAATTTTTCTCACAACCCACGAAGCCTGCTTAGGTGTAGGCATGGTGAACATATCCTGTTGCTTTATATAATAGCCATGAAACCAGCGCACCCACATCTTCTCTTTTCCTTGAATCGGACTCCATAAGTGTTTGCAGAGAGCTGCCTGATTCCATAACTTAATATTCATTATATTCCATCCCCCAGCTGCTATAGGAAGTTGAATTTGATCCCAAGCAACTAGAGCTCGTTTAGATATTCCAGACTTACCAGTCCACACAAACACTCTGCATGCAGTTTGAATGAGTTTTATCACCTTTTGGGGTATCAAAAGCACCTGGCACCATAAAGATTGAAGGCCAAATATGATTGACTTGATAAGGTGCACCCTTCCTGCATAAGACAATAACTTTGATGCCCAATGGTCTACTCTTTCTAATATTTTCTTGATGAGGGGTTGGCACTGAACCACAATGAGTTTTTTAGATGACAGGGGGACCCCTAAATATTGAAATGGCAGTTCACCTATAGTCATGCCAAATTCCTGCAGAATTTCTCCTTGAACTCGAGTTGATACTCCTCCAAAACACACACAACTCTTGTCTCGATTGGCTTTTAAGCCTGAAGTCTCAGAGAAGCTGCTGAAAATCTTCATTAATTCTCTCATTGGTCCTATATCACCCTTAGAAAACATCAACAGGTCATCAGCAAAACACATATTATGAATAATGTTGAATTTCTTGCATCTTGGATGATACTTGAAATATTTCTTATGCTGCAAACCTAGCAAGCTGCGATGAAGATATTCCATGCAGATCACAAAGAGGTAAGGTGAGATGGGGTCACCTTGCCTTAACCCTCTTCGTGCCTTGAAAGGTGCAGTTGTTTCCGCATTGATATTAATCACACAAGAAACTGATGTAAGACAGCTCATAATCCAATCCAAAAATTGAGATGGAAAGCCCATCTTCAGCATGAGATATTTCAAGTAGGGCCACTCAACCGAGTCATATGATTTTCGAATGTCTATCTTCACCATGCAACGAGGAGATATGCTCTTCCCGCCATAGCCCTTCATCAGCTCATGGCTCAGTAGAATATTATAAAAAATTGGTCCCCTTGACAAATGCTGATTGAGTTACACTGATCAAACTTCCCAGCACAGCTTGTAACCTGTTGGCCAACAGTTTAGATATGATCTTGTATAGAATAGAACAGCATGCTATTGGTGGAAAATCCTTAACTGCACTTGCATTTAATTTCTTAGGCAATAGAGATACAAGAGTGTAGCTCAAAGCTGCAGGAATCTGAGTTGAACCATGAAAGTCTTTCACTGCTTCACATATATCCCTGCCAATCACATTCCATGTTTTCTTGAAAAAGTAAACATTAAATCCATCAATCCCCAGAGCTTTATTAGAATCCATACTAAATAGAGCCCCCCTTATCTCTCTATCAGTGAAGTCAGCACACATAAGTTGTCTCTGTGTAGCATTAAGGAGATTTCCTCTTTGTATTATAGTTCTATCAACCATAGGTAGTTCAGACACAGCTTTTCTCATAAGATTCACATAGAAACTTCTGAGTTCCTCTTTAATTGTCACTTGTGTTTCACATCTTGAGCCATCTTTCTTAATCAGCAAAGATATGGCTTGACTTGATTGCCTTGCTTTAGCATATATATGGAAAAATTTTGTGTTTCCATCACCTAGCTTTATCCAGTCAATTCGTGCTTTTCGTCTCCATATGCTTTCCTCCACCAAACTCCATTTCTCAATTTCTTCTATCCCCTCCTCTGCTATGATACTTGGACTTAACCTGTCCATATGAATCAAATCCTGTATCTCTTTCAGTTTTCCTCTTAACAACTCAAGCTTGTCATGAATGCCCATGTAATGACAAGTGTTGAGCTGTTTTAGAGGTCTCTTCAACTCCTTTACCTGGTACCAAACATTTAGGAGTTTATTTGAATTGCACTAAATTTGCTAAGTTTGAGTCAATATGGGTGTAAACTCACTGTGATCAGCTAAAGCATTTATGAATCGAAAAGGTCTCCCTCTATTAATCTGGAAATCTTTTAATTTCAGCAGCAGGGGGCAGTGATCAGACACATTCCTGCCTAGAATCTCAACTACCACACCACTAAATTGAGAGAGCCATGCAACATTGACAACAACTCTATCAATAAGTGAGTAGATTCTTGCAGCTCCCTCCCGGTTATTACACCAAGTGAAATCCTCTCCCACCATTCTCAAATGATGGAGTTCATTATTCTGATGGCAAGTTGCAAATTCCCTATAATCTCCTTCAGTCACCGGGGCACCTTGAAATCTATCTGATGTACTCAGTAGATTATTAAAGTCGCCTCCAAATATGAGTGGGCCAGAGATAGATTGAGCAACATGTGACATAAACCTCACAACTCTCGTCTTAGTTCCCGAGTGTTGTAAGCATACACAACGACAAGATCAAATTGCTTTCCAGTTGTCCTATCCATGACTTGACAATGAATGCCTTGAGCACGGCTCTCTTTCAACATAATATTAGCTTTATATGGATTCCATCCAATCCAGATTCGACCATTGTAAGCATCTATATAGTTATTGATAAACTGCCTCTATTATTAATTTTCTTTGACACCTTAATAAAGTTGCTCTCCTTCACTCTGGTTTCCAAATTGGCAAACACACCAAACTTATTCTGCTGCACAAAGTGCTTAAGCTCTTTGTGTTTGAGGGGTTTATTACAACCCCTCACATTCCAAAATATGAGCCTCATTTCTGCACCAAGGGGATATGGTCCCTGCCCTTATCTACTAATAGACCTTGTTCATCACTAGACTGTCCTTCATCATTTAGCATATAATATGTGTTAGCTGATACCACTGATACCACTTCAACACCCTTCACAGCTTGAGTAAATGTCTCTTTTGGAATCTCCCATTCATCTACCTCCTGATTTCCCTCTTTTTGCACTCGCACTTTCTCAGTTTGAGCTTTGGAAACCCATTGCTTTTTTACTGGTTGGGCTGGTTTTGGTTTTGGTTTGATATTGTCCCCACGGTTATGCCCAGCTACTTGGCATTTCTTGCAGAAAGGATGAATCCAATCATACAAGACCTGCTGTTCAACTCTTTTCCCATTTTCATCTTCAATATGCACTTTGTACTGTATAAGCATGGTGACATCTATAGCCATGAGCATTCTAGAAAAAGAAATACGATTCTGACTGGATGTACACTCATCAGCATATAATGGCTTTCCCAGTAAACTTCTTATGCGACTCAAAGAATTTGCACCCGACAGTTTAATGGAATATTGGGAAGTTTGATCCAAAGAGGAACAACCTTCAATATTTTCTTTTCAAAATTAAACTCTGGCTCCCATGCTTTCACTATAACAGGTCTGTTGGCTGTGGTGTGCGGCCCCTCAAACAACACAGCATTTCTATCCTCCTTCGATTGAAATATCACAACAAAGTATCCTTCATTATGGTAGAAAATCACAGGAGATTTCACCAAGCACTGTTTTTCCAGATACACACTCAAATACTTGATATAAGGAGTCTTACCAATCACATACAAAATAAGAGCATTCTCCCATTTTGCTGCCTCCAGCTCCGTATCCTCCTTGGTTAAACATGCAACTGTCCATCTTTCAGTATAGGAGGGACATAATCAAGCTTCATACCTTTTGAGGTTACCCGAGCAGGAATCTCAAATTCAATTTCTGGAGGTTTGGGTGAAGATACTGTAATATCCGCAATTTCGAATTTTGGTAATTTTCTTTTTTTTTTGGTGAGTGACCCTCGTGTACCTTTCAGTGTGTCCTTCCTGTCAACTGTTGAACTGTATTCTCGTTATTGTTGTGCGGAACTGCCGTTTCGGGGTTGCCGCGGATCCATTTCGTGTTATTGGTTCCCAAATATTGATTCCTATCGTTTTATTCTCTTTCCGGATCATTTTCATCATTTTGGGGCCCAAAAGGGGGTGTGGGACGCGGCACAAGATGTGTGTGCCGCGGCACACAAATTTCTTCAGTTGTTGGTCGGGCGAACTGTACCGTGTGCCGCGGCACACCCATCCGGTGCCGCGGCACAGTGCCGAGTCAGTGCCGCGGCACACCGTCGTCGTGCCGCGGCACACCGTGTGACATCTGCGATCAAAACCGCTCAGTCTGGTGCCGCGGCACGCAGCCGTCTTGACACTGCCGAACCCTGGGAGTAATTTTTTGGCCTGTGCCGCGGCACACCTCAGCTGTGCCGTGGCACACAATGCGGTCAACCCCCTATAATTGCGTTGTTTTGAGCGTAATCTGCTCATTTCCTCCTTCTTCTTCCTGCGACGTGAGAGAGTGAGAGAGAGGGGGAGAGTTCCTCATTATTATCGATTAGGGAGTTGATTTTCATCATTCTTCTTCGGTTGTGAAGCCCGGACAATCAATCCAATGCGTGTTCTACGGATCTTAGTACTTGAATCTCCAAAGGTAATATTTCTAGAACCCTATTTTCGACTAAGTTGGGGGTTTTGGGATTTTCTTCCGATCCGTTCCGTTTTGTTGGTGGATTCATGGTATATACGATTAATATTGTTAGTATCTTTAGTTTTCCTACGGATTCATGGATATTTTGTGGATTTTTACGGAATCGAGAGGGTTTGGTTGTGGTCCGCCCTCGTTGTTATTTTTGGTACGAATATACATGAATCGTAGGCGGGTTTTGTAATACCCGTAATTTTTATCCCCGGAAATTTTCTATTTTTGGCGGAAGTCTATTTTGACGACTTGCTTGGGACCGTTTCGTCATCCTGAGAAATGATTAATTCTATACTTTTTGTCATCCGAGTTCGTTTCGGTATCGTTACATTGGTCTGTGTTCTTTATCGACTTTTCACGTGGGAGTTCGACTTTGTTAGATCACCATTAATTTTTGGTAACTCCAAAAATTCTGAATCTTGCAATATTATAGAGCATCGAGTTAGCTTTCCAATGGTTCAAACGGTGAGTCAATCGAGTCCTGGACGAGAGAGTTATGGTCGCTTTTAACTCACCCGGCTCGTTATTGGCGATCACTGCCGGCGGGGACTCGGCCGTGTCGTCCGACACGGCCCGTGCCTGCACTCGTCCGAAATGCCGGAGTTTCGCCGACCAGACTCGGCCGTGTCGTCCGACACGGCCGTCTGCATTTCTTAGGATAAGCTCGAACGATCGCTGACACGCCCGACCGTGTCCAGGACACGGCCGAAGTCATGCCCGATCGGCTGTCGGGCGGGTCCTGTCGGCCAATCAGTGCAACACGACCGTGCCGACTGCACGGCCGTGTCCGGTGCGATCAACCCTATAAAAGGCCCCGCAGACGCTTTTCTTGCCATTTTTCACCTTCTTCTTCTCCTCTTCGCGGTGGCGTGTTCTAAACTTGAAGCCATGTTGTTTATGAACATATCCATGGAGTTCCTTGGGTTATATCATCAATCATTCGTCCGATAACATCCTTTGATCGAGCGAATCGGGTAAGATTTTCCAAATCTAATTTTGGGGATTTTGGGTATTTTGTTCGATTTCGTCCGTTTAATCCGATTTAACTTAGGATTGTGAAGGATTGATGATTATTTAGATGTATTGTATCATTTCCTTGTTATCCCATGTTTGGATCGTATCGATTCGTTGTTTTGGTCGAGTTCTTGACCGACGCCTTGAAGGTGTCGGTAAAATGTCATAGAGGGTTTTCGGGCGTTCTACGATTATTCTTCCCGTATGATCGATGATTTATTGAATTTATGTTGTTAGGGTCGAATTCTTGTGAAGAACTCGAGTTGAAACCCTTCCGCTCGTTGTCTTCCTCGTGGTTCAAACTTCCTGGCCGAACCGTGTTCTTCGGGATCTTGATGCGTTTATTAAGGCAAGTATACATTTATGATTATGCGTTCTCGACTTTGAAAGTAAGAGGAATTGATGGTATGATATGAACGAACCGTTTTACGGCATTCATAGAAATATTGATGGCATATCATGAACGAACCGTTTCGGCATTCATAGATATATTGATTGGCATGTAATGAACGAACCGTTTGACGGCATTCCTACATGTATCGGCGTATGAGGTGAACGAACCGCTTTGACGGCATTCACATACGTAACGGCGTATGAGGTGAACGAACGTTTCTACGGCATTCACATACGCCTTATGAGATTTTAGTTATTAGGAATACTAGTCTTGAATTGATGAATTGACGGATATTGATGAATTGACGGATATTGATGAATTGACGGATATTGATGAATTGACGGATTACATTTACTTTATTGTCGAGCAGTATTATGTTTCATATTGTTATACTTGCACTAGCTATTCGACGGCTAACCCCTTTATGGGAAATACGTTTCATGTATTTCGAGTTCGGGAGAGCGGACAGGCGGGTATCGGGTCGGCATGAAGATGATGGGCAAGTGTGATCTTGTGTCTTGTCTCCGGTTATCTCTTTTGGTTTCCTCCATTCGGTGTTGTTGTCTTGGAATGGATTTTTAAATACTCGAGTATTGTATTTGATTTCCTTGATGTTTCGGCTGTGTTGCCGAGGTATTGATTTGTGCAGTGATGTATATGGTTTCATTGTTTATGGTTTCGAATACCATTTGTATCGTCTTTCTTTCTATTGTATGTAGACCTTATCGGTCAAGTTTATAGTTCCGCGTATGTTTTAGCCTTGTGGGTCCCACGGCGGGGCTCACGGCGCTGTAATATACTGAATAACTTGGGGTGTTACGAATATGGTATCGAGCTTAGGTTTATGGATACCTAGGTAGCCGGTCTTTGGGTCGATTGAGTCGGCATTTGCCCACATATCACTACTCTGCCATCATCACAGTGCGACCGGTACTTGTAAGTCCTCTCACTCTTCTTGTATTTTTCTTAATCGTTTCGTTTATAGCTTGGTATTCTTGGGAATTGGTCACTTCGAGAATGTGCGATTTGGATTATACTTACGCACGTATGTGCCTTTCCGAATGTTGGCTGAAAGTAGGAAGAATCGTGGCCGTGGTCACGGACGTGAACTCTTCCTTGAGATTTTGTTAAATTGCTAATTGTGATATTGGTGTGTAAAGATTATGTTGAGACTTTGTTTAGGAGTCGCATGCTAGTATCACGGAGATCTTCGACTTCCCGACTGTAAGTATGTTGTTCGGATTATTCGATAATGCAGGTTATCTTGGTGATTTTGGATTTTCCGTTGAAATGTTTGTGCGAGTGATTGCAAGTTTCGACGAAACTTATTTTTAAGGGGGTAGAGTGTAATACCCCGATTTTCGGATATTTTTTTTTTTATATATTGGATATCGTGGATGGTTAATTATGCTCGAGGACGTTGTGAACGTTGAAAATGTTATTGAATTGAGTATATGTATTGATTTTGCCGTATGCTCGTATTTGGTATGTCATGACTTTGGACAGAATTGTTGAAATTGGCTAAGTATGGAATTATTACGACGTTAATGAGGTGAGATTACGTACGTAAGATTGGCATGGTTACGTACGTCAAGGCTAAGGTATTACGTACGTGAAGGCATCGGACGTAACCGAGTCATGTGAGGCGGCGGGACCACTGTTTGGCAACTTTCGGCGGAGAATGTTGTAGGTGAGTCAACGACGTGTTACGACGTTATACGAACGTGTTACGCACGTAACACAACCATTGTACTATAGCAAGTCAACCGGTATATTACGACGTTATATGGTATGGGTTACGTCGTAATAGATCGCGCGAATGAGACAGGTGAGATGGTTACGTGCGTTATGGATTTTGGATTACGACGTTAAAGTTGTTACGCACGTTAAGAAAGGACACCTACGCACGTAATGAGAGTGCAATTTATAGATTGAAGTGTTGCCTTTCATTTCTCTCACGATCCTTTGAGATATTTCTCTCCAAAACTCGTCCCTCTTCACTTTTAAGAGTGTTCTAAACACTTTTAACATGATTGTGAGCTTGGAATCATGGAATTAGAGCTTGGTTATGGAACTATTGTTGATTCTTGAAGTGATTTCTTGTGTTATCCATATTCTATGAGGTTTATGCCGAAGGAAGATAATGATATGCTTTGAATATGTTGATTATGATTATGGAATCATAGAGATCTTGATGTTCTTGAGGCCATATGATGACTATGATGATTTAATGATTCTTGGAATGGAGTTCAATTATTCTTTCTTCGTGGTTCGTCCATGCAAGGTAATCCTCATATCCTTTTTGATAGTGGCTTATTTTTTTTTTTTGGATTACTACTTGGGAGGGAGTATGTTGGGAATCGTGTATTTTGATGTTCGTCTTATTTCAATGAAAATGCATAAATTGGATTGTACTTTTATCCGCTGCGTGAGTATTTTTGAAATGGATTTTGGTATTTTGCCAACTAAAATTTTATTTTGTAAAACCGATTCCCTAAATCGAGTTTTTGGCATTTTAACCTTGATCGTTTTGACGGTATTTGGAAAATGATTTTTTTAGTATTTGAAAAATATTACCGTCATCGGTCTTTTTAGCATTTTTGGAACGACGTGGAAATTGTGCTTAGCACAGTAAATCCTTGTGAGAAGGGTTTACGGCGTGTAATATTCCTGGAGGATGCAGGGTGTTACAATTATGGTATCATGTGATAATGTTATACGAGATTTATTGGAATTGTAATAAGAGATTTCGGATGTTGATATGATCATTGAGATCTTCTTCATATTGTTATAAGGGTTTTGTTGCGATTCTTGAGATTGTATGAATGACATGATGAAGAAAATGTTAACATGGAGATATATACCTCGGAGATGTTGTTCAACGTGATTTCGGATATTTCATGTTCTTGAAGAACTCTTGAATTATACGAGGTGATGAAATTTTTTTTAGAAGTGTTGATGTTTTGAAAATGAATATGGAATATTCATATCTAGAGCTAAATTATGTGTTGGAAATAATATTCGTATAGGAATACGAATGTGATTATGAGTTTGATGAGACTATTATTCATCTCTGAATTTGGAAGCCCATACGTATGGAGTAAATATTCAAATCGAATGAATGGATTGTTTGATAACCTTTTAATATGATTATCTATTGTTTTGAACCAGTCGGATGGTTCGAATTGATGACGGTCATAAGTAAATTTTAACGATGGATTTTCGAGAAGGGAACCTTGTCAATTCATATTTAAGAATTGAGTTTGGAACATTTAGACCCTTATTATTGGTCCGAATTGGTTGCCGATATGATCATCATATTTCACTCGTATTGTGGACAGGATTTGTAAGTGTCCGAGTTGGATTGTTCGATTTGTGATTAGTCGAGATATGGTAAAACGATTGAGTTCGAGGTTTGGTGGTATTGATATTGGTCGTCATCGAACCGGTTGATTATCAATCCTTCGTTTTACAATAAGGTATGATGTTTGATCGTGAATTATGACTGTTGTGTTGCGGTTAAGGTTGAAGAGTTCGTAGATTAACTTGGTCGAGAGGCGAGGGAATTCGTAAGACGAAATCAATCGAATTGGTAACGATGACGTTGTATTGATATCGAGGCAAGTTTTATACTCGTACTAATCATGAGACTAATGTTATCGTGTATGTGTACGAATGTGTGTATCATTTCAAGACTTGGCCTCCTTATGATTTTATTGATAACAGGGGATTGTTTGATACGACACCCGTCGACAAATTATGCCAAATGTTACTGTTGTTTGTAAATGGCCGGTTCAAGGCATTACGATACTTGTTGGTAAAGTTGCTATCGATAGCCGGTTCGCGGTATCGATGTATCGATTATTATTATTCGCGATTAATGTCGTTCTGAGACATCGTTGAATCTTTGTCATCGAATTGGATCTGTTGCTATGATGATTTCGTTAACCGATTGGGGACGTTTGATATATCCTTTTGTCATCTCCGTTTCGGTGGTCGGTTTAAGACACCGGGACATCCATTCTATCGTATCATTGTTTATCGATTGACCGTTCTAAGGTAATCGAGGTATTGAATTGGGATTATCGAAGATAATTCCCATCCGTTGTCAAAAATATTCTCATCCGTTGTATCGTTGTTATCGATTGGCCATTCTACGGTAATCGAAGTATTGAATTGGGACTGTCGAGGATAGTTCCCATCCGTTGAATTATTATTGTCGTGTTGGCCGATTCAAGGCAGCACACTATTTTCTTGTGAACTCGGTAATTTTGTGATCTTTGAAGGTTGAGGATTTACCCGAACGGTTGTGTTGTGATCGTTGCTCGTGTTAATCGGTCCTTAGGGAAATTCTGATCCCAGGATGGTTGTTTTGAATATCGTTGGTCGTGTCGATCTTTCATTATTCGTGTGTCATCGTTCACTTGGTGAGTCGTATGATCCGTATTGGATGTTTTATCCCTTGAGTTTCGTTGTCATGTTGTATCGTGGCATATCCGGAATCATGTCTGCGTGCCGATTGGTTATGTGTAAGATTTTTAGCCAGGCACCCGATGGTCATGCGTGGATATTTCCGCATTGGACTGTGCACACGAGACGTAGTTCTTGAGGCTAATTAGGTACATTGTCACACGTATATTACGGATTCCGTATACGGGGTGGACATGTGCATGGACACATTTAGGATCGGGCGTCTTGTGATGTCCCTCTTGAGGTTTATTGATTGATCGTTCGTAGTCCATGTTGTATTGGATATGTCCGACGATTTCCGATCGGGTTGTTCATACGCCGAGGGTATGTCCGACGATCGAGTTTGCTCCTTTGAGATCTGTATTGTGATGATTCTGACTTTGGGGTACATTCGGCTTTCGAGCCATTGTGATATATCGGTATTTCCGTTGGAGCCTTCGGGCATTGTGAATTCGTATCTTTTCGGCATTGGTTTGGTTTGCCTTGAGTAATGTATTGTGGTGTTCTATATTGATGATTCGCCGTTTGGGCGTAAGTTTGATTCTTGTGCATCTCGTTGAGTTTTCTGGCGAAATATTTCTTCTCCTACTGTTTTAAGTTTCGGGACGAAACTTCTTTTAAGGAGGGTAGAATGTAATACCGTAATTTTATCCCGGAAATTTTCTATTTTTGGCGGAAGTCTATTTTGACGACTTGCTTGGGACCGTTTCGTCATCCCGAGAAATGATTAATTCTATACTTTTTGTCATCCGAGTTCGTTTCGGTATCGTTCGTTGAATTCGTGTTCTTTATCGACTTTTTCACGTGGGAGTTCGACTTTGTTAGATCACCATTAATTTTTGGTAACTCCAAAATTCTGAATCTTTGCAATATTATAGAGCATCGAGTTAGCTTTCCAATGGTTCAAACGGTGAGTCAATGAGTCCGGACGAGAGAGTTATGGTCGTTTTAACTCACCCGCTCGTTATTGGCCGATCATCGCCGGCGGGACTCGGCCGTGTCGTCCGACACGGCCGTGCCGTACTCGTCCCGGAAATGCCGGAGTTTCGTCGACCAGACTCGGCCGTGTCGTCCGACACGGCCGTGCGTACTCTTCCGGATAAGCTGGAACGATCGCCGACACGCCCGACCGTGTCCCGGGACACGGCCGAGTCATGCCTGCCGATTGTCGGGCGGGTCCCTGTCGGCCAATCTGTGCAACACGACCGTGCCGACCGCACGGGCCGTGTCCGGCAGCCACCCCTATAAAAGGCCCCGCAGACGTTTTCTTGCCATTTTCACCTTCTTCTTCTCCTCTTCCGCGGTGGCGTGTTCTAAACTTGAAGCCATGTTGTTTATGAACATATCCATGGAGTTCCTTGGGTTATATCATCAATCATTCGTCCGATAACATCCTTTGATCGAGCGAATCGGGTAAGATTTTCCGTAAATCTAATTTTGGGGATTTTGGGTATTTTGTTCGATTTCGTCCGTTTAATCCGATTTAACTTAGGATTGTGAAGGATTGATGATTATTTAGATGTATTGTATCATTTCCCTTGTTATCCCATGTTTGGATCGTATCGATTCGTTGTTTTGGTCGAGTTCTTGACCGACGCCTTGAAGGTGTCGGTAAAATGTCATAGAGGGTTTTCGGGCGTTCTACGATTATTCTTCCCGTATGATCGATGATTTATTGAATTTATGTTGTTAGGGTCGAATTCTTGTGAAGAACTCGAGTTGAAACCCTTCCGTTCGTTGTCTTCCTCGTGGTTCAAACTTCCGGTCGAACCGTGTTCTTGGGATCTTGATGCGTTTATTAAGGCAAGTATACATTTATGATTATGCGTTCTCGACTTTGAAAGTAAGAGGAATTGATGGTATGATATGAACGAACCGACGGCATTCATAGAAATATTGATGGCATATCATGAACGAACCGTTTTTACGGCATTCATAGATATATTGATTGGCATGTAATGAACGAACCGTTTTGACGGCATTCCTACATGTATCGGCGTATGAGGTGAACGAACCGTTTTGACGGCATTCACATACGTAACGGCGTATGAGGTGAACGAACCGTTTCTACGGCATTCACATACGTCTTATGAGATTTTAGTTATTCCGGAATACTAGTCTTGAATTGATGAATTGACGGATATTGATGAATTGACGGATATTGATGAATTGACGGATATTGATGAATTGACGGATTACATTTACTTTATTGTCGAGCAGTATTATGTTTCATATTGTTATACTTGCACTAGCTATTCGACGGCTAACCCCTTTATGGGGGAAATACGTTTCATGTATTTCAGGTTCCAGGAGAGCGGACAGGCGGGTATCGGGTCGGCATGAAGATGATGGGCAAGTGTGATACTGTGTCTTGTCTCCGGTTATCTCTTTTGGTTTCCTCCATTCAGTGTTGTTGTACTGGAATGGATTTTTAAATACTCGAGTATTGTATTTCAGTTTCCTTGATGTTCCGGCCTGTGTTGCCGAGGTATTGATTTGTGCAGTGATGTATATGGTTTCATTGTTTATGGTTTCGAATACCATTTGTATCGTCTTTCTTTCTATTGTATGTAGACCTTATCGGTCAAGTTTATAGTTCCGCGTATGTTTTAGCCTTGTGGGTCCCACGGCGGGGCTCACGGCGCTGTAATATACCCTGAATAACTTGGGGGTGTTACAGGTTTCCGGGTGTATTCCATTTCCATAATCGTTTAGAAGTGGTTGTGATTGTGCTATTCGAATCGTTAGGTTCATTTTCGTCGGTTCCTCGCGGTCGTGCTTGATTCTTCCGTTCCGTTCGTTGTCGTCTCCCTTTTCGTTAGCATCGGGCGTTCCGAAGCTTCCCGGCTGAGCCGTATCCGTTCGTGGTTCCGTGCTCGTGGTATCGAGGCAAGTACCTTGCCCATACTTTTTTTATTTTGTGGATATGATGATCGGTGATCGTATTAGTGTGTTTGTTTGGTTGTTTGAAACGAAGTTTCAAAAGATTTCGGTTTGGCCTCGTTAAAGGCTTTCTTTCAAATGCGTGTGTGTTTTGTGAACGGTGCGTTTTGGGAATTGATTATGATTTGATTATTTTGAACGTTGAAGGATTTGATGATGATACTCCTATTGTTTAAAGTTATGGAATCGTGTATTCCGTATTTAATCTTGTTATTGTGTTTTGAAGAGTTTGATAATGGTGTCGAGTTAATGGCCATCTCTAGTGAGTATTCTTAATGAACTTACATTCTTAGCATGTTAGTATTGCATGAGTAACGTGTGTGTGTGTATGCTCACTGCGGGTTAGATCCGACGGGGTCTCGGTAGGGCTCCACGAAGCTGTGGAACCGCGAGCTTGCTTTTAACCACTGTGGGTTAGATCCGATGGGGTCTCGGCAGGGATCCACGAAGCTGTGGGTCCGCGGTTAATTGTGGTGCATTTTACAAATGTGATTTGATATTGGCATTTCCGGAAATGAGCGCTTTTGAACGGTTTTCATGATTGCATGCATTGACTAAGTGTGTAAGAGGTAAGTTGTTCGTTTGGCCTACTTGACTAGGATGGCTCTAGAGTATTTTGTTGTTTGTTTTAAATCCTTTATTTGTGGATTTTGATGTTGGGAGACGAACCTTGTGGTCGTTCTTGTGTACTGTGAGTTGATGAGATTTGGGGCTAAAATCCCAACATTTTTGTAAAAGTCATTTTACGGATTTGGGGCTAAAATCCCAACGGTTTGGTAAAGGTGATTTTACGGAAAGTAAACTTTTGGGGCGGTGACCCCTTTTGTCTTGTGGATTTTGAAAAGTAGGATTTGATAATCCTAAATGGTTTTCTATTAAAACTCTCGATGGCATTCTAAACCGTCTTATAAATTATTTCCATTGGTTTATGGTATTTCGATTTTGAAATGTCTTCTCAAACCCTTGCCTCGAGAAGTACTTTTCGCTTTGTTTGGATCTTTGAGGATTCTGGTTATTGTTATTCGTGGAATGTGAATTGTATGGCTCGTATTTGCACTTTGTATTTGCACTAGCAAAACGGTGGAGTTTGCTAACCCCAGTATTCGGGGTGGATGTCTATTTTGCATTCGGGTTTTGGAGCATAACACGTGGTCGGCACGAAGGATGATGAAAGATGAACGATACTAATCACACGAGGATCCGTTGATGTCGTATTGGTCTAGTTGTATTTTCTTTTCCGCCGCAAGATCTTTTCCCGTTTATGCGGGAGTTTATTGTACTTTGACCCCTGCATGGGTATATGTTGTAATTGAGTTGTATATTTTATTGAAAGACCAAATCGGTCATCGAGTCATTTAGCCTTGAAGGCATTGTCGAGATGTTAAATGTTGTTACCAGCCTGGTAGATCTTCGAGGAGAGGGTCTACGGCGTGTAATATCCCTGAGTGGATTGGGGGTGTTACATAAATGGTATCGGAGCTTAGGTTGTGAAAACCTGTGTCGGGTCAGTGGTGTCTATTGAGTTTTGTCTCGTCGGATTTAGTCTGACTGAGTCGTGTCGCGACGCGTCGTTTGAGTTTGTTGGTCGTGATTAGTATCGTGGGGCGATCATCATCTTCGTGCGGCCTATGGAAGTAAGTCTCCCTTCTTGTGTTGTGCCTCGTGTGACACATGCTTTTATGATTATTTGTTAAGTGATGGAATCCTTATGTGGATCTTGATTTCACGATATGTATTTAGTCGACTCTCGTACTTGATTTATACGAGGAATGTCGTCGATTGTGATGTCTTTTTATTGTTGTTTTTGACCGATTCAGATGATATACGAATCGAATTGCACGTTTACAAGTTCTCTTGTGGAAGCTTTGTGCTTATACAAGTTCGACTTGTTCACTAGCCAGTGCGGGAGGGTCCTTAGAGACCTCGAATGGGGTCAGTGGTTTTGTTCTGAATCCTAGGCGGTCTTCGACTGTGGTATTTTATCGTTTGTTTCCGTTTAAAGACATGTATTGTCTTGAGTTTAAACGTTTTGATGGGTGTACTAGGAGTTGTTTTAGTGAACGTCGATATGCGTGAGTTTTGGGCATTCTGGCCTATTGGATTTTTGAAAACCTTGAGTATCTTAGAAAAATAAAATTCGAGACATATTTTTCAAATGAGTTATTTTCTTGTGGTACATCCAAGGTGCCACAATATATTCCAAAATTTTTCTACCTCGAGGACCAAAATGTTTTGAGATATTTTCAATGTTTTAGAAACACTTTTATTTAGACCCAAGGGTCGAATATTTTGAAAGTTTTCACTAAGAGGAAGTGTCCTCATTTTTATCAAATGCGAAATGGTTCTCCAAAGTCTCGATAACAATGTTTCACGTTTGTACTTTTTGAAAGGTGATACTCAAGATCAACCGGTGTTCTTCTAAATTATTTTCAAAATGAGGTTTTCGTTTTTAAAACCTATCCATTCCCGTTTGAGGGCTGGGTATGTATGTATGATGTTCGCGTTGTCATTATGATGTTTACTCCCGAGTATGATCGAATTGGCGGTGTGAGCGTTGAGTCGCTTTCCACACATTTGTTGTGCTAGCCCCCTGTGAGAGGTGGGATGTTGGTGTTGAATGTTGCCGTCTCGTGGTGATTTCTGTGTTGCCGCGCATGTGCGAGCTGTTAGAGCTTGGGTTGGTATGACCGTGTGCATCGGTGATCGTTCCGTTATGTGTCGGTTGTTTAATGTCTTGTTACCTTGCTCCTGTTTTTGTGAATTTCGTGGACGAGGTCGGAGGTAATGCCCGTACTATTTTGACTTCGGTATTTTCTCTTTCTCCAGACTATCGACTCGCTCATGTTCGTTGATACTTTCTGAACTTGTTCTGTATTTCGATTTCATCGTCTGAACGAACCGTGATCTTGTTGTGGGTCGATCTGGTTATCGCTGTGATTTTTTCGGGTTCGGTTCGACTCTTGTGAACCTTGTTCGGGAGTGACATCATCTGGTTCTATTAGTTCTTTTATTTGAAGTGGATCGGATTTGGAACTCTTGTGTTTTCGACTTTGTCGACTCATCATGTTCATTGACATTTTCTGAGCTTGTCCTGCCCCTTGCTTTTGTTGATCGAACGAGGGTGGTATTTCGGAATTACTCGTTCGTCGTTGTGACCTTTCAATCATTATTCCCTTTCCTGTGGATCTTATGCGAGTGTGCATCTTGTTGTTTTCACCGGATCATGTTTTGTCTCGAGTCGAGGTGTGAACCTCGGAGTTGTCGGTTGAACCTTATTGTTCTTCGTGATCCGAACATGATCGTTCGATTTTTGTTGTCTCGATCTTTTTGGTTCGATCGTTTGATTGTTCGGTTTTTGTTGATCCCGTTTCGTGATTGTTGAACATTCAGACTCCTTCCAAATTTCGTTAAGTTCGGGAAATTAGTCTCGTTTTCGATCTTCCAACCCCTGGGCGGTGGAATTCCGTATTTGTTCAGCGTGTGACTCATGTTTTGATGGATATACCGTTGGGTTGGTCAATCGTATTGATTTTCGTTGGTTGTGTTTTGTGATTGTTCGGATAATCGACTTGATTGTATTATCTGTTTGATGACACTTGTCACTTGTTGATTTTATTATGTATCTACCGGTGGTATTGTGTTGGTCGCCCTGGAGCGTGTTTTCACGCCGTTTATTCCTTTGCGTTGCTTGTAACGTTTCGCCGATGGGCGTAAGTTACGCATTTCTTGTGTATCTCGTTGAGTTTTCCCTGGCGGGGATATTGCTTCTCCCTACTTGTTTTAAGTTTCGGGACGAAACTTCTTTTAAGGAGGGTAGAATGTAATATCCGTAATTTCGAATTTCAGTAATTTTCTTTTTTTTTGGTGTATTTCTCGATCGTAGTGACCCTCGTGTACCTTTCAGTGTGTCCTTCCTGTCAACTGTTGAACTGTATTCTCGTTATTGTTGTGCGGAACCGCCGTTTCGGGGTTGCCGCGGATCCATTTCGTGTTATTGGTTCCCAAATATTGATTCCTATCGTTTTATTCTCTTTCCGGATCATTTTCATCATTTTGGGGCCCAAAAGGGGGTGTGGGCCGCGGCACAAGATGTGTGTGCCGCGGCACACAAATTTCTTCAGTTGTTGGTCGGGCGAACTGTACCGTGTGCCGCGGAACACCCATCCGGTGCCGCGGCACGGTCTGCGAAATCGTGCGCGGCACACCCGTGTGACATCTGTGATCAAAACCGCTGTCTGCAGGTGCCGTGGCACACGCAGCCGTGGCCAAGACACCGCCGAACCCCAGGAGTAATTTTTGGCTCGTGCCGCGGCAAGTTGAGGTGTGCCGCGGCACACAATGCGGTCAACCCCTATAATTGCGTTGTTTTGAGCGTAATCGCTCATTTCCTCCTTCTTCTTCTGCGACGCGAGAGAGTGAGAGAGAGGGCGAGAGGTCCACATTATTATCCATTACGGAGTTGATTTTCATCATTATTCTTCGGTTGTGAAGCCCGGACAATCAATCCAATGCGTGTTCTACGGATCTTAGTACTTGAATCTCCAAAGGTAATATTTCTAGAACCCTATTTTCGACTAAATTGGGGGTTTTGGGATTTTCTTCCGATCCGTTCCGTTTTGTTGGTGGATTCATGGTATATACGATTAATATTGTTAGTATCTTTAGTTTTCCTACGGATTCATGGATATTTTGTGGATTTTTACGGAATCGAGAGGGTTTGGTTGTGGTCCGCCCTCGTTGTTATTTTTGGTACGAATATACATGAATCGTAGGCGAGTTTCCGGGTGTATTCCATTTCCATAATCGTTTAGAAGTGGTTGTGATTGTGCTATTCGAATCGTTAGGTTCATTTTCGTCGGTTCCTCGCGGTCGTGCTTGATTCTTCCGTTCCGTTCGCTCTCCCTTTTCGTTAGCATCGGGCGTTCCGAAGCTTCCCGGTTGAGCCGTATCCGTTCGTGGTTCCGTGCTCGTGGTATCGAGGCAAGTACCTTGCCCATACTTTTTTTATTTTGTGGATATGATGATCGGTGATCGTATTAGTGTGTTTGTTTGGTTGTTTGAAACGAAGTTTCAAAAGATTTCGGTTTGGCCTCGTTAAAGGCTTTCTTTCAAATGCGTGTGTGTTTTGTGAACGGTGTGTTTTGGGAATTGATTATGATTTGATTATTTTGAACGTTGAAGGATTTGATGATGATACTCCTATTGTTTAAAGTTATGGAATCGTGTATTCCGTATTTAATCTTGTTATTGTGTTTTGAAGAGTTTGATAATGGTGTCGAGTTAATGGCCATCTCTAGTGAGTATTCTTAATGAACTTACATTCTTAGCATGTTAGTATTGCATGAGTAACGTGTGTGTGTGTGTATGCTCACTGCGGGTTAGATCCGACGGGGTCTCGGTAGGGCTCCACGAAGCTGTGGAACCGCGAGCTTGCTTTTAACCACTGTGGGTTAGATCCGATGGGGTCTCGGCAGGGATCCACGAAGCTGTGGGTCCGCGGTTAATTGTGGTGCATTTTACAAATGTGATTTGATATTGGCATTTCCGGAAATGAGCGCTTTTGAACGGTTTTCATGATTGCATGCATTGACTAAGTGTGTAAGAGGTAAGTTGTTCGTTTGGCCTACTTGACTAGGATGGCTCTAGAGTATTTTGTTGTTTGTTTTAAATCCTTTATTTGTGGATTTTGATGTTGGGAGACGAACCTTGTGGTCGTTCTTGTGTACTGTGAGTTGATGAGATTTGGGGCTAAAATCCCAACATTTTTGTAAAAGTCATTTTACGGATTTGGGGCTAAAATCCCAACGGTTTGGTAAAGGTGATTTTACGGAAAGTAAACTTTTGGGGCGGTGACCCCTTTTGTCTTGTGGATTTTGAAAAGTAGGATTTGATAATCCTAAATGGTTTTCTATTAAAACTCTCGATGGCATTCTAAACCGTCTTATAAATTATTTCCATTGGTTTATGGTATTTCGATTTTGAAATGTTTTCTCAAACCCTTGCCTCGAAGTACTTTTCGCTTTGTTTGGATCTTTGAGGATTCCCGCTATTGTTATTCGTGGAATGTGAATTGTATGGCTCGTATTTGCACTTTGTATTTGCACTAGCAAAACAGTGGAGTTTTGCTAACCCCGAGTATTCGGGGGGTGGATGTCTATTTTGCATTCGGGTTTTGGAGCATAACACGGTCGGCACGAAGGATGATGAAAGATGAACGATACTAATCACACGAGGATCCGTTGATGTCGTATTGGTCTAGTTGTATTTTCTTTTCCATTTGAAGATCTTTTCCCCGTTATGCGGGAGTTTATTATCTTTGACCCTGCGTGGGTATATGTTGTAATTGAGTTGTATATTTTATTGAAAGACCAAATCGGTCTACTGAGTCATTTAGCCTTGAAGGCATTGTCGAGATGTTAAATGTTGTTACCAGCCTGGTAGATCTTCGAGGAGAGGGTCTACGGCATGTAATATCCCTGAGTGGATTGGGGGTGTTACAGATACCCTAGAACAGATCTCAACATTTGGCAGTGGTTCTAAGCCTCCAATATACTGAAATTCAGCTTCCATAAGCTTCTCCGCTTCAGATCTGGCACTCGATGTTGAAGAAGTTTACACTGATTCAATATCAATTTTTTCCATGCTCATTGTTTCATTAAAATCCTTCACTGCCTTCGTTGTAGTTGTTGTAGTGGGTGGGGTGTTCAACGAAGGTTTCCTTCCTTTTCTCCTCTTCGTTAGTGCTACTCGTAAGCTTTGGAAGACTTTAATTACCGAAGACTTTAAAATATGAAGCTAGCTCTATCTATTCTATTCGAACCTAGATCAACTAGATTCGATTTATTAATCTCTTTAATTAGTTGGTTAGGTGCGTTTTTTTTGGAGGGGGTGTGGGGGCGGGGGAGGAGCTCCACCGGGTACTAAACCTCTCGCCTCTTTAAAGGCTAAATGGTCACTAACTAATGGACAATAAATTATGAAGAAAAGATATTGATTACTGTAATGAATGAATTCGGGGATATCAGCTTAGGAAAGTGGGAATGCAATCGCAAAATATTAATATTGTAACGTTATATGTATACAAAAAATCAGGGGACCTAGGCGGTGGTTGGACGGTCTATGCCCATAATCGGCTTCGATCGACAGCATAAATTCATAAGTAATATACAGAACATAAATAAGGTGAATTGACCGACTATTTACTATTTATTTATTTATATTTTATGTATTATTTATTGCGGAAATATATTGTGAACTCGGGTCTATGTAAATTGCTCATGGAATGGTTCAGTCAGCAAGGTGGCCCAAGATTTTCTTCTCAATCAAATATTCAGAATTAATCAATGAATAGGGCCGGGCTGGTTTGCGTCGGCCACCATAAGCAGAATGAATGGAAAAGGAGGGCTTAACTTTTGTGGCACAAAAATTGACACACTTCCAATTGATTATTCTTGGGCTGTAGAACGGTTCGGTTCCGATCAATCGGACCTAAATTTTTAGTTAATCGAAATTATAATTGTCCAAAAATGAGAACTGAAAACCGGACCATATAAAATTTCGGTTAACCGGAACCGGACCGGTTATTTTCGGTTCCGGTTCGATTAGACCGAAAAAAACGTTTTTTTTTTTCGAAAAAGAACTGCTATTACGTGTTTTTTAAAATTATAAAATATATAATTAATATTTAATAAATATATAATATATTATTATAAATTTTTAACAAAATATAAAATATTTATTTAACAAAATTAGGGTTTTAAATTTTAATTTACAAAAACTAAAATAATAAAATATATAAGTATAAAATCTAAAAATAATATTTAATAAATATATTATAAAATCGGTTTCGGTTCTAAACCGTTCGGTTCCGGTTCTAACCGAAAACCGAAATATTTAAAACTACGGAACCGAAAATCGGACCGTTAACCGAAATACGGTTCGGATTCTAACCGAGAACCATTTAGACACCCCTAGATTATTCATTTTTTTTCTTGATTTATTTATGCTGTAATTATAGCTTTAAACATGAAAATTAGAACTATATGAATACAAATTTCACAGTAATCTCGCCTTCATTTTCTTACTTTGGTGCTCTCTTTGTCCATCAATTAAGTTGACGTTTTGTCTTTCTTCATCCGTCGATTAATTAAATTAATACTACATACTTTATTTCATCTTTATGTATAATTTTAATATATTTTATTAAATTTCGTGTTGAACACATTTTAATTCATCACAATTCATTACAACTCATCAATTTTTATTAAAACTTGTATCGAAGGAAATACTATCTTCGTTCTTTTATAACTGCAACATCTGGATTTTCACGCTTGTCAATGCACAACTTTGATTATTAATATTTTCAATTTTTTTAAAAATTATAAGACCTTGATATTTTGAATGTATAGTTCGAGATGAATCTAACAAGATCTCACATGACTATATTTTTTCATATGTATAAATCACAAAAGATGATCAAAATAGAGTATGTGAACAGTGTAATAATCAACATGTTGCAATAATAAAGTAACGGGAGAAACCAACTGCCTTGGCGCAGTTGGCCACCTGACCTTCAATTTAGTTGGAGGTCAGGGGTTCAATTCCTAGTGGCAACACTTTGGAATTGAATTTCTCAAGGCTCAATGATCCCTTAGTCTTTGACTAAAGGTTAGGGCCTAGCCCTCAGAAGTCTGTTGGTGGAACAATTAAATATTGAGGCTTCAGCGGCGGTGTGGGAGGCCGGATCTCGGTGGGAATCTGCGGTTGGATTTGGGGTCGGCGTGGAGCAATCGGCAGGGCGACTCGCTTGTGCGCGGTAGTTGAGGATATTTAAGAACACGAGAGCGGATACATCTCGCGATTTAACGGTAGCGATCTTGTGGGGACGGGTACATTATCAGAATTTAGTCGGTGTAAGCTTGGAACCTCGGTATATAAAAAAAGAAAAATTAACGGGAGAAGTATTATTTAATTAATGGGTGGAGGAATACTACAATGACATGAACAGTAATACATAAAGGACCCACTTCATTAACTTGCAATAATTTTTTTTTTATAACAAGGTGATCCCAATTTAGTCGGACTAATCCTAGTCTCTTAATGAATCCACTCCTAACCTATTGAGAGAAGTAAATCGCGAGTCGCTCGAGCAATTCCAGGGTTCCCAATGCCTTTTCTGTACACTTCTGCGCACAAGGAGAAGTTCTTAATCGATTAATGCCTCGGTTCCCAAAGACAGTTCTCGGGAGAACGATTCACACCACGCTTGACGCGAGATTAAACATTGATGAGCGGTCGCTCGAGCTAGCCCCGGGGAGCTAGAGGATTATAAAGAGAAAAACCTCCTCTTTCACCTGTTTGATGGGGTTAGAACCCAAGACCTCTCCCAAAAGAGTGTCTTGATGTAGGCGTCCTACCACTGCACCGTCAACCCTTTGCGGCAATTAATTATTTTGATTCAAATGTGTTTTGTGAACCGAAAAATTTCCAAGATAACACGACAGAAAAATAAAGTAAAATAATAATTTGTTTAAAGGCTTTGTACAAAATTCGTACCATAATATACTTATGTGTGACTAGCTATTATTATTTGTATTTTTGAAATATTTATAATTCGAATATATGATAATATTTTTTTTCAATACCAAAAAAATATGTGATAATTTTTTCTAATACATATTTTTTCCATCCATAGTTTAATAATAACTTTTTTCACATTCAAATTGTTAGATTTGATATTTAATCAGAAACATTCGAATGACACATCGAATCACCTATTCGAGTAACACAAACTAAATTCGAGTCACATATTCGAGTCACCTAATTAATATACATTCGAGTCACCCATTCGAGTCACCTAAAGTGCATTCGACTCACATATCCGAGTCACCTTATTTACATTCGAGTCACCTATTTGATCCACCTAATTACATTCGAGCCACCATAAATACACGAGTCACCTATTTAAACCAAACCAAACCAAACCAAACATACCCAGTATATCCCGCTCAGAGCAGGGTCTGGGGAGGGTAAGATGTACGCAGACCATGCCCCTACTTATTACGGTAGGGAGAATTTGCTTCAGTGAAGACTCAGAACTTAGTGCGCGTGAGAATCTTGTGTGATAGATACAAAGGAAAACATATGATTCGAAAAAGCTCGAGACCATACCTGAGCCCATGGCTTGATCCACATGGGACTTACCTAAGCGGAATTTGGCTACTTCACTCCCGATGAACGCTGCTCTAACAAAAGAGAGGTTGGCTCTGCACGCCTCCTGTCAAAAATACACCACACGCAAAGACAATAGGATAAAATATACAATAAAAGTAAAAATGCAATGCTCTAGGTCAAAGCTAACCGAGACAACCCAACCCCGAGGCTCTCAACTACAAAGACCGCTCCTACAAAAGAATCCACAACTCGATGCGCGCCTCCAAGCGCACCTATCAACGATCATGGTCTCGGAAAGGTTTAAGGCCTTCAAATCTAATCTCGATTGCTCCTCCCACGTCCTCCTGATGCCTCTCCTCCTCTCCCGACAACCATTAAACTCTCGACCCTCCTCACCGGAAGCTTGCTCTGTGGACGTGGCCAAACCATCTCAATCTCCCTTCCCTAACTTTCGCTGAAATGGGCGCCACTTCCAGCGCGTTCCTGAAAACTCCGTTCGCAACTAAAATAGGCGACTTAAATGTAAATAGATGACTCAACTATATTTGAATAAAGATTATAACCGATAATTTAAACATCAAAAGAGTTGTTGTTAAACTCGAAATAAAAAAATATTTTTATATTAAAATAGATAGAGATCCACGTTCCCACTTTCTGAAATGAGAAATGATAGGGCAACACCCTGAACCACACCCTCAAACATACTCGTGCTTTATGGGTGTTGTACTGCGTGCTTTACTATTAATTTATTATAATATTATTATGAATATTTTATACAGAAGCGTAGTCTGAGGTACAACATAAAAATGCAGTGTGAGGGTGTGGTTCAGGGTGTTGCTCTATCACCCCTCTTCTGAAATTAATAAATAATATTATGAAAGTGAATATTTAATAGTATAAATCGTTATTCAAAAGCGAGCTAAGGGCTTAGTACTAAAATTCTCCGCTTTCCGAGCAACATGCTAAGCACATTTCACGAATGGCAAGTTCACATTCTTATCTCTATAGAAAATAATAATAATAATCTATTATACTAAAAGATTGAGTCCCCTTATTAATGTGGAGGCTTCAAGAATATTATTTAACGTAGAATCTTAATGAATTCAATTTTTATCTAAAAAATTATAAAATCTCAATCTTAATAATTTGAAAAGTCTCTTCTTAATAATTTGAAAAGTCTCTTAATAATTTGAAAAGTCTTTTCTTAATAATTTGAAAAGTCTCTTCATATGAATAGTCATTTCATATACGCAAGTTACACAAATAATTTAACTATAAATAACACCTTTCCTGGACATCAAGTGATGTTCTCGGTATGCTTGCATTTCGACTCACATTTGATCAATTTTTGTAGTATGTTTTTTACCGACTACAACAATATCCCATCCACTATCCTATCCCACCTCACGGTTACCAACAGTCACCAACAACACTCTCTTTGCCGTCCAGACGTAACTAATTATGTAACGTAACAGAAAAAAATGAGGCTTTGATTTATACTAAATGTTAAGCAACAGAAAGTGAGAGAGAGAGAGAGAAAAGAAAGTTACTAAAAGTGGGAAAATTTTAAAAAGAGTCAAAGCAAATTAAGTCGTAATGACTTTAATTTTTATCTAATGACACTATATTAATTGAGTTTTTAATTAGGTGAGTAAATGACTCTAAATTTGGTTACAAATCATCGATCTATAAGTAATAATAATAATATCCATTTAGGTTATTACTATGGAATTACAAAGGTCATGTTATTATTACTATGAAATCACACGTTTCAGAATATTCATGTAGGTTATTACTATGGAATTACAAAGGTCATGTTATTATTACTATGAAATCACACGTTTCAAAATATTCATGTAGGTTATTACTGTGTATTTTGCGCATCTTATGATTGGTTCTGCTAAGTAGTTGCTTTCGAATGCTCTTTGAGAAATATTAGATTGAATTTATCATGTGCAATGAATTATTATTGAAAAGAAAGAAGGTCCGCGCATCGCAAAGTGTTTTCTTTTTCTATATGTAGAATCATTAGTGAGAAACCAATATCTACACCCTTTTGCGGTAAGTGTTAGTACATCCGAATTGAACAGATAAATTAAATTAGTTTGCTATAATAACAAAATACAACATATTAAAACTATCACCTTGAGTAATGAATAGAAAGGAAAAAATACATAATTTTGACTTGAAGCCGTTCGTAAATTATAATATCAAATAAAATTTTGAGTTTTAAACATACGCAAAAGTTCAAACTTTTATCGAAAAACAAAACTGGTGCATCGCACGGGTCAGAATGCCTCGTATTAATAATAGTAATAATGGAACATTCCAAAACATAAAATTAAAATGAAGAAAGAAAGAACCAAAAAGAACAAAAGAATCCAAAAACATAAATAAACTAATTTATCAAAGAATAACGAGAAGTATAGACGGATCCAGCATCCGAAAACTACTGGTACATCGACGCACCACAAAAAAAAATAATAAGCGACCGAAATTATTTTTCTAAATTTTTCACTTTTTTAATAAAAAACTACCAAAACGACACCGTTTTGACCAAAACGGCGTCGTTTTAACTGTAAAGGCGTCAAAATGACATCGTTTTGGTTAAAACGACGTCGTTTTGTATTTTTTTTTGTTGGTGCACGTGCACCACCATGCCCTAGTATAGACCCGTTCCTGACGAGTAGTACGAAGAATTGTGTCAACTTGGTGCTACATCCGGTGCATCTCGGGTTTTTTGTTCTTCATCTGCATGCATCCACACATACCCATGGTGCACCTGATGTAGCAAAGAATTGGTTCCATCTCCGATCAGACCACAAATATTTCTTGAAAATGGACGTTCACAATTGCGAACAAGAGATGCAACAAACAATGTGAGTTCTTAGGTCAAGAACTTTATTAATTTTAACGCTAATCATGGTGAAGAAAGATTGTTCAACAATAACTTCTTTATTAATTTTAACGCTACATCAAAAAATCAATACATATGTAAATACAATGAAAAGTTAAAATCTTTTTTGTTTTATCTAATTGTGTACTTCCAAAATATAAATTTGTCCTAAAAAAGAATTATGGTTACAATTTTTTTTTTATATTTGATGTCCTATGTTTTCAAATTATTACCCAACTAATGAGAGTATATAAGTGAAAAATGGACGGGTTTTTTCTAGGACACACCAAAAAGGCCCGTTTTTCCGAGCCTAAAAAATAAGGTCCGTGGCCCGTAGGTGTGGCTTTGGCGCAGCCCACGGGTCTTAGTTATTTTTTAAAGATATAATGAATATAATATCATAATACTAAATAAAATTATATCATTTACTAAACTATCACAATCAAAGGAATAGATGTACACATATTTTTATTTGAGATTATATCATGCACTATACTACCACAATCAAAAAATAAATATACAAATATTTTTATTATATTTTCATATGAGCTGCTATAGAATAAGCACAATGTCCCATAAAAATATCTAAAAGAATAGATAAGGAAAAATTAAAATATAACATATTATAATTACACCTAACTTTAAGAAAAATTAGGCCCGGGAAACCATGGATCGGGCCTCCATGTGCCCGGCAAAAATTGGGTCGGGCAAACAAAGTCCATTTTTTTGGGCCATAAAAGGGGAGCCTAATTCCAGTCCAAAAACAATCGTCCTGGCCCGCCTGCAAGTCCGGCTCTACTCTCATTGTTGGTTATTCTCTTAATATTTTCTTTATATTTATTTTAAAACGCAAGGGATAAATTGTCTACTTAATACATAGAGGTAATCTGTTTATTTTTAAAAAACACATGAGGGTAATATGAATTTTTAATTTACACAAAAAGATAAATGACTCATTTTTATAAAATACATGGGCTAATCGAGCACAACGATACTCTTTCGCAGGGCATGTGAATACTATTGTACTCATAATATATTTCAACGCAGTTTAAGTACGGAAACTTAAGCATCAATTACACACCCGAATTGCTATAGGAGTCGCAGCCTTTGATAGGACTGTAGAACCGGTCGAGTAACCCGGGTTCGACCCGAGTTCGACTCGGTTTTCTTGTACTCGACTCGGTTCCGTTAGTCCAACCCGGTCGGGTTCGGCGTGTACTGGGAGCTCGTTTTCGTACTCGGGTCGAGTCGGGTATACTCGCCTACCCGCCATAGTACTCGATTAGATGACCCGAATTCGACTTGACCCGTCACGTACCCGACTCGGCTAGGTTAATTAAACCCTCATCCCGTGCAGTGCAGGTGCAGTCTTTATTCTCTCATCCCGCTACCACCCGCTTCACTGCTTTGACTTTCATTCTCTTCTCAAACACACACACACACACACACACATACACCACACCGGTGCACACACACACCTCGGTACACACACACGCACACCCCGGTACACACGAGTCACGACTCGATCCACTGTCCCGAGCAGCCATACCAGTCGAAGTCCATCGTTTCTTCCCGGCCGTCGCGAGTTGTTGTCGGAACTCGGAAGTGGAGCAGTAAAAGCCGAGCAGAGCAGCGCAAGTAATACCAACTCGATTTTTCAGTGTATTCTTCTTCTTCAGTTACAATTTTTGTAGTTCCCCTCCCGTAAGAAATGGTGTTTAGAGTTTAGTTTAGGATTTTCATGTTTTCATGATTTTTTCCTCCCGTTCATGAATTTGTTGAATTAATTGAGGAGGGTTCACTCCTTGAAGAGTCCAGCGAAACAGAAGGAAAAAAAAAAAAATCAGAGAATTTCACTCCTTCCTCAAGAGTTCAGGCGAATCATTCGAACTCACAAAACCCCTCACCATAACCCTTTATATGAGCCCCTCCCCGTATTTACCCCCAAAACACAAATCAGAAAAACAAAAAAGAAAAAGAAAAGAAAAATACTCACAGCAAGATGCAGCCTTTTGATTGTAATCGGATGTGGAAGCTTGAGACTTGAGAGAAGGGGAGTATGAGAGAACGAAGATGCAGCCTTTTTGATATGTAAACCCTCCTTCGTGAAGATGCAGGCCTTTTGATATGAGAGACGGTCGCGACTCTTCTTTAAAAACGTAAAACGTAAAACCTCTTTTCTTGGTTTTGAAATGAAAGATGAATTGGTTTTATAATTTGTGTAAAAACCATTTCAGCCCCAGTTTACCCAAACACGTTTTGTTTTCAAATTTGTATTTCGAAACCAAAAACCAAAAACTGAAAACCACCCCAAACGGCCCCTTAGAGTTTAGTTTAGAATTCAGATTTGATCATTATGAACCTAGTTAATTGTTGAATTTGTTGAATTTGTTTAGAGTTTAGTTTAGTTTAGAGTTCATATTTGAATTTGTTGAATTTGTACAGTGTAGTGTGGAATTTGTACAGAATTTGTTCAATTTGTTGTCAATTTCAAATTAGAATCATTTGATGAATTTATTGAGTATATTGTTCAAGTTTCAGATTTTGATTCACATTTTCTTAATTTGTTGTCTATTTTTAGGTTGATCATTATGTCTTTGTTGAACAACCCAAATCGTTCAATTCAATCATCTTCTAGCCTGTGTATGGATACCATTTTCGAAGATACCCAACTGTCGGAACTCGGAGAGGAAGAATTGAGTTTTGAGGAAAATGATGACAATGAGATTGTTGATGTTCACAAAAGTGGTAAAAAAAAGAAGTCAACTTTTCTGGCCATTAAATGCTTCAAGATCAGTGCCCTTCCCGTTTCCATTTGTAATATAGTAGTTTAAAATGGTCAATTACACTAAAAGAAGTTGTGTTTGTATGCAGAATTTGTATTTTTTTTTCTAACAGTCCATATACCATATACCATATTATGTTGTTAATTTTATTTTTTTCTTCCACATTGTCAGCTTATTAGAAGGATAATTTTAAGTTAAAGGAAGTGGAGATCGACTTGAACATTCCTAATAACGAAGGTATGTTTTATAAAAAATTGTAAATCTTATTTTGTACTTTTATTGTATTAAACTACTAATAGATTAAAAATTAAAATTCATGAATTATAATTCATATATATGTGATGTGATGTGTAATTTAATAGTATTTATTTGTTGTTTTTCAGCAAGTGGCTCGATCAATAACTGAAAGACGGTTCGATATATCAGTCTGTCATTATGGTTCTTCGCTAAAGATTAAAGTTGTTGGTTTGTTGCGGATTGTTAGAATTTGGGTAGCTATTTTGATTTTTGATTGGCCGTGAGGTCCGTGAATGAATTTTTGAGTACTCACTTTACTTGAGACAGACTGTGATTTTTCTTGTTCTGCGCTTCTTAGGTACTTCTTGTTCTTGGCAACTTTTTCCTAATTTTATGTTGGTTTTTTTACTTGCTTTTATTTTTTAGCGTTATGATTTTCTTTTCTTATTTGATGTTTATGTAAAAAGCAAAATTTTGTAGAATAAAAAAACTTGAATTTTATAGAAAAATATGCAGAAAATGTCAGAAAAATAGGTACAACCCGACTCAACCCGAATCCTACCCAACCCGCCCAACTCGACGAGCTACTTGGGTGTGAGTGTACTCGAGCGGGTCGAACTCGACAGGCTTATGTGCTGCCCGACTCGACTCGGGATAACTCGACCCGAATTCCAAAACTAAAAAACTCGACTCGAGTTCGGGTGTACTCGACTCGAGTCCGACCCGTTTGCAGCTCTAGTCTTTGAAAATTACACTTTTGCCCTATTTATATTTACTTGCTAGTTTTTTTATTCTCTCTCATTTCATTTTTTCCGCCCAAAATAATCAAACATTCAAACTATCATCACCAATACATTTGGCCACCATCCCACAACCGCTAAAATGAACGAAAACGCACCGTCGACGCCTCCTGAGGCGATTTTTTCTTTTCTGGTGGAAATGACGCTGGCGTCTGGAAAAAATGCCTGCGCCATGGGACAGGCATCCAGGATTTCCGACTGAGTCCATAATTTCCACCTGTACCATGGCACATGTGGAAACTCTGGACGCCTGTACCATGGTGCTGGTGGAAAAACACCTGCGCCATGGTACAGGCATCCAGTATTTCCACCTGCATTATGGTACAGATGGAAACTCTGGACGTTTGTACCATGGCGCACGTGGAAACTCTGGACGCCTGTACCATGGCGCAGGTGGAAATTCTGGATGCCCGGACCATGGAGAGGCTTCTGCAGATTTTGCCTAAACCATGGGCAGACGTCCAACGATTTCGCCCCAACCACTGAATGGACGTCCAACGATCCCGCCCCAACCTTAGGCGAGACGTCTGGCCTAGACACCTACACCATCGCCAGGCGTAAACTTCAGACGCACGTCCATGGTTTAGGCGGATTTTGTGGACGTCTGGGACAGAAAAAAGTACAGATCACGTACGGGTGTTTTTCCTCTGTCCCACATTGTTGTGCGGCGGTGGCGCGGCGGCGAATCAGCGGCGGCAAGGAGAGAATAGTGAGATAATAGTGAGGTAGTGAGAGAATAGTGAAGTAGAGAGAGTGAGATTTTATTAAAAGGGCAAAATTATAATTTTTGATTGCGGTAGTTAGTAATTAGGGATAGTATTTAGTAATCCACATTTGAATTTATGTAGTTGTCATTTTAATGTTTAAATCTTTAAATGGAGATTAAGTAAATCTTATAAAAAAAGAATAATCAATAAAAGTGTGTCAAATTGTCCAAACATAAGCCCTTTCATACAACTCATGAATCCTTTATTCTTCTTTTTCTTCCACTTTTTCTTTCTTATTAAGGACGTACCCATTAGCCACTATCCTTTGGGTGCGAATTGGTAAACCTTGGTCAGTTTGATGTTATATAGCGTGCAAACTAAGCCGACCCGTTCGAACAAATGCAGAGAGCTATGACACCTTCGACCTGCAAAAACTCGAGCCTATGCTACAAGACCATGCCTTTGGTGATAAGTCGATCGTACTCTACTTTGCCCAAGTATTGAGTAGTACAAAGTAAGGGTGTTTACGGTGTCGGTCGAGATGAAAATTAAGGTATCCTGAACATACTCAAATACAAGAATCCGTTGTTTCGATTTTTAAATCTCCATTCTAAATAAATTAAATATATTCTATTGCATCCTCTACTAACAACAACCAAATTTGACTTTAATAATCTCTTATTCTGTTGGTTTTTTCATTATAGTATACAAAAATACATATTAAGATCTAAAACCTTGAGAAGGTAATTTAACTTTTGTAAGATTTTCAAGCTACAAAGCATTTGTGGCCCTCAAATTTCTATAATTGTAAGCATATAATTTTGTTGTTATACTTATAGTTAAAATATGTCTGTTTTTAAATCATTCTTAAATATATTACTCCTCTTATTGATAAATTATATGAAGACGTACCACTGTACTCATATTTTACTATGAGTATATTTATATATATATTTTCTTTGATAAATCTGCTTAAGCGCCGATAAATGAATATTCGATAAGCGAATAACCTCATAAATGAATAATTTTCTAAATTCCAATTCTTATAACATGTTCAAATTTTCTTTCGATAAATGAATAAATAAATATTTTTCTCCGGTCCCGATCATATTCATTTATCGAGGTTTTACTGTAATCGGATTATATAAATACAATTAATAATACTCATCTTAACCCCTTTTTTTTGTTAACCACAATTAATTAATGTACAACTCCTGCCAGATAACAGCAGCAAATATGGAGTCCGCCTTCATAATTGCACAATGACAATTAACACATAATAGAACTAAGCAACAAATACTTTCTTTTTGATTTGTCAACATCTCATAGCCCTAAGCATGAAACAGATGACACAGTGATAATACATGCATACAATACAGTGATTATGGATTGTGTCTAACTTCACCCCCCCTCCATCCAAGGCCGGCTCGAAGGGGAGCCACGTGACGTGACCGCCTCAAACCACCGGCTCTATGGTAGTCGGGAGGCCACATTTAATTTAATAGAACAAAATTTAACAACAAACTTAATTTATAATATTGTTTTTTAATTTAGCAATAGTTTTGAAATTTGCCAAATCACATAATATATATATATATATATATATATTGCAATGTACATATTAAAAAAGGTCACATTTTAATTATTTGACTCAAACGTCAAAACTCTTGGAATCTCAGGACCAGCCCTGATTCGCTCCAGTTAATTTGTAACTTCATTCATTTAGATATATCAAAAAGCGAATCATGTGGGCGAATCAAGATCAGCCGCACTAGTGGGCGGTTTAGCTTAGAGTGGTCTGCGTTTTTTTTTTATGCTCACAACTGATAAAAACTATCGGATTATCTTTGATGCATGAAATATGCAAAGAGTAATTCGAATACTTTCTATTCTAAGGGAATCAAAGGAGTATTTATATACAAGCAAAAATCTTATAGTGTTGAAGGGAAAATAACTGAGACAGAAAGTAGGGCAAAATATTGTATTATTCCATTGATGAGATCCCTTTAAATAGAGAGAAATACATACAAACAGGCCTTAGCCAAACCCTAACTAGGAAAGCCCATAAACTAATAGACTTAGGCACACAATGAACATTATTCCTTTAACACTCCCCGTTGTGCCTAGTCTACAAGCGCATGTCATGTTGCCTCGTTAAAACCTCGTCAAGCAAAAAAGCAGTGATAGAACGAAAATAGTGTGCTAAAATCATTGTTAATTATAAGGTTTTAATGAATTTTATGTTGGCACACTTGGTTATTTTCCATATATTTATATTTTGGATGTAATATACTTCACTTGGCAATTTGTTGTTTAATTTAGGTGTTTGATGGAGTTTTTAAGCTTAAGGAATAAATTGGATCATCAAACGGACCAAGCCAAGGTGATTTGGGCTTAAATGAAGAAAATATAGCGCGACACTGGGTGGACCAGTGTCAGTTCGGTGACCCAGTGTCAGTCCTGTTCCGAAAATAATCTTACTTGGGGCCCAAGAAACGACTCCAAACCGCCCCAATCAGTTCCACAAGGCAATAAATCGGTCCCTAGGCTGGGAAAAGGAATTGGAATAGAATTGGGAAGAAACACTCCAAGGAAATTAAAACTCAAGAAGGATAAGAAGGAAGGAGATCCAATTAAAGAAGGAAACTAAGAGATAAAGAATTATTATAAAAGGAGAGGAGGGCTGGAATTATTTTCATCTTGGATCATCAATTTTTACGGCTGGAGCAGAAGAAGCAAAAGAAGACGACCGAACCAAATTCTCGCCGGAGCAACCGAACCGATTCCGACGAGCGAAGAAGGAGACTACACTGTTTGAATTTCTTTCTTCTCATGTCTATTATTAATTTGCTGTTTTCTAAAGCCAACATATACGGCTAATTTTCTATTCTAGTTCTTAGTGAAGTTTGAAACCGTATTCGAATTATTCATGTTTTAATCCCGTAACGTATTCTCAACTCGAATTCTCTTGAATTACTTTTGTGTTATTGAATTCATGACTATGCCATTTAATTTCTTGATTTGGTTTGGCCAACTAGATTAGGAGTTTTATGTCTTATGCTAGAGATTGAGTTGTAATCCGTAATTGTTGCAATTTTAATTTCACAAGTAGCAAACAATTGATTTTTCCCAATTGAGTAACACAAAATCGAGATCCCTTAAGTCGACCTTATGAACTTAATAGCTTGCCTATTCCATTATTTTGGTTATTAATGCATCTAGCAAGCGAGATTTGAAGAGCTTGTTTTGAATGCCGCATAGATAGGTTCGATTAAAGAGCTTGTTTTAATTGAATAAACTTAAGAAATAATTGGGGTCAACAGAGCTTGTTGTTGGCTTCGGAATAGTAGTTCATGAGATTAGAGAAGAGATAAGCGCTGCGTTGAAACTTGAATTAATTCGAAACGGTGGATAACGGAACTAAGGACTAGATTATTCCTCAATTGATATTTTCAACTTTTTATTTCCTTTGTTTATTTTATTTTAATTTATTTTACGTAATTTATTTTAGTTAAGATCAGAAACCAAATCCCCCCATTCGTTTTATTTTATTGCACAAATTACCTAATCCTTGATTAGTATAATTGATTTACCGTTCTCCGTGGGATCGACCCTTACTTGCCGATACTACTAGTTAGTAGAAGTAAGCCGAGGAAAATAAAAATAACTAATTTTGACGCGTCACGACAGCGCGGTCAAATTTTGGCGCCATTGCCGGGGAACGGTGTTAAATTAATTTTACTTATTTTGGGTTAAAAACTTTCTGCAATTTCGACACTGGGTTCTGGAAATTCATTATAACTGTCAGTTGTTCACTAATCTGTTTGTTTTAGCTTTGCATGAATACAAGGTCCCGAGGGGATAAAGACTTACAATACTTTCCAGAAATCACCAAACGAGATCGAATTTTCAGACGAAAAGCAAAAGAAACCAAAGAAGCACTCGAGCACTTACCATTTTCTTTCAAAGCATCACCCAGTGAGTCGGAGGACGAAATTGGAGTCATGGCAAATAACGCTGAAAAGACGCTGAAGCAATTAGCCAACCCAGAGCTACCTCAACAACCACTGTGCATCACGATCCCGGCTATTGACAACAACAACACCTTTGAATTGTAGTCGGGATTGATTCACTTGCTACCTGCATTTCATGGTCTATCACGAGAGGATCCGCACAAACATCTCAAGGAATTTCATGTCGTTTGTTCAAGCATGAAGCCGAACGGTGTCACCGAAGAACAAATCAAGCTTAGAGCCTTCCCACTCTCATTAAAAGATTCGGCTAAGGATTGGTTATTTTATTTACCGTCGGCCACTATTACAACGTGAAACGAGATGAAGATCTTATTTCTGCAAAAGTATTTTCCGGCCTCTCGAGCAGCCAACCTAAGGAAAGAGATATGTGGTGCAAGACAAATGACCGGAGAAACATTGCATGAATATTGGGAACGATTCAAATAGTTGGTATCTCGATGCCCGCAACATCAAATTAGCGAGCAACTCCTTATTCAGTATTTCTACGAAGGACTTAATCCGATGGAGCGAAACACGATAGATGCAGCAAGTGGAGGAGCCCTAGTTGACAAAACTCCCACGGTCGCAAGGGCTCTCATATCCAACATGGCGGCCAATTCACAACAATTTGGTTGTCGCGATTCACCGATCAGGATGGTGAAGGAGATGCATGACTCGTCCCTTGAGGAAAAATTGAATGAGCTAACTACTTTTGTTAGAAAACTTGCTGTAGGTAATAGCACGCCGGTCGTACCCTGTCATCTTTGCAAAACCACAGAGCATACAACGGGGAATTGTCGGATTTTGCTTGATGAAATTGAAGCGCACGCCAATGCAATTGGAACTGAAAATTCTTATGGGAGGTGTTGTTACCCAAAATATTATCCGGAGATAGTATTGCTGGAATGATCGAGTAACAAACAAAATGCGAGAACACTTCCGTGAGAAAATAGATAACAAAAGATTTGCCGGGGTTGTTAATCCCGGGCTTGAATGCTCTCGCGAGATGTTATTAATAAATATACTGTCGAGTACAAATATTAATGTTAGAATCTAATACAAGGAGTGTAAAGATTTCTAGTTATCTAGGCTTTAGAGCGCGTAGATTGCCGGAAGAACCAGACAGATGAATCTGTGAGTTCTTGCTTGGGATATATGACGAATGTGGATGAATATCACTAGGAATGTGTTAGTGTCTCCCAAAAGAGCCTTTAATTCTCTCTTTTGTATGTATTTTGCACTTAATTCGCAATCGTATATCTCTCTTTTGGCCGCAGCAGTGAGTCCTCTATTTATAGGGGACAAGGTAGTTGGGATCCTTCAGGCGATCGCGAGCGATCGCCGTTTTCTATATTAAAATAAACGGCCGATCGTCCCGTCACGTGGGCCTGTTCCCTTGAGGTCCGAGGTTGCAGTTGGAGGCCAGCTGGGTGAACCAATGGGAAGCCAGCACGCGTTGCGAGTCACTGTCTGAGGAGGGCCCACTTCGTAACTTTCGGCGGCCTTGTCGGTAGGTGTGGTAGGTGACAGGCTGGGGTCAATGATCCTATCTGTCGGTATCCTATGAAGATCCGCGGGTGGGCCATCGTCCAAGATTCGGTCTTCGACGACTTTGACGGATGTTGGATCCCCACGTGGCATGAGACGATCGCCTCTGGTCCGTTCTTCAGAGACGATCGCCAGGTATCAAAAGACGATCGTTGGTTACCAAACGGCGATCGCTGGTTACCAAAAGACGATCGCCGTATTATGCCGAACTCTAGGCGTTTGTCCGGAATATGTCTTCCACGGTTGGCTTCTCTGATCGTGATGCCGATCGCCTATCGAGGCGTATTAATCGCCGCACAACAATTGCCCCCCAGCTCGCCTCGATGTTGAAAACACGGGGTGAGGTGGCACTGTTGCCGATCGTCAATGTTTAATCGACCAGCCGATCCGAATTCAAATATGAACGACCTTCTTTCGCGTCGGGAGCAGCGGGAAAAGAAGGCGGGCCTTCCAAAAGTGGCTGGGACACGCGTCGTGCCGCTGTTGGGGGAATCCGACGGTTTGTCAGACCTGTCAGCTGGCATGCCCTCGAAAAGACGCGTATGCGGGATTCGAGGGCCGCATTTAATGCGTCCCCACGTGACGGTTGCGATTCAGCCCCCGAGGTTTCTCCTATTTGCACTTAGGCCCTCGTCTCCGTCTATAAAAAGGGGGGGCTTCTTCTCCTTCACTTTTTACGCGCCCTTAGTATCCATAGCCGAATTTCTGCAGAAATTTCTGGAGCTTTCGTGTGCCGATCTCCTTCTTTTTTCTAGGTAAGAAAAAATTAACCTTCTTCTTCTCTTTATTTTCTAATATGTCGGGAGGATCAAAAACCTTCGAGACCGAAAGTTCTTCCGCCGCCGCCGCGTCGTCTGAACGGGAGGAGGTTCCCGTTAGAGTGGATATGGAGACGGCCGCTGAAGCTATTCGAGCGGGGATTGCTCCCGAAGAACTCGAAGAACTTTTCAACGAGGCCGAGGTGGCGAGGACGGCTGCGACGGCGGAGCAGGGGGGCTCGCCGTTGGAGGGAGACGAACTGATGCGGTTGTCTTGGGAAAAAGATAGCGTCCCCGGCCCCGTCTATACGGCCTTTGCTAGACTTATAGAGGGGATAGCCGGGCCCTGTCCGGAGTTTGATTTCGAAGTTTACTCCGCCGCTCATCCCTACGTACATGTGAAGCGGACGGAGTTTCGGGCTGCTGAGCCGTCAGAATGGACTCTTGGTCAGATTCGGAGTTCGGCGACCTGGAAGGACATGACCCGCTGGAGGGCCAAATATCATATCCCCTCTGATGTGTCACTGCACGTGCCCTCCGAGAACGAACGCGCCGACCAGCCTCCCGAGGGTATGGTCGCCATCAACGAAATGACCCTGGCTGCCGGACTGCGGTTTCCCTTGCCGTTCGCCGTTTCGTATCTACTGATCGCCTGGAATTTGGCGCCTCTTGATTGACGCGAGCACGCTTCAGATTATCAGCACATTGACATTGTTTGGCGGTCACAGGCTGTTTCGCTTGCCTTCTGCGCTGGAGATGAATTATCTTTTTAAGCTGACTGTGCAGAAGGGATCGATCGGCGGTTACCACATCCAAGGTCGCCAGGGTAAGGTGGTCATTGGGGTGCCGAGCAAGGCTCGGGGCGACCCGACAAAGTGGTGCTGGGTTGGAGGTGCATGGAGGTCGGCATCGAGCGAATCGCCGGAGGAGGAGTTGGATATCCCCACCTATTTTCGGGAGAGGAATCCAAGTAAGGGTTCCCATTCTCCCTTTATTTGGATACTCTTTGGACTGATCTAATTTATTTCCCTTTTTGCAGGATCCCTTGTTCCATCGGTCGACGATCTCCCCTTTGATTTCTCGATCGTCTGGGAGCGGATTCGCGCATTGCCGGATTCCTATAAAGACGTTCGATCAATCAGCCTCGAATCTCATCGGTTGGGAGCTCGACTGTTTCGCTTCCCTCGCCACCTGAAGGCCCCTGGTATGACTTTTCATCTACTCACTTTTGTGAGGCGATCGTTTCCAAGAGGTCGCCACGTCTAAGTAAGTGTCTAACTTGTTTGAGTTTCTTCTTTGGCAGAGATTTATTTTCCCCGTATCACCGAGCTACCGCAAGAGATCGCCATGTCCAATCCTGGTTTTATTGGTCGCCTTCATCTGGGAAAGAAAACGGGTCGCGTTGCTGCGACGTCGTCTCGCCCTGCCCCTGTGGTGAGGCCCGCTGCTGTGCCGGTCGCTGAGCCGGTGGCCCAGGGAGAGGAACAGCTCCAGCGCCGCAAGAGGCGGAGGTCGGAGGAGTCCCCGTCGATCTCTGAGGCGGAAGTATCAATTCTTGAGCCTCCGGTCGCCGCGGCTCCTATCTCCGCCATCCCGATGACGGAGCGATCAGGCCCCAAGCCCACGGTCGCCGGCCCCCGGTCATCTGGCAGCTCGGCGCAGAAGGTGGCGATCGCCGAGGCGGAAACATCCCGGGGCAAACCTTATTTCGGACGCGATCCCGAGCTGGTCAATAGGTAACCACAAGGTCGAAATTTTCTGAGTTAGGCATTTTGTGTATGGTATGGGCTAACTCCTTGATTTCCTTGGTTTGCGCCGCAGGGTTCGTCTTGCCGATCCGGACGTTGCTCCCATGGTGCTGGACTTTCTGTCGAGCAAGGCTCCGCAACAGTCTCTCGAAGTCCCTGCTTACGTTCGCCAGGCTATCACCTCTTTGCCCAAGGCTTGGACGACCGACCTTGATGCGATCGCTCGTCGGCGATCTGGAGACGCCATGCAGGCGACCGTTGCCCTGGCTCTTCAGACGGCGACGATGGCCGTCCAAGCTGCTAGGGATTTTGAGGGGCGACCCTCTACTGCTCATCTCCATCGCGAACTCGAGGCCGCCCGGAACAAAAATATCGACGACGCTAACCGGATCCAGTCAATGGAGAAGGAGTATGAGGAGACGGCCAAAAGGGCTAAGTAGGACGTGGATCGGTTGAAGCAGGAGTTGAGCCGCTCCAAGGAGACAGCCGATCGGTCCCGTGATGAGGAGAAAAAAACCCGCCAGAAGCTCGCGGCGTCGCAAGAGGAGGCGGCCGGACTGAAGGCTATGGTGGATCGGCTCAGCGGTGAGCTGGACGTGGCGAGGAAGGAGCTGGAGAAGGCCCAGGGCGAGAATGCCGCCCAGGTTGTCGAGCTGGCGGAGGCTGAGAAGATGGCCGTAGAGTTGAAGGGCCAACTGAAGGCGATCGAGACCGATCCCTACCAAAATGTGGCGCTCGCCGAGTTCGCCTATCAGTTGGCCTATGCTGATGCTGTTCGAGCTGCTAAGAGGGCAGGGGTCGAGATCGGTCCCTTGATGGAGAACTTCAAATCCTATGTCCTCGAGCATCCTCTGCATCCAGAATTTTCCTTGCCGATCCTTGACTTTGCCGACTTCGGGATCGACTTGAGTTGGTACCCCGGTAAACTCATTCATCCCGAGGTCGACGGGGGAGACCAAGCCGATCCGCAACCCGAGGGCGACGACCAGCAGGCGGGGCCTTGAAAGGCGTTTTTGTTCTCCTCTGTAACTTTGTATTTTTTGTTTTCTTTTTGTAATGCCTTCGGGCCCCTTAATGTATGAAACTCGTGTTATGAATAAAATGCTCCTTTTTTCATATTGTCTCTTTATATATGACCGCCCTTTGAATGTTTTTGTCCGCAATTTTTACGAGTACGTGTGTGATTGCTCTCGTCGTTTTATTCATCCGACCGATCGTCTGAGTGTTGAAAGTATTGATTATGTTTTGAATCGGAATCCTTGTAATTTTTGTCGGACGACCCCGATCATCCTGCATGTTTTTTTTTTTTAGAGAAGCCGATCGAGTTTGGTTCCTGTATGGTCGATCGTATTTGAGATCAGCTCGACCTATCCCTGCCCCCTTGTTTTTGTTCACTTATTGTAAGTAAGGAAACAAAGACTAGTCTGTCTGGCGAGCTATCTTCATTTTGCCGATTCTGAAGAGTCATGTGTGGTTGGGGTGTTCGATGGACCGATCTCCCCAATCGTGTCTTAGTGCGCGAGGGATATTGTGTATCCCGCGACTCACTTTTTGTGAGGGTCCTCCGATAGGCTACGCCTGCCTTGTGTTAAAATGAAAGGCGGGCGATCTCGGTCTGGAGGAGTCCTTGCGCGGAGTGTTGTCGGCTTATTCGACACCACGTCCGCGGCTTGTCAGCTCTGCTTCCACCTCGGCCCGCCATGAAGATGGCGACCCTCGACGGTGTACGTTGAGACGGGGGTAACGACACGTCGCGTTGTTCGGGTTCATCATTTTAGGTGATGTACCTTGAGGACGTGCGATCGTGCCTATTGATTATTTTTGGAGGGTCTTTTGGCTACGCCGGCCTCGTATTTAAACGAAGGGCGGGCGATCTCAGCCCAAAGGAACCTTGCATGGGCGAAGCTGTCGGTTCCATCGACCTCCAGGACCATGACTGCATTAATTTTAAGTAGGATCGTCGTGATCAGCGATCGTCGGCGGTATGCGATATGCCTGGTGGGACGATCGCCAGAATAGATGGAATAGGAAAAATCTCATTATATTCCTTGTACACCATTGAAATACAAAATTATCACTGGTAGTATTTTTTCAGATGCACGGCGTTCCAGGGGTATTGGTCCGGAGTGCCGTCAGGATGTTCCAGTTCGTAGGCTCCTTTAGTTAGCCATTTGGATACTCTGAAAGGTCCATCCCAGTTCGGACCGAAAACGCCTGTGTGGGTTTGGATCTTCTTGAGGACGAGATCGCCCACTTGAAATCTTCTTTCTTTGACCTTTGAGTTGAAGAACTTCTCGGCTCTCCTTTTGTGGATTGTGTTCTTCATTTCTGAGGTCATCCGTCTTTCTTCGAGCATGTCTAGGTCGATTCGTCGGGCCACATCGTTGTCGGTCGTCATCTCCTGCTCGGTTCGATGGCTGGGGACGGCGATCTCTGAAGGAATCACCGCTTCTGTTCCGAAGGTAAGGGCGAACGGGGTTTCGCCGGTTGAATTGCGGGTCGTCGTTCGGTAAGACCACAAAACGTCTGGGAGCTCGTTCGCCCATCGTCCTTGTCTGGATTCGAGTCGTGCTTTAATCGTGTGTTTGAGGATCTTATTTACTGCTTCTACCTGCCCGTTCGTCTGAGGGTGATATGGCGCTGAGAATAACCTTCTGATTCCCCACTTTTCACAGAATTGCATGACTTCTAAACCGTCGAACTGTTTCCCGTTGTCGGAGATGATGTCCTGGGGCAGACCGAATCGGCATACGACGTTTTTCCATATAAACTTGATCACTTGTTCTTGGCCGATCTTGTTGAGCGGTTCAGCCTCAGCCCATTTGGTGAAATAATCGACCCCTACGATGGCGAACTTATAGCCCCCTGGAGCCGTCGGCAAGGGACATATAAGGTCGATGCCCCATTGCGCAAATGGCCAAGGGCTATACATGGAGGTGAGCTGTTCGGGTGATAGTTTAATGTTGGGACCCATTATCTGACACCTATGGCACGATCTGGCATAGGCGATCGCATCTTTCCGAAGTGATGGCCAGAAAAACCCCTGTCTGGTTGTTTTATGGATGAGGGCTCGTCCGCCCGCATGGTTTCCACAAATCCCGTCATGGATCTCAGCAAAAACGAGCCGACCTTCCTTCGGTGTAATACACTTGAGGAGGGGAAAGCTGAAGGCTCGCTTGTAAAGCCGGTCGTCCAATAGGGTATATCTGGTCGCGCGAAGCTGGAGTTGGCGAGCTTTAACACGGTCGTCAGGGACCGTTCCGTCCTTTAAATATTTGATGAACGGAGTCATCCAGTTCTCCTCGGCGATGGCGACCGTGGTAACCAGGCTTCTATCGACCGCCGGCCTAGCCGACTTAGTGATTTGGATATTGGAGAAGTCGGCTGCCCCATCCGATGATGCCAGTTTGGAAAGAGCATCGGCCTGAGAGTTGTGCTCTCTCGGGACTTGTTCGATTAGCACTTCTTCAAATTTTGTACACATTTCGGCGACCAGCTCTTGGTATTTGACCATCTGTTCGCCGCGCGCCTCATATTCTCCCTTGACTTGGTTTACGACCAAGAGGGATTCCATGAAGATATGAAGGCGACGAACATCTAGGGCGAGGGCTAGATCGAGTCCGCCTACCAAAGCTTCATATTCGGCTTCATTGTTGGTCGCACGAAAACCGAAACGCACAGTATTTGTGAAACTCTGACCGTCGGGGCTGATGAGGACAATCCCTGTCCCTGCTCTCGCATTGGTCGCTGAGCCATCCACGTATAATTTCCAGGCAGGTCGGCCGATTTGGGCCGAACTGTGAGGGAACGTCAATTCCACCACGAAGTCCGCCAGAGCTTGGCCTTTGATCGCCGTGCGAGGAGCGTAAGTGATACCATATTGGGCGATCTCCAGCGACCACTTGAGGAGTCGTCTGTTGGTATCCGGACGGTGCAGGACTTGTCTTAGAGGTAGAGTTGTTAGGACTTCCACTTGGTGATCGAAGAAATAAGCTCTCAGCTTACGTACACTCATGACAAGGGCGTAGGCGATCTTCTCCAATGGTGTATAACGTGTCTCAGCGTCGTGGAGCGCCTGGCTGACATAGTAGATCGGCAAGTGGGCCTGCCCCTCTGCTCGCACCAGAACGGCACTCAGCGCGACCTCTGAGGCTGCTAAGTAAAGGAATAATTTTTCACCGGGGATCGGCTTTGCCAGGATCTGGGGGTTAGATAGATATTCCTTTATCTTGGCGAATGCTATCTGGCTTTCTTTCGTCCATGCGAACTTTTTGTTCTTGATGGTCGCGAAGAACGGCTTGCTTTTATCGCCGAGCCGTGATATGAAACGGTTGAGGGCGGCTAGACAACCTGTGAGGCGTTGCACCTGCTTGATGTTTCGCGGTTCCTGCATGTCAAGGATCGCCTGTATCTTGGTGGGGTTCGCCTCGATCCCCCTTTGGCTCACTATGTGTCCCAGGAACTTCCCGGAGCTAACCCCGAAGTTGCATTTCTTGGGGTTCAGCTTCATGTTAAACTTCTCAAGGATGGCGAACGTCTCGGCGAGATCGTTGAGGTGATCTTCCCTCTTGAGGCTTTTGACTACGATATCGTCAATGTAGACCTCCATGGTCTTGCCGATCTGATCGGCGAACATTCTGTTGACTAATCGCTGGTAGGTTGCCCCTGCGTTTTTCAAGCCGAACGGCATTCTGACCCAAAAGTATATGTCTTTTTCTGTGTGGAAAGATGTGTGTTTTATGTCTTCCTCCGCCATTGGGATTTGATGATATCCGGCGAAAGCATCCATAAACGACATCATTTCGCATCCTGCCGTGCTATCGACCAGGTGATCAATATGAGGCATCGGGAAGTGATCTTTTGGACATGCCGCGTTGAGGTCGGTGAAGTCAATGCATAATCTCCAGGAGCCAGTCGGTTTTTTGACGAGCACCGCGTTGGCGACCCACTGTGGTTCGTCTGTGGCTACTCCGATTAATTTGTTGTTGAGTAACTTCTGGACTTCTATGTCAAGCGCCGCGTATTTCTCGGGACCGAACTTCCTACGCTTTTGGTGAACAGGCTTCATCGCCCGGTCGATCTTCAGATAATGGCAAGCGTGTTCGGGACTTATGCCAACCATATCTTGATGCGACCAGGCAAAGACTCCGATGTTCCTACGTAGCAAGTTGATCAGATTCCCCTTTAATTCGTGGTCGATGCTTGCGCCGATCTGCACTTCCCGTTCTGGATGATCCGGATCCATCGTAATACTTTCCAACTCTTCGACAGGGACGGTCGCCTCTCGTTTGGTGCGATCTCCAGACTCGGTCCTTGGATCGATGTCGAGACTTGGCTCGAAGCCGATCCTTGGCTCGATGTCGTCCATCAATCGATGAGAGATGGCGTCCCCTGAGTCGGGTTGGTACGATGTGTTTGGATCGTCGACCTCCATGGGTTGATCGTCTATCTCCATGGGTTGATCGTCGATTGCTTCAATGTTACATATAGTACGGGAAGTATAGAAGGAAGTAACAACATAGGGGTAATTCAAACATCTTTTTGCCATTAGTTGATCTCCTTTTACAGTACCGACCGTCCCATCGGCAGTGGGGAATTTGATACAGTAAAAGAAAGATGACGCGACCGCCTCAAAGGTTTCCAAAAAGGGGCGACCTAGGAACCCATTATATATGCTGGGTCTATCTATGATTACAAAGCTTAGGTTCCTAGTAATCCTAACCTTGGGATCATAAAAGCAAACTCGCTCGACGGAGAGCTTGATCTTCCCGTAGGCTTGGACTGTGTTATCGCCGAACCCTTGGAGCACGGTGTCGAAAGGCTTGATGTATTTGATTAAGTTGCCGAGTTGGTCTAGGGCGGATTTGAATATGATGTTGCAGAAACTCCCATTGTTGACCAACACGCGATCGACCGTCTTCCCAAGGATACAAGTGGAGATCACTAGTGCATCCTCTTTGGGACATTGCACTCCCTCCCTGTCCTTGTTGGAAAAGGTGATGAGCGCGTCTCTAGAGATGGTCGGCTCCGGAGGTGCTACAACCTGGACTTCGGCGAAAGCCCTCAGCTCGGCTTTTCGCTTCCTGTTCGACAGGGTGGAAACCGGGGAGAGACCCCCGAGGCTCCCACCTCCTGCTTGAAGCATGTTGATCCGTCCGCCAGAGTTGATCGGTGGGACCGAATCATCAGAGTACTCCGGCTCATGCTCGATCCTGGCGACCGGATTGGGAGGAGTTCTCTCGTGTTGTCTGCGTTCGCGCCCTCCGGTCCTTTCCGTCCTTGGCTCCGGCTTGGTGACTAAGTTGTCCAGTTTGCCTTCCTCAAACAGTCGCCAGAGCTGTCTGAGGAGGTCGCGGCATTGGCTAGTGTTGTGGCCGGGACTCTTATGATAGGCACAGAATTTGCTGCGGTCTAGGTGACCGTGGTCCCTTATCGGCTTTGGTTTGGAAAGCCACTCGCGACCCTTGATTGCGTTGAAGATGTGGGCCGGAGATAAGTTGAGGTTGTGGAGAAGGTGGACTTCTACATCCTCGAAGGCTTTGAACTCGCCAGGCGGCTTGGCGATCGCCTTTCTGGGCTTGGCGACCGCCTTCTTCTGGACATGGGAAGGTGCTTTTCCTTCTTCGGATGGTCCCTCTTCTAAGCGGAGTGAGAGCATCCTCTGTCTGGCCAGGAAACCGGCGGCTTTGCCGCGGAAGATCGAGTAGGTCGGGGGGATATCTTTTGTGAGGTGTTTGAACATGGGCGAACGTCCGTGGAATCCGCTCATAACTGAGTTGAGAGCGATCTCGTCGCTGACGGGCTCACCGGTGAGGACTATCTCGTCTACCCGGTCGACGTAATCCTCATCCGATTCGTCTTTCCCCTGCCTGATTTTCATCATGCGGTGGGGACCTTCCGGGCGAGCGACCTTGGCGGCGAAGTACGACGTGAAGTCGTTCGCTAGCTTCTCAAAGCAAGTGATTGAGCGAGATGGTAGTGAGATGTACCACCTGTGGGCGAGATCGCCCAGAGTTAACGGGAACATACGACATTTCGTCGCATCTGAAGCTCCGCATCCGGTCATGTAGATCCGGAATTTGCTTAAGTGGGTTTCCGGATCCGATCTCCCCTCGTATAGAGGTGTTTGTGGGGGATTGATCGTTGGTTGGACTGGGGAGAGCTCGATCTGAGTCGCGAGTGGTTCGCTTGACCCAACGATCGGTCTCCTGGCGCCTGCCCCATATTCCAGGAGCGCTTTCATCTCGTCGAGCTGGCGTTGCATGGCGGCCATCGCCGTTGCCTGACTGCTCGCCGAATGGCTCTCAGAGCGTGAACCAAGGCGATCGTGTACAGATCCTCTAGCCCCGTGGTGAATGACGAGCTCCCTGCCGGTGGGTTCCTTCCTTGGGCGAGCAGGGGCTCGCTGACCGACCTGTCTCTTGGGATTCGGATATGCCGAACTCCTGGTAAAGGATTCAGATACCGATGTCTCCCGGCTGGGGCCTGAGTGCCCAGGCCGCCATGAGGGATCGCTCCCCAGGCGGCTGAAAACGGAATCGTCTCGTCTTACGAGAGCCTTTTCCTGTGGTTCGGGGCTTTCTGTCGATTTCTCGACATAGATCCCCTTGAGCTTCCGTTTGCTTGCCCGGCGGTTAGCTGACGGAGTGATGGTGGGCGAATTGCGGGCCCTCTGCCGTTCCCTGAGGATGGCCATAGCCTCCTCAATCTGTTCTGAGGTCTGGAACTGATCGAGTGAGAGGCTAGAAACGTCCCTCGGGGGCGGGAGTGAGAGCCTAGCGTCGCCGCGGTCGCCTTCCGCCGTGGGCTGGGATTCGGTCCCCGCCGGAATAAGATTTCCGGCAGATCTCAGGGTGGCCCTCTTGGAGGTTGTTGCTGATGTCATTTTCTGAAGGTTTTTCTATTGAAGAACAATGAGTGTTTCTTCAAGTATATGTCCGGAGAACAGTGAGTGTTCTTCGAGACGGTAGGAATAAAAATGAAGGTTCAGTCGCCCTCCTTCTAGCGCCAATTGTTGTTACCCAAAATATTATCCGGAGATAGTATTGCTGGAATGATCGAGTAACAAACAAAATGCGAGAACACTTCCGTGAGAAAATAGATAACCCAAGATTTGCCGGGGTTGTTAATCCCGGGCTTGAATGCTCTCGCGAGATGTTATTAATAAATATACTGTCGAGTACAAATATTAATGTTAGAATCTAATACAAGGAGTGTAAAGATTTCTAGTTATCTAGGCTTTAGAGCGCGTAGATTGCCGGAAGAACCAGACAGATGAATCTGTGAGTTCTTGCTTGAGATATACGATTGCGAATTAAGTGCAAAATACATACAAAAGAGAGAATCAAAGGCTCTTTTGGGAGACACTAACACATTCCTAGTGATATTCATCCACATTCGTCATATATCCCAAGCAAGAACTCACAGATTCATCTGTCTGGTTCTTCCGGCAATCTACGCGCTCTAAAGCCTAGATAACTAGAAATCTTTACACTCCTTGTATTAGATTCTAACATTAATATTTGTACTCGACAGTATATTTATTAATAACATCTCGCGAGAGCATTCAAGCCCGGGATTAACAACCCCAGCAAATCTTGTGTTATCTATTTTCTCACGGAAGTGTTCTCGCATTTTGTTTGTTACTCGATCATTCCAGCAATACTATCTCCGGATAATATTTTGGGTAACAACAGGAGGAAGAACGATCCATACTCGAACACATACAACCCAGGATGGAGGGATCACCCTAACTTTCGATGGAAAACCAGCAAGAGGCGCCTCCACAAAATAGGGGATAATTCTACAAGCAACCCACCGAAAATTCGACACCATCTTTGGAGGAAATGATGAAGACCCTTGTGGCAAACACTATGCAATTCCAGCATGACACTAAATCGAGTATCAAAATTCTCGAAAATCAAATGAGTCAACTAGCCACCACTGTGAGCCGCTTGGAGAACCAAAATAGTGGGAAATTGCCATCCCAACCTGAGTTGAACCCAAGGAACGTGAGTGCTGTAACTCTAAGGAGTGGGAAGCAGCTTAAAGAGCCTAAGAAGGTGGAGGAAGCTGAAAACGAGGAGGAAAAATCCACTGAACAGATCGACACTGGGTCACCCAGTGCAGAATCAACACCCAGTGCAGAATCAGCACCCAGTGCAGAACTTCCGGGCAGCAAGGTAAATTCTTATAAAACTGCTCATTTTGAGGCTAACGAGTTACCTTTTCTATCTAGGGTCAAAAAGGAAGCGGTCATGAATAAAGAGAAGCAAATCCTAGACGTATTCCGAAAGGTTGAGCTCAACATTCCCTTACTCGACGCAGTTCAACAAATTCCAAAATACGCAAAGTTCCTTAAAGACTTATGCACCAACAAGCGGAGGTTAAAAGGGAATGGGAAGGTGGTAATGGGAGAAAATGTGTCCGCTGTATTCCAAAAGAAATTGCCACCAAAACGGGAAGATCCAGGTATGTTCGTTATTCCTTGTCGAATTGGAAATACGGGTTTTGAACGAGCTATGCTAGATTTAGGAGCATCAATAAATGTTATGCCACGCTCTATATACACCTCCTTAAATCTAGGACCTCTTCGGGAAACAAGGATAATTATACAATTGGCGGATCGTAGCCTTGTGTATCCCGAAGGGGTAATTGAGGACGGTCTTGTCCAAGTCAATAAGCTCGTATTTCCAGCCGACTTCTACGTTCTCGATATGCAACATGAGTCATCAAATTCAACACCTATTTTGTTAGGAAGGCCATTTCTAAATACGACCAATACCAAAATAGATGTTCGTGACGGATCTCTCACGATGGAATTTGATGACCAAATCGTACGATTTAAAATTTATGATGCTATGAAATTTCATGAGGAAGATTGCTCTCTTTTTGCATTAAGCGTGATTGACCCTCTTGTCGAGGAAGTGTTTGAGTTGCATTGCAAGGGTAGACTCGAAGTGGTGCTTACTAAAAACTTGGAGGATGCTAAAGAAAATGATTTTGCGGAGCTTCAAAGAGAATTACAGCCATATGAGAAATTATATGGAAAAAGTGAATCAGAGTTAGCCTTCGATGCGCATCTCAAGGGAGAAAAGTTTTCAATAAACACTCCGAGAAAGTTTGGTGTGGTTCAAGAAGATGAGTCATCAGTCATACATTTATTGAGACCCATATCAAAACCTCCTTGGTGTGTTCACTAAAAAGGGAAGTTTTTCGTCGAGCCAACGACGTAAAAAAAGGCGCTTATTGGGAGGCAACCCAATTTATTTTTTCTTTTTTTTTCTCGTCAGTTTTTCAGTAATAATTTTTTTTTAAAAAAATTATCCTGCCCCTTCTTTCTTTTTTTTACTTATTTCCTTTTAAAATTTTTGCGGAAATTTTTTTTTCCTTTATCATTCCTACTTAATATGAATTTTTATCCCTAAAATAACAATCCCATCCCTTTCTCCCTCATCTACCAGCTACTCGTCACCACCCCCAGCTCGGTCTTCCCCGAACTGACCTATCTCCCTCTCTCTTATCTGTAGCCTCAAGAACAACCGTCGCCGACCGCTATGACCGGAAAAAGGAATATCGACCGGCCCCTGAGCCGAATCACTCGAAGCGGCGGATGGAAAAATAACTCTAGGGCTCCAACCTACTATGACCTCACCGAGCCCGAGCAGCCCGTGGCGAAACCCTCCACCTCCGGAAAAAGAAAAGTCGGCCGAGCAGCATCCGGCGAACCACTCAACAAAAAGCCGAAGCGGCGTCCACCGGGTCAGCCTTCAAAAAGGACGAAGCAACTCCAGAAATCGCCGGGGCGCGGCTTGAGGGACGAACCCACACCATCTCCGCCCTCGTCGAACGAACCGCCTAGCGAAGAATTGGCTCCTGGGCTCACCTATCAGCTACCACCGCCGCCCCCGTTGTTACTCACATGGTACGAAGCAGAGCAATTGAGCCCCAAATCATCCGATGGGACCGGTTCGGAACACTCACCGCCAACCGTACGTGAGCCAGGAAACGAGCCCGCAACCTACGGCCGAACAAGAAAATGAGGCCGAGGCCGAGCAAGAAATGAGGCTGAGGCCGAGCAGCAGCACAGCTTCACACAAGAGCGCAGGCATACGGTGCAAGCACAAGCCGAGCAGGAGATTCGGCTACGGAGGCCGAGCTGAGGCGTCGGATCGAGCAGCTTGAGGAGGGGCATCGCGCACTTCAAGCCAAGGTGGATCGGTTGACCGAGCAGCTGGAAGCCTTTCTCCCTTATTAGCCCGGTGACTCCTACTCTAGACTTTTTACTATCTTTTCTTTTTCTTTTTCTCTTCCTTCCTTTCTTTAGAGTCTTGTGCTGAATTTTAAGTTTGGGGAAGTTGGATTTGGAATGATTAATTGAATTGAAATTGTGATGAATTTAAATGTTTGTCCTTAGCTAAATTTGTGTGATTGAATTAAGTTCGTATATTGGGGATTTAAGTATGGTCTGACATAGGAGATGGGTATGATTGACTAGTTTGATTTTAATTAGGGTGGTTCACTAGTCTTGATTTTGGATTTGGATAAAAGTGTGAGGGATTCATGGCACAAGCCCTTTTTATTCGTGAGTTTTTAGCCATAGAGCAAAATATATATACACATATATAAATAATTATACATATACATGCTCACTATTTCTTCTTGTGGGGTCGAACGTGTTGTGTTCATACTAGAACTTAATCAATTATTCATGTCAAGACTATGTTAGTGTTCTCATGCTGTAAAGTGATAAAGGCAAATTAGGAATAACCCACTTGGCTTATATTTTCCCACCTCGACATAATCGCCATTAGAAGACCATTTGGACCTAAGCCTTATTCTTTGATCCAGCACATTTGATTAGCCATTATCTAATTTTTGGTGAAAATTCATCCGTTTGAACCCTTGGTCAAGATTTGGTTGTGAATTAGGTGTATAACAAGTCGATTGAAGGACGATGAATTATCAAAAAGTGGGTGGTGAAGTGAAAAGAAAAAAAAAAGTGCTGAAATTAAGATGAAAAAAATAAAGGCCGAAAAAAAAATAATATAATAAAAAAAATAGGGGGGCGGCCGTAAAAATACCCCCCTCGAATGTTGTTAAAGCCACTGACCTCAATAATTGACCTTTCGTGGCTATGCGATAACATGTATGTACCCAAAAGGGTGCGAAAGGAAGGACGGTGATTCATTGCTTTTAGGATTTGTTATGCGCTTAATTTCATGATTAGTCTCGACCAACAAATCCTTTATTTATCCTTTTTATCCTACCCATACCTAAAGCCCCGCTACAACCATAAAAGCCCTTTTGATTATATGCATGAGTTCATCTAAGTAGTGGAGATTTGATTTTTGTGCGAGTATATGGTAATGACACACCATGTTTTGACGTAAGTGATTGCTTAATAATCCATATATCTACTTGAGCGAGAGTGACCCCTTGTGAGGCCCTTGAATTTTCTCTCACTTGATGCCAATGAAGATGTTGAGATTGGTTGAGGTACTTTAATTTTCTTCATACTTGTTCATGATTATTTGTTCTCCCTTGAAAATGGCTATCATCTTGGATTTTTCAATACATGCTTCTTGAAATTCTTTCACTCGAATTATGCTTGAGGACAAGCATTGATTTAAGTTTGGGGAGATTTGATAGAACGAAAATAGTGTGCTAAAATCATTGTTAATTATAAGGTTTTAATGAATTTTATGTTGGCACACTTGGTTATTTTACATATATTTATATTTTGGATGTAATATACTTCACTTGGCAATTTGTTGTTTAATTTAGGTGTTTGATGGAGTTTTTAAGCTTAAGGAATAAATTGGATCATCAAACGGACCAAGCCAAGGTGATTTGGGCTTAAATGAAGAAAATATCGCGCGACACTGGGTGGCCCAGTGTCAGTTCGGTGACCCAGTGTCAGTCCTGTTCCGAAAATAATCTTACTTGGGGCCCAAGAAACGACTCCAGACCGCCCCAATCAGTTCCACAAGGCAATAAATCGGTCCCTAGGCTGGGAAAAGGAATTGGAATAGAATTGGAAAGAAAGACTCCAAGGAAATAAAAACTCAAGAAGGATAAGAAGGAAGGAGATCCAATTAAAGAAGGAAACTAAGAGATAAAGAATTATTATAAAAGGAGAGGAGGGCTGGAATTATTTTCATCTTGGATCATCAATTTTTACGGATGGAGCAGAAGAAGCAAAAGAAGACGACCGAACCAAATTCTCGCCGGAGCAACCGAACCGATTCCGACGTGCGAAGAAGAAGACTACACCGTTTGAATTTCTTTCTTCTCATGTCTATTATTAATTTGCTGTTTTCTAAAGCCAACATGTCCGGCTAATTTTCTATTCTAGTTCTTAGTGAAGTTTGAAACCGTATTCGAATTATTCATGTTTTAATCCCGTAGCGTATTCTCAACTCGAATTCTCTTGAATTACTTTTGTGTTATTGAATTCACGACTATGCCATTTAATTTCTTGATTTGGTTTGGCCAACTAGATTAGGAGTTTTATGTCTTATGCTATAGATTGAGTTGTAATCTGTAATTGTTGCAATTTTAATTTCACAAGTAGCAAACAATTGATTTTTCCCAATTGAGTAACACAAAATCGAGATCCCTTAAGTCGAGCTTATGAACTTAATATCTTGCCTATTCCATTATTTTGGTTTTTAATGCATCTAGCGAGCGAGATTGGAAGAGCTTGTTTTGAATCCACCGCATAGATAGGTTCGATTAAAGAGCTTGTTTTAATTGAATAAACTTAAGAAATAATTGGGGTCAATAGAGCTTGTTGTTGGCTTCGGAATAGGAGTTCATGAGATTAGAGAAGAGATAAGCGTTGCATTGAAACTTGAATTAATTCGAAACGGTGGATAATGGAACTAAGGACTAGATTATTCCTCAATTGATATTTTCAACTTTTTTATTTCCTTTGTTTATTTTATTTTAATTTATTTTACGCAATTTATTTTAGTTAAGATCAGAAACCAAATCCCCCCCTCCATTCATTTTATTTTATTGCACAAAGTACTTAAGCCTTGATTAGTATAATTGATTTACCGTTCTCCGTGGGATCGATCCTTACTTGCCGATACTACTAGTTAGTAGAAGTAAGCCGAGGAAAATAAAAATAACTAATTTTGATGCGCCACGACAGCGCGGTCACCCAGTGGGAAAAATGTCTTGATCGTAGGGAAAAGAGTACAACATCTAGACACATCAAGTTTAGACTTCGTCCTTTGAATCTATCCTCTCATATGATCATTACATTTGATCACAGCGCTACTAAGGTGACCATTCATCAATCCCTAAAATCGTACATCTTGTTACCTCGTTAAAAAACTTTCCAAGTGATAAAAACCTTGTGGGAAAAATAATCCTTGGAAGGTAAAGAGTATAACGTACGTTGTGGATGTAAGACTCCCCCTCAAGTCTACATCTCCCTCTGATTTGTACATCAATCAAGTAGTTGTTGTCTCATTAAAAACTTCGCCAAGTAACAAAACCCAATGGGAGAAAATGAACCGTGGTCAAAGAAAAGAGTACAACACATGTGATTAAGTTTCTTTATAAATCACCATTTCCTTGTGATCTTTACATTGATCTCGAGAGTTGGAAAACTCTATAGCTCCCCCTAATGTTTACATTCATATATCATTGCCTCGTTGAAAACCTTGTCAAGTAACAAAACCCATTGGGAAAAATAAATCTTGGTCTAAGGAAAAGAGTGCAATATATGTAAGTATGTTCCATTATATCTCACATATTTCCCGTTATGATCATTCCATCAATCAAGGGGATTTACAAGTTACATCATGTTCATAAATGTAAGTATGCTCATCAGTGGTAGTACTTAATCACTAGTTCCTCACAAGTGTAGAATGATAGTTCTTAATCATGTACACTCACAGACTGATTCATGCAAAGCAAGAATCTTGTCGTGATTCGATGAGGTAGCCAAAAGGGGTTTGCATAGTCGATTTCCAAAACATAAGTAGGTCATACCAACACATACTTTGTGATAGTTGCTTCGGCACCAGCATTTACTTTAGCATTTGCCTTTTCATAAGCAGCTTCCTTTGCCTGCTTGTAGGGAAAGAATAGTCCCAAGTCAATGGTTTCTTTTAAGCATCAAAATATATTCTTGATACCATTCCATTGATGTTGCATCGATGCTGAACTAAATCTAGTCAGCGAATTAACTGATGAGTGATATCAGGTCGTGTACATTGAGTCAAGTACAATAATGCGCTATTGCACTCAAGTAGGGAATTTCAGCTCCCAAAGCTCTTCATCACTTTCCTTTAGACCAAATGGATCTTTCCTTTGCATCCAAATGTTCGACCTATCATGGGGTGCTAGTCGGGTTTACCTTGTCCATGTTAAAGTGTCTGAGAATCTTCTGGACATAGGTAGACCGGTGGAATGAATTCCACAAACTCAATGTCTATGTCAATGCCTCGACAGAACCGAGTTTTCCCAAGATCTTTCATCTCAAACTCAGATTTCCACTGTCCGGTTGTTCTCTTATTTCATCAAGACCGATTATGTTAATGTCCGCATACATTGCGATGATCGTGAATCCGGGACTTATTTGTGAAGACGCATGGACACAGTTCATCGTTCTTTTACCCCTTACCAATCAAGTAGTCACTTAGACGGTTATACCACATCCTTAAGGATTGCTTCAAAACCGTAAAGTTGCGCGTTTCAATCAAATTGAATACGCACTCTGTGGTCTAGAGTCACTTGATTTGGGTAATGAAATGCCATCGGGCACTTCCATATATATATCTATGTATCTAGATCCCCATAGAGATACGTAGTAACCACATCTATTGGCTGTATTTCCAGTCCCTCAGAAATTACTATGCTAATCAAATAGCGAATACGTATACGTGGGAGTACATTTCCTCATAATCAATTCCAGGGCATTGTGAGAAGCATTACATGGTGAACCTTGTACATTAGAATACTATTATTCTCACTAAGCTTTACGACAAAGACTCATTTATGTCCTACAGGCTTTACACTTGGTTAGGTTAGCACTACCTACACCAAATACCTGACTCTTTGTCAGAGAATCTAGTTCTACCTGGAATGTTTTTCTTATAGGCCAATCAGTTTTATGTTGATTACATCCAACTGAGCGAGGTTCGACATCATCACACTTTATGATTCATGACATGTCATCAAAATGGGTGGTTGACCAGGCCACACCCTCATAATTTCATCGAGATTCTTGATTTTCTGAATCATATCTTCGGGGCGTCCCCCTCGTCATGACTCATGGACATAATAAAATCAAGCATGATCTCATGAAACGAGTTCATTGATGGTTAACATGTGAATTTGTGCCATACTCCACCTCTTCCTTGGGTGAGTATTTAGTCGAACCATGTGGCTTCCACCCCTTCCTCCACCAGGTGCAGTTGCATCACCCGGTTCATTGGTGATGTGCCCCTTACAGGGGACTTCTAACCTTACAGGCACATTTGCAGCTGTAATGTGAGATCTTATCACTTGAACGATATCAGTAAATGCATCAGGCATCGAATCTGCTACATCCTGAAGATCGAGTGTTCTTTATACTTCACGGTAACATTGTGAAGTTCGGGGATCATAATGAGACAAAGTAGAGACACCATGACAATTCCTGTCGTTCCCCGAGAAATTACATTTTCTCTCCTCCCCCTAACGACGGGAAGGTTGTCTCATTAAAGTGACAATCCGCAAATCGTGCGGTAAAGAGATCACTGTGAAGGTTCTAAATAGTGGATAAACGTCTGGAGATTCTTATCCAACGTGAATACTTAATCGTATCTAAAGACCACTGCGCTGTGGGGCTCAGAAGGCACATATAATGCATAACCAAATATGCGCAATTGGCACTCAAGTCCGTCTGGGTCCAAAATATAAAAATCAGGCTATCCAGTTACCAACTGGTATGCATAAACTAATTAGTTAGTAGAGGGTCTAAGGATGAACGATTTAAGTAAAGTTGCGTGCAATATTGCATAATCCCAGGCAAAAATATGCTAATTGGTGCGCATAACCAATGACATAATCACCATACATATCCTTTTGATGGTGGTTTATGTGAGACCATTTGATGGGAAGAGATACTACTCATTAATCTCTATCATGCAATAAACATCAAGTACTTTTTGATGTGAACTCCCAACATCATCGAGTCCTTTAGATGCGATAAGGGAGGTGAGTCCTTATAAATTATTTTGGAAGTTCTACAGCAGTTTGAGTGGACAGGAGAGCGACATGTGACCAACATATCGGAGAATCCATCAAAACCATAAATACATAAATGGTCCGCATATTAGGTGGATGGATCTACAAATATCTCCTTATATTCAGCATAAGAATGGAATGTTTGCTTTTGTTTCTTTAGCGTAGGAAGGTCTCGCTCCTACTTTGGCTAAAGAGCAGGCTTTTCAACACTAAGTGGTGGGCATTTGATATGCATCCAGTTCTTTGGATGACATAACACGATTAACATAAACATTGTTCTTTATGTCGAGTTGTTGCCACCTTTTCGCTCGAAAAGAAATGATGTTCGTACAGGTTCTTTAGTATACATATCATCATACTTCGACCAGGATGAACTAGTCTATCGTGCCAAAAGCCTATATGAGTCTATGTCCCAAAGTACATTATTGGTGACATGGGATTTTAAAAACCTAGTAGTAGTGAGGTACAGTCCACTAGATTGACTCATGAGTTATTCTAAAATGCGTTCACGTCCACATTCATTAGAATTAATAAAAGAAACTCTATTCCATTCTCACAGTGGATTTCAATTTAGAAACCATTGCTACGTCTATTGTTGAGGCTACGTACGATTCGAAGGGCTCTAGGTGCATATAGAGCATCGGTAACTTGGAAGACTGTCGTTTAGGCATCAAGAATTGGGCATTACCTCGCCCTTTGATGAGTTGGGAGGACCCAATCATCGTAGTTACCGAAGTTTTGAAGGCGACTTATTCGATGAATAGAAGCCTAATTCTAAGAACATTCAAGTTCTACTCGATTCATTCCTTAGAAAAGAGTGAAATTTCGAACCACAGACACACAAGCAATATTCATTTCTTTGAAATAAAGCTAAGAATATAACGTAAGCAATAATATCTTGTTCTAGAAACAACGTTGCATCACGCCATTATTAAAAATAAAATACCAACACAGTCGTCTTGAGGTAACTATACAAAATCTAAACGAGAAAGTAAACATAATACTAAGATTCAGTCTATAGACTTTGGCTCGTATGACTCAATTCAACGATTGGTGACTGTGAAATTGACATATGGGGACTTGTCTAGATAATATTCCTCCATATAGTAAGCCTCCTATTCTTTGGACTCTCTATATTTCTTGTAGTGTGCTGCGACTTGCTTGCTTGCATGGCAGTTCTTGTACCAATGTCCAGCATCTCCACATCGATAGCACGGTTCATCGCCAACTCTGACTTTGGGAGCGACATGGGGGTAAGTGCTTTGTTTCCTTGGCTAGAAGAGCCGGGAGCACCAAGTCTTCTCATTACATTGGAAGAACCCCCACGTCCTCGACCACGTCCTTGACCACTGTGCCCTTTTTCACGTTGTGGTTTGGGGTTGCCATGACTAGTCCCCTGTGCATTAGGGTTCTTTCCACCTTTCACTTTGCCATAGTTGGCCTCGGGAACTTTCTTTGTCCTAGCCGGCCTAGCATTGTTTCTCACTAACACTTCATTATGCCTGTCAGCCACTTGCAGTAGGTTGATAATCTTATTGAAGGTAGTGATGCGTTTGTTGTCATACTCCAGCCTATACTGGTTCGCTAGTATAAGGGCAGAAGTAGGGAAGGTGGAAAGTGTTTTCTGGATCATATCATCTTCTGTGAGGTCCTTTCCACAGAAATTAAGGCGTGTCTTCAGACGGAGCATATCTTTGTTGAAATCGTTGGTCCGTATATAATCAAGCAAGCGGATTTCATTCCACTGCACGGTCAACTCTGGGAGCAAGGTATTGTGCGGCGATTTATACGCCTCGGCGGCAATCGGAATAAGTGCCGAGCGACCGAGTCCACGACCGAATAAGCTATGGCAAACTCGCCTAAACGAAGATAGCAGTCCACCTTCGAGTATCTAGCGATCAACTCCCAAGGCGATCGCCTTCCGGCACATAGCGATCGACACTGGTGCCCTACCTAGGACGATCGTCCTGTGCCGTGAACGAGACCTTCGTCCGTCAAAGTCCACGAAGACTGGATCCCAAAACAGCGCCCACGTGCAGATCCGCGAAAGGCGCCGCATATCATGATCGTTGACCACGGCCTGTCACCACCTTATCACCTACCGACAAACCCGCCGAAAGGTACAAGGTGGGACCGCCCGTGACAGCGACTCAGACGCGTGCAGACTTCTCATTGGACCGCACAGCTGGCTGCCAGCAACTCCTGCGGACTTTAAGGAGACCAGCCCATGTGCTAAAGACGATCGCCCGCTTATTATAATACATCAGAGGCGATCGCCCAGCATCTCCCAGTCCTATAAATAAAGAACATCCAGCAACTGGAGGTTGGTTCCTCTTCTGATTCCCTCTCAGTGGATAAATATATTCAGAATACATACACACAGTCAGGCTCTCGGCTTCCTCTCTCGGATCTACCTCAGGATTTCTCTCTCAGCATCTCTCACCCAGAAGGCGGTCGGCAGAGGCAAGAACTCCTTGCAGCACAGATTCAACGAGACTCACAAGCCCAGGAGCTCAAACATACAGCAGCTACATGTTGGAATATAAAACGCAGCGGAAGCGAGTTGGTGATGGTAATTTAATAAAAGGTTTTATAAACTAACCAACGTAAAAACCGGATCTATTTAGGCTTGTCAACTAATTAATTAAACAGATTAATAAACAATTAAATAAACATATTTACGCATGGGAGTCGGTAATTTTACCTTTGACGCGAAGTGGTAGTAAAATCCCTTTTTGGTCGATTTGTCCTCCTTCGTGTTCCTCTCCGATCTTCTTGTATTTCTACCTTGAGATCTTCTAGAGTATATCCCGCCTACGTCCGGATGTCGTGTGGGCAACAATCTACCGGACTACTTGGACTGCAAAGGGATCGGCCGAAACTTTTCTCTCAAGAAACTTACGATTTTTGTTCTCTCTATTTTTCTTGAATATTTTGAGTATTTTAGAAAAATATTGTGTTTACCAAATTGTGGAATCCAAGACACAAGTCAAGATCCACAATTAAAACACATACAATAAAAATCGATTTCTTGGGCAATAATGAGGTGAAAAAATCGGCCAACCCTAAGCATGTATTTATAGGTGTTTTGGGCTACTCTAGGGACCTTAAGGAGGATATGGTAAGGACTCCCAATAGATATCTTCCTTCCATTATTAGGACTCTTCCTAATATGAAGACTCTATTAATATCAACTTAGTCCACTAATAAGTTAATATTGCACTTCCTACCAAAATCCCAAATTACGAAATTGGGCTCCTTTTAAATTAATTATTTCCGTGTTTAAGATATTCCATGTCCATTAATTAATTTAAGCTACTGACAGCTTTTAATTAATTAATGTATTATACATGAGTATACCACTCGACCTTTATTATTATATCGGAAAATTAATTCCACCTGCAGGGTTTGATATAATAATCCTTTCGAGTGCCTCAAATGACATGATCAACCCATTTGGTGGGACACGATTTCTAGTTATAATATTAATTATCATATAAATAATAATATTGCCCAAAATATCGAGCATATTGAGTCAATCATTGTGGCTCTCACCCATGATAAATCAAAGCAATAAATATTAAATATATATAATTAAATATTAATCACTAGAATTAAGAAATAATAATTATCCGAGATGTACGTTCTTCTTATAGTCAGTACAGAAGAATCTATCTCACCTCGATCCTGTTCAACGTATAACGAATACGCTAATATATGCTAATGGTCAAGACCAACCAATCTCAAGCATATACTACAACCTCTCACATAACGGTCTAATGTTACATAGGTTGTGAACTAAATATTACTATATAAGGAACCGATAATGTGATCTTCTGTGTGACACTACACACCACATTATCTACAATATAAAGTAAATTAGATTGCATTTGCATAACCACAGCGTGAATAAATATGCAAAATATGTGATAAATGAATTAAATATTCTCATAGATAAAGACCGGGAAATTAGGTAATACAAGCATAAAGTATGCTTTGACGTATACAACCCTAACACTACACACCGTGCGAGACTGTCGATTTCTCACGGTCGTCACAGCTTATCAACGTTGTAACAAGAACTCAGAGAGCATCATATCTGGTTCTTCCGACAATTTACACGCTCGCTAGCTAAGATAACTAGGGTCTTTACACTCATTGTCATTGTACTCTAACATTAATACTGTAACACCCCCAAGTTATTCAGGGTATATTACAGCGCCGTGAGCCCCGCCGTGGGACCCACAAGGCTAAACATACGTGGAACTATACACCTGACCGATAAGGTCTACATACAATAGAATGAAAGACGATACAAATGGTATTCAAAACCATAACCAATGAAACCATATACATCACTACACAAATCAATACCTCGGCAACACAGGCCGGAACATCAAGGAAACTGAAATGCAATACTCGAGTATTTAAAAATCCATTCCAGTCCAACAACACTGAATGGAGGAATCCAAGAAAATAACCGGAGACCAGACACAGTATCACACTTGCCCATCATCTTCATGCCGACCCAGTACCCGTCTGTCCGCTCTCCTGGAACCTGAAATACATGAAACGTATTTCCCCCATAAAGGGGTTAGCCGTCGAATAGCTAGTGCAAGTATAACAATATGAAACATAATACTTCTCGACAATAAAGTAAATGTAATCCGTCAATTCATCAATTTAAGACTAGTATTCCGGAATAACTAAAATCTCAAGACGTATGTGAATGCCGTAAAAAACGGTTCGTTCATATCATACGCCGTTACATGTAGGAATGCCGTCAAAACGGTTCGTTCATTACATGCCAACATTATTTCATATGAATGCCGTAGAAACGGTTCGTTCATATCAACCATGGAATCGCACTGGAGGCTACGAAACCCTCGAGGACCATAGGCCCGTCCGGAGTGGCTAGAAATAATCATATCATCAATATTTCATACTTTCAAAGTCGAACGCATAATCATAAATGTATACTTGCCTTAATAAACGTTATCAAGATCCGAAGAACACGGTTCGACGGGAAGCTTGAACCACGAAGAAGACAACGAGCGGAAGGGTTTCACTTGAGTTCTTCACAAGGATGTCGTCCCTAAGTCATATCAATGATAAATCAACAATCGTACGATGAATAATAATCGTACAACGCACAAAACCCCCCTCTTAGACCTTTTGTCGGACACTTTGAAGGCGTCGACTAATAACTCAACCAAAAACGACGAATCAATACAATCCAACCGTGGAATAACGATGGAAATGATAGAATACACCTAAATCATCATCAATCCATCACTAATCTAAATTACTACGGATTAAAAGGATGAAGTCAAACAAAATCCCCAATTTCCAATACAAAATTCGAAGTGTTCTTGAATAATCTTTCAATAATCCGATGAATACTCCAACAAGTCCATAATCATGCGTATATCACTTCATACCCCATGATTTTAACATCCAAAACATCATTACCCAAAACAAAAATCGAAATCCAAGATGTTGAAGAAATTACCTCTTGAAGATTCAAGCACTATGATTCGAAGAATACTCCATAGATCGATGATCCGAGCTTAAAAATCGAAAATAGATGAAGAAAGTCACACACTCAAGTGATAGATGGAGAAACATCTTCCTCTCAAACCTCCTCTCTCGCCCAAGTGAAGAAATGGGAAAAGTGTAGGTTGAATCGCACAAAAAACGCAGATATAGGGGTAATCTGTCATGTGTGCTGCGGCTCAGTATATGTGTGCCGCGGCACAGGCCCAAAATTCGCTCCTGTGTCTCGGCGGTGCCGCGGCTCAGCCTGTGTGCCGCGGCACCGGTACAGCGGTTTTGGCCAACTGGAAAATGAGAGTGACCTAGCTATTTCGACCATAACTCCCTCGTCTGGACTCCGATTGACTCACCGTTTGAACCATTGGAAAGCTAACTCGATGCTTTATAATATTGCAAAGATTCAGAATTTTTGGAGTTTCCAAGAATTTACGGTGATTTAACAAAGTCGAACTCATACGTGGAAAAGTCGCTAAAGATCACGGAATTCAACAGAACGATACCGAAACGAACTCGGATGACAAAAAGTGTAGAATTAATCATTCTCGGGATGACGAAACGGTCCCAAGCAAGTTGTCAAAAACGGACTTCCGCCAAAAATAGAAAATTTCCGGGAAACAAAATTACGGGTATTACATTCTACCCTCCTTAAAAGAAGTTTCGTCCGAAACTTAAAACAGCAGGAGAAGAATTATTTCGCCAGGAAAACTCAACGAGATACACAAGAACCGAAACTTACGCCCAAACGGCGAATCATCAATATAGAACACAACAATACATTACCCGAAGGTAAACCAAACCAATGCCGAAAAAGATACGAATTCACAATGCCCGAAGGCTCCAACGGAAATACCGATACATCACAATGGCCTGAAAGCCGAACAGCCCAAAGCTGTAAATCATCACAAAATAGATCTCAAAGAGACCAACCTGACTGTCGGACATACCCCTCGGCGTATGAACAACCAGTCGCAAATCGTCGGACATATCCAATACAACATGGACTACGAACGATCAATCAATAAAGCTCAAGAGGGACATCACAGTACGCCCGATCCGGAAATGTGTCCGTGCACATGTCCACCCCGTATACGGAATCCAGAATATACGTGTGACAATGTACCTAATTAGCCTCAAGAACTACGTCTCGTGTGCACGGTCCAATGCGGAAATATCCACGCATGACCATCGGATGCCCGGCTAAAAATCCTACACATAACCAATCGGCACGCAGACATGATTCCAGATATGCCACGATACAACATGACAACGAAACTCAAGGGATAAAACATCCAATACGGATCATACGACTCACCAAGTGAACGATGACACACGAATAATGAAAGATCGACACGACCAACGATATTCAAAACAACCATCCTGGGATCAAAATTCCCTAAGGACCGATTAATACGAGCAACGATCACAACACAACAGTTCGGTAAAATCCTCAACCTTCAACGATCACAAAATTACCGAGTTTACAAGAATAATAGTGTGCTGCCTTGAATCGGCCAGCACGACAATAATAATTCAACGGATGGGAACTATCCTCGACAGTCCCAATTCAATACTTCGATTACCGTAGAATGGCCAATCGATAACAATGATACAACAGATGAGAATATTATTGACAACGGATGGGAATTATCTTTGATAATCCCAATTCAATATATCGATTACCTTAGAACGGTCAATCGATAATCAATGACACGATAGAATAGATGTCCCGGTGTCTTAAACCGACCACCGAAACGGAGACGACAAAAGGATATATCAAACGTCCCCAATCGGTTATCGTAACATCACAGCTACAGTTCCAATTCGACGACAAAGATTCAACGATGTCTCAGAACGACATTAATCGCGAACAATAATAATCGATACCTCGATACCGCGAACCGGCTATCGACAGCAACTTTACCAACAAGTATCGTAATGCCTCGAACCGGCCTCTTACAAACAACAGTAACATTTGGCATAATTTCCCGACGGGCGTCGTATCAATGATCCCCTGATATCAATACAATCATAAAGAGGCCAAGTCCCGAAATGATACACACATTCGTACGCCTACACAATAACATTAGTCTCATTGATTAGTACGAGTATAAAACTTGCCTCGATATCAATACAACGAACTGTTACCAATTCAGTCGCTTTCGTCTTACGAGTCTCAACCAAGTTAATCTACGAACCCTTCAACCTTAACCGCAACACAAAAGTCATAATCTATGATCAAACATCATATCTTACTGTAAAACGAAGGATTGATAATCAACCGGTTCGATGACGACCAATATCAATACCACCAAACCACGAACTCAATCGTTTCACCATATCTCGACCAATCATAGTCTGAATTGTCCAACTCAGACCCTCACGAATCCATGTCCACAATACGAGCCGAAATCCGATGATCATATCAGCAACCAATTCGGACCAATAATAAGGGTCTAAATATTATCGGTTCCAAACTCAATTCTTAAATACGAATTGACAAGGTTCCCTTCTCGTAAATCCGTAGTTAAAATTTTCCGATGATCATCGTTAATTCTAACCATCCAATTAGTTCAGCATTATAGATAATCATATTTTAAGGTTATCAAACACTCCAATCATTCGATTTGAATATTTGCTCCGTACGTATGGGCTTTCAAATTCAGAGATGAATAATAGTCTCATCAAGCTCATAATCACATTCGTATTTCCTATACGAATATTATTTCCAACACATAGTTTAGCTCTAGATATGAATATTCCATATTCATATTCAAAACATCAACACTTCTTAAAAATTTTCATCACCTCGTATAATTCAAGAGTTCTTCAAGAACATGAAATATCCGAAATCACGTTCAGAACAACATATCCGAGGTATATATCTCCATGCTACCATTTTCTTCATCATGTCATTCATACAACCTCAAGAATCACAACAGAACCCTTATCGTCATATGAAGAAGATCTCAATAATCATATCAACATCCGAAATCTCTTATTACGATTCCAATAAATCTCGTATAGCATTATCACATGATACCATATAATACCTCAATACCGAATACCTTCCCGTACACAATCTTCTATGTACGATTACCACAAAACATACCTCTATCCGGACTTCCTTCCGAAATGTATACCATAGACCAAGAATATCCAAAATGACATCAACAATATCCGAATACTACAATCTTCACCCCAAAACCTTACGGGAGTATTACACGCCGTAAACCCTTCTCACAAGGATTTACCAGGCTAAGCACAATTTTCCACGTCATTTCAAAAATGTCAAAAAGACTGATGATGGTAATATTTTTCAAATACTAAAAAAAATCATTTTCCAAATACCGTCAAAACGATCAAGGTTAAAATGCCGAAAACTCAGTTTAGGGAATCGGTTTTACAAAATAAAATTCAGTTGGCAAAATACCAAAAATCCATTTCAAAAATACTCACGCCGCGGATAAAAGTACAGTCCAATTTATGCATTTTCATTGAAATAAGACGAACATCAAAATACACGATTCCCAACATACTCCCTCCCAAGTAGTAATCCAAAAAGAAAAAAAAATGAGCCACTATCAAAGGGATACGAGGATTACCTTGTATGGACGAACCACGAAGAAAGAATAATTGAACTCCATTCCAAGAATCATTAAATCATCATAGTCATCATATGGCCTCAAGAACATCAAGATCTCTATGATTCCATAATCATAATCAACATATTCAAAGCATATCATTATCTTCCTTCAACATAAACCTCATAGAATATGGATAACACAAGAAATCACTTCAAGAATCAACAATAGTTCCATAACCAAGCTCTAATTCCATGATTCCAAGCTCACAATCATGTTAAAAGCGTTTAGAACACTCTTAAAAGTAAAGAGGGACGAGTTTTGGAGAGAAGTATCTCAAAGGATCGTGAGAGAAATGAAAGGCAACACTTCATATATAAATTGCACTCTCATTAAATGCGTAAGTGTCCTTTCTTAACGTGCGTAACAACTTTAACGTCGTAATCCAATATCCATAACGTCGTAACCAACTCCTTGTCTCATTCCGCGATCCATTACGCACGTAACCCATACCATAAAACGTCGTAATATACCGGTTGACTTGCTACGGTACAATGGTTGTGTTACGTCGTAACACGTCTGTATAACGTCGTAAAGCGTCGTTGACTCACTGTCAACATCCTCCGCCGAAAGTGCGAAACAGGTCCCACGCCGACCAGGACTCGGTTCTGTCCGATGCCTTCGTTACGTACGTAATACCTTAGCCTTAACGTACGTAACCATGCCAATCTTACGTACGTAATCTCACCTTATTAACGTACGTAATAATTCCATTCTTAGCCAATTTCAACAATTCCTGTCCAAAGTCATGACATACCAAATACGAGCATACGGCAAAATCAATACATATACTCAATTCAATAACATTTTCAAACGTTCACAACGTCCTCGAGCATAATTAACCATCCACGATATCCAATATATAAACGAAAAAAAAAAAAAATATATATATCCGGAAAATCAGGGTATTACACTCTACCCCCCTTAAAAATAAGTTTCGTCCTCGAAACTTACAATCATTCGTACAAACAACATTTCAACGGGAATTCAATTTCACCAAGAATTATCGAATAATTCGAACAGTATACTTACAAGTCCGCGAAGTCGAAGATCTCCCGTGATACTAGCATGCGACTCCTAAACAAAGTCTCAACATAATACCGATACACACCATTATCGAAATTAGCAACTTAACAAAATCTCAAGGAAGAGTTCACGCCCGTGACCACGGCCACGATTCTTCCTACTTTCAGCCAACATTCTGAAGGGCAGACACGTGCGTAAGTATAATCCGAATCGCACATTCTCGAAGTGACCAATTCCAAAGAATACCAAGCTAAAAACGAAACGGTCAAGAAAATACAAGAAGAGTGAGAGGACTTACAAGTACCGGCCGCACTGTGATGATGGCAGAGTAGTGATACTGTGGGCAAATGACAACTCAATCGACCCAAAAGACCGACAGCCTAGGTATCCATAAACCTAAGCTCTGATACCATATTCTGTAACACCCCCAAGTTATTCAGGGTATATTACAGCGCCGTGAGCCCCGCCGTGGGACCCACAAGGCTAAACATACGCGGAACTATACACCTGACCGATAAGGTCTACATACAATAGAATGAAAGACGATACAAATGGTATTCAAAACCATAACCAATGAAACCATATACATCACTACACAAATCAATACCTCGGCAACACAGGCCGGAACATCAAGGAAACTGAAATGCAATACTCGAGTATTTAAAAATCCATTCCAGTCCAACAACACTGAATGGAGGAATCCAAGAAAATAACCGGAGACCAGACACAGTATCACACTTGCCCATCATCTTCATGCCGACCCGGTACCCGTCTGTCCGCTCTCCTGGAACCTGAAATACATGAAACGTATTTCCCCCATAAAGGGGTTAGCCGTCGAATAGCTAGTGCAAGTATAACAATATGAAACATAATACTTCTCGACAATAAAGTAAATGTAATCCGTCAATTCATCAATTTAAGACTAGTATTCCGGAATAACTAAAATCTCAAGACGTATGTGAATGCCGTAAAAACGGTTCGTTCATATCATACGCCGTTACATGTAGGAATGCCGTCAAAACGGTTCGTTCATTACATGCCAACATTATTTCATATGAATGCCGTAGAAACGGTTCGTTCATATCAACCATGGAATCGCACCAGAGGCTACGAAACCCTCAGAGGACCATAGGCCCGTCCCGGAGTGGCTAGAAATAATCATATCATCAATATTTCATACTTTCAAAGTCGAGAACGTACAATCATAAATGTATACTTGCCTTGATAAACGTTACCGAAGATCCCGAAGAACACGGTTCGACCGGGAAGCTTGAACCACGAAGAAGACAACGAACGGAAGGGTTTCGACTTGAGTTCTTCACAAGGATGTCGTCCCTAAGTCATATCAATGATAAATCAACAATCGTACGATGAATAATAATCGTACAACGCACAAAACCCCCTCTTAGACCTTTTGTCGGACACTTTGAAGGCGTCGACTAATAACTCAACCAAAAACGACGAATCAATACAATCCAACCGTGGAATAACGATGGAAATGATAGAATACACCTAAATCATCATCAATCCATCACTAATCTAAATTACTACGGATTAAAAGGATGAAGTCAAACAAAATCCCCAATTTCCAATACAAAATTCGAAGTGTTCTTGAATAATCTTTCAATAATCCGATGAATACTCCAACAAGTCCATAATCATGCGTATATCACTTCATACCCCATGATTTTAACATCCAAAACATCATTACCCAAAACAAAATCGAAATCCAAGATGTTGAAGAAATTACCTCTTGAAGATTCAAGCACTATGATTCGAAGAATACTCCATAGATCGATGATCCGAGCTTAAAAATCGAAAATAGATGAAGGAAGTCACACACTCAAGTGATAGATGGAGAAACATCTTCCTCTCAAACCTCCTCTCTCGCCCAAGTGAAGAAATGGGAAAAGTGTAGGTTGAATCGCACAAAAAACGCAGATATAGGGGTAATCTGTCATGTGTGCCGCGGCTCAGTATATGTGTGCCGCGGCACAGGCCCAAAATTCGCTCCCAGGTCTCGGCAGTGTGCCGCGGCTCAGCCCAGGTGTGCCGCGGCACCGGGTACAGGCGGTTTTGGCCAAATCTGGAAAATGAGAGTGACCTAGCTATTTCGACCATAACTCCCTCGTCTGGACTCCGATTGACTCACCGTTTGAACCATTGGAAAGCTAACTCGATGCTTTATAATATTGCAAAGATTCAGAATTTTTGGAGTTTCCAAGAATTTACGGTGATTTAACAAAGTCGAACTCATACGTGGAAAAGTCGCTAAAGATCACGGAATTCAACAGAACGATACCGAAACGAACTCGGATGACAAAAAGTGTAGAATTAATCATTCTCGGGATGACGAAACGGTCCCAAGCAAGTTGTCAAAAACGGACTTCCGCCAAAAATAGAAAATTTCCGGGAAACAAAATTACGGGTATTACAAATACTTGTATCCCAGAATATTTGTATTAATAACATCTCGCGAGAGCATTCAAGCCCGGGACTAACAACCACAGCAAATCTTGTGTTATTTACTTTCCCACGGAAGTGTTCTCGCACTTTGTTTGCTATCCATCTATTCCAGCAATATCTATCTCCGGATAATATTTTGGGTAGCAACAATTGGCGCTAGAGGAAGGGGGGCGCGTCTTAACCTACATTTTTATTCCTACCGTCCCGAAAAACACTCACCGTTCTCGGGGCATATACTTGAAGTGACACTCACTGCTCTTCAAAGAAAGCCTTCAGAATCATGACGTCCGCCACTACATCGAAGAGAGCCGCTCTCCGAACCGCCGGACACCATATCCCGGATCAATCCGAGCCCCGGCCGACGGCAGAAGGAAGTCGCGACAACGCGAAACTCTCGATCCCGCACCTGAGGGGTGGCCCTAGCCTCTCACTCGACCAGTTCCGAACCGCGGAACAGATTGAGGAGGCTATGGCCATCCTAAAGGAGCGACGGAGAGCATGCGCGGCGCCCGCAATAACTCCATCGGCCATCCGCCGCGTGGGCAAACGGAAGTTCAAAGGGTTACTGGGCGAGCGATCGTCAGAAAGCCCCGATTCGCGAGAAAAGGCTCTCGCCAGGCCGGACGGTTCCGTATTCAGTCGCTTGGGAAGCGATCCATCGTGGCGACCGGGACATTCTGGCCCCAACCACGAGACGGCAGAATCCGAGTCCATCACCAGGAGTTCGGCATACCCAACTCCCAGCCGAACACAAGTCAACCGTTTGGCTCCCACTCCGAACGCCAGGGGATCAGTACTTGATCGCCTCGGCTCCCGCTCCGAGCGCCTAGCCGCGAGCAACCAGGCCACGGTGATGGCCGCTATGCAACGCCATCTCGACGAGATGAAAGCACTCTTGGACACTGGGGCAAGCACCAGCAGAAAGATCATCGGACCGACGAGCCACTCGCGGTCCACATTGAGCTCACCCTCGTGCAACCAAGGATCGCTCCTCCCAAAACACCTCTATATGAAGGAAGATCAGACCCCGAGACCCACTTAAGCAAGTTCCGGATTTACATGACCGGGTGTGGGGCAACAGATGCGACCAAGTGCCGAATATTCCCGTTAACATTGGGCGAGCTAGCCCATAGGTGGTACGTCTCACTACCACCGCGATCGATCATCTCCTTTGAGAAACTGGCGAGTGACTTCACGTCATACTTCGCCGCCAAGGTCGCTAGACCAGAAGGCCCCCACCGCATGATGTAAACCAGGCAGGGGGAAGACGAATCCGACGCAGATTACATCGACCGAGTAGATGAAATCGTCCTCACCGGCAAGCCCATCAGCGACGAGCTCGCTCTCTATTCGGTCCTGGGGTGATTCTACGGTCACTCACCCATGTTTAGACATCTGACTAAGGACATCCCCCCAACCTACGCGATCTTCCGCGCAAAGGCTGCCGACTTTCTGGCCAGGCAAAGGCTACTCACCCTCCGTCTAGGCGAGGAAACGCCACCTCCTGTCCGAAAGACGGCGATCGCCAAAACCAAAAAGACGGTCGCCAAGCCATCCGGCGACCACAAGGCCTTCGAGGATGTGGAAGCCCATGTCCTCCACAAGTTCAACCGAACTCCGGCCCACATTTTCTTCGACATCAAGGGGCGCGAACCGCTGAAAAAGCCAAAGGCAATAAGGGACCACGGTCATCTGGACCGCAATCAATATTGTGCCTACCACAAAAGTCCCGGCCACAACACCAATCAATGTCGCGACCTCCTCAGACAACTCTGGAGATTGTTTGAAGAAGGCAAGTTGGACAGCTTATTGGCTTAGCCGGAGCCCCACCAATCTCCCAACACGGTCACCCGAGTCGAACGCGAACAGGCCGGAAAGCTCATACGAGCTGACCCCTCGATCAACCTCGGCGACCGTATCTGCATGCTTCAATCAAGAGAAGGGAACTTCGGAAGTCTCTCCCCGATTTCCGGCCTCATCAAATCAAAGGCTACTGCCTAAGCAAACGCTTCAAAAAATAGGATGACTCGCTCGCCCTCTAAAGTTCGTCATCGACATGATGGACCTAGGCAGCAATCGCCTCCCCTAGCACAACGTATACCGTCGAGGATCGTCATCTGACATGATGGTTCGAGGTAGAAGAGTGCCGCCATGGTCGAGAAAATCGATTAAACCGACGATCCGTCCATGCAAGGTTCCTTTGGGCTCCGATCGCTCGCCCTTCGTTTAAATACGAGGCGGGCGTAGCCGAAGGTCTCTCCAAAACAAATCAGAGGATTACTCGTTCGCCCTCTAAAGTTCGTCATCTGCATGAAGAACCTAGGCAGGCGATCTCCTCCCCTTATATCGCCATGGTCGTGGAGGACGATGGAACCGTTCTCTGTGCCCATGCAAGGTCCCTTTGGGCCACGATCGCCCGCCCTTCGTTTAAATACGAGGCCGGCGTAGTCTGAGGGCCCTCCAAAACTAATCCGTGGACACGTTCGCCCGCCCTCAAAGGTCCATCACTAAACGTGGTGGGTCCTTCTCGGACAATGCGACGCGTCCCTCCCCCCGTATACCGTCGAGGGTCACCATCTTAATGGCGGCCCGAGGTAGAAGAAGATCTAACAAGCCGCGGACGTGGAGTTGATTAATCCGACGACGCCCCGCGCAAGGAATCTTCCAGACCAAGACCGCACGCCCTTCGTTTAAATACGAGGCGAGGCGCAGCCTTCGGAGGCCTCTACCAATTAAGTGAGTCGCGAGAACTTAGCCATCAGACGGAATGTCGCTCGCTCATAAGACACGGTCGTGGAGGTCGGTCCATCGAACTCCGCGATCGTGCACGGCTCCTCAAGACCGAGATGGACGGCCTTTCGAGTATTCGACAAAATTGAAGACCGCTCACTCAACGATTTATTTTCGTCCCCTTACTTTCACTAAGTGAACAAAAACAAGGGGGAAGAGTGCGGAGATATATACGATGATCGTCCCTATTCAATTACATACGGAGATCGGCATTTTCCTGATGTGTGTGCAGCGATCGAATTTGTTGTAAAAGTTATCTATATGAGTTTATCAATTCACTTGGAGCTACACTCGCAACAATCTCTCCTCACACATTTGTACAAAATCATGCAAAGACTCAGAAAAGCAATCATTCAAGTAATAAATCGAAGAAACAAACACTCATTTCATTACTTGAAATATCGGAGTACATACGCGGTCGCCCGAAGGCCTAAGTATTACAAAAGAAAGCTACAAAATTACAAGGCAAAAGAGCTAAAACAATAAGAACGAAGAGCCTCAGGCCCCCGCCTGGCCTTCGCCTTCAACCACTGGATCGGCCCGCAACCCTTTGCCAGCTTCCGGAGCTGCCTCCCCGCCCTTCGGAGCGTCTGGATGAACAAGGTTCGCCGAAGTCGGGTACCAGATCAGGTCTACGCTGAGTTCCGGGAGATCCAAGATCGGCACAGAGAAGGCAGGATGAAGAGGGTGCTCCAACGCATATGCCTTGAAGCTTTCGGCTAGAGGGCCGACCTCCAGCCCTCCCTTCTTAGCAGCACGGAGCGAGTCAGCGAACGCCAGGTAATAGGCAAACTCGCTGACAAACTCCAAGTTGAGAAAGGGATCGGCCTCGGTCGCCTCCAGCTTCCCCTTCAGCTCCGCGACCGCCCGTTGCACGCCTTGAAGCTCGGTCTCTTTAGCGGCCATCTCTCCCCTCGATGCCGCCAGCTCGCTAGTCAGCCGAGCGACAGTCACCTTCAGCTGATCGGCCTCCTTCTGAGCGGCCTCATGCAACCGTCGGGCATCTGTCATCTGGTCCCGGAATCGGTCGACCGTCGCCCGGGCTCGCTCGTAATTCTCCCTCATCAGCTCAAGATCATGACTCGCCCGTTTAACTGCATCCAAGGAGTCCTTATCCATAGCCACTATAGTGTCGGCAAACTCGACATTCTCTTTCCGAGCAGTCTCGAGGTCCGCCTGCAGACGAGTAGTAGAAGGACGCCCCTCGAATTCTTTCACAGCCTCGGCAGCCATCGTCGTCGCCTGAAGAGAGAGCGAAAGCAGCCTGCATTGTATTCCCGGATCGCTGACGAGCGATCGCATCTAAGTCCGTCGTCCAGGCCCTCGGCAAAGCAGAAACGGCCTGGTTGACATACAGTGGGACATCGCAGGTCGCGCGAGGAGATCGGCTCGCGAGGAAATCTAGCACCATCGGCGGACAAGATGGGTTAGTGCTACGGATCCTGCATCAAAACAACAAAAGTTAGCACATATCCCGCGCAAGTGACGAAACTCAGCAAACAAACAAAGTCTACCTCTCGGCTCTTTCGGGGTCGCGACCAAAGTATGGCTTCCCGCGAGGGGTCTCAGCCTCAGCGATCGCCATCTCTCGCAAGAATGCCGCAGAGGGCGTAGACTCATCCACCAGAGGGACCGCGGTGATCGGAGGCGCGGCGATCGGTACCTCACCGGCAGGGGCAGAAACCTGAGGTTCCCCCGACCTATGCCGCTTGCGATTCGTCCGGATCCTCTTCTCCCGAGGTTCCTCCTCCGCTATGATCAGCTCCACGACGGGCCTCACCTCCGGAATGAGAGGTAACGCCACCGGAGTGTAATACCCGAGATCTTCATTCCAGTTTTGTTGAATTTTTCTGTGAGATATCGGTTTGGCGTTGCCCATGTCTTGGGATTGTTGTGCCACGTATGGTTGTGTCGTGAGTTTACACGTGTTTAATTTCCATTCCAGATCATTTCTTGAGTTTTGACTCGTTTCAGTGTAGCGCACGCTACCGCTTGTGGTGTAACGCGCGCTACTGTGTTGTGATTAGCGCACGCTACCTGGTGTGTAGCGCACGCTAATTGGCGATCGAGTGACGATCCAGGAGTTACCGGATCGGGATGGAGTCTCGCTAGCGCACGCTATAGTTGGTAGCTAGCGCACGCAATTGTCTGTTTAGCGCACGTTATTTCTTCGTTCCAGCGCACGCTACCTGGGAGGTGCAGATCTGTCCAGGAGCTACTGGACTGGATCCGTGATCTGTTAGCGTGCGCTACGCTTATAGGCTAGCGCACGCTAACAGTGTTACATGCGGTAAGTACTGGGCGTTGACCACGTTAGCGCGCGCTAATACTGTCTGGTTAGCGCACGCTAATAACTGTCCAGTATAAATACTGGACATTAGGTTTTCCTTCCCCATTTTTCTTCCTTTGTCTCTCATTTTCATTCCCAGCCGTCGGGAAGCGTCTGTAAGGGAGATTTTGGACGATCTTCTTCATTAAGCTTCATCTTGGAGCGGATTTGTAGGTGTTTAACAACATTTAATCATCTCCTTTGCGCAAATCAAGGTAACCTCTTCTTAGAACCCTAGTTTCTGTAAATTGGTGGTTTGTCGTGATTTCGTGATTCTAATCCGAAATTGTTGATTCCTTTGTTGTTATCTAGTCTTGTTGATCTTAAACCCCGGTTTGGAATTTCGTTTTCATGTTTTCGTCGGGTTGATTTATGTCCTTGAGATATTTTTGGGATTTCCGTTGACTTTGCTATCTAAACCAAAATTGATGATTCGGTTAAGTGATTCTCGTTGTTTTGATTGTAATCTACGGATTACAATCTCGTTTGTCGATTTCGTTCATCCAAAGCATGATTTCGGATCTCTTGAGAAACCCCCCCCCCCTTTTTTTGATTCTTGTCGTTGTTATTGTCGAGTTGGGTTTCGAGGAGTATTGTTAATTCATTGTGATGTTGTTCTCGTAGTCTTGGGGCTGCTGCTTTGCTCGTCGGAATTGGAGGTTCCGTGGTTGCTCGTTCGCATCCGTTCATCGTCTCGTTTCATCGTGGTTATTGAGGCAAGTATCTTGCCCATACATTACGTGTTTTGTGGATATAATGGTTGCTAAGTTTCGATATGTGCTAAATAATTATTTATAACCATTTTTCAAAAGAATCGGTATATTTACCATCATGGTTTTCGTCAAGGTGACCCGTGTGGGTCGGGAATTAATATGCTTAGTTGATTATGTGTGCTAGTGTCGAGTATAGGATCACCTTACTTTCGTGTGATGTCATTATGTATGATTATGGCGTCGGTAAATGTAAAGTGTAATTCTCTTGTCAAATTATGTGCTTGGAGTCACGTGGTTATGGATGAATATGTGAGTTTTTGTGATATTGGTTGTGTCGTTCGGTGCTGTTGAGATCTTGTGCTCCCTTGTGAATTGATATAGTTCTGGGTCGTGAGTACGTGTTGGATAATATGGCCATCCTAGCAAGGTACCTCGACTATATATATTTTGTGTGTTTGACCTTTGAGAGTTTTGATTTTGTAATCTGTGAGTTGTTACTCTTCCACCTGGGGATGGCAAGTGGCCTCTGGGGGCCGATACTAATGGGTACGGCTACGGAAGTGGACTTGGGTGCGTGTGTTGATGTTCTTCCACCTGGGGACGGTTCGACGGGACCTCTGGGGGCCGATACTAATGGGTACGGCTGCGGAAGTGGTTTCCCACCTGGGGACGGTCCGACGGGGCCTCTGGGGGCCGATACTAATGGGTACGGCCACGGGTTACCAAGTGTAGTTTCTGTGATGTTGATATTGATGTTGATGTTTTGATGATTAATTGTGATATGTCCGGAGTATCACAATGCTTTGCGCTCGGGGTCGAGATACATTATATATAGAGTCTTGGTGTTTGGCTAGAATGGCATAAGAATAACGTGTTATGTGTAATGTGTCCTTGTAAGTGAATTGCAGTGGATGATCGGGTCATGGGCCCTGTGTTTTGTGAATGAAATGGTTTGGCCGTGGACCCGTACTTTGTTAACGGATTTGTATTTTGGGAAAATGAACTTTGGGGCTGTGACCCTAATTGGCTTTCGAAGGATTATGAGCTTGTCAATTTCTAATGTTTTTAAAACTCCTAAGATTTGAAAGTATTTTCAAAATGCTTACTTCTTTCGTTTCTACTTTCAAGACTTGAACTATTTTAATTAAATGATTTATCTCGGGAAGTCTTTCATTGTATTCTCGGAATGTGTTATGTATGGCTCGTATTTTGCACTTTATACTTGCACTAGCGAAACAGTGGAGTTTTGCTAACCCCCGAGTAATCGGGGGGTGAATATTGTATTGTGTCCAGGTACATGCAGGTTTTGGGAGCAAAACACAGGGTCGGTGCGAAGGATGATGGGAGATGAATGATACTAATCACATGAAGGCCAATTTTGGGTGCAGTCAGTCGGAGTTCGTTGTTTGGTCTTTTCCGCTGTCGTATTTCCGTTTGTGAGTGTGTTTTTTATCCTTGCATGGGTATGAGTCCAGATAGAGTTATGTATACTAGGGTTGTATGATAATGAGGAAAGACCAAATCGGTCTGTTGGTTCATTATTTTGTCATTCGGTATGTAATGTAATGTGTTGTTTCGATGTTTAGCCTGGCGGATCCTCACGGAGAGGGTATGCGGCGTGTAATATTCCCGGTTGGATTCTGTGGGGTGTTACACGGAGGAACCCGAGATGACTTCTTCTGGCGAAGACGGCTCAGAACCCCGGGGTTCGACATGGCTATCTCCGCTGGAGGCTCCAAGAAACGAGGAAAGCGAACTTCTGCAATAAAGAACGATCAAACGACAGTTAGACATATTCCTCCAACAGGACGATCGCCCAACAAATGGAGATCGTAGAAATTCATACCTGGAACCGAGAGATGTCTCGGGAAACGGAATAGCCGAGCAGACAGCCAACGACTCTCCTTGTTAATCCGGTGAGCGTCTAAGTCGTCGTCCGACAGACTTCGTATCTGCTCCCAGACGACCAGAAAATCGAAAGGTAGCTCGTCAATCACCGGGATATGGGAACCTGCAAAAATGAAACCAAATTAGATCAGTTCATAACACATCCGAACAAAGGGAGAGTCAAAACCCTTACTCGGATTCCTCTCCCGGAAGCCTGTGGGAATTCCCAGCTCGCCCATAGGATTGTCACTCGCAGAGGCCTTCCAGGCACCGGCGACCCAGAACCACTTCGCCGGGTTGCCACGCACCTTGTTCGGGACTTCGAGGATCACCCGACCAGATCGGCCTTGAATATGATAGCCTCCGACCGACCCTTTTTGAGCCGTCAGCTTGAACAGGTGGTTCATCTCCAACGGCGAAGGAAGGCGGTACAATCGGTGACCGCCGAACAAGGTGATAGTGCAAATGATCTGGAGCCAGGCATTCGGCGTCAACTGGAGCGGCGCCACGTTCCAAGCAGCCAGCAAATGGGAGACAGAAAAAGACAGAGGAAACCGCATCCCAGCCTCCATGATGGCTTCGTTCACGGCGACCATGCCCTCCGGAGGCTGATCGGCTCGTTCATTCTCGGCCGGCGCGAAGAGATCCACATCCGAAGGGACATGATACCTCGTCCTCTAGACGGCTAGGTCCTTCTTGGTCGTCGAGCTCCTTATCTGGCCAAGGGACCATAGAGATCGCTGCGCAGCCCGAAACAGCGATCGCTTAGCAGATTGATAAGGGTGAGCGATCGAGTAGTCCCGATAATCGAACTTAGGAGACGGACCGGCCAACCTCTCCATGATTTCAGCGAAGGCCAAATAGGCCTGGCCAAAGCCACTATGCTGCTCCCAGTAGGCCCTCACCGCTGAATCTCTCTCCATATGCGAACGTCTTTGCTCAACCGCCACCTCCCTAGCGACGTCGGCCTCATTAAATAGCGCCTCAACTTCCACGGGATCAATACCGGCGCGGATAGCTTCGGCGGCCGTCTCCAGATGGAATCTTGCAGAGGGTCCTTCCCGGACATTGGAAGCCCCAGCGGCGGAGCTGGTGCCCTTTCCGTGCGAAGAAGATGTTCCAGACATTCTCGAAACAAGAAGAGGAGAAAGGGAGTGTTTTCTTACCAAGGATTAAGTCGATCGACGATTGGCAGCCAGATCTCCAGGAAAAATCTTCAGCAAAAGTCTTCTTCTCCGATAAAAGTGCATAAGGGTCTTAACACTGCAACCCAGCGCCTTTTTATAGGAGATGGCAGGGACTTCTATACAATTAAGGAGAATCTCAGGGGTTGGAGTGCAACCGTCGCAATTAATGACTCCCTTGAAACCCGAGACGCGTCGTTTCAAGGACACGCCAGACGAGGAGTCATAACTAACCGACGGTCTCCCCCTACAGGAACCCGACACGTGCCCCGGAGACTTTTCCACAACCTCTGTCGTTTCCCGCTCATTCCAGCGACCGAGAAGGTCGTCCAAATTCAAAACCAATCCACTCAAAGACGATCGCCAATTCCATAAAATGCTGAGTCACTCGTCAAAGTCAAGCGATCGCCAGTAGAACCACCCCACCCCACGTTTCCAACATCGGAGCGAGCTGGGTGGCAATTGTTGTGCGGCGATTTATACGCCTCGGCGGCGATCGGAATAAGTGCCGAGCGACCGACTCCACAACCGAATAAGCTGTGGCAAACTCGCCTAAATGAAGATAGCAGTCCACCTTCGAGTATCTAGCGACCGACTCCCAAGGAGATCGCCTTCCGGCACATAGCGATCGACTCTGGTGCCCTACCTAGGACGATCGTCCTGTGCCGCGAACAAGACCTTCGTCCGTCAAAGTCCACGAAGACTGGATCCCAAAACAGCGCCCACGTGCAGATCCGCGAAAGGCGCCGCATATCATGGATCGTTGACCATGTCCTGTCACCACCTTATCACCTACCGACAAACCCGCCGAAAGGTACAAGGTGGGACCGCCCGTGACAGCGACTCAGACGCGTGCAGACTTCTCATTGGACCGCACAGCTGGCTGTCAGCAACTCCTGCGGACTTTAAGGAGACCAGCCCATGTGCTAAAGACGATCGCCCGCTTATTATAATACAGCAGAGGCGATCGCCCAGCATCTCCCAGTCCTATAAATAAAGAACTTCCATCAACTGGAGGTTGGTTCCTCTTCTGATTCCCTCTCAGTGGATAAATACATTCAGAATACATACACACAGTCAAGCTCTCGGCTTCCTCTCTCGGATCTACCTCAGGATTTCTCCCTCAGCATCTCTCACCCAGAAGACGGTCGGCAGAGGCAAGAACTCCTTGCAGCACAGATTCAACGAGACTCACAAGCCCAGGAGCTCAAACATACAGCAGCTACACACCGTGCGAGACTGTCGATTCCTCACGGTCGTCACAGCTTATCAACATTGTAACAAGAACTCACAGAGCATCATATCTGGTTCTTCCGGCAATCTACACGCTCGGTAGCTAAGATAACTAGGGTCTTTACACTTATTGTAATTGTACTCTAACATTAATACTTGTATCCCAGAATATTTGTATTAATAACATCTCGCGAGAGCATTCAAGCCCGGACTAACAACCCCGGAAAATCTTGTGTTATTTACTTTCCCACGGAAGTGTTCTAGCACTTTGTTTGCTATCCATCTATTCCAGCAATATCTATCTCCGGATAATATTTTGGGTAGCAACATAAGGTATTGTGGATGTTCCCAAAACGGCCCTTAAGGGCATCCCACAGTTCTTTCTGGGATTTGAACTGCAGATATTCCCATCTTAGGCTGGGGTCGATATGTCGCCTAAGGAACATTAATGCACTAGCTTTGGTTTTGTCAGATGGTACTTCGCCTTCTTTTTCAAAGATAGTAGCACTATAGTCCTTAGCGACAAATGTGGTCTCGATGTCAGAAACACATCTATGGTACTCAAGCTCTTTTGAGTCCAAGATATCAAATTCGGGACGAGTTGAATCAGCTATCTTAATACAAGAAAAAGGAAAATAATTTTTCACAATTTACCATGAGTACTTTCCATGATAAAATTTTCAATAATGGGAGCATTATTATTTTTCGGAACCAAGATATGGTCAAAACTACTTTCGATGCTATTTGAGAATTACCAATGATATTACTTCATCATGGTTCTATTTGATATGTAGTAGAAAATATATTATTTAAGTCTACTACTCATGAAGCCTAATTATGCATATCTATATATGCATGCAAAATATATGTATATTTATAGATATAGACATATAATCCTAGGAATATATCTATACACGTATTATGCAGTCAAGTAGGTCTCTTATGCCGCAATATAATTATAATTCAACGTGAATTTACTTTAATTCAAGTTGCTTTAAGCAATTCACTTTGATTTAATTAAAGCTATTACTGCATCATGCTTTAATTGGTTAAATTAAGCATAATTAAATTACGGAGTATAACATGCAATTAAAAATATTTAAAAAGGCATCTAAAATTGCACATTGTAGATAGTAGGGTTCGTATTGTATACTTTACTTCGATGATCCCCTTGAATCCTCTGCAAATTTTTCGAGTCCTGTAACCCAAAACATGTTCAGCATGATTCCTCAATCGAAACTCGAAATCCTTCTCGGTCTATTCTCAATCGGCCGTTCGTTCCATCCGGGTTGTTCTTCCGGCGATCCGCAGCAGCACTATGTGGGTTGGTGCGTATGTTTCGAGCGAGACTGTGTGTTTGACCGTCGGCCCCGTGATGGTGAGTGGTGCCGGCATCATGAAGATGAGAGAATGGTTTTCTGGTTGGCTCGGAGGAGAGTGAGAAATCGGGAGGAAAGATGAGATGAGGTTTTTCTGGTTGGCTGGGTTTCGGTCAATCTGGTGCAGATCTAACATGGTCAGGGCCAGCGACACGAAGCGGATCTGAGGTGCAGTGCCTGAATGAGCAGGCGAACAGCGGCTTGGGTTGGTGAAGAAGATGACCATCCGATCTGGTGTGTATCGGCGGCGGCGGTGGTGCTAGGGTTTTACAAACAAAAAAATTCGCAATATTCAGAATTTTGGTCTCGTAATTTTTACAGGAAAAAAAAAGCGGGAGGGATTTTTCTTGCTTAGTTGGGAACTACGTGCTGATAACGTTTTGAAGGGAAAATAACTGAGAGAGAAAGTAGGGCAAAAAGTTGTATTATTCCATTGATGAGATCCCTTTAAATAGGGAGAAATACATATAAACAGGCCTTAGTCAAACCCTAATTAGGAAAGCCCATAAACTAACAGACTTAGGCACACAATAGGTATTATTCCTTTAACATATAGGATTTCCGCGGGAGTGCTCTAAAGCCGGTAGAATAAATTACAAATAATAATACTAATAGTAGTAATAATAATAATATAAGAGGATAAACACAAAAACTACCTCAAGGTTTATAACCTTAAGATATGTCATTTGAGACTTGTGCCCATAAATTAAGGAAATTTCTTTTTGTCAAAATATTCCCTTAGTAAACGATAAACTAAAATTAATGAAAAATAAAAAAGCGAATTTTAATGTGAGTAAATTAGGAATAACAGTGGAATTAGAAAAGCTAAAATAACATTTACTTTACAAAAGAACTAAGAAAATTTAAAATCACATCTATTCTAAATAGAAGAAGTACTATTCAGACAGGCTTTAGAAGTTTTTTAATCATCTAACTAGTCAATTTTGAATTAGACCAGTGAGCAAAATAGTATTGCCACAGGTTACATGTTGGTTCATGTGTTTGACGAATATTATTTAATCATGTTTTTTATTTAGATATATAAAATCTTATAAATTGAAAGATAATAGGTAAACTAGACAATATATATGTAGGTATTTTATCTCAAAATCATAAAGAAGCATTAAAAAATTAAAGAGAATTTAGATGAAGATTTTCATCTATATAAACACCTATATAAGGACTCAAGATGGATGAAAGAAATTTGTCAAATTATCCACAATTGAGTTGCATTCATGGTTATGCACAAATTTAACACACGAATGTATCACTTTTTGCCTAGAAAATGTTATTTTTCCATGTAATACTAATTGATAGGCCGAACCTAAACCTGTGCTCGAGAGATACAAATTTATATGAACATAAGTGTACTTACCAAAGACTTATTAAATGATCTTCAAGAACTTTGATGAGGACATGATCATCTTCTTTTTCAAACTTCGGAATAACTACAAGCATGCACTTCCCAAAATCTTCAACCTGGTCGAAATTGGTGTGGTATAAATTGATCATTTTCACATTAGGGAGCGGGCGAAAATTAACAAGTCTAGCCAGGAACACTGTTCACTAAAGTTAGTATACATAATAATCGAAATGACATATATTGAAATATGAAGATGTATGTGAAATGGAGTACGTACTATGGATGGATCCACCGGTGTAATCGTCCCCGAGAGCAGCATGTAACCTTGCAAGTTGAATTGTGGGCAATGCGTCTTCCAGTGTGCTGTAAGATCTAACTTAACATGAATCATAAAGAACTATTTGATTAGTATTTATATCCAACTATATGTTCTAGCATTGAAATCGTAAAACTAGAATTCAAATTTTGGTTTTACGTGATAAAATCAAAGTGGTGGTTTATGGCGGTTTCGGCCGATTGTGGGAGGTCGTGGTGGTTCATCCCTGACCATTCTACCGTCGAAGGTCAGTTTTTTTTTTCAGCTGTCTGACGACCTGTTCTCGGGAAGCCAGGTAGACCTCCGGTGATGGAACTTTTTCTTTTGCCGCCTACTGCCTTTCGGCGGACCTCCAGCGACCGATTAGTTTTTTTTTCTTTTCTTTTTTCTGCATATGCCCGTCGGCCGACGGAGGACCTTTGGTGACCGACTTTCTAGCAAGGTAATTTGGAATTCTTGGTATTTTTAATCTAATTATGACACGGTTATCCACTGGTAAATATATGTTACAAAGAGTTAGTTTTAACCTTTGTTTCATGTACGGAAGCGCAAATCTTTTGCCGGTTCCGAATGCATAAATTCCACCGCTTTTTTCCCTCCGAAGCTGTCGAAGTGTTGGATGAGCGTTACATTTTGGATCAACGCAAACATGGTAGACGGAGTCCCCGATAGACGATGTAAATATCATGTCCAACTCCTCGCCCTTGACGTCCACTCTCTCGAAGTGCCGTTTGACTTCTAAAGCAACAGCAAAAGCATCTATGCTTGGGTCTTGGCTAACCTATATTCATATAAGATTACAATTAGTTAAAAGAGAATAATAATTATGCATCACCAATGTTACTATATAAATAAATACACACCAAACTTTCAGCGAACGACAATGCACTCTCCCACAACACGACCCTCCCGACGAATGCTACAACGACGTGGTCGTTGAGTGGCACAATTTTATTGTACTCGTTTGAATCTAGCAACATGAAAAAATAGAAAAGTTAGCAATTCCAAAAGAGTAGGTCTCCTTTGATACGGTCAGATGGGTCTTGATCCATCGTACGATCCCCTAAAACAAAAATTTGAAATATTTTTTTTAAAGAGAAGTACGAAAATAAAAACCCTACAAAAACTATAATAAATAAAATAATACAAGCTTTACGGAACTTAAAATGGGCCCTAGAAAATGGAGCAAAAAGAAAAAAGAAACATAAAAACAAATAGAAAAAAAAATGAAGAAAACTAAGAAAATTGAAAGGGCAAAACAATTGGAAAAAACAAATCTAAAAAACTAGAATATGATTTGTATAACGGTCTTAAACAAGTTTCTTTTTCATTCTAAAATTTACTTGGAATAAACAAACAAAAAAAAAAGAGGAAAAATGTTTACAATATATAATGCTCTCAACTCTCCTAACAACAATATCATCCGTAACCCTTGTATCAGATGACAAAATAAGTCCTTTATCCAAGAAAATGACTAAAATAGTAGTTCCATGTGAATTTTTCTGCCACCGATGTATGATTGAATGCCCAGAGATGGATGCCGCTGTACAGACAAGAAAACTTAATTAATCAACTGACTAAAGAAGGATTCATCAACATTGACGAATAAAATATAGATAAAAATGAAATTTTACACAAAATAGAGAATATGTGTGACTGACCTTCGGAAAGCACTCGAGACATGTCGCGGCCAAAAAAAAAACTGGGGGTTTTGATTCCAACGGAGCGGAGCTGCAAGGAGTTTTTTATGTTTCTAGCCTTGAACTGCAGGGAGAGGAACAGTTCTGGAGAAGTTTCGAGTAAAAGCGAATTTTGAGTTGTACGGAGGAAACCTGAAAATTTTGCAGCGGAGGGAAATTGTGTTTTGGGGCTGTCCTGTGGATTCCAATCAATGCGCTGCATTTGTCCCTGGACCCTAATAATTAGGAGGTGATAACCAAATACTAATCCAACGATAATCATAATGTTTAAGTAGTTGGCCCCAATTCAAAAAAAAAAGGTAGACTGGTGTATTTATTAATGATTTATTAGGTTGATTAATTAAATAAATTTACTAACACTGTTGTTCGTTGGGCCTTTTGGGCCTTTATGCTCACCTATGCTTCCTGTGTTACCTTCCACCTCGTCTGAGGCCTATTCCCCGTCCAACTTATTTTTATTTGATATTCAAAAATTAATTATACAAATTCAATAGAAAAAAATAATTCCAAAACTAACATATTTAATACTTATAATTAATAATTTGAGCCAGGTCCGTCTCACGCTCATATCACGGTTCAGGACTCTCAACACGGAAAAATAAACACACACACACACAAAAACTTCTTTCAGTTAGACCTGGCAAAATAGACACAGGTCAGCGGACGGGTTAGCCCGTCCATTTTTGGCGGGCAAAAAAAAAGAACCTTTTGGCCCGGCCCATTTTTTTTTTAATTTATGTTATATGTAATTATAATCTTTAAAAAAATTTCGTTATTTGTTAGATTATATTACATTTATATGTTAATTATTGATGTAATTTTATTTTTTTTATATGACTTTGTGATTGCTTTGTAGTATCTTATATCAATAATAATATTATTTTATGATTTTTATAAGAAAATAGTAGTGATAAATGATATGATAATCAGATAAAAATATATTTATATTTGTCTATTGATTGTGGTAGTGTAGTAAATAATGTAATTATCAAATAAAAATAATTGTATATATATTTATCTGATTGTGATAGTGTAGTGAATAATATAATAATTAAGTATCGAAAAATATTTGTATAGAGTTCCTCCAGCACACAACCTCCTCCAGCCTTCACCTATAAATACCCGGCTTGAGGGGCTCGTTTTTCATACACTTCGTTTTTACACAACCTCCTCCAGACAGATTTCCTTTCCTTCTTCGTTTTGTTCGGATAATTTCAGTCGGTGATAGTAGACATATTTGTTCTAGTTCGTTGAGGGTGCAGCGCATCATCGATTCACTGCATCGAGCTGTTGTTTTTATCCTGGAAGGCAGACGTCATAAATCGTGGTGAGTGCGAATTTGCTTTAAGGAGACAGATACTCTGGACTCAACAGCAACCCTTCCGCTCGTTTACGCGAACGGCAATTCTTCCTTTTTTTTTTTTGCTAACCAATTTTTGCAGGATTTACATAATATATATATATATATATATATATATATATATATATTCTGTTATTTTCAAGTGAGCGTTTTCAAAAATAATTCAACAATATCATCTGTAACCCATGTATCAGATGACAAAATAAGTCCTTTATCCAAGAAAACGACTAAAATAGTAGTTCCATGTGAATCTTTCTGCCACCGATGTGTGATTGAATGCCCAGAGATGGATGCCGCTGTACAGATAAGAAAACTTAATTAATCAATTGACTAAAGAAGAATTCATCAACATTGACGAATAAATATAGATAAAAATGTAATCTTACACAAAATAGAGAATATGTAACTGACCTTCGGAAAGCACTCGAGACATGACGCAGCCAAAAAAAATTGGGGTTTTGATTCCAACGGAGCGGAGCTGCAATGAGTTTTTTATGTTTCTAGCCTTGAACTGCTGGGAGAGGAACAGCTCTGGAGAAGTTTAGAGTAAAAGCGAATTTTGAGTTGTACGGAGGAGACCTGAAAGTTTTGCAGCGGGAAGCGGAGGGAAATTGTGTTTTTGGGCTGTGGTCCCTATTTGGGTTTTTGAGTACTTTATACGGACCGGGATGGGAATCACACAAGTGGCATAATTTTTATACTCACAGATGTTTAGTACTCCCGTCCGCCAAAAATTTGCATCAGTTTTTTTCTTGAGGTGTCCGTCAAAAATTTATCCACCACTTATAAAATGAAAATTTCTATCTTTTCTTCTTCTCAAAAGTGGGATCTTTCTACACTAAAATCACTTTATATCAACTTTACTTAAAACATGTGTCATCCAAACGGGGAAAGTTCGAACGGAAAGAGTAAATAATTTAGCTTAATCTCGAGAGGTCATGATTCAGTTTAGAGCCAAATCCGTCTCACGCTCATATCACGGTTCAGGAGTCTCAACGCGGGAAAATAAACACACACACACAAAAAAACTTCTTTCACTTAGATCTGGTAAAATAGACACAGGTCAGCGGGCTGGGTTAGCCCGCCCATTTTTGGCGGGCATTGGGCTTCATATTTTTTACCCAAAAAAAACGAGACTTTTGGCCCGGCCCAGGTTTTTTTTTTAATTTATGTTATATGTAATTATAATCTTTAAAAAAAATTCGTTATTTGTTAGATTATATTACATTTATATGTTAATTATTGATGTAATTTTAATTTTTTATAGGACTTTGTTATTGCTTTGTAGTATCTTATATCAATAATAATATTATTTTATGATTTTTATAAGAAAATAGTAGTGATAAATGATATGATAATCAAATAAAAATATATTTATATTTGTCTATTGATTGTGGTAGTGTAGTAAATAATGTAAGGCTAAATGACCAAAACAGGACCTCAACTTTACCAATTTTAGCACTTGAGGACCTAAATTTTCGAAGGTATCAAACTGGGACCTAATTTTTGATCCGTTAGACCACGTTAGGACCTCCGTTAATTTTTGTCCGTTAAGTATTAACGGAGTGCTTAGTTGGCAGTTAAATGACACGTGACAGATGTTTATTGGCTGGTCAATATATGATGTAATAATAAAAAATAAAAAATAATATGAAAGTTTAAAAATAATAAAAAATCTTAAAAACTTAACAAAAAAATCAGAACTTCATTTTTTTTATTTAAAAAATCTGGAAAATTAAAAAAATCGTAACTTGATTTTTTTAAATTCGAATATAATTAATATTAAAAATCAAAATTTTTATTTAAAATTCGGAAATAAAAATTCAAAATTTTGTTTATTATTTTAATAAAAATAAAAACTAGAATATTATTTTTCCAAAAAATAAATAAAAAATTTAAATTATTTTATTTTATTTATAAAAACTGCTGGTAATTTATTTTTTATTTATATTTTTAATTTTCATAAAAAAACTGTTTTAGTTTCTAAAAAAAGTCTAAAAATATAAAAAAAAAAAGATTAAAGATTAATTAATTGAACAACTTCACCGGAGAAGATAATCGATCGGGATTTTTATTTATTTTATGGAAAATAATATTTTAGTTTTTATTTTATTAAAATAATTTATAAATAAGATCCAGATTTGTTATATTTTATTTATTTTTAATTATTTTATGTCATTTAGCCTTATTATTATGTTAGGCTAATGTTTATTTGATTAATATATGACATAAAATAAAAATAAAAATAAAAATATAAAAAATCTAAAAAATGGAAAAATCTGGAAAATAAAAAAATCGGAACTTGAGGTATTTTTTTTAAATTTTGGAATATTAATATTAAAAAATCGAGTTTTTATTCAAAATTCGAAAAAAAAATTAATAAAAAATATGGATCTTATTTATAAACTATTTTAATAAAAATAAAAAGTAAAATATTATTTTCCATAAAATAAATAAAAATCGATCGATTATCTTCTCCGGTGAAGTTTTTCAAGTAATTAATCTTTTATCTGTTTTTTTAGATTTTTAGATTTTTTTTAGAAACTAAAACAGTATTTCTATGAAAAGTAAAAAAAATAAATAAAAAATAAATTACTAGCAGTTTTTTATAAATAAAATAAAATAATTCAGATTTTTTATTTATTTTGTGGAAACTAATATTATAGTTTTTATTTTTATTAAAACAATTTATAAATAAGAACCAGAATTTTTGAATTTTTATTTCGAATTTTAAATAAAAATTTCGATTTTTAATATTAATTATATTCCGAATATAAAAACTGAAGTTACAATTTTTTTAATTTTCCAGATTTTTAAATAAAAAAATGAAGTTCTGATTTTTAGTTAAGTTTTTCAGATTTTTATTATTTTTAAACTTTTATATTATTTTTATTTTTATTATTACATCATATATTGACTACCAATAAACATCCGCCACGTGTCATTTAATCGCCATTAAGACTCCGTTAGTAGTTAACGGACAAAAATTAACGGAGGTCTGCGTGGCCTAACGGATCAAAGACAGGCCCATTTGATACCTTCCAAAATTTAAGTCCTCAAGTGCTAAAATTGGTAAAGTTGAGGTCCTGTTTTGGTCATTTAGCCATAATGTAATTATCAAATAAAAATAATTATATATTTATTTATTTGATTGTGATAGTGTATAGAATAATATAATAATTAAGTATCAAAAAATATTTGTATATTTATTCAGAAATAATATTTCAAAAAAAAAAAAAGACTTTGAGGCCCGCAGGCCGGGCACGGGCCTTTCACTGTTCAACTGCAAAAAACTGCGGAGCGACTAGTTTGACCACATTATAACAGCTGACACGGGAAGAAAATAATGCTCATCATGCTATTGAAGGCCGGATATACCCAAAACAGCTACTTACATAGGAAGGAAAAAAAAGAAAAAAAAAAAGGATCAGAATTGGAATAACAGACAACACAAATTGGGAACCACCCAATAGCATCCGTAAAACCGATTAAAATAGAGGTAGGTTCTTAATTACATATCAGAAATAACCATCCGATGTCCCAAGATTTCAGAAACGTTCTCGATATCTCTTATTGGAGTCTCTTGCAAGAGAGGAGGCTCTGTCTGCTGTCCAATACTCAATAATTTTCCAACTAAAGCTTTTGATGCCAATTGCACATAGGCGGACCTATCGTCATCACCAAAATGAACAATCGGCATTTTACTCCATCCCCTCCCAAACTTGTTTTACTTTTTCGAGAATTGCTTGGACAGAATCTAATCCTACACAAGTTACATCCGTTCTTCAACTCACCCAACATGCCAGTACGTGTAACACTTCCTCGGCCACTGTCAACGAAATCCATGCACAACAAAGTTCCATTAGAAGTAGAAATTTTAATTCATACAAATCATGCAACAAAGTGATATAACCATATATTATCATATACGTCAAACTTATATACGGAATCAAGTATCCCTGCACTCTTTATCGTCAACAAGTCGAGGTTTCAACAAAAACGAACCAAAAATTTGTTTTGCGAAATAAGATACATAAATCAAGGAACACCACAAACCAGCCACAAAAGAACACAAAAGAAGGCGTCCAATTAGGCACTAAGTGTGTTTAGTGGGCTACGTGTTTGAGATACAAGCGGATAGAATATAGTCCGGAAAACATTTGGCCACCAGTAAATGGTCATGGCAGCCCTCATCAAACAACACCTAATACTGAATTGAACGAATCCGTTCTTTTTATAATTTTCATCAAAATCACTCAAGCGTCTAATCTCTCTCTCTCTCTCTCTCTCTCTCTCTCTCTCTGTGTGTGTGTATATTCAAGCTGCTTTTCTCTCTCAATTTGCATAACGAAACAAAAAATGTGAGAAAGATCAAGAATGTAAGCATTATGAAAAAATGGTTTTAGTTAATAGCTAATTTTCATCAAATAATTCATAAGCGAACTTAACTTTTATCTACCATATAAGATGATCTAATAAAAATATATCTACTAACTTTCTCGAGACCAAATAAACATGTAGATCGAATATCATAAACTAACTTCTCCATAATCATATCTTTGCTTTAAGACAATCTTCTTTTCTAATACAGTCTTCTGACTTAACCATAGCTACTTTCCTATACAGGTACCGCATGACCGAATCTCTCTTGGTCGTTGACCCGTTGTTAAACAGGTAATTGGTAAAGTACCAACACTATGGCAGAAAACTCTAATCCACCTCAAAGACAGAGGACTGCCAAGTAGAAGAAGTTTCATAGCTGTAGTATCGAAGATAATTGGCAGGTGGATGTAATTAACTAATTGCAAACATCCTGGTATTGCATAACAAGTGAATAAATTAAGCCGCTTCACTAGTATCCGTCACAACGATCATTGGATTGCATTGGATAGGCTAATTTGATATTTAAAGTATACGAGAAACACATCAATACTCAAAGGATATTGTGATATGACACTTACAATAGGTGGAGGGTGTCATAAAATCTTCTATGCCGTCTTACATAGCTCAATCTACTATAGAAGCGGAGTGTATAGTTTAGATAAAGCCAGAGAAGATTCAGACAGGCTTTAGAAGTTTTTTAATCATCTAACTAGTCAATTTTGAATTAGGCCAGTGAGCAAAATAGTATTGCCACAGGTTACATGTTGGTTCATGTGTTTGACGAATATTATTTAATCATATTTTTTATTTAGATATATAAAATCTTATAAGTTGAAAGATAATAGGTAAACTAGACAATATATATATGTAGGTATTTTATCTCAAAATCATAAAGAAGCATTAAAAAATTAAAGAGAATTTAGATGAAGATTTTCATCTATATAAACACCTATATAAGGACTCGAGATGGATGAAAGAAATTTGTCAAATTATCCACAATTGAGTTGCATTCATGGTTATGCACAAATTTAACACGAAATATGAATGTATCACTTTTTGCCTAGAAAATGTTATTTTTCCATGTAATACTAATTGATAGGCCGAACCTAAACCTGTGCTCGAGAGATACAAATTTATATGAACATAAGTGTACTTACCAAAGACTTATTAAATGATCTTCAAGAACTTTGATGAGGACATGATCTTCTTCTTTTTCAAACTTCGGAATAACTACAAGCATGCACTTCCCAAAATCTTCAACCTGGTCGAAATTGGTGTGGTATAAATTGATCATTTTCACATTAGGGAGCGGGCGAAAATTCACAGGTCTAGCCAGGAACAGTGTTCACTAAAGTTAGTATACATAATAATCGAAATGACATATATTGAAATATGAAGATGTATGTGAAATGGAGTACGTACTATGGATGGATCCACCGGTGTAATCGTCCCCGAGAGCAGCATGTAACATTGCAAGTTGAATTGTGGGCAATGCGTCTTCCAGTGTGCTATAAGATCTAACTTAACATGAATCATAAAGAACTATTTGATTAGTATTTATATCCAACTATATGTTCTAGCATTGAAATCGTAAAACTAGAATTCAAATTGTGGTTTTACGTGGTAAAATCAAAGTGGTGGTTTATGGCGGTTTCGGCCGATTGTGGGAGGTCGTGGTGGTTCATCCCTGACCATTCTACCGTCGAAGGTCAGTTTTTTTTTTCAGCTGTCTGACGACCTGTTCTCGGGAAGCCAGGTAGACCTCCGGTGATGGAACTTTTTCTTTTGCCGCCTACTGCCTTTCGGCGGACCTCCAGCGACCGATTAGTTTTTTTTTCTTTTCTTTTTTCTGCATATGCCCGTCGGCCGACGGAGGACCTTTGGTGACCGACTTTCTAGCAAGGTAATTTGGAATTCTTGGTATTTTTAATCTAATTATGACACGGTTATCCACTGGTAAATATATGTTACAAAGAGTTAGTTTTAACCTTTGTTTCATGTACGGAAGCGCAAATCTTTTGCCGGTTCCGAATGCATAAATTTCACCGCTTTTTTCCCTCCGAAACTGTCGAAGTGTTGGATGAGCGTTACATTTTGAATCAACGCAAACATGGTAGACGGAGTCCCCGGTAGACGATGTAAATATCATGTCCAACTCCTCGCCCTTGACGTCCACTCTCTCGAAGTGCTGTTTGACTTCAAAAGCAACAGTAAAAGCATCTATGCTTGGGTCTTGGCTAACCTATATTCATATAAGATTACAATTAGTTAAAAGAGAATAATAATTATGCATCACCAATGTTACTTTATAAATAAATACACACCAAACTTTCAGCGAACGACAATGCACTCTCCCACAACACGACCCTCCCGACGAATGCTACAACGACGTGGTCGTTGAGTGGCACAATTTTATGGTACTCGTTTGAATCTAGCAACATGAAAAAATAGAAAAGTTAGCAATTCCAAAAGAGTAGGTCTCCTTTGATACGGTCAGATGGGTCTTGATCCATCCTATGATCCCCTAAAACAAAAATTTGAAATAATTTTTTTAAAGAGAAGTACGAAAATAAAAACCCTACAAAAACTATAATAAATAAAATAATACAAGCTTTACAGAACTTAAAATGGGCCCTAGAAAATGGAGCAAAAAAAAAAAAGAAACAGAAAAACAAATAGAAAAAAAAATGAAGAAAACTAAGAATGTTGAAAGGGCAAAACAATTGGAAAAAAACAAATCTAAAAAACTAGAATATGATTTGTATAACGGTCTTAAACAAGTTTCTTTTTCATTCTAAAATTTACTTGGATAAACAAACAAACAAAAAAAAAAAAAGAGGAAAAATGTTTACAATATATAATGCTCTCAACTCCCCTAACAACAATATCATATGTAATCCTTGTATCAGATGACAAAATAAGTCCTTTATCCAAGAAAATGACTAAAATAGTAGTTCCATGTGAATCTTTCTGCCACCGATGTATGATTGAATGCCCAGAGATGGATGCCGCTGTACAGACAAGAAAACTTAATTAATCAACTGACTAAAGAAGGATTCATCAACATTTCTAATAAAATATAGATAAAAATGTAATTTTACACAAAATAGAGAATATGTGAGACTGACCTTCGGAAAGCACTTGAGACATGACGCGGCCAAAAAAAAAACTGGGGGTTTTGATTCCAACGGAGCGGAGCTGCAAGGAGTTTTTTATGTTTCTAGCCTTGAACTGCAGGGAGAGGAACAGCTCTGGAGAAGTTTCGAGTAAAAGCGAATTTTGAGTTGTACGGAGGAGTCCTGAAAATTTTGCAGCGGGAAGCGAAGGGAAATTGTGTTTTTGGGCTGTGGTCCCTGTGGATTCCAATCAATGCGCTACATTTGTCCCTGGACCCTAGTAATTAGGAAGTGATAACCAAATACTAATCCAACGATAACCATAATGTTTAAGTAGTTGGCGCCAATTCAAAAAAAAAAAACGGTAGGCTGGTGTATTTATTAATGATTTATTAGGTTGATGCAAATTTTTGGCGGACGGGAGTACTAAACATCTGTGAGTATAAAAATTATGCCACTTGTGTGATTCCCATCCCGGTCCGTATAAAGTACTCAAAAACCCAAATAGGGACCACAGCCCAAAAACACAATTTCCCTCCGCTTCCCGCTGCAAAACTTTCAAGTCTCCTCCGTACAACTCAAAATTCGCTTTTACTCTAAACTTCTCCAGAGTTGTTCCTCTCCCTGCAGTTCAAGGCTAGAAACATAAAAACTCCTTGCAGCTCCGCTCCGTTGGAATCAAAAACCCCAATTTTTTTTTTGGCCGCGTCATGTCTCGAGTGCTTTCCGAAGGTCAGTCACACATATTCTCTATTTTGTGTAAAATTACATTTTTATCTATCTTTTATTCGTCAATGTTGATGAATCCTTCTTTAGTCAGTTGATTAATTAAGCTTTCTTGTCTGTACAGCGGCATCCATCTCTGGGCATTCAATCATACATCGGTGGCAGAAAGATTCACATGGAACTACTATTTTAGTCATTTTCTTGGATAAAAGACTTATTTTGTCATCTGATACAAGGATTACAGATGATATTGTTGTTAGGGGAGTTGAGAGCATTATATATTGTAAACATTTTTCCTCTTTTTTTTTTTGTTTTTTTTTGTTTATCCAAGTAAATTTTAGAATGAAAAAGAAACTTGTTTAAGACCGTTATACAAATCATATTCTAGTTTTTTAGATTTGTTTTTTCCAATTGTTTTGCCCTTTCAATTTTCTTAGTTTTCTTCATTTTTTTTTCTATTTGTTTTTTTGTTTCTTTTTTTTTGCTCCATTTTCTAGGGCCCATTTTAAGTTCTGTAAAGCTTGAATTATTTTATTTATTATAGTTTTTGTAGGGTTTTTATTTTCGTACTTCTCTTTAAAAAAATTATTTCAAATTATTTTAAATGTATTTGGCGCCAACGATAACCATAATGTTTAAGTAGTTGGCGCCAATCATCGTAGTTACCGAGGTTTGGAAGGCGACTTATTCGATGAATAGAAGCCTAATTCTAAGAACATTCAAGTTCTACTCGATTCATTCCTTAGAAAAGAGTGAAATTTCGAACCACAAACATACAAGCAATATTCATTTCTTTGAAATAAAGCTAAGAATATAACGTAAGCAATAATATCTTGTTCTAGAAACAACGTTGCATCACGCCATTATTAAAAATAAAACACCAACACAGTCGTTTTGAAGTAACTATACCAAATGTAAACGAGAAAGTAAACATAATACTAAGATTCAGTCTATAGACTGTGGCTCGTATGACTCAATTCGACGATTGGTGACTGTAAAATTGACATAGGGGGACTTGTCTAGATAATATTCCTCCATATAGTAAGCCTCCCCTTCTTTGGACTCTCTATATTTCTTGTAGTGTGCTGCGACTTGCTTGTTGCATGGCCGTTCTTGTACCAATGTCCAACATCTCCACATCGATAGCACGGTTCATCGCCAACTCCGACTTTGGGAGCGACATAGGGGTAGGTGCTTTGTTTCCTTGGCTAGAAGAGCCGGGAGCACCAAGTCTTCTCATTACAATGGAAGAACCCCCACGTCCTCGACCACGTCCTTGACCATTGTGCCCTTTTTCATGTTGTGGTTTGGGGTTGCCATGACTAGTTCCCTATGCATTAAGGTTCTTTCCACCTTTCACTTTGCCATAGTTGGCCTCGGGAACTTTCTTTGTCCTAGCCGGCCTAGCATTGTTGCTCACTAACACTTCATTATGCCTGTCAGCCACTTGCAGTAGGTTGATAATCTTATTGAAGGTAGTGATGCGTTTGTTGTCATACTCCAGCCTATACTGGTTCGCTAGTATAAGGGCAGAAATAGGGAATGTGGAAAGTGTTTTCTGGATCATATCATCTTCTGTGAGGTCCTTTCCACAGAAATTAAGGCGTGCCTATACTGGTTCGCTAGTATAAGGGCAGAAATAGGGAATGTGGAAAGTGTTTTCTGGATCATATCATCTTCTGTGAGGTCCTTTCCACAGAAATTAAGGCGTGCCTTCAGACGGAGCATATCTTTGTTGAAATCGTTGGTCCGTTTATAATCAAGCAAGCGGATTTCATTCCACTGCACGGTCAACTCTGGGAGCAAGGCATTGTGGATGTTCCAAAACGGCCCTTAAGGGCATCCCACAGTTCTTTCTGGGATTTGAACTGCAGATATTCCCATCTTAGGCTGGGGTCGATATGTCGCCTAAGGAACATTAATGCACTAGCTTTGGTTTTGTCAGATGGTACTTCGCCTTCTTTTTCAAAGATAGTAGCACTATAGTCCTTAGCGACAAAGGTGGTCTCGACGTCAGAAACACATCTATGGTACTCAAGCTCTTTTGAGTCCAAGATATCAAATTCGGGACGAGTTGGATCAGCTATCTTAATACAAGAAAAAGGAAAATAATTGTTCACAGTTTACCATGAGTACTTTCCATGATAAAATTTTCAATAATGGGAGCATTATTATTTTTCGGAACCAAGATATGGTCAAAACTACTTTCGATGCTATTTGAGAATTACCAATGATATTACTTTATCATGGTTCTATTTGATATGTAGTAGAAAATATATTATTTAAGTCTACTACTCATGAAGCCTAATTACATGTGATATCTATATATGCATGCAAAATATATGTATATTTATAGATATAGACATATAATCCTAGGAATATATCTATACACGTATTATGCAGTCAAGTAGGTCTCTTATGCCACAATATAATTATAATTCAACATGAATTTACTTTAATTCAAGTTGTTTTAAGCAATTCACTATAATTTAATTAAAGTTATTAATGCATCATGCTTTAATTGGTTAAATTAAGCATAAATAAATTACGGAGTATAATATGCAATTAAAAATATTTAAAAAGGCATCTAAAATTGCACATTGTAGATAGTAGGGTTCGTATTGTATACTATCCCCTTGAATCCTCTGCAAATTTTCCGAGTCCTGTAACCCAAAACATGTTCAGCATGATTCCTCAATCAAAACTCGAAATCCTTCTCGGTCCATTCTCAATCGGCCGTTCGTTCCATCCGGGTTGTTCGTCCGGCGATCCGCAGCAGCACTGTGTGGGTTGGTGCGTATGTTTCGAGCGAGACTGTGTGTTTGACCGTCGGCCCCGTGATGGTGAGTGGTGCCGGCATCATGAAGATGAGAGAATGGTTTTCTGGTTGGCTCGGAGGAGAGTGAGAAATCGGGAGGAAAGATGAGAGGAGGGTTTTTCTAGTTGGCTGGGTTTCGGTCAATCTGGTGCAGATCTGACATGGTCAGGGCCAGCGACACGAAGCGGATCTGAGGTGCAGTGCCTGAATGAGCAGGCGAACGGCGGCTTGGGTTGGTGAAGAAGATGACCATCCGATCTGTGTATCGGCGGCGGTGGTGGTGCTAGGGTTTTACAAAAAAAAATTCCTTTTTTTTTCGTAATATTCAGAATTTTGGTCTCTAATTTTTGCAGGAAAAAAAAAAGCGGGAGGGATCTTGCAAGAAAATAATTGAGAGAGAAAGTAGGGCAAAAAGTTGTATTATTCCATTGATGAGATTCCTTTAAATAGAGAGAAATACCTATAAACAGGCCTTAGTCAAATTCTAATTAGAAAAGTCCATAAATTAACAAACTTAAACAATTATTTCTTTAACATGTAGGATTTCCGCAGGAGTGCTAAAAAGCCGGTAGAATAAATTACAAATAATAATAATACTAATAGTAGTAATGAGAGTAATAATAATATAAGAGGATAAACACAAAAACTACCTCAAGGTTTATAACCTTAAGATATGTCATTTGAGACTTGTGCCCACAAATTAAGGAAATTTCTTTTTGTCAAAATATTCCCTTAGTAAACGATAAACTAAAGTTAATGAAAAATAAAAAAGCGAGTTTTAATGTGAGTAAATTAGGAATAACAGTGGAATTAGAAAAGCTAAAATAACATTTACTTTACAAAAGAACTAAGAAAAATTAAAATCACATCTATTGTAAATAGGAGAAGTACTATTAAACTTACAAATAACCTTAGGCTGCGTTTGGTTCGACGGAATCCGCCGGAATTGGATGGAATTGGAATGGTCAATTCCATTGACCAAATTCTGTTACGACGTTTGGTTACCAATGGAATAGAATTGAAATCTAAGGATTCAACCATATGTGGATTTCATCATTCCTTCCTAAAAGGGATGGAATTGAATTCCATTCCATCCATAATTTTCTAAATGACAAAATTACCCTCATTTTATTTTATTTTATTTTTATTTTTTATTTTATTTTTTTGTTTTTAGTTTATTTTTTAGTTTATTTATTATTTTTTATTTTTTTTATTTTTTTTATTATTATTATTATGTTATTTAATATAATTTAATACATTTAGTTTTTATTTTATTTTTATTTTCATTTTAATTTTAATTGTATTTTTTATAATTTAATACATTTTTTATTTTTTATTTGAAGTATTTAATAGATATTTTATCAAAAAGGATATTTTGGTCATTTGCGAGATATTCATTCCAATTTCAAAGCTACATTCTGTGAACCAAACAGACAGATTCTAATTCCTTTAACCGATCTCATTCCAATTCTGTCAACCAAACAGATAGTCAAACCTGACAACGTTCCATTCCAATTCCTTCCAAATTCCAATTTCTTTGACAGTTTTCATTCCTTCAGAAATCATTTTGCGAACCAAATGCAGTCTTAGTGTATTTACCTTACAAAAATACACGCTCAAGAGAGTCAATAAGGGCTATTTGTAAAGTAAACACAAACTGCAAAAGGTTGTTTGTAATTTTATAAGATAAATGGGTCTCCTGAATTAGGGGTGGTTTTTGTAATTAATCCTAATAATAAAAAATAGTAATAAGTTGATTCTAAATTACAATATTCATGGAATAGGAGTATTTTGTTTGGGGATACAATAAAAATATTGGATACAGAAGGAAATATAAATTAAGATTTCTTGACTTCGTTTCTCAAATTATGTTCTATTTAGAGAATAATTAAATTCAGAGTAAACTTAGGCCCGTCTCACTGAGACATGCCACACCGCACCAACCAAGGGCTAGGGGCAAGGTTTAGGCCCCGTCTCCTATTATAAATGATGGGATGGTACTGCCACTAGAAGAGGAGTTGAACAGTGCAGTGAAGAATAATTAACTCTTTTCGTGTGTGGAACCGATAGATAAATGTGGAAATAAATGACACAAGGATTTATAGAGGTTCGACAACTTGCTTACTTCCTATCTCCTTCACTGTCTTTTTTATAGGTTCAAGATAAACTTCTTCGCCTTGTCTTCGATCGGTCCGAGATAAACCGTTACAATCTTGTCTTCTATCGGTCCAAGATAAACAGCTGCAATCTTGTCTTCTATCGGTCCAAGATAAACTATTTTTTATTTTCTAGTTTTCTATCGTTACTAGAAAAATCTCACCGGATTTAGATTATGATTCTAACAATGTCGGATCCACGATCCTAACAACACCGTATCAAATCTATAATTCTTTTCTTTCCTCTCGTGCATAGATGAGTGAATCAAACACTCAAGCTCTTATCAATTAAACTCAATTACAACAACAATGGTGTATATACATATCTCAGATGCATAGGAATTATTCTTGAAGTTGTTGTATCTTGAATACCAAAAGTGGTATTTATAGTCCAAGTCTCAAGTAGTCGTTGATGTCAGATGTATTTAGCGTGCGCTAATATATTCTTTAGCATGCGCTAACGAGCCTTAGTCAAATATGGCAGTTTTGAAACATTGTGTTGACAATCTTGTCCAACGGTAATAATTCGATCTTAGCATACGTTAGTAGTAGTCAACCATTGAAGTCCGGATATGAAAATATACGCATGATCTCCATGTTTAAAAGTGTGCAACGGTCATCTGATCAATGGAATGTGCGCTAATATTTTAGTTAGCGTGTGCTAACTGTTTGTGTTTAGCATGTGTTAGAGTAACCACATATCCTCCGTTATCTGCTTCTATTTTCAGGCCTTTCTGTCCTGATTCATAACCTGTCATGATCTTCATAGCGTGTGTTACATCATCCATAGCGTGAGCTATCTTCTGGACAGTAACATGCGCTCGGCATAACCTCTAGCGTGCGCTATCTTCGAGTTTTGCTTCACTTCTTTGATTTTCTGTCATGTTCTTCGTCATCGACACTTGTTGTCTTAATTGTTGTTTTGACTTAGTTATTAACACATCATCAAAATCCTTTAATATATTTGTGTGGAATAAAATGTTCTAACAATAAAGTGTGGAAATATTTCTTATGTGGGACGTCTTTCGCTCCTTCCAAATGAGTGGAATTTATATAATAATCATACTTCAAGGCTCAACCTGGAAGACGAGGCGGTCCTGGTTCAGAATTTATTACGCTCTGAATCGGCTCACCCCATATCGTCCGCTCAACTCAACTGGGCTCATAAATTGAGTTGAATGCGATCGAAAAAGCAGTTTGATCAGTTCAACTCGGCTCGTAATTCAATTCATGCATTTTATCTGGTGATTTGTGTATTGTTCAATGCTTAGGAATGACTTTTAATTGAAATTTTCTTTTTCTCTCTTGAGTTTTTTTTGGCAATTTAATTGATCTTAAATTGTGATATTTTTATTTTTATTTGGTATTTTTATTTGTTCTTACGAGATAAATTTAATCTCCTAGTTTGCTTAGAATAAATGTAGATTTAATTTTTTAAAAACTTAAATCATTTAGTTTGAATTTTATCTTTTGGGTAAAATAAACTTCTTTATTATTGATAAAAAATATATTTGTTGATAAATTATTATAAGTGGATGAGTCGACTTGTTCAACTCATAGTATGCTTATAATTTTTTTAGGAAGACGAGTATGACTCAATATTAGTATTGAATCGACTTGCTTTTGAACGATAGATCTTCACCAGTCCTTCTATTGACTCGATTCGTGCTCACATGGGTTCGGACTCCCCCAAACTCACTCCGTGGCCAATTCATCAAAGTATGGAAGAATAAACCATAACACTTGGTAGTTCAAGAAGATAGCAGAAGTCCTCGATATTCCAACAAATTGAAACATAGAAAAAAACAAAAATAAATTTGTACAACATTTACAATAATTTTGTACAATTAAGTCTTTCGTGTTTGAAGTTGTGTCTAAGGATTACATGTACCCTAATACTCATAAATTCAATTAGATTAGTATATTAGTATTTATGTAGTTAGCTAAATGAGTACTATCATACTCATATAATGAGTAGTATTTCACTCATGTAATATGTATGAGTTTAGTACTCGTGTAACCAGTTAAATGAGTGCACGGGTACTCATAAACCCATTAAAATAAGTATTCTCAGACTCATATTATGTGAGTATTCTTTAACCCATGTAATATGAGTATTTGTGCCCTATATATATGTACAACATGAGTATTGTTGTGCATGTGCCCGATCAAATGAATCGAGTAGTACTCACATTGCTATATGAGTTTAGTTTAGTAGTATTTTTTTATCAAGCAATATCAATATGGAATATCTACGATTAAGTATAGAAGATGTTAAGCATGAAATCCATATCGTTCTAGGTGCTGTGCGAAAAAAGGAAATCAAATTACGAAAGGGATTTCCCCATCGTAATTGATAGAGCATGCTCCATGATACCACAATTATCAATCTATTATAACAATGAGTACCATACTGCATATACCAAATAATTTTTAGCATTTGGAAAACAATATGGAACCTGAATTCTCCCCTTTGGAAAACCCTAGCAAAACCAGCCGCCCGCCTCCTTCAAAACCACCGGAAACCCCTCTGCCCCAACCTTCCCCTACAAACCAAACCCCACCTTTGGACCATTTCCCTCCACTCAGCCCTATAACACCGGGAGTCACCCAGAGCAATCCATCACTAATCAACCCACACTTACTGTCCTCCACTACCCCCATGCCATCTAACCTCATCGTTCGCCCATCCCCGAACTCAGAAGACGCCATCCCTAAATGATCATATAAAGATTCTATTCAAGGCACACCGGAGTTTCCCCCACAACACTTCAGGGACATGGAAGAAGATTGGATAGCTTCGGGGCTGGTGTCAATAGATCTCACATCAGACCCAGTTCGACCGTCGCTTATCCTATCTCAAGGAGCAAAGGATAAGTTGGAAGAGCCATGTAAGAAGACAGCCTACCTCAAAGTCCTTGGAAAAGCGGTCGGATACCGGGCTTTGCTCAATCGGATCCATCAGATATGGGCACCCAAAGGTGCGATCCGACTAGTAGACCTTCCTCATGGCTACTACCTTGTTTTTTTTGAATCCGATCAAGACCTTGAGTGGGCTATCTCGGGGGGGCCATGGACATATTTGGATCACTACATCATGGTCACTCCATGGGGGAAAGACTTCAAGCTATCTAGGACAGAAATTTCACCAACCCGAGTGTGGGTGCGGCTCCCCAATCTGGATGTGCATTACTACCATGTAGGGGTGGACTCGGTTCCATTCGGTTCGGTTTTTGACTGAAACTGAGAACCGAACTAAATATTCGGTTTCGGTTTGGTTCGGTTCTTTTTGAAGTTCGGTTCGGTTAAGTTCGGTTTTTTAAATATTCGGTTCGGTTTCAATTTGGTTTGATATTTTTTCGGTTCATTTTTTTCGGTTCATTTTTTCGGTTCGGTTTCAATTTCGATATTTTAATTCAAGTCTCATAAGTCAGAATCCCATTTAAATCCTTTCCAACCCAATATTCGCACAAAATCAACATTATTCCAGAAACACAATGCATCAATTAAAAAATCGACTACACACATCCTTACCAAAAAGGTCCAGGCCCTTCACAGTTCACAGCCCCAGTACAGTGAATAGAGGTGCAAAATCTAAATACATAGCGCCTATTCTAAGTTGGGATTGGAGAGTGCAAAAGCAAGTAGAGCCGGGAAGAATCTCAGCCGCCTTAAATGCAATATGGTTTACTGACTCACAGTGAATAATAGAGGTGCAAAATCTAAATGCACCTGAAACTGCAAATTAGGAAAAAAATCAAATAAAGCAGTACAGGACAGAAACAAAAATTAGCACTACAGCAAACTAAAAAAAATTAGCAGTACAGGAAAAAAATTAGCGATGCAAAGAAAGCTGCGATGCAGACAGAAAAAAAAGCAGTTCAACAAACTAAAATATCAAATAAAGCAGTACAGCAAACTAAAAAACAGTACAGCACACTAAATTCAAATGTTACAAATTAGCAAAAATCTTGAAATCAAATAAACGTTTCTTAGTCACTTTCATTCTCTTGGTCACTCCTTGGAGACGACATTTCACTTGTAATACATGACTTGTCCAATATTTCTTCATAGATCATGCACAAAAAAAAAATACAAATGTTAGACAGTTAGAGAATAAGAAATAATAATATCAAACAAAAACTCAAAAAATAAGTAATAAACTAAAAATCACAAATAATTACCTTTTTCTGCTTCTTCACAAAACTCAATCTCTTCTAAAGAAGGATCAAGTTCCAATGATGAGATTTCACCTCTTAGCCAACTTTGTGTGCAAATCAAAGCTTGCATCGTTCTTGGACGTAGAGAGCAACGATGAGGACTAATGATCCTTCCACTTGTACTAAAAGAAGACTCCGATGATATGGTAGAAACGGGAATGGATAAAACATCCCTTGCAATACGGGCTAAGTATATGGTGGGTACTTCACGCACTTAAGTATATGCTTCTTAAGCGCAGATGTCCCATTCCTGATGGTACCACAACAATACTCCTTATTGCAATAATTACAATTGCCCTTAACTAGACCATTCTTCATCTTACGTTTGTAATGCTCCTAAATTCCTGATCTACTCCGAGATTCCAATAATGCCAAATACTCTTCCTCGCTTAGCTTTTTGTTTGGTTGACCAATTTCTTCAACCTCTTCCACAGTTTCATTTACAAGTGGATTATAGCTTTCTTGTGTACCCGGTGTTGCCGATTCACCAACACTAGGAGTTAGAACTGGTGCCTACATACAAAATAATAAGAAACAACATACGTTAATTCTATGTATTCACATTTAAAATAATGCTTTAAAAGTTCAAAGCATATGATAATTTACCTTTAATTGAGAACATGGTTTCTTCTTTTTACAACTTTCATCACCCAACTCAGTGATAGTATTTTTTGATCTTTTCATTCTCCTATATATAAAAACTCAAATATTAATCAAATATATATTCATAACCCACACATTAGCATAATAGCAATATATGAAAAACCTTAGACAATGTATGAAAAACACACATTACAATTATAGGTAGAAGAATAACCCACACATTAGCATAATAGGCACTAGGCACACTTACCCTTTTACAGTGTATGAAAAACACCCACATTAGCATAATAGCAGTATTTTGTTATCCTACTCTATCACCTTTAAAATAGATCAATTATAACTACTAACATATTAGCATAATAGCAGACCAGTATATGAAAAACCTACCTATAGTACAGTGGCGGCGAGACAGAGTTGAGTGGCGGCGAGACGGAGACGGAGGCGGAGATGACACACGGCGGAGAGATGGAGATGAGATGTCTGACAGGGAGAAGGGAGATGTGAGGCGATGCGATTTGTTTGTGAGGGAGAACCGGAGAGGCTGCGCGCCGCAGTGAGAAAGAACTGAGGAGAACTGAGCAGCGGGATAGAAGAAAAGAAACCTAATTCCTAACACGTCTGTTCTGTCCAGTGGCTTTAGCCGATTTTAAGTTTTTTTTTCTTACTTAACAAAACGACGTCGTTTTACTATACATGACAAAACGACGTCGTTTTAATATGCCTGAATTTGATTTCGGTCCACATTGGTCAGTTCGGTTTGGTCGTCCGGGCAAGAACCGAACCGAAGCTATTCGGTCGGTTACATTTTCTATTTTCGGTTCGATTTTCTTCGGTTTCGGTTTTCCGGTTCTTTTTTTGGGTTTTCTCGGTTCGGTTTTCGGTTTTCGGTTCCGAAATGCCACCCCTACTACCATGGTAACCTACTCCGAAGCGCGGCAACGATGCTCGGTAAGATCATCAAGCTTGATCCAAATACAGAGAATAAGGTTAGGGGTCATTTTGCTAGAATCTGCATTGAACTGGATCTCACCAAACCTTTAATTGGAGAACTTAGAATTGATGGGGAAATTCAGAAAGTCGAGTACGAAGGTCTGCATACGATCTTCTTTGGTTGTGGGAGGTATGGTCACCTTCAAGAGGTTTGTCCCCATGGTGATACAAGGACGGAAAGCAAAGATGAAGCCCCACCGAATGAACCAGAAAGGATGGATGGTAGCCCGAATGCCCAGTCGAGGGATAACCCCAGACCTGTCGAAAATAATGTGAAGAATGATGGACTGGGACCCTGGATGATGGTCACCAAAAAAAGGAAAAATCATGAGACCAACTGCTCAAAGGTCGGAGAACGAGACAAGAAACAGATTTGAAGCTCTATTTTCTCCTGAAAAGGTTGATGCAAACTTGACAACAACTACGGTCCCCACCCCGGAAGGAATTAAGATATTTAGCAGCAAAGCCAGCCCCCACCAGACAAAAAAACATCCTACCAACAGAGACCTACCCAGTCACAACAGCCCAAGAAGCCGCTGACCCCTGTGCCCATCAGGTCAAACAGGAATTTGGCCAACAAAAGAGCAAGAAACGAGGAAAGCCTACTGGCTGCTAAGCTGGATGAAGCTATTACCCGCCACAAACCTAGGAAAGAAAACAACGATACGAACCCCACCGCCCCACTATCCCCTCTGAAAACATCTACAGGCCATCAACCTCTCCCCACCGAATATCCCATCCCCAATAAACCAAACTCCAAAAGTACACAAACCAAAACCCCAAAACAATCTACCATCCAACCCCATCCAGGAGAATCGTGCCAATCTGCAGATAATAGAAACCAAGACGAGATACATGCTAGCGACCCGGGTTCGTGTGAAAGTATGGAGGATGCCATAAATGAGTTCCCTCTGGATGACAACAAACTGTTGACTTTCCCCCACAATAGAGACCTACGGTTACAAAACATGCTCCACTAAGACTTCCCCAACATCATCCGGTAACTTGAGCAACCCCCAATGGATTTTAAAATTCTTGTGTGGAGTGTTTGTGGATCCCGTAAACAAGGTTTTAGCAGGGCTTTTAAATTCCTGAAGGTCGAACACAAGTTCAGTATGACAGCTCTGTTAGAAACTCAGATAAGTGGTACCTCGGCTGATGAGGTCTGCCGAAGATTAAGCTTAAACTACCATAGAGTGGACTCTGGACCAATGACATGTCCATCAGTATTCTTCAAAGAGATGCTCAATTTCTCCATGTTGAGGCTAGGTATATGAACCAGAGCCCTTCCCTAATTACCATTGTGTACGCCTTTTCAAATACGAGAGTCGACTAAATACGTATCGTGAAATCAAAATCCACATAAGGACTCCACCACTTAACAAATAATCATAAAAATTAGCTCGTGTCACACGAGGCACAACACAAAGAAGGGAGACTTACTTCCACAGGTCGCACGAAGATGATGATCGCCCCACGATACTAATCACGACCAACAAACTCAAACGACGCGTCGCGACACGACTCAGTCAGATAAAATCCTACGAAACAAGACTCAAACAACACGACTTGACCCGACAGCCTAGGTTTCCTCAACCCAAAGCTCCGATACCATTCTGTAACACCCCCAATCCGCTCAGGGATATTACACGCCGTAGACCCTCTCCTCGAGGATCTACCAGGCTGATAGCTAAAATCAAACATCTAGACATCGCCTTTCAGGCTAAAATGACACAGTAGACCGATTTGGTCTTTCAATAATAACATACAACTCAATTCCAAACACATACCCACGCAGGGGTCAAAATACAATAAACTCCCGTACAACGGGGAAAAGATACTGCAGCGGAAAAGAAAATACAACTAGACCAGTATGACATCAACGGATCCTCGTGTGATTAGTATCGTTCATCTTTCATCATCCTTCGTGCCGACCCTGTGCTATGCTCCAAAACCTGAATGCAAAAATAGACATCCACCCCCCGAATACTCGGGGGTTAGCAAAACTCCACTGTTTCGCTAGTGCAAGTACAAGTGCAAAAATACGAGCCATACAATTCACATTTCACGAATAACAATACCAAGAATCCTCAAAAACCCAACGTAACGAAAAGTACTTCCCGAGGCATGAGTTTGGTAAACATTTCTGAAAATCGAAAGATCACAATAAAAAGGAAAACCATTTATAAAACAGTTTTAAAGATGCCATCGAGAGTTTTGATAGAAAACAATTTAGGATTATCAAATCCTACTCATTCCAAAATCAACAGGGTCCTCGACCAACAGGCGGAAAACAATTTGCAAGAAAACCATTCAATCAACACAAGCGAGTCTTCACAAATATTTCCCACGGGGTTCTCGACCCAATCCAAATAATATCAACACGATATCAAACATCTCAACATCACACGGGGTCCTCGACCCAGAACACAAAATGTCAACACAGTATAATCAAGGACACAACCTTTCGTTCGCCCAAAAAACTGCTCAAGACCCCTGATTAATTAACCCTCGGAGATCTCGTCAAATGTCCTTGGTTAATTAACCCTGATACCAACATTTTTAAACAAGTTGAAACACACTTTCAGAAAACGTAACTCACGGTCTATATCGAGACCAGCATTAGAAAAGAGTTGAAAGAATTTTGAAATACGATAATCATTCGGTAACGGGGTCTTAGCTATCACTCAAATATCCGTAACCAATAAGCCTGCCAGGCACCTCCACTGCGCACCTGTGCACCGGCGTTCACTCCACTATGTCGGCCGCTCCTTGAACATGTTACTGCGCCGGCGATCACTCCCGCAAGAGCCGCCCCTTGACACACGCATTATGTAACACCGACGTTCACCACCCATATGGAGCTGCACATTGCAGCGTACACCAGGCCGGAGTACACGCCCCGCCCTCAGAGGCTCCCGAATATGACGTCTCTCACAACAAGTATCCACATTGTCACAAACATCAAGTACACAGTCATTGTCATAACAATTATCAAATCAATACACCAATTCACAATATTCATCCGTCAGTCCACGACCACACGAATAAATAACAACACATACGTCAACCATAACGCAACGGAAAGAAGCAGTATACGTACACACGCATTATCAAGCGCAACATCAACACAAAATATATCTAAAGGATTCACGTAGTCACTTACAACCTACGAAATTTACAAAACACACGCGTTTTGAAAGTGAGCCTTTAACGAGGCTAGCCGAATCTTTTGAAAACTCATTTCAAACAAATAAACGGACACACCAAGATGATCACTAATTATTATATCCACAAAACAAGAATAGTATGGACAAGGTACTTGCCTCGAATAACCACAACGCGGAAAATCGGCCGAAGGAGGTTGGCACGAACCGACTAAGAACTCGCCGACTCCACCGAACGACAATCCACAACAATGAACTACGAAAACAATAACAACGAAAATGAATTCCAAAGTATGACCCAAAGCCCGAATTCAAAGAACAAATGACGAAGGTTCAAGGATTTCCCCAAAGCGGCCAAGAACACGATTCGTTCACAAATCCGAAAACGGATTCCAAGTTGAAATATGGATATACAATCCATAGAATATGTTTAACAACATCATTTAACCATAATCGATCCATCGAAAACGGATGAAAAACGAGATCGAGGACAAATCCCCCAAAAAGTCAATTCGAAGGAAAACAAGAAATATACTTCGATTCGACGAAGAACAATGGATTAAATGATGTTAAACACAAGAATACTACCAAGATTAATCATACCCATCATGAATTAATCAACAACACGGAACGAATCGGACGAAAATGCAAAAACCCCCCAAATTCACGAAATTAGGGTTCTAAGGAAGATTACCTTGATTCGCTGGATCAAAGGATGATAACGGATGATTGATTGGTGTTATGAACTCAAGAACTTCATGGGTTTGTTGTTAAACAACATGGCTTCGTCGCCCATGAATCGCCAGCCGCGGACGGAGAAGGAAGGAAATGAAAAACGAAGGGAAAAGTGGGTGGTCTGTCATATATATACTGGGCCGGAACTAGCGTGCGCTAGCCTTCCCGGACTAGCGTGCGCTATCGGCCAGTACCGGCTGAGCACTCTCGGCCATGGCCCGCATGACAAGGCACCACCGACCAATTCTGCCGACCATGACTGTCCGCCCGACTCCCGCTAGCGTGCGCTACGGCCGGAAGCCTGCGCGCTTGGCCGAATCGATAGCCTCTCGATCAATCGCCCGGCAACGTCGCTAGCCGGCCGACGGCGTGCGCTACGCTGCCGACTAGCGCGCGCTACGCTCGGCGTAGCGTGCGCTACTGCCGATCCTTCGATTCCGAACCCGAAACCCGGTATCCGGCCGATGGCGTCGTTGGTCGACCAGGCTAGCGTCGCTACACTGCCGGTTAGCGCGCGCGCCTGGCGATAGCGTCGCTCTGGCCGGTTCTGCCGCATCTGTCCGGCGGTGCCCACAATCGTCCGGCGATCCATGGCCGTCCGGCGATGCAGACCACGAGGGCTCGACGACCGATTTCGAAAACGCCGCAGGCGAACTCGACGAAAAGTTTGCGGACAACATCAACGACCCGAAATGAAAGCATAATACCGTAATTAATCATATGCGGCCAAGAAACGGGCCGAGACAACAATTACAGATACGGATACCCGTAACTTTCAAGAAATTACAAATTGGCCCAAAACGCCCGGAAATCACGATACGTGATCGAATAACGAAACCGAAGTTCACAACACGTCTAACAAAGTTAAACGGACTTACGGGAAACTCGAACAGCAGTTTCGAACGAGATTCGCAAGAATCGAACTCGAGTGCGGAAAAGTCGCTAAAAAGCACGGAACTCAACAAAACAACACCGAAACGAACTCGGATGTCAAAAAGTATAGAATTAATCATTCTCATAATGACGAAACGGTCATGGGCGAGTCGTCAAAACGGTCTTCGGCCGAAAAAAGAAATTTACCGAAAATCGAAAATTGCGGATATTACATTCTACCCTCCTTAAAAGAAGTTTCGTCCCGAAACTTAAAACAAGTAGGGAGAAGCAATATCCTGCCAGAAAAACTCAACGAGATACGCGAGATATGCGTAACTAACGCCCAACGGCGAAATGTTACAAATAACGCAAAGGAGTATACGGCGAGAAAACACGCTCCACGGCGACCAACACAACATCGCCGTTAGGGATATGATAAAACCAACAAATGACAAGCGTCATCAAATGGATAATACAATCAAGTCAATTACCCGAACAATCGCAAAACACAACGAATGAAAATCAATACGATTGACCAACCTAACGGTACAATGATCAAAACGCGAGCCAATCGCTGAACAGATACGGAATTCCACCGCCCAATGGTTGGAAGATCGAAAACGAGACTACTTTCCCAAACTTAAGGGAATTACGAAGGAGCCTGAACGCTCAACAATCACGAAACGAGAACAAAAACCGAACAAACAAACGATCGAGACAACAAAAATCGAACAATTATGTCCGAAACACGAAGGATAATAAAATTCAAGCAACAACTCCCAGGATGATCTGGTGGGAACTACAAGACATGCATTCCCATAAGATCCACAGGAAAGGGAATAGCGATTGAAAAGTCACAACGACAAACGAGTTATTCCGAAACGATACCACACTCGTTCGATAAATAAAAACAAGGGGCAGGACAAGCTCAGAGATGTCAACGAACATAAATGAGTCGACAAGGTAGAATATCCAGAAGTTCAAAATCTGATCCACTTCAAATAAAAGAACTAGTGGAACCAAATGATGTCACTCCCGAACAAGGTTCACAAGAATCGAACTAAACCCGAAAAAGTCACATCGATAACCAGATCGACCCACAACAAGATCACAACTCGTTCGGACGATGAAACCGAAATACAGAACAAGTTCATAGAGTACCCACGAACATGAGCGAATCGATGGACTGGAGGAAGATAAAATATAGAAGTCAAAATATTACGGGTGTTACCTCCGACCTCGTCCACGAAATTCACAAAAACAGGGGCAAGGTAACAAGACATTAAACGACTGACACATAACGGAACGATGACCGATGCACACGGCCATACTAAACCAAGCTCTAACAGCTCGCACATGCGCGACAACGCAGAAATTACCATGTGGCGACAATATTCAATACCAACATCCCACCCCTCACAGAGGGCCAACACAACAAACGTGTGGAAAACGACTCAACGCTCACACCGCCAATTCAATCATACTCGGGAGCAAACATCAAAATGACAACGCGAACATCATACATACATACCCAGTCCTCAAACGGGAATGGATAGGTTTTAAAAACGAAAACCTCATTTTAAAAAAAAATAATTTAGAAGAACACCGGTTGATCTTGAGTATCACCTTCCAAAAAGTACAAACGTGAAACATCGTTATCGAGACTTTGGAGAACCATTTCGCATTTGATAAAAATGAGGACACTTTCTCTTAGTGGAAACTTTCAGAATACTCGACCCTCGGATCTAAATAAAAGTGTTTCTAAAACATTGAAAATATCTCAAAGCATTTTGGTCCTCGAAGTAGAAAATTTTTGAAATATATTGTGGCACCTAGGATGTACCACAAGAAAATAACTCATTTGAAAAGTATGTCTCGAAATTTATTTTTCCAAGATACTCAAGGTTTTCAAAAATCAGATAGGCGACGCCCAAAACTCACACGTATCGACATTCACTAAAACAACTCCTAGTACACGCATCAAAATATTTAAAATAAAGACAATATATGTCTTTAAACGGAAATAAACGATAAAATACCGGAGTCGAAGACCGCCTAGGATTCAGAACAAAACCACTGACCCCATTCGAAGTCTCTAAGGACCGTCCCGCACCGACTAGTGAACAAGTCGTACGTGTATAAGCACAAAGCTTCCACAAGAGAACTTGTAAAACGTGCAAATTGATTCGAAAATCATCAGCCACGGACAAAAACAACAATAAAAAGACGTCACAAGCGAAGACACTCCTCGTATAAATCAAATACGAGAGTCGACTAAATACGTATCGTGAAATCAAAATCCACATAAGGACTCCACCACTTAACAAATAATCATAAAAATTAGCTCGTGTCACACGAGGCACAACACAAAGAAGGGAGACTTACTTCCACAGGTCGCACGAAGATGATGATCGCCCCACGATACTAATCACGACCAACAAACTCAAACGACGCGTCGCGACACGACTCAGTCAGATAAAATCCGACGAAACAAGACTCAAACAACACGACTTGACCCGACAGCCTAGGTTTCCTCAACCCAAAGCTCCGATACCATTCTGTAACACCCCCAATCCGCTCAGGGATATTACACGCCGTAGACCCTCTCCTCGAGGATCTACCAGGCTGATAGCTAAAATCAAACATCTAGACATCGCCTTTCAGGCTAAAATGACACAGTAGACCGATTTGGTCTTTCAATAATAACATACAACTCAATTCCAAACACATACCCACGCAGGGGTCAAAATACAATAAACTCCCGTACAACGGGGAAAAGATACTGCAGCGGAAAAGAAAATACAACTAGACCAGTTTGACATCAACGGATCCTCGTGTGATTAGTATCGTTCATCTTTCATCATCCTTCGTGCCGAACCTGTGCTATGCTCCAAAACCTGAATGCAAAAATAGACATCCACCCCCCGAATACTCGGGGGTTAGCAAAACTCCACTGTTTCGCTAGTGCAAGTACAAGTGCAAAAATACGAGCCATACAATTCACATTTCACGAATAACAATAACCAAGAATCCTCAAAAAACCCAACGTAACGAAAAGTACTTCCCGAGGCATGAGTTTGGTAAACATTTCTCAAAATCGAAAGATCACAATAAAAAGGAAAACCATTTATAAAACAGTTTTAAAGATGCCATCGAGAGTTTTGATAGAAAACAATTTAGGATTATCAAATCCTACTCATTCCAAAATCAACAGGGTCCTCGACCAACAGGCGGAAAACAATTTGCAAGAAAACCATTCAATCAACACAAGCGAGTCTTCACAAATATTTCCCACGGGGTTCTCGACCCAATCCAAATAATATCAACACGAGATCAAACATCTCAACATCACACGGGGTCCTCGACCCAGAACACAAAATGTCAACACAGTATAATCAAGGACACAGCCTTTCGTTCGCCCAAAAAACTGCTCAAGACCCCTGATTAATTAACCCTCGGAGATCTCGTCAAATGTCCTTGGTTAATTAACCCTGATACCAACATTTTTAAACAAGTTGAAACACACTTTCAGAAAACGTAACTCACGGTCTATATCGAGACCAGCATTAGAAAAGAGTTGAAAGAATTTTGAAATACGATAATCATTCGGTAACGGGGTCTTAGCTATCACTCAAATATCCGTAACCAATAAGCCTGCCAGGCACCTCCACTGCGCACCTGTGCACCGGCGTTCACTCCACTATGTCGGCCGCTCCTTGAACATGTTACTGCGCCGGCGATCACTCCCGCAAGAGCCGCCCCTTGACACACGCATTATGTAACACCGGCGTTCACCACCCATATGGAGCCGCACATTGCAGCGTACACCAGGCCGGAGTACACGCCCCGCCCTCAGAGGCTCCCGGATATGACGTCTCTCACAACAAGTATCCACAATGTCACAAACATCAAGTACACAGTCATTGTCATAACAATTATCAAATCAATACACCAATTCACAATATTCATCCGTTAGTCCACGACCACACGAATAAATAACAACACATACGTCAACCATAACGCAACGGAAAGAAGCAGTATACGTACACACGCATTATCAAGCGCAACATCAACACAAAATATATCTAAAGGATTCACGTAGTCACTTACAACCTACGAAATTTACAAAACACACGCGTTTTGAAAGTGAGCCTTTAACGAGGCTAGCCGAATCTTTTGAAAACTCATTTCAAACAAATAAACGGACACACCAAGATGATCACTAATTATTATATCCACAAAACAAGAATAGTATGGACAAGGTACTTGCCTCGAATAACCACAACGCGGAAAATCGGCCGAAGGAGGTTGGCACGAACCGACTACGAACTCGCCGACTCCACCGAACGACAATCCACAACAATGAACTACGAAAGAAAACAATAACAACGAAAATGAATTCCAAAGTATGACCCAAAGCCGCTGAATTCAAAGAACAAATGACGAAGGTTCAAGGATTTCCCCCAAAACGGCCAAGAACACGATTCGTTCCGTCAAATCCCGAAAACGGAATTCCAAGTTGAAATATGGATATACAATCCATAGAATATGTTTAACAACATCATTTAACCATAATCGATCCATCGAAAACGGATGAAAAACGAGATCGAGGACAAATCCCCCAAAAAGTCAATTCGAAGGAAAACAAGAAATATACTTCGATTCGACGAAGAACAATGGATTAAATGATGTTAAACACAAGAATACTACCAAGATTAATCATACCCATCATGAATTAATCAACAACACGGAACGAATCGGACGAAAATGCAAAAACCCCCAAATTCACGAAATTAGGGTTCTAAGGAAGATTACCTTGATTCGCTGGATCAAAGGATGATAACGGATGATTGATTGGTGTTATGAACTCAAGAACTTCATGGGTTTGTTGTTAAACAACATGGCTTCGTCGCCCATGAATCGCCAGCCGCGGACGGAGAAGGAAGGAAATGAAAAACGAAGGGAAAAGTGGCTGGTCTGTCATATATATCTTGGGTAGGAACTAGCGTGTGCTAGCCTTCCGGACTAGCGTGCGCTATCGGCCGATCACCGGCCGAGCACTCTCGGCCATGGCCCGCATGACAAGGCACCACCGACCACCCTGCCGACCATGGTATCGCCCGACTCCGCTAGCGTGCGCTATGGCCGGAAGCTGCGCGCTTGGCCGGCCGTCCGATAGCCTGCGGATCGAATCGCCGGCAGTAACGACGCTGGCCGGCAGCGCTTCGCTACGCTGCCGACTAGCGCGCGCTACGCTCGGCGTAGCGTGCGCTACTGCCGATCCTTCCCGATTCCGAACCCGAAACCCCACTGTCCGGCCCGATGGCGTCGTTGGTCGACCAGCTAGCGTCGCTACACTGCCGGTTAGCGCGCGCGACCTTCCGAGTAGCGTGCGCTACGCCGGTTCTCGCCATATCTGTCCGGCCGGTGCATAATCGTCCGGCGATCCGCAACCGTCCGGCGATGCGACCACCACCAGGGCTCGACGACCCGATTTCCGAAAACGCACGGAACGAACTCGACGAAAAGTTTGCGGACAACATCAACGACCCGAAATGAAAGCATAATACCGTAATTAATCATACGCGGCCAAGAAACGGGCCGAGACAACAATTACAGATACGGATACCCGTAACTTTCAAGAAATTACAAATTGGCCCAAAACGCCCGGAAATCACGATACGTGATCGAATAACGAAACCGAAGTTCACAACACGTCTAACAAAGTTAAACGGACTTACGGGAAACTCGAACAGCAGTTTCGAACGAGATTCGCAAGAATCGAACTCGAGTGCGGAAAAGTCGCTAAAAAGCATGGAACTCAACAAAACAACACCGAAACGAACTCAGATGTCAAAAAGTATAGAATTAATCATTCTCATAATGACGAAACGGTCATGGGCGAGTCGTCAAAACGGTCTTCGGCCAAAAAAAGAAATTTACCGAAAATCGAAAATTGCGGATATTACAACTACCATCGAGGGACTTGCACCAAATGACTCAACCCCATGGTTAGTGGCAGGTGACTTCAATGCAATAACAAGGATCGAGGAAAGAAAAGGTGGATCCGGCATTCTCAATATTCAGGACAGGAGATTTCTCAACTGGATAAATAACTTGGGACTTATTGATTTAGGATTTTCTGGTTCCCCATTCACCTGGTCCCGATCAATGGGAATTGACAGGAGGATCTCGAAGCGACTAGACAGAGAATTGGGCAACCAGAACTGGAGATTAAATTGGCCGGAAGGCTCGGTAAAGCACCTTGCAAGATACCAATCTGACCATAGTCCACTATTGATTAACTTTGCAAATAAGAACTTGGGGTGCAGGGATAGACGACCGTTCCGATTTCAAGCGGCATGGCTAACTCATCCAAGCTTTTCCAGCATAGCTGAAACTAGTTGGAACCCCAATAAAGACATTGAGGATGCCCTGACCGCATTGAAGGAGGAGCTGAAGGTTTGGAACAAAGACTTTTTTGGAAACATAGACCACCGGAAATGTAAACTCTATGCAAGGCTTTGTGGGCTTCAGAAGGCACTAGACATTAGACCTAACAAAGTGTTGGTCAGATTGGACAAAAAACTTCAGGAAGAGCTAGAGCAAACACTTCACCAGGAAGAAATTCTATGGTTACAGAAATCAAGATAAAAATGGATAACGGATGGATACAGGAATACTCGTTACTTTCATACAACCACAATCATTAAACGAAGGAAAACAGAGTGACAAGCCTAAGAAATGAGGGTGAGTGGATTACGGAGTCGGGTGGACTTGAAAAACTAGCCACGGACTACTACAAGTCACTCTTTCTTTGTGACAGTCCCTCTACGTCATTGAGATGGCCGAGGGGACAATTTGTTGAATGGACAGCAGAGGAGATAAGCAAGCTTACCAGACTAGTAACCTCCAAGGAAATCCGTCAGGCCATTTTCAGCATGGATCCAATCAAATCCCCGGGTGTCGACGGATTCCAAGCCATTTTTTTCCAAAGAAATTGGAGTGTAGTGAAGGATAGTATGTTCGCCTACATCACTGGAGTTTTTGAGAGTGGTACTCTACCTCCCAGACTCAACGAAACTCTACTTGACCTCATCCCTGAAGTTTCCTCCCCGGAAACCATCAAGCAGTTTCGCCTGATCAGCCTATGCAATGTAGCCTACAAAGTCCTTACCAAAATCATCGTGGCCAGACTTAAACCGAAACTCCCACACCTCATATCCCAAGCCCAAGGGAGCTTCGTCCCCGGGCGACAAATTGCTAACAACATTGTTATTTTGCAGGAAACTCTCCACTCTATGCGACTAAAGCGTGGAAGAAAAGGCTGGATGGCAATTAAATTGGATCTCGAAAAGGCCTATGACCGGCTCAGATGGGACTTCATTGAGGACACACTTATTGATATGGGACTCCCTAGCCAACTCATCAAGATCATCATGAGCTGCATATCCGGAACTACCATGAGGGTGCTCTGGAATGGAGAAATGTCGGAAGAATTCTCCCCGGAAAGAGGGCTCCGTCAAGGTGACCCTTTATCACCATACTTGTTCGTGGCTTGTATTGAGAGGCTAGCACACTGGATTCAACTGGCCAGAAGGAGGAATGATTGGTGTCCTATTAAGGTGACTAGAAACGGACCAGAAGTTACCCACCTTAAATTTGCTGACGATATCCTCTTGTTTGGGGAAGCTACTAACAAGCAAGTCGAGACAATCAAAAGAGGGCTGGAGTTGTTTTGTACAGCTTCTGGACAAAGGATCAATGAAGAGAAGTCTCGAGTGTTCTTTTCCCCAAATGTATCAAGAAGTACGCGACGAGAGTTGTCGGAGAAGTTAGGAATTCGATCGACCCAGGATCTGGGGCAGTATCTGGGTATCCCAGTCCTCCACACACGTATCAAAAAGGACACCTTTAACTACCTAGTTGAAAAGGCTCAGGCTAAATTAACGGGGTGGAAGACCAGATAGCTCTCCATTGCTGGACGTGCAACACTAGTGAGGTCCGTCCTATCAACTCTCCCATTTTATGCGATGCAGGTGTTGTATCTACCAAGGCATGTTTATGCCAAATTGGACAAGATAAGCAGGAACTTTCTCTCGGGCGAGTCAAAGGGAGTCAAACGGATTCATTTAGTGAAATGGGAGGAAATCTGTAAACCTAAGAACCTTGGTGGATTGGGAATACGAAATGCCAGGGATGCGAATGATACGTTCCTCACAAAGTTAGGATGGAGGTTTATTAACAATCGGAAGGAGTTGTGGTCACAAGTTATGTGGAATATGTATATGAAACACACTACCCACAACCTATCCATCAAGCCTTCAGGGAAACAATCGGTGGTGTGGGCTGGAATAACAAAAGTAGCTCACCTCCTGGAATCGAACCTTAAATGGTCAGTTGGTGATGGCTCACAGGTTAAATTTTATAAGGATGAGTGGATCCCGGGGGAAGGGCCTATCGCTCTGGTTGGGATTCCAGTCGACGAGGCCAATGAAGAGAAGCGTGTGTCGGAATACTGGATTCCCAATCACGGTTAGAACTGGACCTTGCTGGAAGCTTTACTACCAACGGAATGGAAAACAAAAATAAACATAGTTTTCGTAGATGACCCAGGTGGAACGGAAGATGTGCTGTCATGGAAACTATCTAGTAACGGAGAGTTTTCCACCAGATCTGTGTATCTGGCCGTTTCTAATTTGAACACCAGTGACAATGGTGCGGAGGCTAGGTGGAAAGGTATCTGGACAATCAAAGTTCCACAGAGGATTCTTACCTTCCTCTGGACGTGCGAAAAGGGTCGACTAATGACGAATCAAGAGAGAGCCCGGAGATCTTTCACGACTCATCCATACTGTCCTTTATGCAGGGACAAGCAAGAAAGTATTATCCACCTATTGAGGGATTATCCGACCGCCAGCAAAATTTGGAGAAATCTGCGCCAACTGGTTTGCATTCTTCAATATCCCAGGCCCAGATTGGTTATACATGAACCTAAAGATCAAGTCTCCAATCTTTTCTTCCATTTCATGGAACATCATTTTTGCCACGGGATGTTGGTGGATTTGGAAGTGGAGAAATATGGATGTGTTTGAGAGCAGTACCAATCCGGACAGAAGGACGTCTTTCATACAAGACCAAGAGCCAAGTCCTCCCAGTGGGCTTGGAGAAACATTATTGAAGCGAAACCGAACAACCCACAGCAAAAGAAGAAGAGTTGGTCCCCCCACCTCCTGATTGGGTCAAGCTAAATGTTGATGGTTCGTCGAAAGGAAATCCTGGGAAAGCAGGAGGAGGAGGAGTCTTCGGAGACAACAAAGGTCAATGACTCACCGGCTTCATGAACGCGACTGGGTACTGCAACGCGTCTACCTCTGAAGCCTGAGCAATGTGGAGAGGACTCAAACTAGCAAAGGAGATGAGGATACCGAGATTGGTGGTGGAGTCTGACTCCCAGCAAATCGTGAGGTATCTATCCGAGGGAATAGCCAGAGAAAACACACTATTCGCCCTCGTGAGTAAATGTAGAGACCTACTCTGTCAACTAGAACAGGTTAAGGTCGTTTTTAGCCCTCGTGAGTGTAACAAGGTTGCTAACCATTTAGCTACTATAGCGATCGATGTCCAGGAGGATAATCGTTTACTAGACTCCCCTCCGGTCAGTTATCTATCTTTACTTCAAGAAGATACAAAATGTATGTTTGATTATGTAATCCCCAACTTTTAATGAAAGAGTGATATGCACTCACCACTTTGACCAAAAAAAAAATTCATTCTATTATAATCAAGCCAAGATTACCTCTCTAGCATTATAAAGACAACACAAACAACTCCCCCTTTACCAAACATGATTGTGTTTGGTTGATGATAGCTAACCTCATAGGCAGCATTCATCAACAACCTAGTGGGAAGCTTCTTAGATTAGCCCTTGTCTTTCCTCTTCTTGACTTGGCAGTTCACATTGTAAGCCCCCAAATTAATTCGGATTTTGGAATATGATTTTATAAATAAAATAATGTTGAGGGGTGCTAGAAATCTTTTGGAAATTTGGGAATATGAAATACATTTTTATAAATATCTTTACGAGCAATTATAATATATTGTCAACAGAAAATAATCTAATCACAAATTCATATTAAGGACAAATTAATATATATTCATGATATTAAAGATATTAACATCAATTAAAGTAATAAGGTATTACATAATAATCAAATAATTGAACACTAACTTATTACTCAGATAAATCATGTGATATATCTCCTTCCCAAACGTAAAAGGAAGCAAATGTCATTAACATCGCATATGTGACAGATCACACTCGTAAGGATAATCGAGTTTGTGGAGTATGCGGACGCATGACTGAAAAATTATGAGTTCGATTCCACCTCCAACACTTTTTCGGTTGTGCCTGTTAGATAGGACTGGCCTAGTGTGGTTTAACTGGTTGACGTAGTTTGTAGGCTATTATGTTTAGATCGAGAGTTTATCCTGTAAGCACTCAAAGAGCAACGGTTGCGGATTCTCTCGTCATCAAAACAAATAACTAGCACACAGAGCAATTATTAGGCGAACTAAATTCCTCCAACAATGCAATATATATAATAAATAAAAATAGTGCTATCTGTTTTGAACCAATCTAGATTGAAACGATATATTAGAAATGTAAAATCATTAAACAGTATATTATGAATGTAAAATCACAAAATCAACTAATTTACTTTAAACCTCTTCACTAAGTTATATAAATTTCTTTTTTATTATTGCGAACTGAATTAATCCGAGCTACGTGGAACTATTGAATAAATATATAGTAGCATATCTGTATCTCTTTGAGGAACCAAATTTAGAAATAGAGCTAATTAAATATGTAAGTGGTACAATATAAATGAAGCTATTTAATATTTGAGCAATTAATATTCTAAGTTATAACTAAACAAATTTGTCTATTATTTCTTCACATGACATACTAAAATTATAACTCCAATAATAGTAAAAATGACGACAGTATTAAACTAGCAAATAAGCAGCTTAATCAACGAGCCGAACAAACTCCACAGAAATATATTATTCCCAAAGTTAAGCTGCCGACTTGTTTCCGGTGGTGTCACTGCCGGATCTACAGTAGGATACGGTGGTGCACTGCATCACAAAAAAAAATACAAAACGACGTCGTTTTAACAAAAACGACGTCGTTTTGACGTTTTCAGTTAAAACGACGTCGTTTTGATGTCTTTTCAATTAAAACGAAGTCGTTTTGGTAGTTTTTATTAAAAAAAAAAAGTGGAAAATTTAAAAAAAAAATTCGGTCGTCCGTTATTTTTATTTGTGGTGCGTCGGTGCACTAGTAGTTTTCAGATGTTGGAAGTGGCGGCAGATTTCGGAAGTAGCATTATGGTTGCTTTTAAAAAACTGTTGTCATAAAAAATATTAACTAACATTTTACATCTTAAGAACACTTTAAACTCACAACAGGTTGTTTCATATTACGGCTGCAGCAGTTCCTTTTTTTTTTTTTTAAGTCACGGCTAGGGTTGTACTCGAATCGAAGCGAAGCGAATACCACTGTATTCGATTCATATTCATGAAACTATTCGAACTATTCGATTCGATTCAAAACTATTTTCGAATAGTAAAAGTTGATTAGAATTCGATTTGTTATGGATATTCGAATATATTCGATTCGATTTGAAATCGAATTTTTTTTTTGTATTTTTTAATTGAATTATTTAAATATATAACTAAATATAATAAATATATAGTATATGATAAAAGTATATTTGATAATATATATAAAAATATATATAAAATTATATATAGCTATATATATGTATATTATGTAATAAAACTATATTTAATAATTACATATATTATATTATGTAAAAGTATTATCTATATATAAGACTAATCGAATATTGGAAATAATTAAATCGAATACTGTTATATTTGTGTTCAGATACGAATATAAAAAATGATTCTTATTCCAATATGAATTCGAATTTTTTGAAGTCGAATCAAGTTAAACAAATTCAAATCACGAATCGAATCAAAATAATTTAATTTATTAACAACTCTAGTCATAGCAATACCAAACTAGACCTAAATATGTTGTGACCCTATAAAAAAACAATTATAGATAATTTTTGATGTGGGCTAAAAAGTAAAAAGACATGACATGATATTATTTTTGGGATTAAAATGTCAAATGATGTTGGGTATAAATTAGTTGGACCTGAACAAAATGAGAAGAAATAGCTCAATTAGTATGATTAAATTAATTGTCGATCAGGCTTAAAACATTAAATAAGTTCAAAACTTGGATTATTTTGAATTTATTTTCTTGCTTAAAAGGTAAGTGGAATATAATGACATGTAAAATGATTAGGCTATAATAATAAAATACACTAAGGGGTATTTAGGAGTACTTATTTAAAATAATTTATAAAAAGTGTTTAGATTAACTTATGTCAAAAAGGACAAACCATTTGATGTATCAGGATTGAGAAAAGAGAAATGTAGTTTGATTATCCCCTAATAAGTTGCTTCTAATAAGTAACAATAGAATGACTTATCAAGAATTTCTTATTACCGATTTGGTACCGATATAAGCAGCTTTTAATTTTTCCTATCCAAACATTCCAACTTCTCTATCACCGATCCCAAACTGAAATAACGCCTCAAATAAGCACTCTCAAACATCCCCTAAGATGGAACTCGTAAATGCTTATGGGTTTAATTTACGACTTAAAAATAAAAGACGAATCTATAATAATTTTTTATGCAAATTAAAAATAGTAACAAAAGGTTAAAATATTTCCTTATTTCTTTTATATTTATAATATTAGACTCACGCTTGTCAATGTACGATTTTAACTATACATATTTTCAATTGTTTATTATCCTTCGACTACTAAGCTGGGTATACTCCTCTCGATTTTCTTCTCATTTGCTCATAGGACATTTAGGAAGTAGGCAACATTCAGAATATATCACCAATATAACAAGTTCAGTGAACATGTTCCTGTTTCCATTCTCTCTCTAAAAGAGGGCATTCTCCCAATCCACCTTTTGCTTTCCATCACTCGGACATTTCCGTCTCGTTCCGATTCCCAAATGATATAACACACAAGATCAAAATAAAGGAACAGCTGTTAATAAAACAACAGTCTACACAGTCCCGGCCAGTACAATATCGGTTCATATATCCAATGAAATATGAGTCGACATGTATAGAGTGGTGGAAGCTTCCGTTAAAATGAAAGAACAAAACATTCAATACCGCCGGCAGTTTCTCCAATTTCCCAAGGTGCAACTTACTTACGTTCCTTGATTTAAGGAAAAACCCATGTAAAAGGAAAGAGATTGCATGTAATAAAACTGTATTACCATATGGATCAATCCCTCTCCTCAGTCCTGAATTAGACAAACAACCAACAAATGAATGTAACTTAATATATATATATATATATATATAAATAAACAAATAAATAAATATCCTAGTGACACGCTAAAAGTTTCCTTCAGCCAATAAGAACTCACTTTGGTTTGTCAGTTAAGGTCACCAAGGATCTCAGCACACCGGGGCTGATCTTGTCAGCAAGAGCACCCGTTTGGGAAATGATGTAGGATTTCTCTTTCACATAGCTCTGGAGTTTTTTAGAATCAAAATCAAGGCGCACTTGATCTGCACAACTTTGAATACCATCTATAAGCAAAAAACTGGACCATCACCCGCACCAGGTCACAGCAAATATGGAGAAAAGTCGGTATGGTTTGAAACAAGAGGACAATATTTTTCAAAACATTAACCTCCACAATGCCAAAAGGACTGGTATTGGAAACATTTTGGGTGGCGCAATTATCTACATTGGGTAACTGATACTGGGCAGAGTAGGATCTATTTTTTTTTTTTTTTTGATGACCCAGGTTGAATCCTGGGGGTTGTAGGTCCGATCCCTCATTCCTACCCCCGGTTAAATCGCAGGTTATGCCTCAACAACCCGGTTTTGAGGATGCTTCAACTGAATAAACACACAAGGTCCAAATCCCTGAAAAGAGCGGATGCTCCCACGAGGATTCGAACCCACGCTGCGTGCCACCAGCGCGAAAGATATCCCCCTCCTTTGCCACTGAGCTATGCCCCGGGGGATAGAGTAGGATCTATTTTAACCCATCACCAAAGTAGCATATCAAAATGGGATGTAACACTAGGGTAAACAGATCTCCATCTCAAAGGTAAGGATGGAAGAAAGCTTTAGCAGATGCATTGGTCAAAACAAGAAATGTTTGAATCACTTTCTAATGAACTTCTAATAAAACGTTTGCATGAGTTCTCAAATGCGTTTCGTGGGCACTTCTTCTGGTAGTGATTTAGGTAGTACCTTATCCAGACTGAAATGATGTAAAATAAGGTACTTAATTCTAGAAATGATCCAAAATGATACTTTATATCCACCCATTCAACTGAAATCTCAATTGATGATATTCAGAAGGTTATATTTTTTTCATTTAAGAGTTCAACAGATTATATTTCAGATGTTTTTTGGTCCTTTTCACCTCAAGGAATCAAGGTGATGCCATTGAATATCATCATGTGCAACCTAGAGAGGTGTGTATGCATAAATCTTTCTTTCATATAGCAAATTTTCGTCAATACTATTGATTACTCACCCTTCGTCCCATAACGTCAGCTGGCGCATGCAAGTAGTTTTACGGATATTTTTATCAGTTTACAGTCTGAGGTAGTAAAAGCCCATCAGTCTTGACCTTCCTACCAGCTTAATTCTGACATTTCCAACTTAAAACAAATCTAAATTTCCAGGCCAGATACGGCTTCAACACTGACACTATCTAAAACCATGGTTCCTCATTAATAACATATAGATCCTGAGTGCAAAAGGCATAAATAGAAACCCTTCTTCTAATTGCAATTGCAAGTGATGAGTATTGTGCGAGGGTTACCATAATAACTCGTCATTAAAAAAACTAGAAAGAAAAATAAAATGATACCTTCCTCTAAAATGGTATGAGCAGCATGAAATGGTATGCTCCCAAAGAGGTCAGTTCCTGGAAACATTAATAATGTCGTCTCCCTCGAATCATGATCACCACAGGTTGCACAGACCTCTTTCACCAGTGGCCTTGTATCAACATCCTTCATTATTGACTCAAAAGGTAAAGGGACACTGGTTCGGGTCGTTCTAGCCCTCTTTCTCAGTGCTGTTAAAGCTTCCCTGTTACCGTTTCTCACTCTGTCAATTTCAACTAGCTGCAATCACAAAAGAAAAACATACCAAGGATATCCTGAATAACTGCAAATTCAATCTAGCAATCCAACATTAATTCTAATTACCTCATGACGTGCCAATAAAAGATTTTCAGCTTCAATTTCAACGTGGATGAGCTCTTGTTGGAATTGCTTCATTGACTCGTCCATCATTTCCCGACGAAAAATAACTGTTCGAGCATAATGCAGTAACTGTTACAAACACCAAATGATAGTTGACCATCTCAATGTATGTTGTAAATGTCGAGTTGTTTTTCCCAACAGTAAAAACTAGCACAACACAGCAAATGCACAATTGTTTAAGGTCACCACACTGGAAGGAAGAACAAATTAGGTCAAAATTATGGAAGCTTACTTAGAACTTTGACCAAAAATTAGGTCACCCAGCATTTGCAAAATAGAAAATAAAACCTAGGTCACACGAAATTCGCTCAGAACTCAAAATCGAGGGAAGTAAGAATCTAACCGCCGGCGAAGGAGAGCGGCTGTGGAGGGCGAGATCCGCGACCCTGGAGTGATGACTTCAATAAGGTGAAAATTGAATTACGTACTACATATGTTAAAAATAAGGTGGGCGACGGTCCGCCGCGTTGCGGCGGGGCGTCGTTTGCGTACATAAAAAAAATATCAATATTCGGCTCGTTTTGTTCGTCATCTAAAGACCTTTCCGATTTACGTACATAAAAAATATATCAATATTGGGCTCGTTTTGTTCGTCATCTAAAGACCTTTCCGACAGTATTTTCTTTATTCAAGAGATTGCTAGATATGCATTACATGTTTGGATGACGCGAAAAATTACCTGATTTGTGTAGTTAGGGTTTCCAAAATAGGGTTTCTCGTAAGCACTGATTCTGGACTAAATCCACCGCAAACCTCTTTTCTCTGGGTAGAATAACGCTGACGGTTAGGGCAAGGACCGACACGGCAGCGGCGGCAGCAGCGGGATGCGACAACCAAGGAAGTTTCCAGAGAAAAGACAATAAGAGAGGATGACCGTGGGTGGTGGGTAGTTGCTCAATTGAACTGGACGACGGCGACGCGTGTGGTGAATGGTGGGCTGGTGGCTGGACTGAGCCGGACGACGGCGACGTGTAACTTTGAGTGGGAAACTGTAATTGCACTGAGATTGGTTAAAACTAAAAGCAAGAAAAAGCCCTTGATTAAAATTGATAAAAAGAATTGGTATTCGTTTTTAGAGAAGCCATTGTAATACAATAATAAGATAGTTACCATCGAATAAGATAGTAATCACCGTTTACCAGAATGGGCCGAAAATCTAATGATCCAGGCCCAATGACCCATCTTTACCTTAATCGGCTTTTGCTTTATAAAAACGACAATGTGCTGTATTATATATATAGTAATTTATCACTTATTTACACATTGCAACGGGCCGGTTCTTGCCATAGCAGGGCCTGGCCTGGGCCGGTTCACGGGCCATGTCTGGCCAACCGTAACACTGCTATGTCTAGGGTCGGGCCATAGCAGGATCGGGTCATGGTCACAGCAGGGCCAGGGTTTTAACCGGATCAGAAATCGGGCCATAGCATGGTGGGTCGGACTATTTTTTTTAAAGAAAAATTTAAATTAAAAGAGGGCTTGATCTTAATTATTAAAATTTTATAAAACAATCAAATTTAAATGATTATTTAATAAAAATATAATAATTTGTCTACGTAGTTTGAAAGAATCAAAGTCCACGTAGTTCTTGATCAGAAAGAGAATTTGAGGGATTGAATGTCATTTTTCGAAATAATTTAAATAATAGAAATAATGAAAAAGAAGAAATTATAAATCAAATAAAACTAATTTGAGAGAAGTTGTGGATAATTATAGAGAATTGTAGAGAATTGTAGTAGAGATTGATAGAATTAATGTGAGTAAATTGAATGAATTAAGTGGAATTTATATTCGGAAAATATTACAATAAGAAAAAAAATGATGAAGAACTCCAAGTCCAACACCAACGGTCACAAGACTCACAAAAGCAAAAAAAGAATGGCATATTCTGGACCACAACGGCCAGAATTTTGAAAGCGGGTGGGGGCTAGCGGGCTAATGAGCCGGTGCGGGTTGGTGCGGGCTGGTGGGCCAGTGCGGGTCATAGCAGGGTTAGGGCCGGGCTTCTTCGAGCCAGGGTCGAAAATACAAAATCCTGACCCTAACCGAATAAAATCGGTTCAGGGCCTGTTTCCTACGGGCCGGGCCGGGTCGGTGCGGACCGATTGTATAGCTTCCCTGTGGGCTGGGCCATAGCGGTTCGGGCCAAGCCCGCCACAATGGCCATCTCTACTTATAATGTTATAAAATTTGTATATTTGGCCCGTTCACGTTTTGGTATTACAAAATAGTCCAACGTGTCCAATTCACGTGTTCGGACGTGTGCGGAATATCTGGCTCGTCTCGTGTCATATGTGATATGTTGGCTCTGGGAGAGTGAATCGTGCTTCATAGCTAAAAACAATGGCTTTTCATAGAGCGTGTTAACATTTCTTTAGTTTAGCTTATGGAGCGTTCCAACAAACTCCAAATAAATACATATTCAAATATCTACTATACAATGATCATAAATGCATCAGATATCTAATATCTCTCTGGAGAACCATCACTCCCTGGTCATTCTTGTAATTACTATTCTAACATGTACTTGCACCCATGAGAAGTGTCCACCTTTGAACTAACATAAGTACCTTGACAATTGCAAAGATACCATAACATAAAAAGAAATACAATCAAGTACTCGGACTGTTTAATACAAACACAATAGTTCAATTACATGGGTATACAAGCCCAAAACAATTATTCCCAAAATGTCATGCATATTCTCAAACACTCTACACACACTTCATCACACACAAAAGGCGCGAATCGCACCATCAAAAGTGTTCTCAAAATACTAAACACAATCATCAAATGCACACACACGCACATTCTATATGGACTCAACCAAACGGACCCCAACACACGCACACTATCTGCAGACTCAACCAAACAGATCTCTAACGCACAAATAGGGGTGGGCACGAATCGTAATCCATTTGGCCGAATCGGATTGTTCCGATCCTGTACCGAAATTGTCACTGACCATTTGGGACGGATAAATTGTCTCTGAACGGTCCCAACTCGGTACAAAATAGGATACGGTTGAGATACGTAGAAATTCTCGGAGTGTCCCGTTTGTCCTAATTGGGAGAAACACCACATGGTAGAGGCGGGACCGGTTCAGTTATTACTAAAATTTTGAATACCCTAAACCGGTTTTAACATGTGTAAAACGGTTCGGTTTTTGCTTAATTTTTTTTTGGGAACTGGTTTAAGACCCGAACCAGTTTTTCGGTTCGGGTATTTCGGGTTTTTTGGTTACCCGATTTTGGTTAAAAAAAAAACGAATTGTGCTAAGAAATCGGATTCTTTACGAACCGGATTTTATTTTAAAATCGAATTCTCTCGAATTCTCAAATGGAACCAAAAAGACATTCAATATTCAATAACATGTTCAAGAACATGTTTAATAAGAACTATAATACCAAATGACATGCATACTAATAATCCTTGCATAGAAAAAAATAGGAACCAAATTACATAAGTTAAATGTTAAACATCCAAGTCACAAAATACGAACTAAAATACCAAATTTAAATGTCAATTAGTCTTGCATTATAAAATAAGAATTAAAATACCAAATTCAAATGTCCATTAGTCTTGCATAATACCTACTAATAGTAAGGACCAGCGTGAATGCGTGATATATTACTAAATATAAATAAATATATTATTAAATTGTATAAGTGTAAAATTCGGTTCTTAACTGGGTAATGATTGTCCAAAAAATCAGTAACCAAAACCCGGAACCGATTTTTTTAATTAAACCCAGTTTAAAAACCGAACCCGTTTTTTTTTTTTTTAAAAAAAACCTGGAACCGGACCCGGTTTTTTCAGTTTTTTTTAAAAAAAAAAACGATTCTTCGGTTAAAAATCCTACCCTACCACATGGTAAGAATAGTTGGCTTGGTTTGGATCGGTGATTTGCATGGTTTTGGTTCTCTTCAATTTTGGATCGATTGGCATGATTCTGGTTGATGGTTGACATGGTTATAGACTAATCGAGGCATTGGTTGGCATGGTTCTGGATCGATCTTGTACGGTACTATACCAAGTTCCGAATTAAGTGGGACTAAACTCGACAAGATCTTGTCCTGGACCGATCGTAACCCGTTTGTATAACCAAGACTGATACATGTACACTCATAATCTCATGCCATTTCGGATCATACTCACCCCTACACATGCACATCATTCATGGACACGGCCAAATACATCAAAACACACGCACACTATCCTCAAACAAAGCCAAACAAACGCCACTATATGCCCACCATCAACGGAAGCCTCCAAATGGACCATCGACGCATGTTAGTATCTAAGGTGTATAGCATATGACTCCGTACATTCATATGAAATAATGATGATTATCAAGGATGTAATTTTTTTAAGATCGGAAATGATTGAACTATATATTCAAAATATAAAATTCCTTCTCTATGTGTGGGAGGAGATGGTACTGATTCTCAAGAGAAAGCTTTATTTATTGCAAATAGTTGGATCAACGGCCCAAAGTTATGAAGATTCTAAAAGAGAATCGTATAAGCTAAGGCATTCACGTTAATTTGTGTTGTGAGAAACCAAATACAACCGATGTCTGAATACACGTGTTGTTGTGAGAAACTTTTGATAGCTTATGGATGTTGAATAATTGAATAAAAGACGTCCAATTATAAGAAAAAAATCGAATAAGGATCCTTATTACTGGAAAAAAATGATCACTCAAAAGTTTGATAATCCATACAAGAAATGCTTACATAAAAAAACACGTTGTGCGGTGAACTTGATGCTTACATAATCCTTCTAAATTGATATACATTTGGGAAGTTGTGCACAAAAACTTCCAAAATTAATTGATGCATACATGAAAGGAGTGGAGACTATAGACATAATCTTGAGAATGTGGACTACAATAAGAAACCGCATGTCTGAAAAAAAGATCAGAAAGTAACATGTATAATGGTAAGTATAGATATATACGTCTCGGATAAATACCATATGCAGCTGATCTTCATAGTGAAATCATGAGGGTGCTGCGTGATAAAAAGGGTTACCCAAATATCCATTATACTGCATGTGCAGAGGAACGAAGTTGAAATCCACAAAATAATTACTTTCATGGCGATAATCCAACCATGTCGACTTGAGACTCAAATAATTTGGTTCATCTTGGAGTGGAAATAAATTTAATCTTATTCATCGGACACAAAAGTGTCACTTACAAGTGGTGAGGATAGGTGTGAATATGATTCTTATACATATTAGATAGAGTATACATGGTATGATACTCTTTAATAGGAAACCACCCATGTAAGTGTAAAGTGATCCGCTTCAAACAAAATACTTATGAACTCAGAAGATGATGTCCATGGCTAAAATGGCACGCTTGTGAGAACTAGAATAACGTAAGGATAAGCATTGTGTGGGTGTCATTATCTTGGTTTACACAGGTGGCTAGACAGTTCAAGACATTGTATTTATTAAAGTAAATCCGATGGCATTCCACTATTAAGATTCAAAACCACATTCAATCTCTCTTAATGCAATGGCTATGAGCATACGCATTTGCATTCATTTATGTGGGAATTTTTGAAACTTTAAAATCAATCTAGAGAAAAAATATTTAGTTGTTATAATATAACAAGAACACAAATTTATCATACTTCCTCCATTTTTTTTTTGAGGTCATCACAGGCTTTCATTTTTTTTAAAATTTTTTTTTTGCAAATTTTATGTTATTTTATCCTTTTCTTCTCTTAATTTTATTATTACTCCAAATAACTTGCCACAAAACTTACATTATTCACTCTCCATTAATTTCAATTTACCATTCAGGAAAATTCCAAGATAACCACATAATTACCGTGTGTGTGTGTATATATATATATATATATATATATATATATATATATATGGGAGCTTTATTTTCAGAACTCTCTTAAGTGCGAGAACTGCGAGAACTCCTCTAAACCAATGAGATTTTTTTAAATATTAAAAAATATTATTAAATCAAAAAGGTATTATAGTAAAATACAATTTTTATTACGGGACATAACCCCTACTGATGATAACCCATACTATAATAGCCCATACTAATGATAACACCTACTGTATATATAACCCCTACTATATAGTAGGGGTTATGATCAGTAGAGGTTGTACGCATTGACATGATGGACATTATGTATTATTACGAGTACAAAAAGTGGTTCTCACAGTTCTCGCACTTAACAGGGTTCTCAAAATAAAGTTACACTATATATATATATATATATATATATATACACGAGGCATTATCCAACCCGTGCGATGTACGGTTTTTGGTTGAATATCTACGTGTTTTATACGTAATGTTGGGGCAGACGGTTGAATGAGCAGATGGCAGAATTTAAATGCCTTTTAAAGAAGTTTATATGTTTTTTTTATTGTTATTGTTCTTTTATTTTAGTCCATGTAATTAGTTATATGAAATGAGGCTTTACTAACCCGTACGTTGCTCTGGTTTTTTTTTTGTATATTCAACCCGTGTGATGCACCGATTGTATCTAAGATTTTATAGCTAAAATTTAACCATCTTGTAATTTATACTATCATTTAAAAGTTTATTTTAATCACCTTGTGTATTAGAAGGTGCACGTGTTTTGTACGTAATGTTGGGGCAGACAGTTAAATGAGCAGATGGCAGAATTTAAATGCCTTTTAGAGAAGTTTATATATTTTTTTATTGTTATTTTAGTCTATGTAATTAGTTATATGAAATGAGGTTTTACTAACCCGTATGTTGCTCCAGGGTTGTTTTTGGTTTATTCAACACGTGCGATGCATCGGTTGTATCTAAGATTTCATAGCTAAAATTTAACCATTTTGTAATTTATACTATCATTTAAAAGTTCATTTTAATCACCTTGTGTATTAGAGGGTGCATTTGCATTGTGATGTTTATCATAACTTTTGTATTTAAATTAGTTTATTTACATTAAAAGTTACAATTAAAATAGTCTCTTCATATATTTACAATTAAAAGTTACAATTAAATCCCCCTTCCACATTAAATTAAGGGGGATAAGTAGTTACAATTAAAATAGTCTCTTCATATATTTACAATTAAAAGTTACAATTAAATCCCCCTTCCACATTAAATTAAGGGGGATAAGTATTATATAGTGAGCAGATGACATAATTTAAATACCTTTTAGAGAAATTTATATGTTTTTTATTGTTATTGTCCTTTTATTTTAGTCTATGTAATCTATACTATATAACATGAAAGTTTTTTCATAATTTATTAATTATTTTTAATTTATTTATATATTTTTTATTTCAGCTTTTCCCGCCCATACTTCTTCTCCCCACTCTTTTAATTGCTGACCCACACAATTGATTAATTAATCTACCCTTTCTTACCTACTCTCACGGCTTTAGAAAAGGCATCTTTCCTTTTCTTTTCCCAACCCCGATTTTTTCCCAACCCCGATCTTTCAGTTTTTTATTTTTTTTCCCAACCCCGATTTTTTCCTTCCTCTCAATTTTTTTTCCCTTCATTCCTTCATCACCGCCTCTTCATGCTTCTCATTCAGTGTGGATTGATGGAAAGATAATCTTCAGCGTCTTTGAAAGGTAATCTTCCTTACTGAACGATTTTTTTTCCTTTAGCACATCCTTTTAAATCAGAAATATAATCTACACATATTATCAATAAATATTTCCATGTTTTCAGATCCAGATTTATATACATGTGTTCTTTTCCAGTCCAATCCTAATTCATAATTTCTCCATACAGGTATTGTACACAATTTTGCATAGGTTTTTTTCCATTATTGTTCACAATTTCCAGCTTTCCAGTGTAAAAATTAAAAAGTACGCATAATCTCTCTTGGTTGATCCAGTTCACAATTTCCAGCTGCAAAAAATGCTGATTTTTTGTTATTTTGATGGGTGCATAGATTTTGTTCCATTTTGTATTAATTATTTTTTGTCATTTTTGCAATTTTCATCCAAATTGCATCGTTGTCTTGCAAAATCTAAAAGGAAGTGTGTTTCATACATGTCACTTTTATTTTGGTTTATTGATTTACACTTTTCCAGTTTTGTTTACTCTTTTGTTCAATTTTCTTTACTTATTTTATGTATTGTTTGTTGATTTTTATTTTTACTTAATGATTTTAAATTTTCCAGTTTGGGTTGGCATTTTTTTTCTGGTTTCGGTTCCCAGTTTTATTTAATGTGTAACTCATCGAGATGAAAAATGGTTCTTCGTTCTTATTTTTTATCATGCCTTCAAAATATTTTTTTGTCATGAGGCATGTTTTACACTAAATTGTTCTTCATATCATGGAGTTATGCATTAACTCATTATCTCTACTTTTCAAATAGAGTTATGGCCCCTCAAAATACTATGCTATCTGAGGTCACTGAGAAGCTGTCCAAAAAGTCCTGTTTTACACTAAGAGTTGTTCGTCTTTGGAGGGTTCCACTGAGAAACAAACCAGAAGTTGCTAGAACGGTTGACATGGTTTTGCAGGATAAAACTGTACGAAAATATATTCCTATCCCTATTTACTTAATTATTTGTGTTGTAATACAACTACTAAATTATAATCATCAAGTTAATTATAACATGTGTACTTCATTTTGCTTTTATTTGTAAGGGTATGCGTATTCAAGCAACAATTGATCGATTTGAACTTATTGAAAAGTATAATGATTCTATTGTCGAGCATGGAGTATATTTGATGAAGAATTTTAATGTAACTCCAAATACTTCTGGGTGGAGGCCAACCTCACATGCTTTCAAGTTATACTTCAATGAAACTACTATAGTCAGCGAAAATGTTGCTGCCGATTATCCTGATTTTCCCATGGATCTTTACCATTTTAAGACTGTTGAACAAGTGCTTCAAACACCTTCATCTAATGAGGCACCTGATTTGATTGGTAACTATTTTTTAAGCAACATAGAGCAGTTACTATTTTTTATAATAATAATTATTTATTTGAATGTGTTATTAAATTAATATGTTTATATATTTATGTGTGCAGATTTTATTGGGGCCTTTGGTGCACACAGAGAAGGTGTATCTGTCCGAAAGTGCGGGGTCTAATATGCTCACTTTTCATCTGCTCGACTCTGGGTATTGTTGTTGATTTACCGTTATAACATGAAAACTGTGCTAGCAAAACTTATTTATCCGTTTTCTTATCATCTTTAAATTAGAACTCTCAATGCAGTTGTGGGCTATACTAAATCATTGATTATTAATAAATTATAGGAACCAGCATTCATGTTACCTTGTGGGAGAATATGCGACTGTGCAAAAGGTGTTTTGTATACGAGAAGGAATTCTGCTGTTATTGTTCTACTCCGGTTTTGTCGTATATCTAGGAAAAAGGTGGATTAACTATCATTGTTCTTTTCTACTAAGTGTATAATATTTTTGTATTGTAATTGTGATGAAATTCAAGGTATTTTGAAGTGGAAATATATTCTGTAGATTTCTCTACATCTATTTTTTTTTAAATTGCAGATACAAGCATTGGGTTAGCTACATCTTTCCACGTAACAAAAATGCTTGTAGATGAGCATATACGAGATGGAGGATTTTCGTTATAGGTGACGTACTAGCCTTGACAAAATGTTTTAAAATTGACTTAAGATCTTTCATCTCAATACTATATGTCTTTGTTTGTTTTTATAGCTTCATGGCGGTTAATGAGGCGTCGTCGCAATTTAGTGGCTCTACGACCAATTTAAGTAATGGGTCGTTCACCGGACCGATTATATCTGATATTTCACAGTTGTTGGTGGTAAAGGAGGTATGTAACATAACCTATATTGATTAGTAATATGTTTTTGTTATTTGCTACTTCCATATCACTTTTTTTAACTGCACACCCTTCGGGTAATAAATTATAGGTATGTAACATAACCTATATTGATTATTAATTATTATTTTTATCTATTGATTTTGAGTTTCCAGTTTATTATTTTTCAGTTTTCATTAATTTTACCTGGCGCATATGTAATATCCGGATTTATTACAGTGTATTTCATCTGTATTCAACCATGTATTATTTCGGATTGATGATTTTGATTATTGGAGTGTGATATTTAGTGCATTAATGTCATTATGCATAAGTATAGAAACATGTATAATTGCTCAAACAACCTTGTGATAGCGCACGCTAAGAATGTATCTTAACGCGCGCTATCGGGCCATTATTAGCGCACGCTATGCAGGTATGAGTAACGTGCGCTAAGGACTCAATTATTGAGCGGGCGGTGGCTCGTGCGCCCGGTGGACATGGGTCGGATAAGATTCCATTGGCCTTGCCGGACAAAATCAAGTCAACCATTATTAGCGCACGCTTAGGTATGCTTAGTAGCGTGCGCTAACTTATCTATAATGCAGAAATTATAAATGGGACATCAACCGTGTTGGCTTGCATTTCTTTCGCACTTTCCTCAATCTTGAGAGTTCAGAGAGTTGTAGAAATACTCTTATACACTTAAGAACACATATTGTTGATATTTATACATTGGTTACCACGTGGAATGTTCATGGAAGTGGAATAGCACCTTGGAAGGGCATCTGACCAACCGGAGTTGGATTCTACCTTACGGTTCAGCGATTTCGTCATTTTAAGGTATGTTCAATATATCTCCAGACTTAGAGTTGGATTCTAACGATTTGGATGATCATGTTAACAAGATATGGATTTTCATAGATGAATTATCCAAGTATATCATGTTTGGAATAGTGAGTTGTATAAGCCTGGAATACCTTGATTATAATCATCATGATTCGAATCTTAGTACACCGAATATGTGAAGAGAAGCTTCTATCAATGGTTAACCGAATCTAATAGATGATTTCATAGTAATCTTGGACTAGACGTTAACATCCTTATTGTTAGATAAATCTAAAGGTTTGATCATGGAAGGATTTATCTAGTATATATAGGGCGTTTATCAACTTCGTAGGATAATATGGTGATATAGAGGTGTTGATATCAACCATTTAGTTTTTCGTATTATCGTATGAAGATTTGAAGTCGGAAAGGAATATGGTTTTATATTGGCATGCATATCCTTGAATCCGAAGTTGTCTTTATCCGTATAATCATTCATGAGGGTGTAGACATAGTATTCATGGTAGTAACATGAATTATCACGCAAGCTTTCGTTGTTTCAAACATGGCAAGAAACGATTCTTGCTCGTGATGGCGCCATGCGAGATAGCGCACGCTATGATATGCAGTGTAACGGCGCTATCGAAGCGATTGTTAGCGTGCGCTACGTTTGGTACGTAACGTCGCTAGACCATCGGCGAGTCGGCCGTCGGTGAGGTATCGACCATGCATCGTTAGCGTGCGCTAGGCTCATTGTTTGCGTGCGCTATCGATGCGTAACGCACGCTACACGAGTACTTAGCGTGCGCTAAGCTATTCAGGCGGTGCAGTTTATGAACTTTTGACCGTTAATCGAATTGTTTAACATTCATACGACGTGAGATAAATCTTATATCATTTCTTTTGTTAAGGTTTGGTCTCGTTACGTGATTGATTGAGGAGGACGACCTTCGAGTGTTCATTTTCGTGGAAGTATTGTTATTGTCTTCAAATCGAGGCAAGTACCTTAATTGTTTTATGTATTGTTGTTATACATATTGTCGTGCATGTATGTCGTTATTGTGTGTCCACCTCGTGTTGGTCCGACGGGATCATCGGGGATCTATGCTAGCGTCTACTGGATCATCGGACGGGTTTTCCACCACGGGTTGGTCAGCGGGATCATCGTGGGTTCTAGGCGATGAATTTGGATCGATGGAATTACCATGTGTATGTATTGATATCATGTTGTGATTATCGATTGTATATGTTATGTTTGAGATTCTCGTAGGAGAAGACTCGTTGGTATTTTGTCGTTTACGTTATCATTGTTATTCACCGTGAGATATGAATAATATGCTATGGTACTTGTACTAGCATCGTTGTGCTAACCCCTTCGGGGGTGAACATTTTGTTTGTGTTCGGGATCCGGGAGAGGGGAAACAACCCTTTGGAACAAGATGACGACGAGGGTGCAGAGTGATGTCCCGGGTTTATTTATCATTGTTTATTCGTTATTTCAATAAGTACTCGAGTACGCGATCGTTTGTGATGATTTGAATTTGGTGATGTAATATTGAGTTACATTGGACAATTGTACTATTTCGTATTTTGGTCGAGAACTAATGTCTTGAAATTCCGTTATTTCCATTAAATCGGTACCTTTTTATACTTGTTCAATTCTTGACCTTGTAAATCCTTATGTAAAGGATTTACGATTATAATATTCCCAAATATATTGGGGGTGTTACGAGAATATGGTATCGGAGCTAAGATTATGGATATCTTGGCGTTGGGTTAAAATAGGGTCATTTATGTCTTTTGGGGTAACCGCCGTGAATGACATCACCGCACCGCATACGTCTTCATGCGAACGGTGGTTGTAAGTTCCTAAACTCTATCTCGTTCCTTGCATATCGTATTTCTTTATACTCGGATATTAGAACGATGTTGTTTTACGTATATTGAGTATTTATGCTTACGGTATGTTGAGAGGCGGACGTGGACGTGGTCGCGGTCGTGGACGCGGACGAAGAAATGCCGAAAGGGAGGCGTCGCCTTCTAACCAAAGTTACCATAGCTCGGCGAGCCGCAGCAATCTATTAATAATGAACCGGATCTGCTGTACCAGAGATCCTTCGTCAAGTGGTGAACCAGATGACTCGGTTCGCGTGTCGTGGACCGAATGCAAGTGGCGGTGGGACTACGGCAGGGAGAGAGAGCAAGGGATCCCAGATATGGGAAATCGAGGTGACCGGTGGCTGCAAGAAGTGGCAAAGATGCAACCACCCAAATTCGACGGTATTTCGAGACTCCCACCGGGATCATTGGTTAAATGAGCTGGAGAAAATCTTTGCCGGAATCAATCGCCCGGATGACCGGAAAGCCTCTATCGCTCAATATTTTCTAATAGGGAAGCGTCCGAATGGTGGGAAGCCATCCGGCCTGTAGACCATGACGCCGATTGGACAGAGTTTAGAATGATGATGGAAGCTCGTGATTGCCCTCGTCTGTGAGGGAAGCCAAAGTTCGGGAGTTTTCTCGCTCGGCCTTACGATGTGCCGTATCCTGTGCGATCAAGGCGTTTAACCAACGGTGGCATTTGTTCGACATCCGTCGAGCAGGATGCAGAAATGATGATCCATTTCGATATGAGAATGAAACCAGAAGTTCAGAGGTACATGTCCGGATTTGAATGTACCACACTCCGCCAATACCAGGATAAGGCGTTGGCATATGAGATCAAGGAAGCAGCCATGGAGAAATTTGCAGAAACCAAGAAACAGAAAGTCTCTGGTACTTTTACAGAGCACAAGAACAGTGGGGCCCGTAAGGCCCAGTCATCCTTTCACTCTTTCAGGAAACCTCCGCACCCAGCTAGGAGCGGAAAGAACTTCGGGGCGACATCAACTTTTACTGATGTTACCAGGAAATGCTTTAACTGCGCCCAGACGGGGCACTATCGACGGAATTGCCCCCTTCCTGCCGTGATTTGTTTTGATTGTGGACGAGAGGGACATCGGGCGGTGTTTTGTGAAGAGGCTGCAAAGTCTTTTAGAGCCCGTACACCACAGCCAGTCCAGAAGGAGACCAGTATTCCACAGACGCAGCAAAGTGTTCAGATGCCTCAGAATTTTGGCCGCGGGCGAGGCAGAGGACAATGGGACCGAAAGGGAACATCGAGTGCCGGATCTGCTCCCCCACGTCTGTACGAGATGAGGAGGACAGACGATCAGGATGCTGCTGTCGCATCAGGTACTGTCCAGATCCTTTCCCAGCCAGTTAGCGTTTTATTCGATACAGGAGCTACACATTCTTTCATATCTTTGTCTTGTGTAAATCGTTTGAATATTTCCGGTTTTCATGCTTGTGAACCTTATGTTGTTGGTTTACCGAGTGGAGAGAGGATTGTCGGAAATTTAGAAACTAGAAATTTTCCTGTATCATTTGGAGGCAGAGAGTGGCTCTCAAATCTGATCATGATAGAAATGCAAGGAGATGACCTGATACTCGGAGACGATTGGCTTAATCGGTACGGAGCAATTGTAAATTACCGAAGGAGGAATATCTCACTGGTCGCTGACGATGGTTCCGAGATTCTGTTTGAGGGATGGAAACCGGGAAGCTCAGGAAAGTTGATCAAGGCGATGAAAGCTGTCAAATTGTTGAAACAAGGCTGTACCGGGTACTAGTGCTACGCAATGAAGAAAGAAGAAGAAATTGTGGAACTTTCATCCATTCCTGTTGTGAACGAATTTCCAGATGTGTTTCCTGACGAATTACCTGGACTACCTCCACGAAGGGATGTGGAATTTACTATTGAACTGGAACCTGGAGCGATACCAATTTCTAAGGCGCCGTATCGTATGGCACCTACTGAGATGTACGAACTGAAGAAGCAGCTGGAGGAGTTACTGGACAAGGGCTATATTCAGCCAAGCGTTTCACCCTGGGGAGCGCCAGTTCTTTTTGTCCGAAAGAAGGATGGATCGCTCCGACTGTGTATTGACTATCGAGAGCTGAACAAGATGACGATTAAGAACAAGTATCCGTTGCCACGGATTGATGATCTATTTGACCAGTTGCAAGGGGCAACGATTTTCTAAAATTGATCCGAGATCGATACCATCACCGAGGATTAAGGAGTCCGATGTTCGAAATCAGCGTTCAGAACTCGCTACGGACATTATGAGTTTGTAGTGATGCCGTTTGGTCTCACTAACGCACCTGCGGTATTTATGCAATTGATGAACCGTGTGTTCATTGAATTTTTGGACAAATTTGTGGTCGTATTTATTGATGACATTCTAGTGTATTCTAAGAGTCCGGAAGAACATGCGCAGCATTTGCGGATTGTATTGGAGCTTTTGAGAAACGAGCAATTGTACGCCAAACTATCTAAGTGTGAATTTTGGCTAAAAGAAGTAATGTTCCTCGGCCATGTGGTGTCAGCTAGGGGAGTCCGAGTGGATCCTCAGAAGATCGAGGCAATATTGGATTGGAAGCCTCCAAAGAACGTGAAAGAGGTCCGAAGCTTCTTAGGACTTGCGGGATACTATCGTCGATTCGTGGAAGGGTTTTCTAAAATCTCCCGCCCACTTACTCGACTCTTTCAGAAAACTCAAAAGTTTGAGTGGAATGAATTGTGTCAGATTAGCTTTGATGAATTGAAGAAGAGATTGACGACGGCACCGATTCTATCACTTCCACAGGGAACTGAGGGATTCATAGTTTACAGTGATGCTTCGAACCAAGGACTTGGGTGCGTGTTGATGCAGAATGATAAGGTGATCGCTTATGCATCGCGCAACTAAAACCTTATGAAGTGAATTACCCGACACATGATTTGGAACTAGCAGCAGTGGTTTTTGCCTTGAAGATTTGGAGGCATTATCTGTACGGGACTCACTGTCAGATCTTTACGGATCATAAGAGTCTCAAGTACATATTCATCGAGAAAGAGTTGAATATGCGGCAAAGAAGATGGTTGGAACGATTAAGGACTATGACTTGGAGATTTTATATCATCCGTGCAAAGCGAATGTAGTGGCCGATGCACTTAGCCGCAAGCTGTCTCTATTCGAGATCTTGGAGACACGACCTCCCAACTTAGCCTTCGAGAAATGATTCGTGAAGGGATTGAAGTGTGGTTACTGAGAGTCCAGGGACAATCGTGCGTGATGGAGATAACTTCGTCATTAAGAAGAAATCAAATCTAGACAGGCGAGATGACCCTCGATGATTCGGTTGCATGACGAAGTGATCAAAGGAAAGGCCCCGGATTCATAATTCATGACGATGGAGTTTTGAGATTTGGGACCGACTCTGCGTTCCCGATGTTGATGTTAAAGCAGACGATTATGAAGGAGGCTCATAGTTCGCCTATTCCATCCACCCGGGCACCATAAAATGTATAAGGACTTGAAGCAGAATTTACGGTGGGGCAACATGAAGAAAGACGTAGCGGACTATGTTTCAAATGCTTGACTTGTCGGCAGGTTAAGATCGAGCATCAACGGCCTGCTGGAATGTTGAAGCCGCTCCGATCCCCGAATGGAAGTGGGAGGACATATCAATGGACTTTATCACTAATATGCCGAAAACCGTGACAGGAATGAACATGATTTGGGTGATAGTTGATCGTTTAACCAAATCGGCTCATTTTCTAGGCATTAAGGATACGTGGGGACCAGAGAGGTTGGCACGAGTCTTTATTTCGAGAGATAGTTCGATTGCATGGTACGCCGAAGACCATTGTTTCGATCGAGATGGCCGTTTGTGTCTCACTTTTGGAAGGCGATTCATAAGGCCTTGGGGACCGAATTGAACTTGATCTGACTTATCACCCGATCGATGGACAATGCGAGAGAACTATACAAACGGTGGAAGATATGCTAAGGGCACTGTGCCTTAGATTGGTCAAACGATTGGGAAGTTCATCTACCATTGATTGAATTTACTTACAACAATAGTTGGCATGCTTCCATTAAGATGGCACCGTTTGAGGCATTATACGGAAGGAGATGCAGATCGCCCTTATGTTGGGACGATTCATCGGACTTGATCGAAACAGAACGAGTTGATCGAGCGGACTCGAGAGAAGATAGCCTTGATTCGTGAAAGGCCGTTGACCGCCCAGTCGCGAAATCCTATGCGGACGTACGCCGCCGCCCATTGGAGTTCAGTACCGGAGATCACGTACTTTTGAAGGTTTCTCCTACCCGGGGAATCTTTCGTTTCGGTAGGAAAGGTAAGCTGAGTCCGAGATATATCGGACCATTTGAGATCCTCGAGAGAGTTGGGGAGTTGGCCTACAGATTAGCATTACCGCCGTCATTGTGCCATGTTCATAACGTGTTCCACGTATCCCAGTTGCGGAGATATATACCAGATCCCAGTCATATCATCGATTTCGGCGAGATCGAAGTCGAACAGGATGGGACGTTTGAAGAAAGACCAGTCAAGATACTCGAGAGTCGAGTTAAGCAACTGAGGAACAAGTCAATCGTTTTGGTCAAAGTTCAGTGGTCATGTCATGGAACGGAAGAAGCCACTTGGGAAACAGAAGCTGATATGAAGTCTAGATATCCCGAGTTATTTTCGTCTTGAGTTTCGGGACGAAACTCCTTTTTAGTAGGAGAGTATGTAATATCCGGATTTATTACAGTGTATTTCATCTGTATTCAACCATGTATTATTTCGGATTGATGATTTTGATTATTGGAGTGTGATATTTAGTGCATTAATGTCATTATGCATAAGTATAGAAACATGTATAATTGCTCAAACAACCTTGTGATAGCGCACGCTAAGAATGTATCTTAACGCGCGCTATCGGGCCATTATTAGCGCACGCTATGCAGGTATGAGTAACGTGCGCTAAGGACTCAATTATTGAGCGGGCGGTGGCTCGTGCGCCCGGTGGACATGGGTCGGATAAGATTCCATTGGCCTTTGGACAAAATCTGAAGTCAACCATTATTAGCGCACGCTAAGGGATGCTTAGTAGTGTGCGCTAACTTATCAATAATGCGAAATTATAAATGGGACATCAACCGTGTTGGCTTGCATTTCTTTCGCACTTTCCTCAATCTTGAGAGTTCAGAGAGTTGTAGAAATACTCTTATACACTTAAGAACACATATTGTTGATATTTATACATTGGTTACCACGTGGAATGTTCATGGAAGTGGAATAGCACCTTGGAAGGGCATACAACCAACCGGAGTTGGATTCTACCTTACGGTTCAGTGATTTCGTCATTTTAAGGTATGTTGATTATATCTCCAGACTTCGAGTTGGATTCTAACGATTTGGATGATCTTGTTATCAAGATATGGATTTTCATAGATGAATTATCCAAGTATATCATGTTTGGAATAGTGAGTTGTATAAGCTGGAATACCTTGATTATAATCATCATGATTCGAATCTTAGTACCGAATATGTGAAGAGAAGCTTCTATCAATGGTTAACCGAATCTAATAGATGATTTCATAGTAATCTTGGACTAGACGTTAACATCCTTATTGTTAGATAAATCTAAAGGTTTGATCATGGAAGGATTTATCTAGTATATATAGGACGTTTATCAACTTCAGTAGGATAATATGGACTGATATAGAGGTGTTGATATCAACCATTTAGTTTTTCGTATTATCGTATGAAGATTTGAAGTCGGAAAGGAATATGGTTTTATATTGGCATGCATATCCTTGAATCCGAAGTTGTCTTTATCCGTATAATCATTCATGAGGGTGTAGACATAGTATTCATGGTAGTAACATGAATTATCACGCAAGCTTTCGTTGTTTCAAACATGGCAAGAACAGTTTACTGCTCAGCAGTAAACTGCCATGCAGAGATAGCGCACGCTATGATATGCAGTGTAACGTGCGCTATCGAGCAGTTGTTAGCGTGCGCTACGTTTGGTACGTAACGTACGCTAGACCATCGGCGAAGTCATGGTGGTCGGTGAGGTAACGACCATGCATCGTTAGCGTGCGCTAGGCTCTGTTGTTTGCGTGCGCTATTGGACTGACGTAACGCACGCTACACAGAGTACTTAGCGTGCGCTAAGCTATTCGGGCAGATTGCAGTTTATGAACTTTTGACCGTTAATCGAATTGTTTAACATTCATACGACGTGAGATAAATCCTATATCATTTCTTTTGTTAAGGTTTGGTCTCGTTACGTGATTGATTGAGGAGGACGACCTTCGAGTGTTCATTTTCGTGGAAGTATTGTTATTGTCTTCAAATCGAGGCAAGTACCTTAATTGTTTTATGTATTGTTGTTATACATATTGTCGTGCATGTATGTCGTTATTGTGTGTCCACCTCGTGTTGGTCCGCGGGATCATCGGGGGATCTATGCTAGCGTCTACTGGATCATCGGACGGGTTTTTCCACCACGGGTTGGTCAGCGGGATCATCGTGGGTTCTAGGCGATGAGCTGGATTGATGGAATTACCATGTGTATGTATTGATATCATGTTGTGATTATCGATTGTATATGTTATGTTTGAGATTCTCGTAGAGAAGACTCGTTGGTATTTTGTCGTTTACGTTATCATTGTTATTCACCGTGAGATATGAATAATATGCTATGGTACTTGTACTAGCATCGTTGTGCTAACCCCTTCCAGGGTGAACATTTTGTTTGTGTTCGGGATCCGGAGAGGTGAAACAACCACCTGGAACAAGATGACGACGAGGGTGCAGTGATGTCGGCCGGGTTTATTTATCATTGTTTATTCGTTATTTCAATAAGTACTCGAGCTGCAGTCGTTTGTGATGATTTTAATTTTGTGATGTAATATTTAGTTAATTTGGACAATTGTACTATTTCTGTATTTTGGTCAGAACTAATGTACTGAAATTCCGTTATTTCCATTCGTCAGTACCTTTTTATACTTGTTCAATTCTTCAGCCTTGTAAATCCTTATGTAAAGGATTTACGGTGCTGTAATATTCCCAAATATATTGGGGGTGTTACAGCATAAACATATTTTCTGTTTATGTTTTAGTTTTGTTCAATTTTATGTACTTTTTCTATGCAACAGTTATTTATGTTTTATTTTTGTTTATTGATTTACACTTTCCTGTTTTGTTTATTGATTTACACTTTCCTGTTTTGGTTTACTGTTTTTGTTTACAGATTTGTTGGTTTTTATTTTTGTTTAATGATTTTACGTATTCCAGTTTTGGTTTGCAATTTTTTCCGGTTTCGGTTTCCAGTTTTATTCAATGTGTAACTCATCGAGATGAAAAATGATTCTTCATTCTTCCATATCACTTTTTTAACAAGACATGCTTCGGTAATAAATTATCGGTATGTGACATAACCTATTTGATTACCGATTATTATTTTTACCGATTGAGTTTGAGTTTCAGTTTATTATTTTTCGATTTTCATTAATTTTACAGCGCATAAACATATTTTTCTTCGTGTTCCTTTTCTTTACCGGTGAAAGGATACCGGTTTTATGGAATTGAACCGTATCCTTTCTAAGGACAATTGGTTTTATCAAGCTTGTCCAGATACTAATTGTTTGAAGAAGGTTGAGGCTTGTCTTTGATGAATACAAATCTGCAGTTGCAATAAAAAACATCGAGCCCTACATTGAGATATAGATTAAAGGTTGAGATAAGGGATAATACATCATCACCGATTGCCATGATGTGGGATGAGTGTGCCGCAATCTTTTTCAAGTCACCGCGAATTAGCTATATCACGGATATCGGTTAGATCCTGCAATAATAATTACATCTTCAAATCATTGTTTTAATTATGCTGATATAAAGCTTATTTTTCGGTTTACTTGAAAGTTTTATTTAACTAAATATCTTCAGTATCTTACCTGGTTTATGTGATGGATCAATACATCTTTTCTAATGACATGTATGTGATATATAAGTTTTTTAAAACTTATTAATTATATGGGATGTCATTTGTACGAAAGTATTTGATATATACATTTTTTGTTTATGCAATAGGATAAAAATTCGACCGATCTCCCTGATGAAATATTGCGGAGCCAGGGGAAAGAATACATATTCAAGGTATCGGGCTACCAAGGCAGTGGAGGTGGTAGGGTGTACAATTATATGAAATAATTGTAGCTTTCTAATTATGTGAAAACAACATATACAACACATGTTTTGATTCTTATAGCCATTATTTTCATTAGTTTCATTAAAAATAATTACAGTGTTGTCCAAGATTTGGTTGAATTATACAATTTGGATATCCAATTGTAACTTTCCGTATATACTTCACTTTAAACTGTTAATTTCTAAATTACATTTTAACCTTTTGAATTTGCATTTTAGGACCAAGGTTTAACATATGGACCTTTGTATTCAAGTGCATTACTTATATGAAATATAAGTATCTATCTAAATATGTAATTAGGTCCCATGATTCATTTATAACTTTATATTCCAGTGCAGAATTGGTTTATATTTTTAAAAGTTCATTTTAGCCCTAAAACTATATATTATTGATAGTTCTGACCCTTTGATGCATGAATTTTATCAACTTCAACTTTTGTATGACATACTATATTTTTCAAATATAATGTTTATCAATACATCTCAAAGGTAGAAATTCATATTTTCATATAAAAAAAATGTTCCCTTTGTATTTAGCTTAGACAAGTCAATATTTTCTTTTGTCATGGATACTTCACACAGCGCAAATTAATATATCAAGTTCAAAGAGGCCTCGTGTATCTATGAACCAGCAGAACTTACGTGAGAGGCTTAGTGAGTCTTCAACTGATGGATCAATGCAGCCATTTATTAGAACACCTTTGGCTAATATTACTAACGGTAGGTTATACGCATTCAGTTTTTGTGTAATTGTCAATATTGTTATCTTGTAGCTGTTACCTTAGAAATAAATATTTTGCAATTTAATTGACAGTTCAAAAATGCAATCTGACAGTTGGTACCAATTTGATTAATTCACGTGTCGATCAGATACATGAAGCTTGGATAACTGCAAATCCAAATATGCATTTACGGAATATAACTCATATTGATGGTGTTCCAATAAAGGAGTGGCTTGGGAAAAATCCTGTTCCTGTCTTCAATGACGACCAATATCGGTCGGTTGCGCATAAGGACCCATATTCCACTATCTACAGTGGGAGCAATGGTATAAGTACGACATGCTTTTAATTGTGAATAAAAATATTGTAATTGCCATCTATAGAGAGAAAATTGAGTTTTTACTACTTATTGTATTTGTAAAAGTAATAATATTATTTCTGCAACTGTTCGGTGATAATAATTCATGCAGGAAGGCAAACTGGACAAGATGAAAATAAATTACGTAAAATGGATGACTGTCTTATTACTACCACCACACAGTCGAATGTCAAATTGGTTGGATCTCATACAACCAATACCAAAACATTGCATTCAAATATTAGTGGTTGTAAGTGTTAGAATTAGTTTTTTTGGCTCTATATTTTCTAGAATACCTGTCCAGATAAGTCTTTCAAATATATCTCAATTTATTTATAATACTTTTTTTTCTATTTGCCCTAATAAATTTGTACCGCAGTATCTCGAGTGATAGATGAAGGATCCTCGGCTGGTTCAATAGATAATAATATGCATCATGGCATTGCTTCTACAAATGGTGTTGTTGTTGACACATCTACCACTTCATGCATTGAGAATTTATATGAATCTTGGATAGCTGCAAATCCTACTATGCCATTGAGAAACATTACTCATATTGGTGACATACCAATAAAGAAATGGCTTCAGAAAAATCCTGTTCCTGTTTTCAATGATGACCAATATCGGCCCGTGGCGCAACTGTTCATTCCAATGTCTTTAGTGAAAAATCTTATGCCACCAGTACAAGTAATAGTCTTCAAACAAAAGATGTTTACCCTACTAATGGTATGATCCATAAATGTGATTCTAAGAAATGTAATTGGTTTCATGTTTTGTTAAACTTTACGTTATGTGAGTTGTTTATTTTTGTGTAGATGTTTCCTTTATATGACCTTTTGTCTCTATATCTTTTTTTAATAATAGAACCACCTTTGTGAAGATGTTTCAGAGGGTTCATCTGCTGAAGGAGACAATGATGATACTGGACAAGATTTTTGTGAGTATTCATTATGAAAAATATAATAGCAATGTTTGATCCATTAACATTTATTCTTTTTGTCTCTAAATGTTAATACTCAAACTTGTGTTCCATTTTAAGTAATCTTACTGATATATTTTCCATATTTTCTTGTTCGAATCAAGTAAACGAAGAATTTGACCACTATTCGGACCACTCCGCTGAAGATGAGATGGATTCCTACATATCAGATGGTATTTATTTTTGATCTTATGATATATAACGTACAATATTTTATATATGCGCGCCTGTATTTCATCTAACTATATTTTTTCACTTTGTCATAGGCGAAGATATTGAATGTACTCATCTTTCACCTTCAGGTTATAATACGTTTTACTTACTATTATTTTAATTTTTTAGTATCTCAAATTTACTTGCACCACGTATTGAGGTAAAACCTATTAATTATAGAGTATGATGACATGGGAGATCCAGAATATTCATGCGAGTATTGTGGTGCTATTTTTTGGAATGCTGAGAAGAATAAAGGCAAATCAACAAGAAACAATCTAAAATACACGTTGTGTTGCAAATCGGGGAATGTGGTTCTTCCAATGATGAGAAAACCACCACGAGTCTTACGGGACCTGATTTATGGCAGAGATCGAAGAAGTTCACACTTTGTTGACAACATCCGATCGTATAACTCGATGTTCTCCTTCACCTCCATGGGTGGAAAAATAGATAAGTCAATAAATAGGGGTGGATCGCCACCAATATTCAGGTTGAATGGACAAAACCACCATAGCATTGGATCTTTGCTTCCTCGCGATGGCCAGAAGGCCAAATTTTTGCAAATGTATATACAGGACCCTCACACAGAGATTGTTAGTAGAATTGAAGCTGTGAGGTTAGTCTTTATGTTGTCCAGTAAAATTTTTAAGTTGTGAGCTTTTGTATATCATTACGAGCTCATTCAAAAATAAGACTAACCTTAAATTGCATATAGAAGATTCGCAACAATTTTAGCACTAACTTCACAGATTTGCATTTTAGAGACAATTGTTTTTCTCATGTTGACCCAAAAATCATTTTCATTTCAAAGTTTGAACAGTTAGTTTCAAAGTTATATTGTTCACACCATACTTTTTCCAATATACATATTTGACGTAATATTATTCATAAACAAAAATTTAAACCTTACTGTTCAATTTTTAGTATCTACACTTTCGATTAGTCCATGCACTTTAAAATTTACCTTTAGACATGTTAGTTTTAATGTTTCTTAGTAAAACTAAATGTCCTTTATTCTCTCTGTAATCTTTCAAATTATTTCTTTTTAGTTTTTCTTAAGGTTAGTAGAATATTTGAATATCTCTTTACTTGCATCACAGTCCACGAAGTTAAAGAGTTGCACTCCGAGATTGTTCGATCTCGAGGATATGCTCGACAAACATAACGTGTTTGCGAAGTCATTTAGAATGGCTAGAGATAGGTTAAAGGAAAATGACTGTTGATATCAAAATGAGACTTATTGGAAGGAGAAGGGTGGATGGGAGGCATACAACCTCCCACAACAGACGAGGTTGCGGCCCTCATCAAGGGTGATATAATCCAGGATAGACTGGAACGTGATGTTATTGTTGAAACGAAGGGTGGTTGTCTTAAGCGCATGAATCATTTGAATGCATCTTTTCTTGGTTTACAATATCCTTTGTTGTTTCCATTTGGACAAGACGGATATAGGGAAGACGTACCACTTACGCGTGTCTCTACATCACGTTCGATCAAGAAAAGAAAGAATGTTAGTATAAGACAATTTTTGCTTATAGGATACAAGAAAGAGCCAGAGAGTCGTCGTATATTCTGCGATGTAGGCGTTTATTTCAACAATTTTTAGTCGATGGTTATACCATGATTGAGACAGCTCGGTTGACTTATATAAGGACGCATCAACAAGAGTTAAGATCTGAGTTGTATTGCGGACTTCGGGATGCACATGGCCGTGGAGAGACAGATCCGGCGAAGCTGGGAAAATTAATAGTGTTGCCTGAAACATTTACTGGTGGTGCACGTAACATGATGCAAAACTATCAAGATGCGATGGCTATTTGTAGATGGGCTGGATACCCTGAGTTGTTTATTACTTTCACCTGCAATCCTAAGTGGCCCGAGATAACCCGCTTCTGCCAGCAAAGAGGTTTACAACCTGTCGATCGGCCAGATATCATTTGTAGAGTCTTTAAGATGAAGCTGGATATGCTCATCAATGACATCAAGAAAAAACAAATCTTTGGAGAAACAAAAGCAGGTACCTTTCGTAATGAGTTCAAGAATTTTCAACATTTTATTGCCATTTAATAAGTTTCAAGCATAATTAATATAATTATGCTGGAAAAAATTTCGGTCACATAAAATCTGGACGAGTGCTCGCTTATATTTGTAATTTCAAGTTGCAAAATTTTTTACCCGTGTGATATATCGCACAAAGTTCAGGAAACTTAAGTATAGTTTATAAAGGTCACTGAAAACTATATATTCATAATAGTACACCCTAAGTTACGAAGTGTAGAATTTATCCCTGACCAATATAAAAATTCTAATAAATAATGGGGTCATTTTATATTTAATAGAGATATAAACATAAGTTCTTGATAAGGTAGAATTACTTGGTGTTTTCAAGTTCATATGCTGATAATTCTTGTAGTAATGTTTATTCTTGATGATAAATATTCCTAATGGTTATGTGTTTTCATTGACAAATTATTATAAATTGTTCAATAACATATTAGTCATCTTCATTTAATCTTTTGTTGCGATTATATATACCATTGAGTTCCAAAAAGAGGGTTACCCCACGCACATATTTTGTTATTCTGGCCCGAAAGGAAAAGAACTGATTCTGAAAAAATTGATCAAATAATTTCTTGAAATTCCAGACGAGAATACTGATCTTGTGTATTATAATGGTGTTAGTGATCTCATGATTCATGGTCCCTGTGGTCCGCAAACAAGAATTCACCTTGTATGGACAAAGAAAGGTGTACAAAACTTTTTCCAAAGAAGTTTGTGGAGAACACTTATATAGATAAATCGGGTTATCTTTGTGTATAGACGGAGAAACAATGGGAGGACAGTTGAATAATGTGGATTAATCCATGATATTAGATATGTAATACCACATTATCTGTATTTACTTATGTAATACTTGTCAGACATCAATGTTGAATGGTTTAATCGGCATAGATCTATCAAGTACTTATTCAAATACATAAATAAAGGGAATGATAGAATCACCGTTGCTTTTGCTAAAAGTGCCGATACTAATCCAAACGTTGTCGTTGACGAAATTAATCGATATTATGATTGTCGTTATGTATGCCTTGTGAAGCTGTTTGGAGGATGTTAGGTTTTAAAATACATTATAGAGATGTCTCTGTTGAACGTTTGAGCTTCCACCTTCCCGGTCAACAGGTTGTCGTATACCACGAATCTGATGAAGTTGGTCAGGTTGTCGAGCGGTGCACCGTGAAATGTAGCAAGTTTGTTGCATGGTTTAAGGCAAACGAGAGGTATCCTGAAGCTAGAGAATTGACCTATGCACAATTTCCCAGCTATTTCACATGGCGGCAAAAAACACGTGAATGGGTTCCAAGACATCAACGCAAGTGTGTTGGTAGGCAGTACTTTGTTCGACCAGGAACAGGAGAGAGATTCTATCTACGACTACTTTTAAATCATGTTCGTGGCCCAAGGTGTTTCGAGGATATAAGAACATTCGATGGTGTTGTATATGACACTTTTAGAGATGTATGCTATGCACGGGGATTACTGGACGATGACAATGAGTATGTGGATGGTATTGTTGAGGCCAGTCATTGGGCATCTGAACATTCACTACGTAATTTATTCGTGACTTTACTTGTGTCTGATTGTTTGGACAGACCTGAGACTTTGTGGCAAAAATGTTGGGAGTATCTATCTGCTGATATTGAAAACAACTATAAAAGGAACCTCAACAATCCAGGTACTTACTATTCTACACAATTAATTTATTAAACATGTGCCTTTCGTAAATCATGTACAAATGTTCATGAATCATTATAGATTACTGTATAAATCTGTTTAATATTATGCTTGGATATAGTTATTTTTTTTTTAAATTGTGTAACCAACAATCCGCAAATCCAAAAATTATGACACTTAGTGTGAAACGAGAACTGAAGAAGTGCTACTGTTTAAGTTTGAAACAGTTTCCTGAAATTGGTCCTGGAAGATTTTCAAAAATCTCAGCTTAGTCCGTAAAATTTATATTTTCATGGACCATTATAGTTGTGGGGTGTATCATAGTTGGTTCTTTTTCCCGGTGTTCTATACCTTATATTCAATATTTTATTCTTTTTCCCCACTAGATGGTGCTTATAAATCAACATGGTTCAGATGTAGCATTCTTATTAACTATATAATAGTGTTGGCAATTGTTGTTTGGCAAAAATAGTCATAAGTATTTTAAGCAATAAATCGGATTGACGTGACAATTATTTGGGGAAGTCATGAATAATTGTAAAGATCTTTTTCAAATATTTTCAAAAGGCTTCAGAAACATCACATTTTAATTTACTTGAAATTTGATTAGTCCTTATATTTTTAGTTTTCGATTTATGATAGTTTGTTGGAATTTCAGCTTAGTCTTTACATTTTCTAATTTTCTAATGCATTTTTCTGATTTAAGATGCATTTTATTTTTATTTCGACTTGATATTTTTCATTTTAGGATATATCTCTTTAGCTCTTTATTTTATTCTATGAATTCATGCATTAGTTCTTTGAATGCTAATAAGTTCATTTGGATGATTTCAAATTCAATTGTAGATATTCAACTAACGGAAGAACAGGTCAAGAACTATGCTTTGGTAGAAATTGAAAAAATGCTCAGACAAAGGGGAAAGAGTCTACGTGATTATGATTCCATGCCATATCCTGATATTACTTATTTTGCAGCTCCGGATAATTTGTTGATAAGTGATGAATTAAACTACGATACTGTTGCTTTAGCTGAGGAACATGACAGGCTGGTGTCAACCGGCGATGAGCAACGTGGCGTGTACAGTACGATAATGACTGCTGTTGATGGAAATCATGGAGGTGTTTTCTTTTTGTATGGTCACGGAGGTACGGGCAAAACATTTTTGTGGAGGACTCTATCAGCTGCTATAAGGTCACGAGGGGAAATAGTTCTCAATGTTGCATCTAGCGCCATTGCAGCGACTCTTCTTCCGGGAGGGAGGACGGCACATTCGAGATTTATTATCCCGTTGAACCCCGAAAGGGATTCCTCTTGTAATATCAAACAGGGAAGTCATCTTGCAGAGCTCATTGAAAAGACTCGATTGATAATATGGGATGAAGCTCCCATGATGAATAAATTTTGTTTTGAAGCATTAGACTTTACAATGCGAGACCTCTTAAAGTACACTAACCCGCATGGTGTCAACAAGCCTTTCGGTGGCAAGACAGTTGTGTTTGGAGGAGACTATAGACAAATTCTTCCCGTTATACCTGGTGGAACCAGACAACAAATAGTCCATGCATCTCTCAACTCATCGTACTTGTGGGATAATTGTAAGGTATTGATCGTTCACTTGATATCTCCTGGTATATTTTCTCATGTCTTAAGATTTTGATTTTATTTTTTTACACTAGAAAAAATAGTTATATAACGGGTTAGTGTAGCCTGTAAGTAACGTCCTCTCTTGGGCCATTCAAAAATGATAATAATCTATACTGTAAGTATATATATATATATATATATATACTGTAAGGTACTGTAAGTTTATGTCCATGCATCTCTCAACTCTATCGTACTTGTGGGATAATTGTAAGGTATTGATCGTTCACTTGATATCTCCTGGTATATTTTCTCATGTCTTAAGATTTTGATTTTATTTTTTTATGATAAAGAAATTTATAATAAATAAATATAATAAATAAATATTATACTAAAATATATGCACAATATTTATTGTGGGTCATCAACAAAACATTACTAATGTTTAATTAAATTATAGTTATATAAACCCTGGTGTAGTTTTTGTAATATTCTATAGCTTTTTGTACTTATAATAATTACAGCTAAGAAAATTAACTTCTTTGTAAGATGTGTCTTGAGATAACTTCTTTGAAATGAAAATAGCCATGAGAATTTTAACAGGCTTAGAAAATTATACGATTTTTTTTGCAAATTAAGCAACTAATGATTGAAAGTAATCGCTTATTTTCATGACTAATATGTAGTTGAAGCTTATTAATATGATTGTAAGTTGCATCTTATTAATATGACTGTAACTTGTAGCTTATTTCATGCTCTTACAAATCAGATCCATGCTCATACAAAAATATATTTTTGTAATGTATTTTTCATCAAAAAAAAAGTATCTGGGTTTTATTTATAATTAGATAAAATCTATTTTTTCGTAGTATTCAAGAGCTTTATTAGTTAAAATAATCGCATCTGTAAAAAAATTAAATTCGTTATAAGATATGGCTTGACAACTAAATTATGAAATAAATAATAGTCAAGAATTGTAGTAAACTTGGAAAATTATATGATTTTTTTATTAGGAAATGAACAATGAAATTTAACACTAAAATTAGTTTTATTTGTTCTTGGAATGTTTCTTTTTGGTATTATCAAGGATATATACAATTTACTTACTTCAATTATAGATTATCTTTTAGTTTTACACTCTCTATCTCACAGTGCACAGTATTAAAGCTCACCAAAAACATGAGACTACAAAACCTTCCGGGGATGAAGAAACAAATGCTCATAGAAATTTTTCGAGTGGATTTTGAGCATTGGTGATGGAGTAATAGGAGGGCCAAATGATGGCGAGATTTGTTGAAATACCGGAAGATATGCCGATACTTAATTTCACGAATCCGGTTAAAGCTATTGTGAGTAGCACGTACCTAACTTTTTAAGCGAATGTCGTTCTCCTACTTACTTAAATGGAAGAGCGATACTTGCTCCTACACTTGAGGACGTACGTATGGTGAATGAATACATGATTGGCATGAACGATCTGAGTTAAAAACTTATTATAGCTCGATTCTACATGTAGATCTGATGATTGCGATAGTGAACTTCTCCGAGATATTCATACTCCTGAATTTTTAAATAGTATTTCTGCCTCTGGTGTCCCAAGCCACATATTGAATCTAAAGACTGGTGTTCCGGTAATGTTAATGCGCAATATAGACCACTCGTCTGGATTATGTAATGGTACTCGTCTTATTATTACTAGACTTGGCGAGCACATTATAGAGGCAAGAGTGTTGAACGGAATTAGTGCAGGAAAGGAGTTTCTAATTCCTAGATTGAGCCTCACTCCATCAGACGTAAGGCTACCGTTTACTTTTCAAAGGAGACAGTTTCCTTTGAATGTTTGTTATGCAATGACCATCAATAAAAGTCAAGGACAGACTCTTAGTAATGTTGGGGTTTTTCTGCGGAGGCCGGTCTTTACACATGGACAATTATATGTGGCTGTTTCTAGGGTCACGAATAGGAAAGGCTTGAAGTTTGTGGTATGTGATGATGCGGGAAAGCCTGCAAACATGACCACAAATGTTGTTTATAAAGAAGTTTTTAATAATCTTTAATACAACTCAATATTCGACGGTACATTCGTTTATCTTTGAACGCTTGCTCTTTTTAAATATAATTGTGATTTAATAGGTTTGAATTATTTTAATATTCAGTGTGCATTGATGGATTTTGATGTCGTTTGGAGTCTTATCGTTTGTATGCGTTGTTCTTTTTGAAGAAGTCACAGTGAATCAGCTTATTATGTCTTGTCAGTTGGAAATATTAGTTAAATTTGTGGAGACGATATGAATGATGGTAAATTGATAGCCATTATTTGATTTTTTTTTCATTGCTAACAAATTGTAATTTTCATTAAAAAAGCAGGGGATTGGATGTTGAAATTATTATAGAATTTTTATTTTTTTTGTTCTAATATTTTATTTATTTATAATTTGATAAATATAACTTCTCGTGCAACGCACGGGTGAAAGAACTAGTTAGTTATATGAAATGAGGCTTTACTAACCCGTATGTTGCTCCGGGGTTGTTTTTGGTTTATTCAACCCGTGCGATGCACCGATTGTATCTAAGATTTCATAGCTAAAATTTAACCATCTTGTAATTTATACTATCATTTAAAAGTTCATTTTTAATCACCTTGTGTATTAGAAGGTGCATTTGCATTGTGATGTTTATCATAACTTTTGTATTTAAATTAGTTTATTTACAATTAAAATTTATAATTAAATCCCCTTCCACATTAAATTAAGGGGGATAAGTAGTTACAATTAAAAATAGTCTCTTCATATATTTACAATTAAAAGTTACAATTAAATCCCCCTTCCACATTAAATTAAGGGGGATAAGTATTATATAGTATAGTTACAATTAAATCCCCCTTCCACATTAAATTAAGGGGGATAAGTAGTTATAATTAAAATAGTCTCTTCATATATTACAATTAAAAGTTACAATTAAATCCCCCTTCCACATTAAAATAAGGGGGATAAGTATTAGGGATCTCTCCTTTTTAGTACCAAAGCATAAAAGTAACAAGTTATATATCCTCATTCATAAAACTATAAGTTTTTTATACCAAAATGTGTTAAAAGACTTTATTACCCTTAAAGTCTACCACTAAAAGATAAAAAAACATAAAAAAAAATTATTAAAACGAAACAACAATAAAAAAACGGTCCCACAACTCAATATTTTCCTCTGCAAAAAAACTCTCCTCATCTCTCTGCAAAAAAACTCTCCCGTCATGAAACCCTTCGCCGGCCAGAAAATGTCGAACTCCGACTACCACAGAGAATCTGAAGACGCCAGAAGTTCCGCTAGTGACACTCCATCTGAAGAGGAATTCGTCAATGAGCCGCCGGTTAGTGTATTTTCATTCACACACGATCGTGCCACGACGGTTGTTCATCGTCCCACGATCGTGCTGAAGAAGATGAGACCATCGTGTACACGATGGTCTTTTGTGGGCACGATGGTTACACACGACGGTCGTCGATCGTGTGTGCCGTCGTGTGCTAGAAGACCAAAGGCTCCTGTCTTGCACACGATCGCAGGCACACGATTAGGGTTGTAAACGAATCGAATCGAAGCGAATATCACTGTATTCGATTCGTATTCATGAAACTATTCGAACTATTCGATTCGATTCGATTTTTTTCGAATATTAAAAGTTGATTCGAGTTCGATTCGATATGGATATTCGAATTATTCGATTCGATTCGAGTATTCGATATGATTTTATTTTTTTAGAATTGAATGAAAGATTCAAAATTTTATCATAAAAAATTGCAATACAACCTAAAAATAACAATACAATTCACCAAAAAAAATAATACAAGCAAAAAACCACCATAATATGATATGAAAACAGGACCAGTAGTAGAAGAAGGCGGAGAAATGAAATGAAACCCTTTTGATTATATATATAATATACTAAATATATAAATAATTAATTCGAATCGAATATTCGTGAACAAAACGAATCGAATACCATCAGATTTGTATTCTGATTCGTTATGTCAGCGAATATAAAGTAGAATTTGAATTCGAATTCGAATTCGAAAAAAACGAATACGAATCGGCCTAAACGAATTCGAATCACGAATCGAATCAAAAAAATTCGATTCGCTAACAACCCTACACACAATCGTTGCCCGTCGTGTGAACCGTCGTGTGGCACACGATGATCTTCACACGATGGGCATCGATCGTGTGTCTGCGATCGTGTGCAAGGCAGAATTTTTTTTTTCGTTCTCTTAAGCATTCTATCATATTCTTATGAGTTGTATATCCATATTGCAGACTAGTTGCGTATGGAAGAGACCTACATTACGTTTTGTTACACGTCAAGTGAATCTTTACATACGGGAGGCGGTATTTAAAGAGATCATTGAGACACTAAGAAGTATGGGCCGCAATTCCGCAGTTGCTGATCGAGCTATCGAGAGCTTGACCGAGGGGGTCATGGGGCGCTTGATTAAAGTTAGGAGGAATGGGAGTTCAAATACTACCCTACATCACTTGATTGCCCGTCAATTGGAGGGTGATCAAATCCCCCCGGATGAGTCGTGGTTCCAGGTTTGCGGGAGGATCATTCGTTTTACGGCCCGTGATTTTGCCATGATCACTGGACTCTATTTTGGAAACTCTACCTTCCATCCCCAGGACGACCATCTCCTTCCGTCTGACGGTATTTTCCACAGAATACTCCATGGCAAAAATATTAAGGTTAGTGTTCTGCGGAAGAGGTTCAATGCTCGAGATTTTGGTAGAGACATAAGAGATTATGTGAAGGTTGCCAATTTGCTTATATACTACTGATAAGTGGTAATTTTACCACATTTTTCTAGGATTTTATACTAGGTTTTTATCTCGTTTCGTGATTAATGTGCTCGTATTTGGCTTATTCATGATTAGTCGAGCCGTATTACGCGTTTGGGTTGGTTTTAGTGTGTTTGCAGGTTTTTAGAGCCAAAAGGACCCAAAACGAGACAAAGGACCGAGAGTCGAGTCACGGACGGAAGAAACGGATTTTTGCAAGAGACAGACGAACCTATCGGCCAGCCTATCTGCCGATAGGTGCGTCCGAAAGGTGTTCCTGCCCTAGCGAGTGAAGTCGATCGACGAACCAACTATCGGCCAGCCTATCGGCCGATAGGCCAGTCCGATAGGATGCTCAGCGGGCTCTCGTATTTTGACGGATTATGACTCTTTTGGATAGATTTTATTTCCTAGATTAGGGCTAATCGGGAGTTTAACTCCCATAGGCTATATACACCCCTCCTAGACCTAGTTTTACAATCGGTCATCATTCTTTTTCATCTTTTATCATCTTTTGCAATCTTTTACATATTTTGGCAAGATTAATTCTTGGGATACAAGAACTTTTTGGAGGAGAATTATTATTGTTTTTCTACTTTTTGGGAGATTGAAGATTCAGAGTTCATCCGTAAGGGTTGTAATCTCTCTTTTCATATTAATAATATGTATTCTCCATCTATTTCTTGTTTAATTTCAATTATGTCTGGCTAAATTCATTGATTGATTCTAGGGTTAGTAATTTTAATTGATGTTCACATGATGTTCCTTTGATTACCTTTTTACCTTTCATCCTAGGCTTGTGATCAAGTTGTGTTAAATCTCATGCTAGATTAAAGGGCCCTTAATCGATGCATGTTAGCTAATTGATTTTGCCCGGAAGGATTAATTAATTAGTGGAAATACTTGATGCACAATATGATTTTATCTTGAGACCTGAGTGGAGAAAGATAAATCATAGATAAATAAGTTGACGCTTTTTAAGTGATTTAAATTCTTTGAGACTTAGCGGGGAAAAGGGTTTAAATTAACTATCTTTCTAGGTTACCTTGATCGGAATTCTAGATCGGCTGAGTGATTATTTCTACGATTGAATTAAAATTTGGGGAAAAGGAATTAAGTGAATGGATTGTGTGAACTCAATTAGATGATACTACCCTAGGACCAATTACCTTTAGACTTGTGATTTTATCTTGCTAATTTGCTTTATTTGCTTGATTTAGATAATTCATCTTTTATTTAATTTTTATTTTTCGATTTTTAAAGTTAGATAATTAGAATCAAAACAAATTTTCGGATTCCTAAATAGCAGTCAAATTTTGAGTAGAGTTACTTCCTTTATTTTCGACATATCAATTCCCTTGGGTTCGACACCTTGGAAATACTTCGAGGTTTTACAAATTTTAAAATTGATCGGATTTGAAAACCATACTACGCGAAATCTAGCGATCAATTTTTGGCGCCGTTGCCGGGGAATTGATAGAAAACTTAAAGGGGATAATTCGAAAAAGAAGAGATTGTTACTTTAGGTTGTTTACTATTATTATTAATATTCGATCTCGTTTCCTCACATCTTGTTTTCTCTTCCTTGTAGGCGGTGCATGATCACAAGATCCCAATGAATGGACTTATTTCCTTTGGATCCGGAAATCGAGAAGTCTTTGAGGAGGAAGAAGCAAGAAGCGAGAACCGAGACTATTTATATACCTTTCGTTGATACCATGGCCGGCATTGTTGACCCACCACGAGAACTCGCTCGTCCCGAGAAGATCCCTTTGAATGCCCGCTTTCGACCTAAGCTGGACGATTATCAAGAAGGAGGTTGGGATAAGCCATCCCTCATAGCTACGGTGAAGTCTCAAACATACGGAGGAGGAGTTAATGAAGATCCAAACGCTCATCTTGAGTCGTTTTTGGACATATGTGCCACCATCAAGCAAAACGGAGTGCCTCCGGATGTCATTAAGCTCCGCCTATTCCGGTTCTCCTTAGAATACGATGCGCTAGATTGGTACAAGAGCCTAGATCGGAAGGAAATTGGTACTTGGAGAGAGATGACTCGGCTGTTCTTAGCACAGTTCTATCCTCCCTCGAAGGTGCAAAAACAAATCAACGATATCTTGCAATTCGAGCAATATGAGGATGAATACTTATACGAGGCATGGATCCGATTTAAGAAGCTACTTCGCAAATGGCCACAGCATGGAATTGACAGGGAGGAAATCTACATTCGGTTTTATCGGGGTTTGACGAGGAAGGCTAGAAGAGAGTTGGACTATTCATCGAAAGGGGGATTTCTTGCTAACGATTATGAAGAGGCCAAGAATCTCATTGAGCTAGCGGTCAACAATGATTACGAGGAGGTGACCGATAGGAAGATGACGAGAAGAAAGGTTCCATCCGGTGACGAGGACGCCTACGGTGATTTGAAGGCGAAATTTGAAAAACAACAAAAAGAGCTTGAGATACTAAGAAAGAAGACTTTGGGAGTCAATGCAGTTTTTGAAGAGCTAAACGAGCCTATTGCAATTGAGGAGGATGTGAATTACGTGCAAGGAGGAAACTTCCGGCAAGGGGGAAATAGGGGAAGCTATTATCCGAACAATCGAAACCACCCTAATTTCTCCTATGCCAACCCGAACAATGCTCTTCAGCCACCACCGGGATTTAACGTGAAAAACGGGGTTATTCAAGAGCCGATTGCTAAGACACCGATGGAAGAGATGTTGGAACGGTTGGAGGCGAGTCAAAAAGATTTTATTTATAAAGCAGACAAGAGGTTCGGGGCTCTCGAGCATAGTGTGACATCTATTGGAAACTCAGTGATAGCCTTGACAAAGCAGATGTCGATGGTGGAGACCCAAATGAGTCAAATGGCGAACGCCCAAGCCGGATTTCATAAGCCGGGCCATTTTCCGAGCAGCACCGAGACCAACCCGAAGACGCAACAATGCAACGCAATCGAGCTTCGGAGTGGGACAAGATACAGTAATCATGGGGCTGAAGTTGAGAAATCTGGAAACGAGGATGTACTAGAAACGGGAGCAGAGAACGTGAAGGAAGATGAAACACAGCAGGCCCATCGGCCAAGACTATCGGCCGATAGGCCCACCCGATACCCAGACAGAAGGCCGGCAGTTGAGCCTATCGGCCCCCTATCGGTCGAAAGGCTCCTGGAAGTTCGAATGTGAAGGATTTTGAGGTAAAAGCTCCATTTCCACAGCGATTGGCCAAGTCGAGACATGATGAAAAGATTCAACGATTTATCGACATGTTTCAAAAGGTGAATATCAACATTCCACTTCTAGACGCTTTGAGAGACATGCCGGGGTACGTTAAATTCTTGAAAGACGCTGTGGCAAGCAAGAGGAAGTTGGCAAAGTTTGAAACAATAAATTTGACAGAGGAATGTAGCGCTATCATTCAAAACAAGCTTCCGCTCAAGCAGAAGGATCCGGGACGTTTTACTTTTACATGCATGATTGGCGACCAAACGTTCCGTAATGGGTTGTGTGATCTCGGGGCAAGCATCAATCTTATGCCTCTATCCATCTTTAAGAAGTTGAAGATTGGGGAGATGAAGCCGACTACCATTTCTCTACTCATGGCGGACCGGTCGATCGCTTATCCAAGGGGAATTGTGGAGGATGTGTTCGTTAGAGTCCAACACTTAGTCTTCCCGGCTGATTTCGTAGTTCTTGATATGCCCGAGGACGAGAATCAACCATTGATCTTTGGGAGACCGTTTCTAGCGACGGGGAGAGCACTTATCGACGTTCAAGAGGGTGATCTTACCTTCCGGGTTAATGATCAAAATCTGAAAATTTCCATCTATGACGCGATGAAGAAGCCCGAGGATGCGCCCGAGGAATGTTATGAAATTGAGTCTATTATGCCGCCCCCGACCGACTTGTTGGAGCATTGCATTTCACACTCCATTTACTCACATTCCGATGTTGAAGAAATTTACGAGGATTTGCCAAAGTATGTTCGAATGTTGGAGGCGAACGAGAGTCGATCTAATGAGAGGGACGTATGCTATCTTGATATCAACAAACCTGTTCAAGGGGGAGTTGTCGCTGAAGACCCGGAATGAATGAGGTATCGTCTAGCTAAAGACGTTAAACGTAGCACTTGTTGGGAGGTAATCCAACGTATGTATATTAGTTCGTTTTATTCGTTTGTTTTCGATTTTTCGTTTGCGTGATTTTTGTAGTTTCTAGTTTCGTAGTAGCTTTGTTAGTTTTGTTAAGTTCTAATCCATGCACGCCGAGTTTTGAATACTTGCAGGTCTTTAATCACCATATCTAGGCGAAAACGGGACCAAGTTTGCGAACCAGAAAAAGTTGAAAAATTTTTGAGACAGAAGATCCTATCGGGCGAGCCTATCGGCCGATAGGCCCGGCCGATAGGCTGGGGAAAATTAAAAAAAATTTTATGTTACAAGCAGTGGTCGATAGGCAGACCCTATCGACCGATATCCCACCAGATATGAGGTACGTAAGTTTCAGTAGTTCCTATCGGCTCAGCCTATCGGCCGATAGGCCTGGCCGATAGGACATACCCGGCCCAGTATCCGCTTCGACCCGGTTGATTAATACCCCTTTTAAACACCTTCACCACCCGATTTTCTCACACACTTACATACTTATCGGCCGATAGAACACAAGAAGCGATTTCTTTCTACTTTTCTTCCTTCAAACTCGATCAAGGTACGTAGTTTCGACTTTTAATCCTCTTGTTTTTCAATTCTATACATGTTTTGAAGCACTTTGACGGATTCTTTTTGGAGTTTTGATGAAAATCGAATTGGGGATCCATTTTTTGGGGCTTTTGTTAGACTTTGATGTTCTATGAATTTTATGCCCGATTGTTGATAGAATCTTGATGGAAACATGTTATCTATGCTTGATTGTTCATGGGTACTTCGAATTGTGGGATTAATTGATGAAATTGAACGAATTTTGGAAAAAACCCCCAAATTGGAAGAACCCTAATTTCGAATTTATTGAAATTGGGTAAATTTGTTGAATTGAATTGTTAATTGGGATTGATATGAGTTGAATTGTTGATGAATTAGATTGGATTGGAGAGAATTTACCCTAATATGATCGTAGTGTGTTGTTTTGTTATTGTGGGTTGTGATTTTGATCCTTTGAATATGAAATGGGGGAGTCTAAGTTTGGGGGAGGTTGTGTGATTCGTTGATCATAGTATATGGCTGTCGGGTCTATGATTTTGATGTTTATTGGACATTATAGGGCTCTTAGTTAATGTTGTGGGATTATTGGATTATGTCGATGCTCGTTGAATGTTTGTATTATGAGTTGCTTATTGGATATTGATTGGATGGTTGTTTTGTAGGAACTTTGAAATGGGAAAGCAAAGCAAGAAGTCGAAGCCGAGTACGACCGGAAAGTCTAAGGCAACCACAGAGAAGGAAAAGGCTCCGACGAAGGTAGTGCCGGCTATTCCGATCCCGGCTGCGCTCGACCCGAAGAAGTTCAAGCTAAGATTGACTGGGCCAGAGTCTAAAAGAAGGTGGTCGCACCTTATCGGAATGTCACACAAGCATTGCCGATTTTTGCATGAGGAGACGGCTCGGGGTATGGGTATATACGATGATATTATGCTACTAGCGAGGCAGTGCGGGTTTGAGCAAATTTTTCGGGCAAACTATCTCGCTTACCACGTGCTCACCGTGGAGTTTCTGTCCACACTTGAGGTTTTTGGGGAGAACGGGACTCCGGCATCTATTCGCTTCAACCTCGACAACATAGAAAGGGAGATCTCGGCCGACGAAGTTAATGCCATTATCAACGGGGCCGAGGACGGGTCATTCCAGCAGGGCGATCATGCCAAAGAAAACTTAGAGCTGTGGTCCAAGATGATTTACCGCAGGGAGGAGACGCTTCTCATTTATAATCCGACGTATGCCAAGGCCTCCTCGATCAGAACCCAGCCTCCGTTATATCCACCGTCTGTTCACCTCGACGATTTTGAGCCGTACCGACTCGGGGACGTGCTTGTCCACTGATCTTCACCTTTTATGGTCAGCCTTGAACGGTACACGGAAGCACGCCGGATGTTTTCTGATTGAGCACATGGAGAAACAAGCCCGGCTGACCGGGAAGCAGAGGATTGGGATTGGGGCGTTCGTGACCCCTATCGCGGAGCATCTCGGGGTGCATATTAGAGGAGAGCCGGTGTCCCGAGACATCTATTTGGATAAACCGACACTGCAGAGGCAAGAGATGCTTGCCTTCACCGAGGGGTTCGACTGGAAATTGCACGGTCGGAACAAAACCGTGTCCCTCTTCCGACTCCCCTCTCCGACCTTGACCTCTGTGATGGGCGACGCGCCCGATGTATATGCGAGGTGGAGTATGAGCTCCGAGGCTCATTTGGCACTTATCCGACCGTTGGATGCGTCTCGTAAGAGGTAACGCCGGGAGGTGACCATTGATGAGCCGTTCTTGGAGGGAGCCGAGGAGGAGATGGATGATATACCCGAGGGGGGTAGCCGTGACGAGATTCCCACCGGTGGAGGTAGTAGTTTTCAGATGAGAGCTCCGGATTTTGATGCTTTTGAGTCGATATTTTTTGAGAGAGAGAGAGAGATGCACGAGGAGAGTATGCAGGCGCAAGACAATTATCATTTGGCGAGTATGCGTTCTTTGACAACCGAGTTTGGTTCTTTGGGAACTCGGCTGGGCGAGGTTGAGACTCGGGTGGGTGTTGTTGCCACTCGGGTCAATGAGTTGTACGAGCTCGTGGAGAAACGAGCCGAAGAGGACAGAGTGTGGCGACAAAAGGAGATTGCTTGGAGGGAGCAAGAGAGGAAGAGGCAGGAAGATAGGTGGGCCCAGGAGGACCACTACAACCGAATGCTACACGAGATGTACCACTTTGCTCCTTTCCCCGATTCACATGCCCGCTATGATCCGAGCTCGCTGACAAACCCGCCATTTCCGCCACAGTGATCAGGTACTCCGTTAACAAAGTCACTCCTTTCTCTTTTCAAACTTATTCCTCCTTTGGGATGCGAAATAAGTTTGGGGGGGGGGGGGGGGGAGAAGTGCGGCTTTGTTAATTTCTTTACATGTGAGTACCTTGTTTGCCTTGTATCATTATTTGTTTGTGTTGGTGCCCGTTGTTTTTATTTGTGCTTATCATATTGGTGTTGCGTGGATTTGGCTTTTGGTTGCTTAGTTTTTTAGATTTTTATGTTCATTTTCGTTTGGTGTGTTTGCTAGTTTCTATTTTTTTTTTAGGTCGTAGTAGTTTTTTTTTAGATTTCGTGTTTGCTTTTATTTGCTTTTCGTTGTTTGTTTTAGATAGCCTTGCTTGTCTTAGTTTTTCTTTATTAGTGAATTTTTCGTGCTTCTATTGGTGTGATACCGATGTTACGACACTGTTTTTCTCTCTGAAGAAACGGTCGAGTTTAGTCGAGTTGTAGTCAGTTATTTCTGTTTTGCATAGTATTCATTTAGGTCCAAAATTTTTCGTGATTGTAGAGGTCTTGGCAGATAAGAGACGATACATACTTGTTTTAAAATCACCGTCAATACGTTTGGTTACATCTTCCGGATAGTGAGTCGTACTGTTTATTTAGTCGTGTCGGCACTTAGATTGAGTTTAGAGTCGGTCAGTTTTTCCCAAAAGTCGAGATAATGTTGTTCTATGAAGGGAAGTCTAGTAACCGGGGGCATTCGCGTGACCCGTTGTTTACCCTCGCGTAAAACGACGACTCTGATTAGACTAGTGATTTAGATATTTCACATGTGCCAAGGATAGGGAACCTAGTAACCGGGGGTATTCGCGTGACCCGCTATTTACTCTCGCGCAAAACGGCGACCTTGATTCGGGCATGTGGAAATTATATTCGAGTTGTTTCTCCGCTGTAGATGGGAACTTAGTAACTAGAAGCATCCATGTGCCCCATGAGTGTCTTTTACGTCAAATGGTTTCCTAATACATGAGAATGGAAGTTCCACCCTAGGATTACCCCGATGAAACATCCCGAGATCCTAACCTAGTGGTCAACTCGAATCAAATTCTTGAACATATATATAAGGGAATACTGTCCGAGGTAAATTAGTTATGAAACTCGTTAAAATTGTGCCACTAGACTGTGTAACGGGACGAACTAGCTTGTTTATTTTAGCCTTTCATATTGACGGTCGATTTGACTCACGTTTTGTTAATCTTTGAGCTGGATTTTCTTCATGAACGAATGATTAGGACTGAACTTGACTACTTCGCGGAATCATTATTCTGAGTGCAGTTCGCTTTTACGACAATCGGATTATTTAGAGAGAATTACAGGATAGTATTGATTCGGTTGAACACTATGAGTTGCACGATGATTCACGACATTCTTTTTCTTTTCTTTTTTGTTGTTCGGGATGAACAAGGCTTAAGTTTGGGGGGGTTTGATAAGTGGTAATTTTACCACATTTTTCTAGGATTTTATACTAGGTTTTTATCTCGTTTCGTGATTAATGTGCTCGTATTTGTCTTATTCATGATTAGTCGAGCCGTATTACGCGTTTGGGTTGGTTTTAGTGTGTTTGCAGGTTTTTAGAGCCAAAAGGACCCAAAACGAGACAAAGGACCGAGAGTCGAGTCACGGACGGAAGAAACGGATTTTTGCAAGAGACAGATTTAACCTATCGGCCACCTTATCGGCCGATAAAAGGCCCGAAAGGTGTTCCTGCCCTAGCGAGTGAAGTCGATCGACGAACCAACTATCGGCCAGCCTATCGGCCGATAGGCCAGTCCGATAGGATGCTCAGCGGGCTCTCGTATTTTGACGGATTATGACTCTTTTGGATAGATTTTATTTCCTAGATTAGGGCTAATCGGGAGTTTAACTCCCATAGGCTATATACACCCCTCCTAGACCTAGTTTTACAATCGGTCATCATTCTTTTTCATCTTTTATCATCTTTTGCAATCTTTTACATATTTTGGCAAGATTAATTCTTGGGATACAAGAACTTTTTGGAGGAGAATTATTATTGTTTTTCTACTTTTTGGGAGATTGAAGATTCAGAGTTCATCCGTAAGGGTTGTAATCTCTCTTTTCATATTAATAATATGTATTCTCCATCTATTTCTTGTTTAATTTCAATTATGTCTGGCTAAATTCATTGATTGATTCTAGGGTTAGTAATTTTAATTGATGTTCACATGATGTTCCTTTGATTACCTTTTTACCTTTCATCCTAGGCTTGTGATCAAGTTGTGTTAAATCTCATGCTAGATTAAAGGGCCCTTAATCGATGCATGTTAGCTAATTGATTTTGCCCGGAAGGATTAATTAATTAGTGGAAATACTTGATGCACAATATGATTTTATCTTGAGACCTGAGTGGAGAAAGATAAATCATAGATAAATAAGTTGACGCTTTTAATTGATTTAAATTCTTTGAGACTTAGCGGGGAAAAGGGTTTAAATTAACTATCTTTCTAGGTTACCTTGATCGGAATTCTAGATCGGCTGAGTGATTATTTCTAGGATTGAATTAAAATTTGGGGAAAAGGAATTAAGTGAATGGATTGTGTGAACTCAATTAGATGATACTACCCTAGGATCAATTACCTTTAGACTTGTGATTTTATCTTGCTAATTTGCTTTATTTGCTTGATTTAGATAATTCATCTTTTATTTAATTTTTATTTTTCGATTTTTAAAGTTAGATAATTAGAATCAAAACAAATTTTCGGATTCCTAAATAGCAGTCAAATTTTGAGTAGAGTTACTTCCTTTATTTTCGACACATCAATTCCCTTGGGTTCGACACCTTGGAATTACTTCGAGGTTTTACAAATTTTAAAATTGATCGGATTTGAAAACCATACTACGCGAATTCTAGCGATCAACTACTACTTTATCCTATGTCGTGACGACATGATGGTCGAGACATGGGCATGGGCATTAGTGGAGGATTTCGAGCAGTGGGATATGTTTCCTTGGGGTTCTTATGCCTTTGGGGTTTTATCTTACTACATAGGCAACGTTGCCATGAAGGAGGGACAAGAGCACAAGGACTATCACTTCTATGGTCTCGTTTGGGCTTTACAGATATGGTCGTATGAGATGATTCCTTCATTGGGAGCATTGTGTGGTATTCGAGATAAATCTGTCCAAGTCCCCCGGTGTTTGATGTGGACTACGAGGAAGATGTTTTGTGATTTCACTCATTTCTTCGACGATAAGGTACATAAATTTGTAAACGTATTTTATCCTGACTTCATCTCTTAAACGTTATGTGATTGCCCATCTAATGGTATGATTTAATGACTAATTTTGCAGCACAGAGTACTTCCCTCTTTACCGCATTTGGAAGAGAATGAGGCTGAGTACTACTACCTGAGCTTTGAGAATGGCTCGCCATATGACGTTAAGTTCATTAAGCCTGTAAGAATAGCTGTGAAGAATAAGGAGGATGAGCCTGCACCGATCCCGAGGAAGAAAGTTATGGATAGGTTGAAGAAGGCTGCTGGAAAATTGATTACATATGAGTCGGCACATAAAGTGTCGAAGCGACGCCGGCTGAGTACCCCACCAGTAGATGGTGCAGAGACATCGTACCGGGAGAGGCAGCCAGAGAGGGTGTGTTGTGTCCACGGACTTCCTTGTCCGGACCACACCCAGGACACGAGCAGAGATGAGTACTTCGATCGCCGTTTGAAGGCGATCTTGTATGACGATTCTGAGTCCGGATTTATTGCTCGAGTTTCTCGCAGGTGATTTCTGGGATTGTGGATTTCTTCGGACCTATGCATAGACGTTCTAGGATCCCGGTGCACTACTCAGCTGGGAGCCATGATAGGCCTCGTTATTCTGCATCTGTTAGCAGCGCCCAGCGGAGGATTCCTGACCCTTCACGTCACTCAGTCTCTGGCGCAGCCCACAGTCACCATTCTCAGCGTCAACCTAGTCATCATTCTCAGCGTCAGCCGAGTCACCATTCTCAGCGTCAGCGGAGTCACCATTCTCAGCGTCCGCCTACCCACCATTCTGAGGTCCAGCACAATCACCATTCTCAGATTCATCATTATTTTGAGCGGACTCAGCAGCCCCTTGATTACGAGCATCAGTATGATCCATTTGAGGCATCGTTTCAGCAGTATGGGACGATGTTCGACTGGTTTCAGGACGAGCATCATTATAGTGCGATGTTTCAAAGTGAGGGTGGTGGTCCTGAGTAGCAGCCTCCATTTCAGATCGAGCAGCCAGTTTTTGAGATTGAGCAGCCGACTGTACAGCTCTCTGATCGTTATAGTTGTGAGAGGGATGCTGAGGGTGATGAAGATGGTGAGAGTGCCGGAACACAGCATTTGGGTGAGCGTAGTCTTCCACCGCGAGTGAGTCGACCATCTGCTGCTCTTCGGGAGCCTTTTGTGGTTGCGCCTACAAGAGATAGCGAGGCTCTAAAGAAGTTGTACCTACAGTTTAGGAGGGAGCAGCCACGTGATGCTATTGTCCGGTGTTTGGAGACTGGGCATGCTCTCACCCAGGCGTTATTTGACCGGATAGAGTCTAGCCGTGAAGACTTTGATGCCGAGATGATAGACTGTTATGTGCTTGCGACTCGAGTGAGGCTTCGGAGGGGAGTCCATAGTGTTGGTGTCGGTAGAGTTGGCACTGTACTTGCCGGCTCCCTATTTTACGTAAGTTCTATAACCTACTCGCTTGTATATCATTGGTGTGATATGGATTTTTTTTTAATTTTGTGGTTTGGCTTTTTGTAGTTAGTTTTGGCCAACGAGTTTGCAAGACTCCATCCGGATGATCCACTTGGTATCAAGGTGATGGGGAAGCCGGTTTACAAGGATTGGAAAATTCCTAAATGCATCGAGGACTACATGACAGGTTTTGATACACCACATGCGGTTCCATGGTTAAATTGCAACGAAGTAAGTTTGAAATTTATATTTATAAATAATTGACGATTTGTTGCCATTTGAAATTTATATTTATAAATGATTCGCTATTTATAAATGATTCGCTATGTTTGATGTGATGATCTTATATGATTACATATTTTGTTTCAACAGATCATTGCCATTTGTTGCCTCGACCAGAGCCACTGGGTGACTATCAAGATTGACATCATAACATGGACCGTGGAGTTGTACGATTTCTTGTCACACCACCACGAAGATGGTCGATACCGATTCAACCAACTGCGACCGATTATGCGTCTGATGCCTCGTGTGCTAGCTCAATCCGGGTATTGGCTGAACAACCAATCGAAGAAGAAGTATGACACGGAGATGAGTTTCAAAATTGTGCCACGAGAGCTACAGTTCATACAAAACAACAATCACAGTTGTGGCCCCTTCGCGTGCATGTACTTGGATCGACTCGTCTCTGCAAACCCAGGAGCAAGGCACCAAATAAAGGAACTTAATGAAAAATATATTAAGAAATATCGATATGGTTTAGCTGCTAAAATCTTTATGTTGTCTTTAGACATGTAGAATGGTTTATGGTGTGTTGTGTTGTGACAAGATTAATGTGTCGTGTTGTTAAATATTTATGTTGTATTTAGACAGTTTTGGCAATATGAATGTGTCAGTATTGTTAAATCTTTATGTTTTGGCTCTGTGTTACACATGATGGATGAACACGATCGTGACCATCGTGGGTCACGATCGTGTTGTGTTGTTAAATCTTTATGTTTTAGCTCCGTGTTACACACGATGGATGCACACTATCGTGGCCATCGTGTGTTACGATCATGTGCAACCTACCCACGGTCATGGGTTGATGCTGTCGTGTGCGCACGATGGCTGGCATGACCGTGTGCACACGACCGTGAGTACCATCGTGGGCATGGCCGTGCACACGATCGTGGGTCCCATCATGGGCACGACCGTGTACACGGTCGTGTGCATATGAACTTTTTGTATTTTTGCCAATTTGATTTATTGTGTTATCTAGAATGATGTTTTGTGATTCAAACATCGCTTGTTCAAACATTAATTACTATATAGCTTCTTATACAAACTCCTATTTGTCATTTCGTTGTAATTCATTAGTATATGAGATATTTCATCCAGATGATTGAACTTATCCTTACGAACTAATACACTGAGAACAGATAGACGACACATGATATGCAATATATTATGTTAATTCAATCAATAACTTTTTAAATAAGTGTATCGTTAACAAATAATTGTTAATATATAAGTAACAACACATAAATTAGTATATGAGATATTTCATCCAGATGATTGAACTTATCCGCATTTAACTAATACACTGAGAACAGATAGACGACACATGATATGCAATATATTATGTTAATTCAATCAATAACTTTTTAAATAAGTATATCGTTAACAAATAATTGTTAATATATAAGTAACAACACCTAAATTGACGAGTAATTTGAGAAATTGGTGAAATGTTTTGATGTTCTTGTGCACACGATCGTGTGTTCCATCGTGGACACGACCGTGTACACGATCGTGTGCATATGAACTTTTGGTATTTTTGCAAATTTGATTTATTGTGTTATCTAGAATGATGTTTTGTGATTCAAACATCGCTTGTTCAAACATTAATTACTATATAGCTTCTTATACAAACTCCTATTTGTCATTTCGTTGTAATTCATTTGTATATGAGATATTTCATCCAGATGATTGAACTTATCCGTACGAACTAATACACTGAGAACAGATAGACGACACATGATATGCAATATATTATGTTAATCCAAGCAATAACTTTTTAAATAAGTGTATCGTTAACAAATAATTGTTAATATATAAGTAACAACACCTAAATTGACGAGTAATTTGAGAAATTGGTGAAATGTTTTGATGTTCTTGTGCACACGATCGTGTGTTCCATCGTGGACACGACCGTGTACACGATCGTGTGCATATGAACTTTTGGTATTTTTGCAAATTTGATTTATTGTGTTATCTAGAATGATGTTTTGTGATTCAAACATCGCTTGTTCAAACATTAATTACTATATAGCTTCTTATACAAACTCCTATTTGTCATTTCGTTGTAATTCATTAGTATATGAGATATTTCATCCAGATGATTGAACTTATCCGTACGAACTAATACACTGAGAACAGACAGACGACACATGATATGCAATATATTATGTTAATTCAATCAATAACTTTTTAAATAAGTGTATCGTTAACAAATAATTGTTAATATATAAGTAACAACACCTAAATTGACGAGTAATTTGAGAAATTGGTGAAAATTCTTGATGTTCTTGTGCACACGATCGTGTGTTCCATCGTGGACACGACCGTGTACACGATCGTATGCATACGTGGATACAGTGATAATTTGACACCAAAGACAACGTGACACCTCGTTGCCAACGTGTCACACGATCGCGGCGATCGTGTGCACAATCGTGTTTACTGCAAAGGTCAACATCAAATTATTTTATTATAAAATCCCATCGTGGGTCGGTCCCCCCTTTTTTCAATATAAGCCCATCTTCATTGAATGAGAGTGAAATGCATGTACCGTAGCCCCCTTTTCACTACAAACCCTAATCAATTAACATCAGTTAAAATCCATTAAAACCAAATACGCGAAATGAGCGGCCGATTATGAGAAAGTGATTTAGGAAGAATCGAAGCACCACCACCAAAAAGAAAAAGGAGGATACCTCCTCCCAACCCATCATACAGAACTAGGCCGAGAGGAAGATACTCAATGCTCAGAGTAAGTTTTTGATTTTGTTGTATGTGTAGTGACTATCATTGCGAATTAATGTGTTCCATGAAACAGGGCCTATTTAAAAACACTGCGAGCACTCCAGTCATACTAGATGGTGATGATGATAATGATTTGGAGATTTCTGAGAAGAAAAGCAAAGAAGTTATTTTAGAAGAGGAAGTTCATGAAGATGATGATACAAGACTAAAGATACAGCAGCAGATGGGGGAAAAGGGATCCAAGTGATTGTTTTTTTTATGATATTATTAGATATTTTTTTGTGATGGTGATTAAATTTTGTTTTGTAAAGTTATATGCTTTGGATATCCCTTTGCTGTAAACTATTGCTCTTTGAAGTGAGCTACTTTGTTATGGTTAATGTTTGGCTCCATAATCACCTTTATTTGCTTTACATAACTGAACACTTAAATTTCAATTCAAAGGTAAAGAAAATAGACACAAAATTATGCATTTCAACTAATAATCAGAACACTGAATCAATACATGGTCCATCGAGGATCAAAATATCAGCACATGATTGTTGTTAGTAAGTCACAAAATATAAAAATACATAAGCAATTTAAGTTTCACGGTATGGACATCCCCTTATGTCATGGTCATCATTACGGCAAATGCTACACCTTTTCTTCTGCCGGCGCCTTTGCCTCGTTTGTTCATCCATTCCTTGAGTTTCTTCAGGGATATTCAAATCCACACCACTTATGGGAATGAATGCTTTGCAAGATTTTCTATTGTGGCCGGTTCCTTTACACCTACCGCACACCTGAGGCCGTCCACCTGCGGGCAAATTTTCAACAGCGGACCGTGCGCGACTCATCCTTGGTCGGCCGGCTTGTCGTACCCCCTATGGAGGTACGCAAACGATGGATGAGATCTCCGGTGGGACATTCCACTCATCAGGATGTGGGATGGGACTAATATGCTCCTTATAAGTCTTTCTAAGGCCTTGTTGCTTGAAATAACGACTAACAAAATCATACACGGACAAACCATTGCCGGCGCGCCTGTTACAATAAGCAATTATGTCAAGGATGTTGTATAGGATAATGTATTTTTGATATTGATGAGGTGTAGGATAAATCCAGACCAGCCCTGTTTTCCACACGATGGCAAAACACGATCGTGCCGATCGTGTGTTACGATCGTGTCGATCGTGGGTTACGATCGTGTCGATCGTGTCCCATCGTAGGTTACGATCATGGCGATCGTGGGTTACGATCATGGCGATCGTGGGGTTACGATCGTGCTCATCGTGGGTTACGATCGTGCCCATCGTGGGTTACGATCGTTCCCATTGGGTTACGATCATGCCTATCGTGGCTAACGATCGTGCTCATCGTGGGTTACGATCGTGCCCATCGTGGGTTACGATCGTGCCCATTGGGTTACGATCGTGCCCATCGTGGGTTACGATCGGCCCATCCTGGGTTATGATCGTAAGCATTCTGCCATGACCGTGTGCACACGACAGCATAGACAAAAACATTGAATGGCCATGACCATGTGCACACACCAGCATAGACAATGACCTTATAGCGGCAATGGCATGACGACATGTAATCTGATCCAAATCAAACTCACGAAAACAATATGTCCATGTTTGAAGGTCGACCTCATAAGAAACTTTATTTTCTTCGACTTTATAAATAAGCGGGGCTTGAACGGTAAGAGTCAGACTGGCTTGCACAGAGTTAGAAAGCTTTTCAGAAGTGTGCATTGTCAACTCATGGTCTCTTGATATAGCTTCTCCCCGCTTCTCATCAAACCAATTCTCTAAAATTAGGCGAAATATCTCAAGTAACGAGCAAACAGGTAAACGCCTCGCCCACAACATACGATTATTAAAGCATTCAACAGCATTGGATGTCAAGAAGTTATAGCGTCGTACCGGACACTTCGACCTAGCCCACATCTCTGGCCCAATTTCAGAAAGGCGCCTGTGAGCCCCATTAGGGCTTTCGATATGTAGTTTCGAAAAGTAGTTTTCAAAAACTTCTTCTTGATGCGTGTAGCCAGCAGTTATAAAGAGTCCTATAGCATGCGCACCGTAAGAGGTCAGATTTTTTGCAAGATGGTGATAGCACAACCCGTGGAATGCATTCGGATAGACGGCTCGAACACCATTCTGAATGCTCTTATGTTGGTCACTCACAATCAGTAAATCTTCCATCGGATTGTAGCATCTGCGCAGGTTATACAGAAAATAAGTCCATGACTCGTCGTTCTCTATCGGACCGAGACCAACAACAAGAGGAAATACTTGCTCGTTCCCATCAAATGTAACAGCCGCAAATAGAGTTCCTTTATTCCTCCCCTCCAGGTGGGTCCCATCAACTATAATCACCGGTCGAAGGCACGTATCAAATGCCCTAATACTCTGTCCGAGTGCAACGAACATGTGGCAAAACACTCCCTCACGAGTCGTCTGCAAATCATAAATTGTCCCTGGATTACGCTGTTTTAACAAATACAGATAAGATGGGAGCCTCTGATACGACTCATCAAAGCCGCTATATGTATTCTCTATCGCTATATTCCTCGTCCGGAGAGCAAAACTGTATAGCATGTCAATGCCGTACTCCCTACACATCTCTGCAATCATCTCCTTTGGCCTCAAAGTGACCCCCTACCCGGTCAATCTTTTAGCAAAATAATGGGCTGCAACCTCAGAAGTGACCGATCGTGCGGCAGCACGGTTCAAATCAGGGTGACAGCTGTGCTCCAATGTCAACTTAGTAATTCTCCAAATAGTTGCACCCTCAATAGCACACAACCTAAATCGACAATTTTTCGCCCACTCTTACGGACAAACACTATACGTTTATCGGCGGAACGATCGGTGATACACTGTGTAGCATGTTTTCCAAATGATACATTCCTACGGTTATCCTCAACTCGTCTTGGAACGAAAGGTGGACCCCACCTCTAGTGGCCGTGCTTAGGTGGAGGCCGCTCGACCCAACCCAAAGTCCCAAAGACTACCGGGGTCCGGAAATGGAATGATCCAGTTACGCATTGATTGTAGATGCTCATGCTCGCTCGCAGATTGATGGTCGGATGAGAAGTTCCGACGACTCATAATCCTATCCATTTGGGCCGGTTGGCGAACCCAAGCAAGAAATTCCGCAGATAGTGACTCAAGCAAGTCTTTACAACAATCTTCATCTTCGGATGTATGCACCTCCTCATCTTCCTCGTCTTCCTCATCTTCCTCGTATTGATACTCTTTGGAAAGCATGTCATAATTTATGTTGCCAGGCTCTACTCTCGAGCTGCTATATCCCATATTAACCTCGGGAGTGGAGGAGCTGCTGTTCTCAACATAGACCTCAGGATCCTCCTTGTATTCTACTAGTAATCGAAGTATCTCGGTATCGCCCCGTAATAGGACTTTTACTTTGTTTCCCTTGGCCATGTGTGTCAAGTACCATAATTTGTAATCGGACTCATTTGGACCACCCAAACCCTCTCTGATAACCCCCACGAGGTTTGCACGACTAACTTTGCTCGTGTCGATATAGACAAAAAAGGAGTTCCCGTCTACATATGTCGATCGCTCCCAATGACCACTGTGATGTATCAAAATACGCTGCCACGACATCTGATTACAAAAAGATGAATAACTATTCAAAAAAATGAGCGAACAATATTATAAAACGGTCTGCCTTGGACACGACCGATGCACACGGTCGTATACTACCGTGTGCAGTGATCGTGTGCAAGTTTCTGTCCATGAACACGATCGCTGCACACGATTGTAGACGATCGTGTTAAACGATCGTGTACACGTTAGTGTTGCGCACGATGTCAAGGTCGTTGCACACGGTTGCTTCCCATCGTGTGCAGCGATCGTGTCCGTAAGAACAGATCGGGATTTTTTTTTTCATCGTTCAAATACTGATGCATACCTTCTTTATGAACTCAGAAGCACGACAAATGAAGTCCTATTTCAACGTCAACTTTTATTTTCGAACAATCTTGTGATTTCTATAAGATTTTTGAGAGACCCTTTGTAAAAAATAAAATGGTTGTGTTGTTTTGATGTATATGTTTGTAGTTAAATTTTGGTTGTTGGACATTAATATCGATCGGAGGAGGAAAGTAAAAAAGAAAAAAGAGAAGAAAAATAGTTTAAATTAAATAAAAAAAAAGTGAGAAGTCAACAATACAACAAAAGAGAAGATATTTTAGTCTTTTTAATCAAAATGGTACAAAAAACTTATAGTTTTATGAATGAGGATATAGAACTTATCAATTTTATGATTTGGTATTTAAAAATTGATTCCCACTAAGTATTATATAGTATAGATATATTTACAATTAAAAGTTACAATTAAATCTCTCTTTCACATTAAATTAAGGGGGATAAGTATTATACTACCTCCGTTCTCTTATAACTGCAACATCTGGACTTTCACGTTTGCCAATGCACAACTTTGATTATTAATATCTTCAATTCTTTACTTTCAAAAATTATAAAAAATTGATATTTTGAAAGTATATTTAGAGATAAATCTAACAAGATCCCACATGACTATATTTTTTCATATGTATAAATCACAAAAGATGGTCAAAAGGGAGTATGTGAACAGTGTAATAGTCAACACGTTGTAATAATAAAAGAACGGGGGAAGTATAGTATAGATATATAGTCATTAGATTCATGATGAACATTATTTGCTATAAATTTAATGGTAAATAACTAAATATACATATATATATAGTACTCATGTGAGTATCTTAAGTATCTTAAAATTTCACCATCATTTATTCGGAGGTAGCTGTTAACAAAAAATAAAATTCTCTAATTTATATACACAAAATTAAAATGACATCTATTTTTTTTGGATGAATATATATTATTGAGAACCACCACAATGTATTAAATTTATTTAAATTTTCTATTCACACTTCTCCAAATATATTACTAGCTTTCATTTTAAACATCTACAATAATTTAACATCCACCATGTTTAATGCATAACTTTAATTATTAATATTCTTAATGATATATTACTAAAATAATACAAAAATAATATTTTAAAAATATATATTATGATAAATATAATAATATCTTCCATGATAATATTAATTTTTATAAAATAAAATTACAGTTAAAAGTTGTTATACCTGTTGTAAATAAAAAGAAACATATGTAATATGTCACAAAATTTTGGTGGGATGTGATATTATGCTATTTTAAGATTAAAAGACAATACTTACTCAACAAACTAAAATTTCTATTCTCAATTCCTAAACAATTAGGACACTTTGAGTTTTACACTATGCGAAGGCACAGATCTGTAATGCTTTTCCGGCGGTTTCTGCAACTCAAGAAGTCTAGCTATGGCTGCAGACGCCTTTCATCTCTCTCCAGCAATCCCCTTGTTGACGATTCTGATAATTTAGTGAGTTTTCACGTTTGAATTTATGTTTACCCTATCTTTTGGTCATTTGCTGCTTGTTTGAGCATTAATTTTCACCGTTGGATTGATGATCAGGTAGTTGTTGAGGGCAAAGCCAGCTCGAGAACAGCAATACTCAACAGGCCTTCGTCTCTCAATGCGCTAAACACCTCTATGGTCAGTTTTATGGCTATTGGATACGTATATTTCTTATGCACCTCAGTTTCTGTGGGTTTTATGTTGTGTTTTTTCATGAATTAGATTTATATCCTTCTGCAATACCCCCTTGAAGTTGTTACCTGTTTATCTTTTTTTTTTTCTTGGGTCGGCAAAAGAAATTTATTGATTTGGAGTACAAGGGATAGTCCCGCCCAATGAGAATGCTACAGATTGTGATACATTGAATCCTATTCTTGTGATATTACAGTCTGCGGTTCTTGGAACCGACCTGGCAAAGAATAAACACCTAATCGTTGAGTCTTTTCTTGATAACCAAATCCACATCCGTACTCTACTTTCTTCGACAATTTTGTCCGGGCTCGTGTGAACTCCTCTGGAGATGCAATCATTCCTTGCTTTTCATAATAGCCGAACAATACATAACAAAATACATACAACTACGTCCACTCCTCGTTTTCCATTGAGCAATCCTTTATGCTGAAGTTGTTACCTGTTTTGATGTGGCTATTTGTGAAATTTACTTGAGTGGGGTGTTGGGGGGGGGGGGGTGTCATTGCTTTGATATTGCTTGATTCTTTTAGGAAATCCAAATGTCCCAAAATGCTTTCTTATTGCTTGATGCGATCAAGGAACATTGTGCTTCAAGTGCTTCTAACGCTGAACTGAATTAAATGCAGTTAGGTTATGTAGGCAATTGTTTTGTGTGTACTATTGGTTCTTTTTTGGTCCCTAATCTCATGACGCAGTGTAGGTTGCAAGGCTACAGAAATTGTACAAAAATTGGGAAGATGACCCTGGTATTGAATTTGTAGTGCTAAAGGTATCCCCATCCCCCATCCCCCCACCACCACCACCCAAAAAAAAAAATAAAAAAAAAAAAAAGAAAAAAAGAAACACTTGTATTTATGGGTAATATTTCTGTACAAGGCAATTTGGTTTCAAATTCTTGAAGGGTGGAGGCAGGGCATTTACAGCTGGTGGAGACATTGTTTCTCTCTATAATATGATAAGACAAGGTAATAACAGCCCCCTCCCCCCCACCCACCCCTGGGGCCTGTTTAAATATAATTCCTCTGTTCTTTTACTCGCAACACTTCACTATTTCACACTATTAAATATACTAACCTTTTCCTACTAATACAAAAACAAATGTTAGGATGTACAATGTTGTTGGCTGTGTCTCAATGTATATTTTCCAAACTTTTTTTTTGGTAATTTTTACTAATATATGATTAAAGATATTAATGGTCAGGTTATATATTATGATTTTCGCTCTGTTGCAAGTAAACAAAAACAGAGAAAGTATTTACATAGATCCACTCCCCACCCCAATGTTCATTAATATTGCTCTTTATTTCTATAGGAAATATTTACTTAGATGCTCACACATTCTTTATAGATGTAGAGTGAGGTAGTAGGCTTATGAAACTAATGATGGTGAATGCTGGTATTTCAAGTTTTTATTGATTACAGTCAAATGTCCATAACATAAACCAAAATGTCAAACTTCTACAATGTTGAGCATTTGCTTTTACTCTTTCTACCTTGTTGCTGAAAAGGTTCTTTTTCAATTCATGTAGGGAATCTGGAAGCATGCAAAGAATTCTTCCGGACAATATATAGTTTTATATACTTTCTTGGTACTTATTTGAAGCCACATGTGAGTATCTTTTGTTTGGATGCTAGTGGTTGTAGTTTGTGTATTAATACTACACTATAGCTTGCTTGTCTTCTTTCTCCTTGCCATAGGGCTGAGAATTTGGGACTGGGATATCCCGAGTCCCGGTCCCGTCCCGAGTCCCGAATTTTACGGGACTGGGACCGGGACCGGGACCTGAGGTTTTGGTAATTTCGGGACTCGGGAGTCCCGAGTCCCGATCGGGACTATCCCGAAGTCCCGATTGAAATTTCTAATTTCAATTAAGTTTTAACCCTAATCCCACCCCCTTTACCCCTAGTCCCGATTGAAATTTCTAATTTCAATTAAGTTTTAACCCTAATCCCCTTTACCCCTATTCCCGATTGAAATCTCCAATTTTTTTCCCTTTTCTGATTTCGGGTAGTTTTGTCCCGATCGGGACATTCGGGATGTTCGGGACATTCCGGGAAATTGTCCTCCGGGACCGGGACCGGGACCGGGACCAGGACTTACATTTATCCCATTTCGGGAATCGGGACTCCCGAAGTCCCGACCGGGACCGGGACCACGAAATTGATGATTTTCGGGACCCAGACAATCGGGACTCGGGACCGGGACCTCGGGATTTCCCGATTCTCAGCCCTACCTTGCCAGAATATTGGTAAGAATATATTTCGAATTTCAGAATTTTTGCAGCAACAAATTTTATTTGCCTTTTAACAGGAATGTGACGAATGTCCTTCTAAGGCTCTGACAAGTTTGGTGCCCTGGAAGGAAAAAAAGAGCTGCTTTACCCCCCTAAATGAACAACTTTATTTTTTTGTTACTCAAAATAATACCAGGAACAACTTTAATTTAATGTTCGCCTTGATTTTCTTCAGAAACAATTTTTTTCTTAAAATTTTTATCTAGAGAATCTCTTTGGGAATTTATAAAATCTTTTTGTTGCTTTTTTAATTTCCTTTTTATTTACTACGAGAAGATTGTTTACCCATAAGGGATAATAACAATACAACCTAAAAAAATCAAGAATAAAACCCTAATGATGAAAATTTTCAATACTTCATAAATTGTTCAATAAAGCAATTATAAAAAAAAATCTAAATATGATTATAACAATTAACTCGTTTTTTAGGTATAACTCTTTCTGGGTTTGCCTTTTAGCTTGGGCCACATTTTCTATTTCTTTTCCTTGTTACCCCAGTGCCAGCCTCCACTCAGCGAGAAAGTCAGCATACTTATTTTTTTGTATAGTTATAATCAAGGTAGTCATATCGTGTATCGGACGTGTATCGTTTTGCCAAAACATAGTATTGTGTATCGTGTATCGTAATATATCGTAAGATACACTTTACTTTAATACCTATGCAAGTATTAGATTTTCTGTACACAAACACGTGCGTACATGCAACGAATATACATATAAATCAATAAAAAAGAATTTAGTAGTGTACTACATATTTCGTTCAAGATTACATAATATCCCTTAGACATGAATAATTCAAAAATATAATTAATTCATTACAGGTAATCTCCCAGGCGGCGACGGTTCTTTCTTCTTTTTCTTCTTATCTTTTCTTCGAGCGATGTGTACTTTTATTTATGTCTCTGTTTATTTCTGTGTGCAATTTTATTTCTGGTAAAGTTTTATTAAAAAAAAGGGAAGAAAAAGAACCAAAATGGCGTCGTTTTGGCTGGCAGAGGCGAAAAAAGAATATCACACGATACAGAATTATATCTTGATACAGGACGACATTACGATACAAACTTATGTTTCGGACGATAGTCACGATACGCTCCAATATAAGATACGTAATACGATACGTACCTAAATCCCAAGGATATGATATTTATCCTGTATCATACGATATTTACTACCTTGGTTTTTTTTTTTTTGGGTTTGTGCCCCCTCCAACAGTGGTGCTCTGGGCGGTCGCTATGGCTCCCCCCTACCAGGGCCGGCTCTCCTCGTAGCATCCTTTTATCTGTTCGTCCTTTAGAATATATGCAAGTAAACGTATTCAAATTGATACTAGCCAAGTGAGATAGGTTTTGACAATGTTTTTTCTCCTTTGTTTTGGATAGCATGTGATTCATCAAAAATTTGAAACAATTATATATTTGGATATTTCTCCGCACCGGTCATGAGTTAGTTTGGTCAACATCTTTTATTCGTGACTTCATTGACTGGCTTGTTATCATTAACTTAATTATCACGTGGCAGGTTTAAATGAATTTACACTCCATGCAGGTGGCTCTCTTAAATGGGATTACTATGGGTGGTGGGGCTGGAATCTCTATCCCAGGCACATTCCGTGTTGCGACCGATAAAACTGTATGATATGCCATAGATATTGAATGGTTATTTTTCCCCCATTTATTTATATATTACATGAACAAGGCTATATAAATATTCTGTTGAAGTATCTGTACCTGAAGTTTGGAACCCTCTGATTTATTTCAATTGAAGCTTTATACATGTCTGAGATTTCATTATATTTAGCAGGCTAGTCTCCTGTTATCAGGAATGCACTCCCCCCTTCTCCGAAAGTTGAGTCAGGCTGATTCCAATTTTGTTGTAGATTTTTGCCACACCCGAGACATCAATTGGTTTCCATCCAGACGCGGGGGCATCCTTTTACCTCTCACATCTTCCTGGCTATTTGGGTAAATCCCGTCTGTGTTATGTTGTTTACACAGTATGCCTTATTGTGATAGGCATACTTTACGTGCTTTATTTAAAAGACTGGTTTACTGGTGTCTCTTCTGTTCATATCTGAAAAATGATCTTGTTCGTTTGTCCATTTAGCTAGACTTCTAAACTGGTTTTGTTTGTTGCTAATTAAACTTTCATATCTACTACGTGTTTCCAGGAGAGTACCTGGCTCTGACTGGGGAGAAACTGAATGGGGCAGAAATGTTATCCTGTGGGCTTGCTACTCACTTTTCTCAAATCACGGTTCTTCATACTGAACATTTTTCTTTCCTTTTATTTTGAATTGTTGCACTTTCTTCCTTTAAATGATGCTTTATTATTATTATTATCATTATTATTATTACTATTATAATTATTTATTGGCAATTTCAGTGCATCTTTCGTCATCCATAATCCTTGCAGAAACTTCCTTTGGTTGAAGAACAGCTTGGGAACTTAGTTACTGACGATCCATCTATTGTCGAAACTTCTTTAGGAAACCAAGGAGATTCTGTCCATCCACATCAGACTAGTGTAATTCACAGGTATTTTTTTTCTGGGTAAATTTTGTCACCTCATGAGCTATTTATTTGTCGGTCAGTCCAACTACTCGATTTTAAGTAAGAGTCCCTAAATTTTGTCAGAAAATCCACGATCTAAAAAGACCCCAATACCCTTAATATTAAGAAAACGTTTCACATACAACCACCTACCAACTACTGCTGGCCACTACCACATGTCGCCGTTGATCGTGGGCAGTAACAGATCATTGGTCGGCCCGCCGGTCACATAATTGATGCCTCAATATATTTTACTACATTGTGTAGTTGCTGTATATTACATTTAAATGTTACCTATTCCCTCTGTGGTTCTGACCCATAATGAGTCTACTTTGCTTAAGGTGCAACTTTTTATTTATCATAAGTTCAGCACCAAAATAAATCTTTAGGTCACCATTTTTTCATTTACATCATTATATATTGATTTTTCAATATTTTAAAATGCCTTTTGTCAAACAAAAAATGTCATATATATACTAGGATTTAGGAAGGGTAGATAAGATCATAAAAGTTGACTCTTTTTTTGAGACGAACTAAGTTTTTCAAAATGGACTATTTTTATGGGAAGGAGGAGTATTTCTTACCGAATCACATAATTGCCGCTATCTATCTCTTACATAATACTTAAAGGGAATTATTACATCTATTGACCGCATTTTGTGACCACCGGCTGGAACTGACCCATGGTAAACAATCTCTTACTGCATTATGTAGTTATTGCTATGTATTTTTCAATTAATACATTAAATATACGAATTTCTTACTTAATATGTATAATATTTTTTTTTTTTTTTGGTTACAAAGGAGGGGGAGACCCGACTTGAACAAAAACAAAAACTAAACAAGAGATAACACTCTACGGGTAGACATCCCTCCAACTAAATCGAACAATAGACGATTGCCGATAGTTGAGGGGGGATTATCAAAAAAGGTAACACCAATGTCGAGAGAATGCCCAAAGTGAGCGAGACCATCCGCCACTTGGTTCGTCTCTCTGAAGTTATGAACTAGGGTGCAAGAGTGGAGCTTTGCCATGCTGCTTTTGCAAGCTTGTAAAATTGCGCTGTGGGTGATGCGAGAGATCGTTTATCGCAAGAAGTTTCACTGCGATCGCTGAATCACTACAGATTATCACTTGTTGAATGCCCTTGTTATTTATCCCATATAAACCATGCCAAATTGCCCAAAGTTCGGCATCCAAGACAGATCCAAATCCCAAGTTAGCAGCAAATCCAAAAATCCATTCGCCCAGGTGGTTACGTGCAACTCCTCCGGCTGCAATTTTACCCGGGTTTGAAAGTGCGCTTCCATCAATATTCAGCTTAATCACACCTTCTGGTGGAGGACACCATTGTAACGAACGAGTGATGTAAGATCCACTAGGGTGCTGGATTTCAGAGAACTTCTCCCATGCCTTATGCTCCTCTTTCGCAAAATCAATCATCCACGCGGCAGCCCGTGGGTTCCATGATCTTATTCCTTGAAAAATAAACTTGTTTCTCCATGCCCATAATCTCCAACATGTTAGAGCAAAAATTTGTGCCCAGCTCGCACCTAGATCATCAAGCTGTCGAGTTTGTCTTAAATTATTCCACAACCAAGGGACCATGGGACTTGAGAAAAAACTTTGCAACTCCTTCTCTGGAACAAGTTGAAGCCATATGTCTTTACTCTCAATACAATCACGCAGCACATGAATCAAACTCTCAAATGGATGATTACAGATATTGCAAGAGCTATCATCCGTTATTTTGCGATTGTATCTGTTGGCATTTGTTAAGAGTTTGTCATGCGCAACCAACCACAAAAATGTCTGGACTCGTTGTCTCACCTTCAGCTTCCAAATAAGGTTCCAATTAGGAGAGCAATATCCATCATCATCTTCCAAAAAATCATATGCAGATGCAACCGAAAATTTCCCATTAGAGGTAAAACCCCAACTTACTTGATCATTCTCAAGGCAAGTAGGATCAATGAAGATTTTAGCAATTTCATTTGTGGTTTGTGTAGGTAGGAAATCTTTAAATCTATTCCAGTCCCATCCTTGGTAGTCGTTATAGTAGTCTCGCACATTCAAATGTAAATCTTCGGCAGATGGTGAATTTCGACACTTATGAATCAGAGGTTCAGTCCCCACCCACCAATCTGTCCAAAATTTTACGCCTTTCCCTGAACGAATAGACCAACGGATTCCTTTGAGAAGGTCCATTGACGCAGACCTAATTGCCTTCCATGTTGATGAATGAGAATTTTTAACCGGGATGTTCCAAATCCATTCAGATTTCATATATTTTTGTCGCAACACTTGAGCCCAAAGCCTGTTCGAACCAACAGTTAACTCCCAAGCAATCTTCATGAGGAGTGCTCTGTTCATGCTTTTCAAATTTTTGAGCCCCAAACCCCCTTTGTTTTTAGGGCTGCAGACCATGCCCCATCTAATTAAATGCGCTTTCCTGCGCTCAATGGAGCCTCCCCAAAGGAAACATCGATTAAGTCGGTTGATGTCCTCAGTAACTCCCTGTGGCAATAAAGTGGTTTGCATCGTGTATAATGGTATCGAGGAAGTGATGGACGATATCAGAGTGGCTCTACCTGCAAGAGAGAACAAATGTGGCTTCCATGCAAAAATTCTCCTACGAACATTATGAATAACATTTGAGAAGAAGGCTTTTGTTCGTCTGCCGTGGTGGACGTATACGCCGAGATATTTTCCAAGATTTGAGACTGGACAAATCCTGGAGCAAGAAACGATATCAGCTGCTATTTGGCTGGAAACATTTGGAGAAAAAAATATTGAAGATTTCTCAATATTTACTCTTTGATTGGATGCCCCTTCAAATATTTTTAGACAATTCATGACCACATTAATCTGATTTTTCGTAGCTCTTGCAAACAGGAAGAGATCATCGGCAAAAAATATGTGAGAAAGTTTGACACCTCCCCGAGCAACAGTGATCGGTTTCCAATGTGTCCCCACGACTTGGCTATGAATAAGATGGGATAACCGATCCATACAAAGTACAAATAAATAGGGTGAAATCGGATCACCTTGTCGAATACCTTGAGAGGGCTTGAAGGCTCTGGATACTTCACCATTCCAAATGACACGGATTTGGGGGGTCGAGATACAAAACATAATCAGACGAATGATATCCTCAGGAAAACACATGAGCTGCAGCGTCTCCTCAATGAAATCCCATGATAATTGATCATATGCTTTTTCAAGATCAATTTTGATGGCCATAACGCCTTGAGAGCCTTTCTTCCTTTTCATGGCATGAACAATCTCTTGAATAATAAGAATATTTTCACGAGTTTGGCGGCCCGGTAAAAAGCTACTTTGCTCAGGACTAATGATTCTGGCAAGGATGGGTTTCAATCTAGAAGTAAGCACTTTAGTGATGGTTTTGTAGATGACATTACAGAGCCCAATGGGTCTGAACTCCCTGATAGAAGTTAGATGTTCGACTTTAGGAATAAGGGATAAAAGAGTCTCATTGATGGTAGTCTCAAAAGTCCCAACCGAGAATGTCATGCGAATAAAGAGGGTAAGATCAGCGCCAATAATATTCCAATTCTTTTGGAAAAAAAGGGGACTAAAACCATCCGGTCCAGGGCTCTTGAAAGGTCCCATGGAAAAAATAGCTTTTTTGACTTCTTGTGAGGAGACCGACATGGAAAGGAGATCTCTATCTGTGTCGGTAAGCCGATCACACTCCCCATGTCCCATGTATCGAGGTAGTAGCAGATGATGAAGAAAAAAGATCTTCATAATAATTTGTCACCATGTCATGAAGCTCCAAGGCATCTGAAACCCAAGCTCCGTCCCTATTCTTTAAACAGAGAATAGTATTTTTCCTCTTTCTATTAATTGCCGAGAGATGGAAAAATCTTGTGTTACGATCCTGAAGATTCACTGCATCAAGTTTTGCCTTTTGAAACCAAAGAATTTGTTCCTGGAGAAGAACTTCGTTGTACTCGCTTAAGAGTTTTTGTTCGAGTTTGATTAGGTTTGGTTTAAACTGATCTGCAAGTGCACGTTGGACCCCACTTAAACGCGCGAGGAATCTTCTTTTCTTTCTGTGAATATCACCAAAAACTTCCCTTTTCCAGATCTGTAGCCCAGTTGTGCAGGCCGACAAATTTTGAAGGAAATCCCCAGAGGAATTCCAGAGAGATTTAATAGTATCATTGAAAGACGGGTGAAGAGACCATGAAGCATTAAAACGAAAGGGTTTATGTTGTAAGCCTCTAGCAGGATCAATCCCAAGTTTCAAAAGTATAGGATGGTGATCTGATTTAGTACGTGGAAGATGTAGCACACCAGCATTAGGAAACAATAATCGCCAGCTATCATTTGAGACAACTCTGTCGATTCTAGAAGAAATAGGATGTCCTCCAGTAGCTTTTCCATGCCATGTAAATTTAGGCCCAGAATAGCCTAAATCCGATAGAGAACAACGATATAAGCACTCAGAGAAGAGTTTACAGCGGTTCGCTTGACGACTATGTCCTCCTCGACGTTCCGATAAGTCACAAACATCATTAAAATCTCCTCCAACTGCCCATGCATTTTGGTTCTGGCTAGAGAGACAATCTGCAATATTAATTAAATCTGTCCAAAACTCATCCCTGATAGAGGGTATGGGAGATGCATAAACACATGTAAGGTAGAAGCTCTCTCCATTCTTGATATCAACAAAAAGGTGTATGAGTTGTGAGGTAGCACAAACAACTTGGATATCTAAAATATCATCATTCCAAAGGACCCAAATACCTCCTGCAAAGCCAACAGTATCAACAATATTATTTCTGGCAATGGCGGGGGTAGGTGTGGGAGGTTGACCGCCAATCGATGCCGACACGATTGTGATCTATTTCTTACTTCATCACTTTGTTGTTGTTATGTACTTCTATTTTTTACTTGATACATAGACTTAAATGCTACTTATTTCTAGTTGTGTATAGAATGCTTAATATTTACTAATATTGTTAATGTAGAATATTACTTCTTGCCACCAGCGGCAGTCTGGCGACTCGCCGGTAGCTGGTGGCCAACGGGTGATGGTAGTGGTGGCTCCCGGTCGGTGGTGGTCTTAATTGATTTTTTTATTTTGTTTGTTATTATTATTCTGTTACTCCCTCTGTCCATCGAAAGTATGCTCAATCTGACTTTGACTGGTCAAAATTCATAAACTTTGACCATAAATTGCAACTAATATATAAAAAAAATTATAGTCATGTAAGTGCTTATTTGATTTGTCGTAATGTATATTTTCCAAACATTATTTTTTTTTATAATTTTTATTCATATATAATTAAAATTATTCATGGTCATAGATATATTTGGAGAGACTGGTCAAAGTCAAAATGAACATACTTTTGATGGACGGAGGGAGTACTTAATAGGGGTAATGTTGTCATTATACTATCACATTTGGGTAAATGACAAGATTGGAAGTTACTTGGGCAAAATGATACAGAGAGAGAAATGATATTTACTAAATGATATATCAAAGATTGGAAGTTACTTGGACAAAATGATACAGAGAGAGAAATGATATTGACTTAATGATATCCTCTTTTGGTTAGTTTTTCTTTTTCCCTTTTTTTTTTTTGTTCTTTTTTTGCTTGTAGCTGTTAAGTTTGAAGTGTTCCCCCAACTAGGTAGACACATCTTTTAGAACGGTGCTCTTGAGAAGGTAACTAGGCGTAGCTCGGCAACTTGAAAATCAATTTATTCACCATGAGCAGGCATATGGTGACTGATATGATGTAGAGTATATACATATTCAGAAGAAAACTGAAATTCTTGTGGCGTAATTTCTCATTTGACCCACAAGCCATAATTTGGCTACCCCCATGATTGTCGTTTATTTTTGTTGCCTGCTTTCTGCAGCTGATTTCGAGCATTCTCTCAAAAGCAAGTGTGTGCTACCTACTTCAGACTATATATCTGTTTTCAGCAGTGCTGATAATTGAACCTGATAATTCTTTCTCTATCACACTCTTGTTTGTTAGGATTGAAACACTTGACAAATGTTTCAGCCACGACTCGGTTGAAGAGATTATTGAATCTTTGGTAAGCAAATAATAACTATTCACATCCATTGCTTTTTGAAGAATGTGTGCAAATCTTTAAATCGGGGAATTTTTTCATGATTCTGGATCACGCAAAACTTTATACTGCGACTTTTGGTACAGTTTTTGACTATCTTTTTGAGTTAGGAAAATGAAGCTGCTAAAACAAATGATGTGTGGTGTCTGTCGACTTTGAAGAGACTCAAAGAAGTTGCACCTTTGAGTCTGAAGGTCTCTTTAAGATCCGTGAGTTCCTTTTTAACATTCTAATCTAAGTCTTGTTGTACATTTTTTTGAGTCACTCTTAGCTTACTTTGTAGTCATGTTTCAATTCCACAATGTACGTATTGATTTTACAGTGTTAAAGACATTATCTTCTCATGATGTTTTTCATGCAAGTGTAAAAATTTATAATGGTATTTTCATAAGTGGAAAAACTTATAATGGTGATGATATTAGAATTTCATCCGATTTCTCCTTCATAAGAAGATTGTAGTGGGAATGGCATCCGGCAAATACTGCTTTGCTTTTTGCATGATTTAGAGTATTTACTAATTTTACACTATAATCCTCATGCCCACCGCAACATAGTAGTTGGGATTAAAGTGCAGTTGGTGATGATGTCACTCTTGGCTTACTTTGCCTAAATTCCTTGTCCAGATTCGAGAAGGCAGGTTTCAAACTCTCGATCAGTGCCTTGCTCGCGAGTACAGAATGTCGTTGCAAGGAATATCTGGGCAGATATCAGGTGATTTTTGTGAGGTATAACGCTTTCCTGGATTGCAGTTTCTTTCACGAGCGCGAATTACTAGTAACTTCTTTACCATGAACGTTAACTTCACTCTCCTTGATAGGGTGTTCGAGCGAAGCTGATCGATAAAGATTTCACACCTAAGGTAAACTGGCTTTGACTTGTCGAGATCATTCTGATGACAGTAATACAAAAATTTCAATGGTTCCTCAAATCTTGCCAAATGTTGGATCATATTTACAAAATTTATTCATGGGATTTGACCCAACTAACCATCTTCCAACAACAACAACATTACTCCAAATGCCTCAACGGCTCCCGCAAAAAGCGGGGTAAGGGGGGATCAGATGTACGCAGTCTTACCCCTGTCTTAACACAAAGAGGCTGTTTCCGGATGATCCCAACTAACCATCTTCCAAATTGACAAATTCCAATTTAAGATATTACAATCACTTCCTTGAGGTTTATGGTATGTGGACATGCCTTGTAAAAATAAAGGAAAATTATTAAGAGGGTATTTCATAAATATAGAAATTATAGACTAATTGTTAAAGGAATAATACCCATTGTGTGCCTAAGTCTGTTAGTTTATGAGCTTTCCTAGATAGGATTTGGCTGAGGCCTGTTTGTATGTACTTCACCCTATTTAAGGGATCCCATTGATGGAATAATACAACACTTTTGCCCTACTTTCTCGTATTGTGTTATTTTCCCTTCAACACGTTATCAGCACGTGTCTAACCAACTGAGAAAAATCCCGGCCGAAAATTCTGAAAAAAAAAAAAAAACCCTAAATCCGCCGCGCCGTCATCTCTTCCCGAACCCTAGATCTCCATCGCCGGCGTCATCACCTTCCCCGACGTCCGACGCGACCTGCTCCTCGGTTTTCTCCAGTCCAGATCGAATCCCCGCTCAGATTCGCCCGCTCGCTGCAAACCCTGGCCGACGAGCGACCTCCCGATCATCTTCACCACGACGTGCGACTCGCCGCTCGCTTTTCTCCCCGACGTCCAGGCCTCCGTCGCCGCTTCATCCCGCGCGAAGATCCATCCGACGCGACCTCCTCCGGCTTCTCAGATCGCGACCTCCTCCGGCTTCTCCGATCGCGACCGTCGTCCGCTGCCGCTGCCTCCTGCAATCGAGGCCCGCCGGTTCCCCAAATCTCCAGATCGTGACATCATCCCCGCGACCTGGACCCGAAGGAGAACAACGACCCGATTGTTGACGAAACCAGATCCGGTTCTTGACCCGACCCGCACGCAGTCTTGTTTTCAGTTCGTTTCTGCTCCTATTCGCGAAACAAAGTACACAAATACGAACCCTACTATCTGCAACGTGCGAATTTATATTTTTTAATTAATTACTATTAATTGCATATTGTACTTCGAATTTATTTATGCTTAATTTAACCAAAAGCATGATGCATCCATAATTTTAATTAAATTAAAATAAATTGCTTAAGCAACTTGAATTAAAATAAATTCACGTTGAATTAATAATAATTGCGGCATAAGATACCTCTTTGACTGCATATATACGTGTATAGATATACTCATAGGGCTATGTGATTATATCTATAATTATATATATATATTTTGCATGCATTATTAGTTATGGCATGTATATTAAGTTCATCATTAGTAGAACTTAGAGGACTTATTTCTACTATTAATATCAACTCGAACCGTGATAAAGTAATTTCATCGGTATAAAACCCCAATAGCATCGAAAGTAATTTTGACCATATCTTGGTTCTGAAAAATAATAACCCTCCACATTATTGAAAATTTTATCATGGAAAGTACTCATGATATACTGTGAAAATTCATTTTCCTTTTTTCTTGTCTCAAGATGGCTGATCCAACTCGTCCCGAATTTGACATCTTGGACTCAGAAGGGCTTGAGTACCATAGATGGGTTTCTGACGTAGAGACCACTTTTATCGCTAAGGACTATAGTGCTACTATCTTTGAAAAAGCAGGCGAAGTACCGTCTGACAAGACCAAAGCTAGTGCATTAATGTTCCTTAGGCGACATATCGACCCGAGCCTAAGGTGGGAATATCTGCAGTTGAAATCCCCGAAAGAACTGTGGGATGCCCTTAAGGGCCGTTTTGGGAACATCCACAATACTTTGCTCCCAGAGTTGACCGTGCAGTGGAATGAAATCCGCTTGCTTGATTATAAACGGATCAACGATTTCAACAAAGATATGCTCATTCAGAAGGCACGCCTTAATTTCGTGGAAAGGACCTCACGAAGATGATATGATTGAAAACTCTTTCCACTTTCCCTTGTTGCGCCCTTATACTAGCGAACCAAGATAGCCGGAGTATGACAATAAACGCATCACTACCTTCAATAAGCTTATCAACCTACCGCAAGTGGCCGAGAGGCACAATGAAGTATTGGTGAGCAACAATGCCAGTACTGGGACAAAGAAAGTTCGAGGCCAACTATGGCAAAGTGAAAGGTGGAAAGAAACCCAATGCACAGTGGGACTGGTCATGGCAACCCCAAACCACGGCGTGGAAGAGGGCACGGTGGTCGAGGACGTGGTCGAGGACGTGGGGTTCTTCCAATGTAATGAGTAGACTTGGTGCTCCGGCTCTTCCGGCCAAGGAAACAAAGCACCTACCCCCATGTCGCTCCCCAAAGTCGAGTTGGCAATGAACCGTGCTATCGATGTGGAGATCTTTGGACATTGGTACAAGAACCGCCATGCAAGTAAACAAGTCGCAAAGACACTACAAGAAATATAGAGAGTCCAAAGAACGGAGGCTCACTATATGGAGGAAGATGCTCGACGAGTCCCCGACGTCAATTTCACGATCACCGATAATCGCAATGAGCCATACGTGTCACAGTCATTAGAGGCACCCCTTTATGACTGAATGTTTTCATTATGTTTACTTTCTCGTTTACATTTGGCATTGTTAACTCAGAACGATTTTTTCGATGTTTTATTTTCAATAATGGTGTGATGAAACTTTGTTTTTTCTAGAACAAGATATTATTATTGCTTACGTTATATCCATAGCTTTATTTCGAAGAAATGAATATTGCTTGCATGTTTATGGTTCGATTTTTTTTCTCTCCTTTTCGTAGGAATGAATCGGGGAGAACTTGAATGTTTGGTTGACAGTGGGACCACCCACACCATTCTTAGGAATAGGCTTCTATTCACGGAATTAATTGCATGTCAAACCTCGGTAACCACGATGACTGGGTCCTCCCAACTCATCCAAGGGCGAGGCAATGCCCGATTTTTATTGCCTAACGGCACTCTTATCCGAGTTACCGATGCTCTATACGCACCTAGGGCCCCTCGAACCTTACTAAGTTTTAAAGATATACGTAGCAATGGTTTCCACGTCGAAACCCACTGTGAGAATGGAATCGAGTTTCTTTATATTACATCTAATGAATGTGGACGTAAACGCATATTAGAAAAACTTAAGAGTCAAAATAGTGGGTGTACACCACAACCATTAGGGTATTCGAATCCTATGTCGTCACCATAAATGAAATTTGGGACAAAGACTCATATAGGCTTTGGCATGATAGACTAGGTCATCTGGTCGAGATATGATGATCCGTATCCTAAAGAACTCGCACGGACATCCTTTCTTTCGAGCGAAAAAGGGGCAACAACTCAACACGAAGAACAAGATTGATGTTAATCATGCTATGTCATCTAAAGAAATAGAGACATATACCCCTTCTAAGCAATTGACTATGTCAAAAGCACATCGCTCATTCTCGCAAAGCCTGCTCTTTAGCTAAAGTAGGAGCGAGACCTTCCTACACTAAAGATACTAAAGCGAACATCCCATTCTTACAACGTATACAAGGAGATATTTGTGGACCCATCCACCTGAATGCGGACCATTTAAAGTACTTTATGGTATTGGTGGATGCTTCGACACGCTGGTCACATGTCGCACTCCTTTCCACTCGAAATGCCGCATTTGCAAAACTCCTAGCTCGGATCATTCGCCTAAGGACTCACCATCTGATCACCCTATCAAGTCTATTCGACTCGATAATGCAGAGAATTTACATCTAAAGTATTTGATGACTACCGCATGTCAATCGGAATCGATGTAGAGCATCCGTTCCCCATGTGCATACACAAAATGGTCTCGCAGAGGCAACCATTAAAAGAATCCAAATGGTTGCACGAGCATTGGTTTTGCGCACTAATCGCCATCTCTCGCTTGGGGATATGCACCTACATGCACTGCATTTATTCGCTTGCACCCACCGTTGCCAACCATTTTCTCGTACCGGTTGGTAATCGGATATGAACCGGATATTTCACACCTACGCATATTTGGTTGTGCAACATATGTGTCGATTGCGCCCCACAACGCAATAAAATGGGTCCTCGAGACGTTTAGGTATTTACGTTGATACGAATCCCCAACAATTATCCGCTACTTAGAACCCTTGACGGGTGATCTCTTTACCGCACGTTTTGCGGATTGTCACTTCAATGAGTCGAATTCGCCGTTAGGGGAGAGGAGAAAAAGAAGTTTCTCAAGGAACGACAGAATTGTCCCCGTACGTCCCGAGTCTGTCTCATTATGATCCCCGTACCTCACTATGTGATCGTGAAGTACAACGAATCCTCGATCTTCGTAACGAGTGCATTCGATGCCCGATGCGCGCATCGATATCGCCAAAGTGACAAGATCACACATTCCACCGCAAATGTGCCTCGCAAGGTTAGAAGTCCCGAATAAAGGGCACATCACCAACGCACGAGTGATGCGATCGCACCCAGTGGAAATGCGATCGAGGCCGTGGCTCCCAAAAGGAAAAGGGGGAGGCCACCGGTTCGGCAGACACCCGCCCAAGGAAGAAAAGGGCAGTGAGGCACAAACCAACCCATTAATCATCAATACTGAATCCTTCCCACGAGATCATCTCGACTATAGCTATGTCCACGAATCATTAATGGGGACGCCCGAGATCGATTCAAAGATTAGAAAACAAAGAGATCTCGATCAATTATGAAAGTGCGTCGATTTGATGGAACGATCGACCACTCATATTGATGATGTGTTTGCATACACGCTTGCTCAAGAAATCATAGAGCACGATGATGTCGAACCACGCTCTGTTGAAGAATGTCAACAAAGAGCCGATTGCCTAAATGGAAAGAAGCTATCCAGAAGAGCTTGACTCTCGACAAACGCAAGGTACTTGGCCCAAGAGTGCTAACTCCGCCAAGTGTAAAGCATGTTGGACACAAATGGGTTCTTGTCGAAAGCGTAATGAGAATCACGAAGTCCCGAGGTACAAGGCTCGCCTTGTTGCACAAGGTTTCTCACAACGCCCGTATAGATTACGAGGAAACGTACTCCCGTAATGGACGTTATTACGTTCCGCTATCTAATCACCTAGTTATTTCAGAAGGATTGGAAATGCAACTAATGGACGTGGTCACCGCGTATCTCTATGGGGATCTAGATACGGAGATTTACATGAAAGTGCCCGACGGCATTTCATTGCCCAAATCAAGTAACTCTGGACCACGGAGTGCGTATTCGATTCGCTTGAAACGCTCACTTTACGGCTTGAAACAATCCTAAGGATGTGGTATAACCGTCGAGTGAATACTTGATTGGAAAGGGATACAAGAACGATGAATCGTGTCCTTGCGTCTTTATAAAGAAAACAAGTTCGGATTTGCAATCATCGCAGGTATGTCGACGATATGAATATAATCGGCACTCTTGATGAAATAAGAGAAACCACCTGGATACTTGAAACCGAGTTTGAGATGAAAGATCTTGGGAAGACTCGCTTCGTCTTGGTATTCGATAGAACATAGAGTCGTGGAATTCTCATCCACCACCGCTTTATGTCCGTAAGATGCTTAGACGCTTTAACATGGACAAAGCACACCGGTTAGCACTCCCATGATCGATCGTAGCTTGATGCGAAGAAAGATCCATTTCGTCCAAAGGAAGATGACGAAGAGCTTTTGGGAGCCGAAATTCCCTACTTAAGTGCAATAGGCGCTCTATTGTACTTAGCTCAATGTACGCGACCGGACATCGCCTTCTCGATAAACTTACTAGCTCGATTTAGTTCAAGACCGACGCAACGTCATTGGAATGGTATCAAGAATATATTCCGATACCTAAAAGGAACCATTGACTTGGGACTATTCTTTCCCTACAAGGTGCAAAGGAAGCCGCTTAGTAAAGGCAAATGCTAAAGTAAATGCTAATGCCATAGAACCTACCCGACGAACGTATTGGTAGGATTTGCCGATGCAGGTATCTCTCCGACCCACACAAAGGTCGCTTCCCAAATCGGCTATGTATTTGCTATCGGGAACACCGCTATATCCCGAGATCCACAAAGCAAACCCTTGTAGCTACCTCATCTAATCACGCCGAAATTATCGCTTGCATGAGGCGATACGTGAGTGTATTTGGTTAAGAGCTATCATTACACATATCCGAGGTAACAGTGGACTAAGTAATGTCACCTGGAGCACCCACATGCATATATGAAGATAATGCACTGCACGAGCAGATGAAGCTTGGGTATATCAAGGGGATAACACAAAACACATATCTCAAATTCTTCTATAATCAAGAACAATGTGCTCTCCTCAATATTCAAGTAAAGCAAGTCGATTCGAGGAGAATGTGGCCGATTTGTTCACCAAATCTCGCCTAAGGCCGTGTTTGAAAAACATGTGAGAAGTATCGGAATGCGGAGAATTTCCGAACTCCCAAATCGATGTAAAGGTAGAGGGAGAAGGGTGAGTCATAAAGAAACTTACTCACCGACGTTGTACTCTTTTCTTTGACCAAGGTTTATTTTCTCCCCTGGGTTTGTTACTTGGCAAAGTTTTTAATGAGGCAAACGACACATGCACAAGTTTTTCAAAGTATCCTTGATTGATGTACAAATCGGGGAGATGTAGACTTGAGGAGTCTTACATCTACAACGTATGTTATACTCTTTTCCTTCCAAGGAACATTTTTCCCACGGGTTTTTATCACTTGGAAAGGTTTTTAACGAGGTAACAAGATGTACGATTTTAGGGATCGATGGAATGGTCACCTTAGTAGCGCTATGATCAAATGTAACGATCATATGAGAGGATAGATTCAAAGGACGAAGTCTAAACTCGATGTGTCAGATCTTTTTCCCTACGATCTTTTCCCACGGGTTTTGCTTTGACGGTTTTAACGAGGTAACATGACATGCGCTTGTAGACTAGACAAGAGGAGTGTTAAAGGAATAATACCTATCTAAGTCTGTTAGTTTATGAACTTTCCTAGATAGGATTTGATCACGCTGTTTGTATGTACTTCACCCTATTTAAGGGATCCCATTGATGGAATAATACAACACTTTTGCCCTACTTTCTCGTCTTGTGTTATTTTCCCTTCAACACTAATTTGATTATTATTATTATTATTATTATGTTTTTATTTTTATTTTTGACACAAATGCAGTGGGACCCTCCAAGCTTGCAACATGTACCTGAATATATGGTTGACGAATACTTTACTCCTCTCTCTGCATTTGAGCCTGAACTGGACCTACCCACAAAGCAGCGAGAAGCATTCACTTGAATTTTTTTGCAGACCCATATTGAGATGGTTATTTTGTTTTATTTTGGAATATGTCTCAAAATTATGAATAAATAAATGCAGTTAGAAATCAATATTTTTTTTAATTAGTAAACTTTTTTCATGTATAGCGATAAGTGTATCCCCCCTTCCAGAAAAAAGAAATGTTGAAAGTGAAATTGGCAAGTAGGCGATAATAAAAGAGTAGCGGTGTTTGCATACAAAAATTAGAAAACCAACTGGCTAGCCCAGTTGGCCACCACATGGGTGTAAAAACTCATGTGGGGTGGAGGTTAGGGGCCCTCTTGTCTCCACCTTAAATCTTTTTCGGGACATATACGCTCTAATTAAGCTTTTGATAGGACCTCATACTGTATCATCCGTGTGGATTCGATTCGGGGGAGGGCTTCATGTTCTTTTTACCTGGGAAGATCTGGTTGTACTTGTACGTCAGCAGAACCCGACAAGACACTGGTCAGTTCGTGCACATCCCGTGATTTAACTTGGCAGTAATGAGAAAGCGGAGCTGTTACCCTCAAACATACAATAGTTAGGTGTAAACCTAGAAATTGAGTTATCAAAAAAAAAAAATAGAAAAATAATTATTGGTTCCGAAGCAAGAAAAAGTTTAATATAGATGATTGAATATATATTAAACATAAATAAAATTCTGATAAAATTATTATCAAGAAGTTTTATAGAAAATTATTTGATAAATTACCTATTTAAATTAATGGTTTAACACGTAAAAGATTTCTAAGTGCATCAAATATTTTGAGTTTGATAAAGTGCTCAAGGACCCTTCAACAGGGATGGCAAAATTAATTGTATGTTCCAATATATCGGGTATTTACCAACAATGACTCTATTTTGGGTTCGGGTAGGGAAAAAAATCCGCGGATGTGGGTATACGTATACTAATCCTGTAAGACCCTTCCTCGAGTAGAATTATATAATATATAGAGTAAAATCTCGATAAATGAATATGATCGGGAAAAAAATATTCATTTAGCGAAATTATTCATTTATCGAAAGAAAATTTGAACATGTTATAAAGAGTTGGGACCGGGAAAAATTATTCATTTGGCGAGGTTATTCGTTTATCGAACATTCATTTATCGAGGTTTAACTGTACCTCAATTTCCTTATAATTGCAACATCTAGGCTTTCACGTTTGTCAATGCACTTATGAATGGCTTTAATTCTTTATTTTTAAAAATTATAAAAAAATTGATATTTTGAAGGTATATTTTGAGATGAATCTAACACGTTACAATAATAAGAGTTTGGGGTGGGGTGTTGGTGGTGAGGAGTAGGGCTGAGCACCGGGTCTGACCCGACCAGGACCGATCCAGTCCGGAATGGGCTGGATTATAAATGGTCGGACTTTATCGACCGGCTCCGGACTTGTCTAACTGGCCAACTCGGTTCGGACTCAGAAAAGGCGAGTCCGTCTTGTTTCTAGCCCAATTTTGTAAAAAAAATTATTTTCTTTTGCATATTAAGTGTCTTTTTATTACATATAAAATATTTTCTTCTTTACATATTCCCATAAAATACAATTATCAATCTTAATATCTTCATTTAATAACCAAACTCCCAAGTTCAACAATATTTTAGTATAAATAAACTTAATTAGAATAATGTGCAATCATAATCGAGCCATTAATCATCATTATTTCATCACCACCGATGATAAATTACAATAAAAAATATTTTTTTTATGTATTTTTATTTTTACCGGATCGTTCCGGGCTGAACTCGGATTTTCCGGGTTTTGACCCTGTCCGGCCCGGAACCTGGATTTAGACATAATACAGATCCGGGACCCGGACTTAATTAACAGGTCCGGTTTGGATCCAGTCCGAGTCCGATCCGAGTTCAGCCCATTTGTGCTCGGCCCAAGTGAGAAGAGTGAAGAAGAAGAGGGAATTAAAAAGATTGAAAAGTTTGGGGTAATTTTGAAACGTAATTGGGGAATAATTAAAAAATTAAAAAAATTCAGACCGAGAGAGTGAGAGAGTGAGCCTCATTCGCTGAGAAATTAACAAAAAAAAAAATGTCATTTTTGCTGTTTTTTGGCCATTTCAGGATTCGTCTTGTAAAGATAGAAACTACAGGGGGCAAATTGTAACGAAAATGAAACCACAGGGGCAAATTGTCAATTAGCCTTTCCTCTCCGTCTTCTTTCCTTTGTAATTCCGCCGAAATAACCACCGTGACTTCTTCGCACATTTCTATATTTTCTCTTTATCTTTCCCAAATCTTGTTCTTCTCTTCTTATCCTTTCATCTTTATCTTTCAATTAATTGATTTATCCTGTGGTGGCTTTGGATCTTTGATTTTTTGGTATCATATCAGTCTCAACAAATTCTATCGGACCATATTTCGGGTTGGTTCACCAAAATTCAGGCTCAATCGAGGATGAGTCTGTTGTACCCGCTTGCTGAGGGCAAGGAAGAGAATGCTTTGCAAAATTGGTTTTTTGTAAAGAGGGGGTTTTCAAGACAGTTCCCCGTCGATGGACCCCTTTTAACAAAGCGATCAAGCTCTCCCCCTCTTCGGTGAATTTGGCTGATGTAGAAGCCCACCAGCAGCCTCCCATTTCGCTACGAATTGTTGATGAGGGAGGATGTATTGGAGTAAGTTTTATTTTTTCTTTACTTTGTTTTTGTCTGTCTACTTAGATTTTTATTTTGTTTTCCTTGATTTTCAGTTACATGTTAAACCTCCATAAATAAATATGATCGGACTGGAGAAAAATATTCATTTTGCGAAATTATTCATTTATCGAAAGAAAATTTGAACATGTTATAAATAGTTGGGACCAGAGAAAATTATTCATTTGGCGAGTTATTCGTTTATCGAGGTCGCGGCTGAGATCTCCCCAAGCCTAACATTGGCCCCAGGCATAGGGGGTAAGAGAAAGGCCAAGAGGAAGCGGGCAATTGCCCATTTACCAATTTTATCCGATGATGAGCACGGCTCTCTCCCGGCTGTGGTCTCTCCAGACGAGGCCGTCGGTGAGCCAGCGGTTGTTGGGAAGCTTGAAGAATCTGAAGAAATCATGGAGCCTCTGAAACGTAAGAAAAGTTGGGCTAGAAAGGCTCCTAAAACTCGAACTCCTCTAGGGGATGAGCCCATGGTTCAATCAAACCTGCAGCAATCTGCTGAGGTGTCCAGTTCTGACGTTGGAGGGATGGGCCCGTTCCAGACTTCCCCGGTCCTTCATCCTGTTGAGATTCTAGATACAGATGCGGAAGGTGATCCCTCTCATTCTCTCGTCCTTCACCCTACTCTTGTTGTTGCTGTGTTACGAGCCCGGGCATCTTTTCCGCGACCTCCTCTTTCACCAGATTCTCACCCCACGCTGTTTTCTTTGGATGTCCTGAATGTAGACGGCCTGTATGATCAGGAATTTGCTCTCCCGAATGGTTATGTAGTGAGAGAGGGAGCCACCGTTGAATGGGACCCAGATCTGTCTCTTAACATGATGGGGATCCTACTTTTGCATAATGAGGTCCATAAGCACTTCAAGATGCCTCCTGATGAATGCCTAGAGCGTCCTTTCATCTGGCTCTGGTTTGTGCTCGTTATCTTCTACCGTACCTATTTATTTATTTGGCCTAACTCTTTGCTCTCTCTCGTTCCTGTTTGCTTCTTATTGATAACTTTCTTTTTTATGTTAATAACATGTTATATGATAATATATAATATGGAGATTAGAGGATAGAGAGAATGGAGAGAAAAATAGAGACCAACATCTTTATTTCGTCCGAGATTGGAAGATGGTTAGGATATCTTGTTAACGTTGACTTTATGATTGATGGTGTTGAATGGATTCATCGTTCGGCTTATTTAGTTGGGCGTCTTTATAGACCCTTGAAGACCAACTACTTAGCATGTATCGATGGAGGAAAAAGTTCAGAACTTTTAACTGTGCAAGCTATTGAGCTTCCTAGTTTTTGTGGTGATAATATTTACACTGATGACAATAATTGTTTTGGATCCATTGGAATATCCAGAAGACGTTTGCATTATTCTACTCGAGATAGGACTGGATCCACATTGCTTGTTTATATGCTGAAGGATGACTATAGTTGGCTTCTAAAGCACACCATACCCATTGATGACTTGTTAGCCAACCCATCCAGATATTTTTTTGCAGGATTAAAGAGAATTGTGAACAGGTACCGCAAGGAAGCATGGTTCAATTTCTATGATTCTCATCCTAATTGTGACAATTTATATCTCATAACACCACGTGGGATGCTATTCTATCGTCCCAATGAGAAGTTGCTGGCATTATATCATTTTCAACCTGGAGAGCCAGAGATAGTTTTGGGTCAAAATTACAGTTTCCCTTATTCATATTGTCCCATTATACTGCGGAGTGCCTTCCAAAGGACTTCTTAGGCTAATTTTTGATCAAAGGTGTGAGTACCCTCTATCTATTCACCGTGTCTCTCGAACGTTTGATGTACCAGCTTCTATTTGTTTATGAGATTTTTATCTGATAATTTTAAATTGAAAGCTGCCAAAAAATGAAACAAAAAAAGAATCTATTAGAAAGACCGTCCGATGGACCTTGACAAAAATCAGGACAAATGCCCCATTTGCATTCACTTTGTTTAATAACTAAAAATGATATAGTCCCAACAGTTAAAGAACCTTTGGTTTGATGTTTCAGGTATTTTCTATTAATCAAGTGTTTGCTCTATATCTATTTATTAGTTGGATATTTTGTTAGTGCATGCGTATGTAGGCTAATAATACTATGTGAGATGCTATTCCATCATCCCGATAACAAGTCGCTGGTATTATGTCGTATTGAAGGTGACGAGCGAGAGATAGTTGTGGGTCAAAATTACAGTTTCCCTTATTTACATTGTCCATGTATACTGTGGAGTGCCTTCGAAAGGACTGCTTGGGTAAATTTTGATCAAAGTATCTCCTTATCAATTAATCATGTCTCTCTAACATATGATGCACCAGCTTGCTTATATTTGTTTATAAGATTTTCGTTTGATATTTTATATTCAAATCTGCCAAAAATGAAATAAGAAAACAAAACAATGAATTAGAAATACCCTCTGATGGAAAATGCACCATTTGCATCCACTTAGTTTGGTAATTAGAACTGATATAGCCCCAACATAAAAAGAGCATTTAATTTGACGTTTTTATTAATCATGTGCTTGATTTATTAATCATGTAGGCTAATTTATGGACCATGCATATTTGCTCTCATTTTTGTTGGAGATCTATGCCCTCAAGCCTCAGCATTATGTCCCACCGGCTTTTAAAATGATTCTCCATTAAGATACATTTTCCATCCACACGGATGAATTTGAAGAAATAGTGTTTGGCTCATATTGCATGTATGTTATTATAGCCAGATGTGTTGGGGTTTCAAATGCATGTACACGACTAGCTGAAGTTTCTGACTCTGAGTTGATGATAATAACATTTTGAAGGATGAGATAACTAAAGAGAATACAATCTGCATCCTCTTTAGCAGTTAAGTAAAACTGGAATACTTCCCGCATCCATAGAAGGGACAGTTATTATTCCCTTCTTATACGTGTTGTCACGCAGTTAGCGTAATTATTATGATTGTCAGTTCTCTTTGTCTTGGAGTTATATTCTTGCAATGATATTTCACTCTTGCACGGGCTTGTGAGATACTTCTACTTGTAAGGTTCCAATATAAACAAATAAATTTTGAATAGGACACATGCTATAGGGGAAATGTTTGATTGTTTTCTAAGCTTATGTGTTGTATGTACGTGCTTGTTACAAATATTTGTTTATGTGTACAACCTACACAAGGTTCCTAACATACAATGGGTATATGCTGATAGGGTTTCCGAACCAGATATTCATATTCATCTTGATGAGCTTTGATGGTTTATGCTTCTCAAAACATAAGATTGCCGTTTCCATTCATGAACAAGAATCTCAAAGACATCGATAGTAAGTTGATGTTTTAGTCACTTGTTCTTCTTTGCAAGCACTGTTCAGCTTCTACCATTAGTCCGCCATTCTTTTTTTCCAGCCAACATATGTAGCTTCACTATATGTTGTGTTTTAATGCATGTTATATGTAATATATGTGTGTGATGATGCACAGTATATTAAAAACTATGTATATTTTATTGGGTAGAGTTTCTACTAATAGTACTAGTCTATTTAGTTTATCCAAATTCTATTGTGTACATACACCTATATGGCTTTGACAAAGACGCATTACAGTGAATATCATTGGATATACATCAAGCTTGCAGGTAAGCTTTGTGAGGAGACAAGCAAATCTTGCAGCTCATTGGATTACAGTGAATATCATTGAATATACATATACGCTGGAATTCAAGAATGACATAGAAATGCTAAAAAATCTGTACTTGAAAATGGAAAAGATATCAGTGGATATCCAAATAAGCTAAAATTCTAAAACTGCGTGAAAATGATATCCTCGGCTGATGGACTCGAGCCTAGGTCAGTATTGTGTGAATCTTCCACCAGAATTTTTATCTCTCCATCTATGTCTGCTGCTAACTTGCCAAGTTTGGCATCTTCAAACACATCGGCTTTCTCATATGCTGTGTGAATAGAACATTTCCAGAAGCACCAGTCCAGTTGAAAATATGTCGACCTTTTCGGTAACAACTGACTCATCCTTCAGCTTAGGTGCTTGATAAATTGGATTCATGCAACTAAGACGAGAGTAATGGCCTTCCAAATCCTTGAGTGCAACTGTAAAAGAATTTTAGGATATTATTATACTACATGCATTTACATAAAAATAAACTTGAATGTTTGCTTAGTAAAACAAAAGAGAAAAGGCCAAAACTAATTTCATTTGACTATTTTCTAAAGGGTGAGTGTCTAATCTTATTAGACAATCTTTTTTAGAAACGAATGGACTATTATTTGTCAAAGCTAATTTCATTTGACTATTTTGTAAAGGGTGATTGCCTAGTCTTATTAGACAATCTTTTAGAAACAAATGGATTATTATTTGTCAATACAGAGTTGCATTGAGAATATACATACAATCAAGTAAAAAGAAATAACAAAAAAAAATCATTCTAGTACAGTAATAGCAACGGAAATTTGTTAACTTACCAAGTCCAGAATCCCCTATTTTGAGTTTGGAATTTTCATCCAGAAGCAGATTGTTCGGTTTGATGTCCAAGTGCACCACCCCTTTTTTATGGAGGTGTGAGAGGCCTTCCAGTAGTTGCTTGTAAAACTCAAGCATCTCTTCCTTTTCAAAAATTTCATTGCACTTTAAAAGGAACTACTGGAAGGCCACTCACACCTCCATAACCGGGCTCTTGAAAAGGAAGAGATGCTTGAGTTTTACAAGCAACTATTGGAAGGCCTCTCACACCTCCATAAAAAAGGGGTGGTGCACTTGGACATCAAACCGAACAATCTGTTTCTGGATGAAAATTCCAAACTCAAAATAGGGGATTCTGGACTTGGTAAGTTAACAAATTTTCGTTGCTATTACTATATTAGAATGATTTTTTTTTTTGTTATTTCTTCTTACTTGATTGTATGTATATTCTCAATGCAACTCTGTATTGACAAATAATAATCCATTTGTTTCTAAAAGATTGTCTGATAAGACTAGACAATCACCCTTTAGAAAATAGTCAAATGAAATTAGGTTCGACAAATAATAGTCCCTTCATTTCTAAAAAAGATTGTCTAATAAGATTAGACAATCACCATTTAGAAAATAGTCAAATGAAATTAGTTTTGGACTTTTCTCTTTTTTTTTACTAAGCAAACATTCAAGTTTATTTTTATATAAATGCATGAAGTGTAATAATATCCTAAAATTTTTTTACAGCTACACTCAAGGATTTGGAAGGCCATTACTCTCGTCTTAGTTGCATGAATCCAATTTATCAAGCACCTGAGCTGAAGGATGAGTCAATTATGGTAACCGAAAAGGTCGATATACTTTCAGCCGGACTGGTGCTTCTGGAAATGTTCTATTCACCATTTAGCACATCATATGAGAAAGTTGGTGTGTTTGAAGATGCCAAACTTGGCAAGTTAGCAGCTGACATAGATGGAGAGATAAAAGTTCTATTGGAAGATTCACTCAATACTGACCCAGGCTTGAGTCCATCAGCCGAGGATATCATTTTCACGCAGTTTTAGAATTTTAGCTTATTTGGTATCCGCTGATATCTTTTCCATTTCCAAGTACAAGTTTTTTAGCATTTCTATGTCCTAGAATTCCAGCGTATATGTATATCCAATGATATTCACTGTAATCCAATGAGCTGCAAGATTTGCTTGTCTCCTCGCAAAGCTTACCTGCAAGCTTGATGTATATCCATTGATATTCACTGTAAAGCGTCTTTGTCAAAGCCATATAGGTGTATGTACACAATAGAATTTAGATAAACTAAATAGAGTAGTACTATTGGTAGAAGCTCTACCCCAAAAAAAAATATACATAGTTTTTGAGATACTGTGCATCATCATACATATATATTAGATATAAAATGCATTAAAACACAACATATAGTGAAGCTACATATGCTGGAAAAAACGAATGGAGGACTAATGGTAGAATCTGAACAGTGCTTGCAAAGAACAAGTGACTAAAACATCAACTTAAGGGTTTGAACAGTGCTTGCAAATAATGGTAGAGTGCTTGCAAATAATGGTAGAAGCTGAACAGTGCTTGCAAATACCATCTCTGGTATTGAGTGTTTGAAAACTGGCTTCTGCGTAACCCTTCAATACCAACTCTTCTTCACCACTGAATATCAGACCCATATTCCGAGTCCCTCCTGAGGTGCTTTAATATGTTTTTTACAGCAATCCACTGTGCCTCACCTGGGTTTCCTTGATATCGGCTTGTCGCGCTCAAAGCGTATGACACGTCAGGGCATGTATATAACATGACATACATGATCGACCCTACTACGGAGGCATAGGGAACCTTGTTCATTGTCTCTGTCAACATCCCACTATTGACCTTTCTTGAGAACCGTGCCATGCGACATGGGAAGATTTTCCTTCTTGGATTCCAGCATTTTGGACCTATGCCAGACTTTCTCCAAATAAGTGTCAGCTTAGTCCAATTAGCCATTTAGATGTGTTTCTTAAGATCTTGATTCCAGCTTCGCCAAGTCCTTCATCGAAAAATATTTACACAACCATTCCTTGACAGATTCAAGCAATGGAATGTTGTTTCCAATTATGAGGATGTCATCCTTCTTGTAAACACACGGTTCCTCCTCGCTCCTAATAAAACCGAATTTCTCGATCGATTCATTAAAGTGGAGGTTCCAGTTCCGAGATGCTTGCTTTAGTTCATAGATGGATCTGTGAAGCTTGCATACCTTCTTAGGCTCTTTTGAGATTGTAAAGCCTGGAGGTTGTTTCATATAAACACCATCTTCCAATTTCTCATTCACGAAAACAGTCTTTAATTCATCTGCCAGATTTCATAATCATAATAGGCAGCAATGGCTAAGATAATCCTGATATATTTGGACATTGCTATTGGCGAGTAGGTTTCATCATAATCGATTCCATGGATTTGTTTGAATCCCTTCGCTACAAGCCTAGCTTTATAGACATGGACGTTTCTATCCTTGTCTAACTTCTTCGTGAAAATCCATTTACATTCAATAGGCCTCACCTCTGCAGGTGCGTTAATCAATGTCCATACCTCGTTGATATACATCGAGTCTATCTCGGATCTCATGGCAGTAAGCCATTTATCGGAGTCTTATCCTCTCATAGCTTCCCCATATGAAGCTGGCTCATCTTCTTCAATTAAGAAAGATTCGCCATACCGTCTCTCGGGTTCCTGTCTAGATCGTTGAGATCTTCTCAGGAGAGGTTCGTCCACAACTTCCTCTTCCACAACCGTGCGTGGATCTAGGGGCGTCTCTTCAATGAAGGAGGGACGCGCCTCGTGTGGGAAGTCTTGGATGTTCCTGACATCACTACTCTCAACCTGATTATTTCCAACGTTCCTAGATAGAAAATCTTTCTCTAGGAAAGTTCGTGTCCTGGTTATGAAAGACTTGTTTTCACACTTCAGGTAGAAATAATACCATTTGGTTTTCTTAGGGTAACCAATGAAATAGCATTTATCGGATCTCGGACCTAGTTTGTTTCTGTTCAATCTCTTGACATAGACTTCGCAGCCCCAAATTCTGAGATACCCCAACCTGGGAGGTTTACCATGCCATAATTCATATAGAGTTTTCGCAGCCGACTTTGTAGGACAACAGTTTAACGTCAGTGCAGCAGTTTGTAATGCATAACCACAGAAAACGACAGGCAGGTCTGTTTGACTCATCATGGATTGCAACATGTCTAGTAATGTTTAATTCCGCCTCTCAGACACACCATTGTGTTGAGGCGTTCCAGCTGGAGTGAGCTGTGAAGTAATTCCACACTCTCTCAGATGAGCTTCAAACTCTTGGCTAAAGTACTCTCCTCCTCGCTTGAATCTGAGAGTCTTTGTGGTCTTGCCAAGTTGGTTCTATACTTCATTATGAAATTTATTGAGTTTCTCGAATGCTTCGTTTTTGTGCTTCATCATATAGATGTAACCATATCTGCTGAAGTCATCATTGAATGTTACGAAGTACTCATAACCTTTTTTTGCAGGAGTGCTTCTTGAGGGGGTACTGTGTAAAATACACAACATATTTAAGAGGATATATGTGGTACCTCTGGGGATATTTGTAACTTCTTGAAAATATGTTCTTATTTTTTTTCTTTCCCTAATCAGGCTAACCAAGCTATATGTGATACTTCCAAGTTCCAAGTAGAGATGTTAAACGGGCTAGCCCTAGCGGGCTTCGGGCTAAACGGTTCGGGCTAAAAAGGTCCAGATTTAAACGGGCTAGGAAATATCGGCCCTAACCCTAACCCTAACGGGCTTCGGGCTAAACGGGCTAAATATTTAAAAATCTATTTTTTATTTATTATAAGTCATAAACCAAAAAAAAAAAAACAGTAACAATATATTTTATATATATAGTAACAAATATACTATAATAAATACAACAAAAAATACACTTATATATATATATATATATATATATACTATTAACAAATACAGTAATAATACATATTATATATAATATTAATATATATTACATATAATATTAAATATATGTTATATAAATATAGTATTATTGTAAGTTGAAATTAATATATATATATATATATATATATATCGCTTCGGGCTAACCCTAGCGGGCTTCGGGCTAGTCCTAGCGGGCTTCGAGCTAAACGGTCCGGGCCAAAAAAGCCCGGATGTAAACGGGCTAGGAAATATCGGCTCTAACCCGGTTTTTTGGCGGGTTAAACGGGTCAGTCCATCGGGCCCGAGTCCGTTTAACATCTCTACTTCCAAGGGCTATATGTGATTCGTGGATTTCTTAAGGGGGTACGGTGTAAAATAAACACAACAAACTTAACAGAATATAGATGATACCTCTAGGGGGTATAAGTATGTTCTTCTTATTCTTTCCCTAATCAGGCTAAAGAAGATAAATGTGATACCTCTAGGGGCTATTTGTAATTTTTTTATATATGTTCTTCTTTTTCTTTTCCTAATTAGGCTAAACATGATGTATGTTATATTTCTAGGGGCTATATGTGGTTCGTGGATTTCTTGACCTGAGATGACTTTTTTTTTTTCTTTTTTTGTAGCAACTGAAAGCCGCATGACCACTTGATGTTGCTCAGTGCAAGTTGAAAAATTATGTATTTCGAAAAAAAGAACGAGAAAGCTGAGAACTCTTTTCCCCATTTTGTAACCATTACATCATTTTTATTTCTTTCGATTTTGTAAATAATTCCCCGTATAGGTTAACTTTGTCATTATTAAAAATCGAGGGTAAATTACGTGAATAGTGTATTTGTTGGAAATGGCTTTGCTTTGTTAAGCAACATTATGCTTTCTGTTTCTGTACACAATATTATGCTACTGTCTCATGTTTTGAGGGGTCAATCAACAGAATCCACTTGAACCTTGCGCTTTCTGCCAAGTACATTTGAAATCCATGGATTTAAAATCCTTTGTATGGATTTATGGTGGATATGTGACAGAATTTTCAAATTCATTGCTTGGCAAAAATAAATACAATGTTTATAAAATTCAATATTTCATTGTCTATAAACTCACAATTTTTATATTTTGTTTTATTAAATAAAATGATATTTACCTACATCTAAAAATGTTACTCTTTTCCAATTATATATACACACTTATATATATATATGTATATAGTATGTATTATATTCCATCTATGCCTTGATAATCCCACAAATAATTATAAGCAGAGCAATTCTAAAAATCATCATAATATGAATAAAACATGATAAGTCTTAAATTCAGTCTGAAACATTATTCTAAGACATGCTAGTTGTTTGTCATACACAATAAAAAGTTCCAAGATATTACTAGTAATAGACTAATACAACCATTATGAACTGATAAGAAAGTAGATCCACTCTTTCTTCTTTTCGTCCGGGAGAGCTTTTAACAGCTTAAACTCTTCTGGGTTGCCATTCATCAATTTCCGAACAGCCTTAAAAACCTCGTCACTTTGAAGATCTGGAATCGTAGATACAACCTCGTGTATCTCGATACCCGAGGGCCTCTTATCATTCTTCTTGCTAGCCACAAATTCTTGGAATTTAGAAGCCATTTTGCTTACGGCTTCAACTAAAGAATCTTGCTTTACCTTTTTCTTCTTGTCATGCACGGAATCTGTGGAGCTCGATGGTCGTGCTTTTGCTTTTGATCCTTATAAAGATTCAGAACTCACTTCAATTTCTTCCTCTCCCATTGCTTCAGTACCTTCTTCATAAGTTTCAGTGCCATGACCTAATGCTCTATCTCGTCCACACAGAATAACAATATCATCCCAATTGTCAATAACTTATGCATGTCCTTTGCATCCGGGTGAGACTGCATATATATAATTTAGTCATTTATAATATATAAATGTAAAAACAAGATTACAAAATTTGTAAATTTGACAATCTAAAATATCTACATAATCTCGGCAACCTTAACTTTCACAATTAACCAAGAAACAGAGCAATAAATTGGAACCATAACAGACTAATGCGAAGCAAACAAATACAGTTTTTCAATCAGAATATCAATCCATTACTCAAACTTCAATGCTCAATTTTTCAATCAGAAAAAACCTAATTTACACAACCCCTAATAGACAGTAGATCTAAATCTAATATACACACACATCCCCTCTACCTCATTATAGATCACAACAAACTTAAACCGCATAAGAAGCTTCACAGGGTTGATTAGCAATTCTTGTATTTTTCAGACAGGTCCATGTATATTGATTTCAGACAGGTCCATGTACATTGATTTCAGACCAATTCATCAGTAGATAGAATCGTAAATATCATAACTCAACATAGTCACACCATGATCTCCACATATCTGAAGTGACGACAACGATCTTGCGATCCTCATCCCACGTGAACCCACTCTGATTACTTAGGATATCTAAAACAACATTGAAGTAATTCTTCCAATTCTTCAGTCTATTCTTAATGTTGTCCTTCGTCAAGTTCATCTCTAATGTCGAATTCAGATATTTCACAGCTGCTTGTAGGGCCTGTGGCTTCCATGTGTCTCCATCACATTTGTATCCCACAGCCATTTGTTTGGACATGATAGTTGCCAAGTTGTTGGATTGGTACCGCCACTAGAAGGGGGTTTAAATAGTGCGGTTAAGAATATAGAATTATTTTGCGATTGCGAAAGCGATTAAGTGCGGAATGTAAATGACATAGCGATATATAGAGGTTCGGCCAAATATGCCTACGTCCTCTCTTCGTATCTTTTTCTATAGGCTTAAGGTAAACCTTTCCGCCTTGTCTTCTATCGGTCCGAGTTAAACCGTTACAATCTTGTCGTCTATCGGTCCAAGATAAACCGTTACAATCTTGTTTTTATGTCGGTCCAAGATAAACTGTTTTTCTTTTCTATCGGATAAGGAATCAACCTTTCTAGCTTTCTATTAGTACTAGGAAAACCTCACTTGGATTTAGATTATGATTCTAACAATGCCGGATCCACGATCCTAATAACACCGAATCAAATCTATAATCCTTTCTTTTCTCTTGTGTTTGGTTGAGTGTATAGAACACTCGAACTGTAACAATTAAGCTCGATTACAACAACAATAATGAAGATAATGATATCTTAAATATATAAGCTTTGCTTGAAGTTGTTGTTAGGTCAATACCATATGAAGTGTTATTTATAAGCTTCAAGGCCTAAACTAGCCGTTGGTCACTGCCTCCTCCATTACGTACGTTATACTTATCTGTAGCGTGTTAGGGTTGTATACGTCAAAGCATACTTTATGCTTGTATTACCTAATTTCCCGGTCTTTATCTATGAGAATATTTAATTTATTTATCACATGTTTTGCATATTTATTCACGCTATGGTTATGCAAATGTAGTCTAAATTACTTTATATTGTAGATATTGTGGTGTGTCGTGTCACACAGAAGATCACATTATCGGTTCCTTATATAGTAATATTTTGTTCACAATCTATATAATATTAGACTGTTATGTAAGAGGTTGTAGTATATGCTTGAGATTGGTTGGTCTTGACCATTAGCATATATTAGCGTATTCGCTATACGTTGAACAGGATCGAGGTGAGATATATTCTTCTGTACTGAATATAAGAAAAACGTACATCTCGGATAATTTTTTATTTCTTAATTCTAGTAATTAATATTTAATTATATATATTTAATATTTATTTCTTTGATTTATCATGTGTGAGAGCCACAATGATTGACTCAATATGCTCGATATTTTGGGCAATATTATTATTTATATGATAATTAATATTATAGCTAGAAATTGTGTCCCGCCCAGTCGGGTTGATCATGTCCCTTAAGGCACTCGAAATGATTATTATATTAAACCCTGCAGGTGGAATTAATTTTTCGATATAATAATAAAGGTCGAGTGGTATACTCATATATAATATATTAATTAATTAAAAGTTGTCAATAGCTTAAATTAATTAATGGACATGGAATATCTTAAACACGGAAAATAATTAATTCAAAAAGGAGCCCAATTTCATAATTTGGGATTTTGGTAGGAAGTGAAATATCAACCTTTTAGTGGACTAAGTTGATATTAATAGAGTCTTAATATTAGGAAGAGTCCTAATATTGGAAAGAAGATAGTGAGAATCAATTTTTTAATACCAAACCATAAAATTGATAAGTTTTATATCCCCACTCATAAGAGTATAAGTTATTGATACCATTTTGCTTAAAAAGACTAAAATGTCCTCCAAAAAGGTGTTGATGATGACTTTTCTTTTTTATCTTTTAGTGATAGATTTAAGGGTATTAATGTCTTTTGGTATCAAAAACTTATACTCTTATGAATGAGGATATATAACTTGTTACTTTTATGATTTGGTATTATAAAAGATAGAACCCAAGAAGATATCTATTGAGAGTCCTTACCATATCCTCCTTAAGGTCCCTAGAGTAGCCCAAAACACCTGTAAATAGGACATTGGTGTTGGCCAATTTTTACATCATTATTGAAGCAAGAAAATCAATTTTTGTATATGTGTTTAATTGTGGATCTTGACTTGCGTCTTGGATTCCATAATTTAGTTAACACAATATTTTTCTAAAATACCAAAATATTCAAGAAAATAGAGAGAAGAAAAATCGTGAGTTTCTTGAGAAGATAATTCGGTCGATCCATTGTAGTCCAAGTTTAGTCCGGTAGATTGTTGCCCACACGACATCCGGACATAGGCGGGATATACTCTAGAAGATCTTGAGGTAGAAATACAAGAAGATCGGAGAGGAGTACGAAGAGGAGATAAATCGACTAAAAGGGATCTTCGACCACTTCGCTTCAAAGGTATAAATTACCGACTCCTATGCGTAAATATGTGTATTTAATTGTTTATTAATCTGTTTAGTTAATTAATTGACAAGCCTAAATAGATCCGATTTTTATGTTGGTTAGTTTATAAAACCGTTTATAAAATATTTTCGCCAACTTGCTTCCGCTGCATTTTATATTCCAACATAGCGTACGTTAAACAGTTTAGCATATGTTAACTTATACTCGTTGTGTACGCTATGTGATGTTCAGTTCAGTCAAATAGCTTTTGTCTCTTACGTAGTGTACGTTAGGTTTATAAGTAACGTACATTATATCTTTCTTGTAGCGTACGATATTTCATATCCACCATTACGTACGTTATACACCATGTATCCGTTGCATGCTTTTTGACCTTTTAGAATCAACCCAATGGATTGATTTATTTGAATTCGAACTTCACTTTGCATAACGTACGTTATATGATATTTGTAGCGTACGTTATGTTGGTTTCCTTGCGTGCGCTAATCTTTGTAGTAGCGTGTGTTAACTGCCTCGGTGCAGTTTGCAGTACTTGCTGACATAATACATTGTGTATGTTATTCTTTGGCTATAGCGTACGTTAGCTTCAGTAAGTATTACTTCTTTGCTTTTCTGTCTATCTGGAGCGTCTTCGACTCCTTGATTCATTGTTGTTTTTCTTTATTTATCAACTTATCATCAAAACCTCTAAAATGAATATGTGGAATAAAATGTTCCAACAATCTCCCTCTTTTTGATGATGACAAAACAACAATACTTCGATGAGATTTATACCTGTAAAAATACAAAACATATATACAGATTAAAGTTTTCGGCTTTGTCCGTTTCGTTAGTTTTCTTCTCCCACCATTCCTTCTCTTTTAATCTTCTTCTCCCCCATTATATTTTTCTTTTATTTTTCTTCTCATCCTTCTTCCCCTTTTTGTCATTAGCAAAAAGTGCATTAAAATCATAAAATCAATGAAAATTAAATATGAAAAGAAATGGATATAACTCCCCCTGAAAAATATCCCCCCTTCTAAAAATAACTCCCCTAAGTTAAATACCAATTATTTTGAAATAATTAATTTTGAATTTTTTGGGATCCAACTGACTCTTGGTCGTTTTTTATACACATAAAGTAAAATAAAGTAATAATATATAAATAAAGTTGGAAATATCAAATGCTTATCAAACTTTGCCAAGAAGCCCATGTGGAATATATTCCCACAAATCAAATATCTGACTACATAAAGAATGATACATGACTAGGACTTGAAATCCAAGTTCACAAAATTAGGCTTTGAAGCACAACTTACTACGAAGTATACCTATAAGGTTCTGACTAATAAAAAAGAGGTGGTTTTGGTGATGAGATATATGATAGATTCGGTGAGACTGGATTGCATTATGTGATAATATTTTGTTTTGGTTTTTATGTAACTAAATAGTCTTGTTTCTGTGGAAGGATGGGTGCTATCAAGTCATGCCAAGTATGATTCATTAATAAAAGATGGACAATAAACAAGAATAGTCCCCATAAATATAGGTGACAATCAATTTTTTAATACCAAACTATAAAATTGATAAGTTATATATCCTCATGCATAAGAATGTAAGTTATTGATACCATTTTGCTTAAAAAGACTAAAATGTCCCCCAAAAAGATGTTGATGTTGACTTTCCTTTTTTACCTTTTAGTGATAGATTTAAGGGTATTAATGTCTTTTGGTATCAAAAACTTATACTCTTATGAATGAGGATATATAACTTGTTACTTTAATGGTTTGGTATTATAAAAGATAGAACCCTAAATATAGTTACCTCTTGAGGGAAAAAACCTAGCTGATGGCTCTTTCTTCTCTCCACTGTTCTTCCAATCAGGGGCAATTTTGATTATACGTGATACAAAACAAAAAATTCCTATCAGAAACATATATATACACAACAAAATCACAATATCTGAAACCTAAACCCTAATTTAACCCTTTTAATTACACCAAAATCAAGAAGTGGAGAGAGAGGAGAAAGGGGGACGAGGGAGAAAGAAGAGAAAGCATGGCGAAGAAGAGATAGATCGATCGAAAGACAAATGGAGAGAAAGCGCGACCGAAAGAGAGATAGAGAGAGAGAGAGAGAGGGAGAGGAGTACTCGTTGCGTGAGACGGTGAGAGTGGAACAACAATGATGGGGGTTTTCAAAATGATTCCCTTTAAGTGAGGATTTATAATTCACTCAAATATAGTTAAAAATAATTTATTTTAAATTTTGGATTTTAAACTTGACTGATTTAAAATTATAAATTTAAAAATCTACTGATTTAATATTTTGTCCAAACAGATAGTGTGGTAATGGATTTATAAATTCATATCACAAATCTATCCATCCAAATGGACGCTTCCATTATTCTCCATAGAGTGCTCAAGTGCAGTGCAGAGTTGACCATCCATACTACTTGGATTTAACGAAAAATTCCACCATGTTTCCGTTGATAATTTGTTGGCTATAATAAAAGAAAAGTTTGGAAGGTTATCCCACATCGGTAGAATAATGAAAGGTGGAAAGGACTTCAAGCCTATAAAAAGAGGTTCAAGGCTAAAGATTAAAATGCACCAATTAAATGCACTTTAAGTATTTAATTTTTCTTTCTTTCTTTCTCTTGTCTTAGAGTGTGAAAGATGTGAGTTAAATCTTTGGAGAGTGTGGGTGTAATTGGGGATTGGCTTGAGAGATCATAGCTGTGTGGTTGTAATAATTTTTCACATAGTGGAGTTTTCTCTCTGGAGGCCTGTAGTTTTTCTCCGATTTTGGAGTTTTCCACGTATATTATTGTGTTATTTATTTTTTCTCTATTTTCGTTCTTTATGAGGCTTGTTGGGAATTTTGAGGCTGTTTTCCAAACAGTTTCATAAAGTCAAGTAGATGAAAATGTAGTCATACAATATTGATAAGAGTATGAATTTTGCAAACTTGGAACTAATCTCACCTGAAAGCCTAAATTTACACTTGTAAATGGAGTAAAAGCTTATGCTTCGTAATGAATATAATACTTTCTAAATATCGTCGCCCACCTTTTGATATATAACATTATTTTTTTTGTACATATAATATTATTTTTTTTTGCCTTAAATTTAGCATCAACTCTTTTGATTCTCAAATGTCGGAATTGACATTTACTCGAATGAATTCGAGTCATATAACGTACTTTCGAGTAGAGCCGGCAATTTACCACACGACACAAAAACGACACGAAAATTTAGTATTCGGGTTTGCATTTGAGTACACGACACGAAAATATACGAACACGAAAGTACACGACCGAGATTTAGTGTCGGGTTTGTGTTTACCTTTTGGGTACACGACACGACACGAGGTACACGAAATAAATAAATATATATATATATAATATTTTATATTAATTTAATAAAAAAATATATATTTTATGAATTCTGTTTATACTAAACTTTAAAATTTGAAAATATAATGTGAACTTTCATAAATTTCGTATAAACATTCGTGTTTTCGTTGCCTTTCGTTTCATTTTGTCTACTAAAACCTATAAAAATAATATTATAATAGTAAAATTATTATTTTTCTACTATTTTAATATTTATTATATATTATGTACTTGACATGAAAACACGACACGAAACGACACGAATTTGCGCGGTACACGACACGACATGACACGAATTCATTTAGTGTCGTGTATGGGTTTGGACTTTTGGCACACGAAACATGAAAGTACACGACACGAAAATACACGACATGAACGAATTGCCAGGTCTACTTTCGAGTAACAAAATTTTGAATGAATTTGCAAAAATATATGAAGAAGTCATTTTGGGTTACTCAAATAGGAATTCGAGTTACCCGAAGAAGGCATTCGGGTTACTCGAATAGGAGTTCGAGTTATCTGAAGAAGTCATACAGATTACTCAAATAAAATAGTTACTCGAATTCAGCATTCATGTTACTCGACGGCGCATTCGTGTTACTTGACGGCGCATTCGTGTTACTCGACGGCGCATTCGTGTTACTCGATTTTGTATTCGTATTACCCGGATGATAATCTTCCCTCAATATTGTATATTTTTGTAAGTTGTCTCGAAATTTTATTTCTCAAAAATACAATATATGATACGAATACATTCGAATAAAAGTCAATTTTAATAATTTAAATATCAAAAGAGTTGGTGTTACCCAAAAAAAATAATACTATATCCGAAAGGTTTCTCTCTTCTCTCGTATTCTTCGTTTCTATATGGACACCATGAGCAAATCGGATCTGGAAACCCTAGAAAAGAGAGAGCAACCTTATATGCATCATCCGTTTTACAAACCAGAGTTTTGCGGCTCCGGGATCGGGACCCCATCTGATTCCTCCTCGGATCAACCGGTTCAATCTATAGGCGCAACTATTCGGTCTATATAATTGAAAATTTCTAGGGTTTTAATACCTTGAAATTAATGGTTGTCAGTTTGTATTTTATAGAAAGAGAAAACTGCAATGAGTTCTGCAGACAAGAGAACAGCGATCCCTAAGGCCGCCATTGATGAGCCGAATGCCAAGAGACCAGCCATTGCAGGGTTACTGGATCCCTTTCTCACTTGTAGATTTCTGGATGTATGTGTCATCTATCTTCTTTTGTTTCTCCGTAGCCATTAATTAATTAGTTCTCTGTCGTTTAAATGAATTCTCTTGTTTGTATTGATTAATCCGGATTATGATGATATTCATCATCCTAAGCTGAAATCGGTGGTTCTTCTAAGACGCCATCATATGCCCCAAATCATTGTTCATAGTTCTTTTTTTTTTTTAAATTTTTTTTCGTGTAGGATCCAATCATAGGTGATATGTGTAATCGTCTAGCAGAAAATCAGTCCCTTGTTCAGAAGGCTCGTGAACTTCTCACGGCACTCGAAGATGCTAGATTCGAAAATGGTACTCTCAATGATGATGCACTCAAACATTTTGCTTTAGTCCTTCAAGCCTGGCGAAATCGCCACTTTAGGACGGAGATTTACGAAACAATACATGAGCAAGTATTTTCTATTACTCTTAACTTTTGACCTCATGGTGAAACTGACTTTTGATACAAGTACTCGTGGCATAATACTCAAAACTCGTTTTCATTTTATAGGAATGTGTTTTGATCACCATCATAGAAGAGCTTTCAGATCGAGTTGAAGAGGAACAAATTGGAGAACGGATGCTTCGTATTAAAGGAGATCAGAACTTGAAACATATTTTGGAAGTCACAAAGCATGCTGCTACAGTGATGAGGTTTTTTCTGCACAATATGAACCTTCTTTAATCTATTATGTATTGTTGTGCTCACCACCAATCTTTTTCACAAAATCCTCACACTTAATCGAACGTGTCAAAGTTTTACAAATGTGTATTGTTTTTGCATCTACACCTTTGGATATGTGCATTGTGTTTGCAACTACACCCTTGGATTTATGATAGTCGTAAATTCATAATATTTTCATTGTTTAGCTACACACCTCCCTTGATATGTCAGCCTTAATGGTTTTACTTCTTTTTCTGTTTTAATGGTTGTACGTTTTCTTTTTGTTTTTGTGAAGGGGGTTCTTAATCATTTTAATTGGGTACTGGAGTTATAAAAAGCTGCCTGGATGTGATGGTAATTCTTTTGTAGAATTACCATGGATACTAATAAACAGTAGAACTTTAAAATTCAGAGTTAAATACATTGTGTGTCATGTTCACCTACCTAGTCCTTCATTTATTAGTAAATATGAAATTTGATATGATTTTTTTTTAAGTCCACGAACATGATAGGTGGTTGATGAAGTATGCCACTCCCATGCACAGACTTGAGGAAATATGTACGCCTTTTATTTTATTTTATTTTTTTGTTGAGCATATAATGAAAGGCTATTTGTTAACACCAAGTAAAATATTATTAATGGTTTACCATATGGAACAAATGAACTCGACTTCATATGCTATTCATTGATTTCTAATTTGCTATAATTATTATCGATTTCTAATCTCCTTGCCATAATACCAGATAGCAAATGCAAATGATTTGCATTAGGATGCTCTAATTCCCTAAATCATTATCTACACATGGATACCTGAGCATATGTATTACATGTATACAGGAGCCCGTTAGAGATATTATTAAGCTAATATTACCTTGTGTAGGAAGGAACCATCATGGATTTGACTGATGATTTGAAAAAAATTCCGCGCCTTGTTGATATGGCAGAACGCAGTCTGGCATCCCTTGTTGATATGGCAGAACACAGTTTTAATCCTCAAGATAATGGCACCCTAATTTACGCAAAAGAACATTTTGATTTGGTGCATAAAGTTTTGGAGGATTCCGACTTCATTCATTTGCTTTTTGAGAGAATTAAAACGGTATCTCTATTTTAACATTACTTGGGGAATACTAACACCTCATGAGTGTAATTGTCTTGGCTTATTCATTATCCTTCTCTTCTTCAGGACAGTTTCGTTGAACGTTTTGTACGAGATTATGCCAACCGGGACCCGGTACAAAATGCGCATGCGGTAGCTGATGTAGACAGACCGAACACGGAAATAACCTTTAGTTCTTGCTTGGCTTGTCTAATGGTGGTTATGATCACACCATCTTCGGCCGTTAGTTCGTAAGATGCTAGTCCAGGAGGTGCTGCATCATCGTCCAAGTTATTTGCGGCAAACACGGACAGATTCTTCCAGTTATTTGTAAAACGGTCCAATTCCGGGTCATATCCAAAAAAATTATCTTCACGACCTCGACATTCTTTGTCTTCGTAGTTACGAACATACCTAGGTCTCACAAAGTCGTGCACTCGTAAGAGGCGACTACTCTCAGGAAACATGGCCAAAATGCGAAGTAGTCCACGTGCTAATCTCCTCTTGCTGCAATTCGTATTGAGTATATCATTTACGGAATCTTCGAGAGCACTCTTATTCACCTTTAACTGGGTAACATATTCATCCAGACGAGCCGCATAACGTAAGGCGGTGTAGCTACTAAGCAGGTCCAAATAATCTGCATCATCTCCAAGAAGCCATGGGTCACTTTTCGAAGGGCGCAGCTCCTGCCACCTCCCCGCAGCTTCTCTCTTAAACGCAACTAGATACAGATCGATCATTCGGAACATTAGAAATAACCTTTATAATCTCCGGTCGACAAACAAATATCGAAAAGTGTGTTTTCATCCGGCAAGATAGGGATTCCGTTTGCTTCAACTCCTCTTGATAATTCCTTGTGCCAACTTCCGTGGAAGCTTGTGAACTCCTCCGGTTCCCATGCGAAAAAATCAATACCCTTATTATACTCTGTCATCATTGTCACCTGTTATAGCAGTTGAACAGAGAAAGTTAAGATTCTCCAAGATACACTACTGATGGGCACTAAATGAGTTTTGAGAAAGTATAATTGAGTTTTGGGAGAGGTATAAAAAGGAAATCATAATAAAGTCAGAAAGACAATTTCTGTCGTGTTCTGAATCACTCCATTGTAAATCAATATACAATTTATGTCCTGTTTTGAAATCCCTATCTTGCCGGATGAAAACACAATTAGTCTTTCTGACTTTATTATGATTTCCTTGTTATGCCTCTCCCAAAACTCAATTATACTTTCTCAAAACTCATTTAGTGCCCATCAGTAGTGTATCTTGGAGAATCTTAACTTTCTCTGTTGGACTGCTATAGCAGGTGACAATGATATGACAGAGTATAATGAGGGTATTGATTTTTTCGCATGGAAATCCGAGGAGTTCACAAGCTTCCACGAAAGTTGGCACAAGGAATTATCAAGAGGAGTTGAAGTAAACGGAATCCCTATCTTGCCGGATGAAAACACACTTTTCGATATTTGTTTGTCGGCCGGAGATTATAAAGGTTATTTCTAATGTTCCGAATGCTCGATCTGTATCTAATTGCGTTCAAGAGAGAAGCTATGGGGAGCTGGCAGGAGCTGCGCACTTCGGAAAGTGACCCATGGTTTCTTGGAGATGGTGTGGATCATTTGGACATGCTTAGCAGTTACCCCGCCTTACGTTATGCGGCTCGTTTGGATAAAGATGTTACCCAGTTAAAGGTGAATAAGAGTGCTCTCGAAGATTCTGTAAATGATATACTCGATACGAATTGCAGCAAGTGGACTACTTCGCATTTTGGCCATGTTTCCTGAGTAGTCGCCTCTCACGAGTGCACGGCTTTGTGAGACCTAGGTATGTTCGTGACTACAAAGACGAAGCATGTCGAGGTCGTGAAGATAATTTTTTTGGATATGACCCGGAATTGGACCGTTTTACAAATAACTGGAAGAATCTGTCCGTGTTTGTCGAAAATAACTTGGGCAATGATGCAGCACCTCCTGGACTAGCATCTTACGAACTAACGGCCAAAGATGGTATGATCATAAACACCATTAGACAGGCCAAGCAAGAACTCAAACTGTTACACGGTGAGTTTTGATCTTGATTTTTGTTGCTACTCGTGTTGAGATTCTGAGTAAAATATTGTAGTAGTTTGTAATTTGACGGAGTTGCTATTTCTAGTATTTGAATGCACAAATATGATCTGAATGCTTATTTCTTACTTTTATGCTTACTGTCCAAATCGGCCCCTTTGCATGCCATCCTATTTTCCACATTATCTCCTCACTTAAATTAATTTATACTTGGAGATTCCAAATATAATCATTTCCCTCCGCTCCCATGTGAAAGTAATTTGAGCAAAATAATATATGCATTTATATTTTTATCACATGTTCCTTACTTATCTTCTTATGATTTAACAAATGCAGTCCTTAATCCAAACATCTTCTCATAAAATATGAAAGCTTGATTTGCTATCAAGGAAGTAAATGTCATTTTCTTTTTTATCAAAGCCTACGAACATTCCCATGTAGGGTGTGCGCGCGCGACAAGCACAAAAAAAATTTGAAACATAAACCGATGTTTGTTTGTTTTTTAAAAAAAAAGATCAAAATGTTCGATTTGGTTTCAATTCTATATAGGGGGCAATTCTAGTGAGAATATGGTTTAAGTTAAGAAATTGGAATAAATTTGGTTCATATATCTTGATTAAAGAGATAACCAAGATTTTTCTCACGAAAAGTTGTGCATAGAATGCATTGTTTTAATACATCTATAATTTATGCAATAATTCATAATTTTAATGCATTAACATTTTGATGCATGAAATGCATATATTTTTTGCAAAGGCTAATATGGATCGTAGATCACACAAATATGAATAAAATATCAGTGGTTCCGATTATTCATTTCTTACTCAAAAAATATTCTCATTTGATCTATAGATCAACCGCGAATGGAACGATGTTTCTAGTAAGGAAAAAAAAGAGGCCGAATGGGAAGTTGAATACTGTGTACTCTCTCACGATATGCATTTGCCAAAAAAGCCCATCGAGAATGATCGACAAACAATGTTTAAAAATCACCATCTAGGTCAATTAATCCTCGGATTAATTCTTAAAAGATCATCGATCAATCTAATTTAGTCGGTTTTGTCAAAATTCCGTATAGATCCAATCACATAGTAGGATTGTCAAATTATATTAATATATTTATAGTACAAGGCTAAATTCTCTAAATCAAATTAATATCATACATATATTATAATAATATTTAATAATAGATAAGTAAAATAGAAAATACAAAATTATTTAAATAATATTAACTAGTAATATCCGCCGTGCGATGCAAGGGCTCTAGTTTAAATTCTGTAAATAGTTGAGATATTTGCACATTGAGAGAGTTTAAATAATTAAGAGGAAAAATATTAAGATCAATATAACACAGTGCGATATATTTAATATTGTCCCAGATAAATAAAAATAACGATTTTTACAAATTGCGGAAGACCTCCCTATAGACGACATTTCTTGTTGTGGTAGATTTCTTGTTCTCTTTGTCGCCCATCAAGATTTTGAGACCCTTTGGATGAGTAACCCTTGACAAAGCCACATATAGCTGACCGTGACAAAAAAACTGGTTTCCTTAGAAATAGTCCAACGTGAGTCAAAGATTGACCTTGGCTCTTATTTATGGTCATTGCAAATGACACAATCAATGGATATTGCCTTCTTGTGAATTTGACTGGTAGCCTGGGATCAGAAGGTGTCAACGACGTTTTAGGAATTAGTGCTCGATGTCCTGCATTACTTCCTGTTAAAATCTGAGCTTCAATGGCATAGTTCCCAAGCTTTGTCAGGACCATTCTTGTACCATTGCATAGTCCAATTGAATGGTCGACATTTCGTAGCAGCATCACCGGAGTACCTACTTTCAAATTAAGTTCATGGTTTGGAACCCCTAAAGATCTGCTTTATTCAAAAATTCAGTTGTGTGAAGTGCATTTATGACATCAGTTGTCTTGTTTGAATGACAAGGTTCGTCCGAACTTAAATATAACCGTCCATCTCCAGCTAATTGTGCGTTCATGTACTGATTCACTTCATCAACGACGTCTAGTGTTGGTGCCAAAATCGCCCTTTCTTTAAAGTAAGACGAATCTTCAATGTAAATGCTAGAGGATGAATATGTGCTCTCAACAATTGATAGGATAGGATCCTCGAAGTCTTGTATCAAAAAATCATGAGGAATGTAGAAAAAATATTGTTATCCTGGAATTTAGAAATTGTAGTAACTTACCGTAAAGTTTCCCTGTGACAATGTTGGTGTTTGTCTCAAAAATCTGCAAAGCTTTTAAGCACAAATCTCAAATTTGGAAATTCTTCTTTCGGATCTTCATATATGAGAGTTCATCCACAAATGTTGATCATGAAGGGTGCATCAGTTGTTGGATATGGCATATCATTTAAGGCAACCAAAAATTTAGACATTCTATATAGTTTTCCTTCCTGCAGCATGGGCCTGTGCTTCGAAACCCATGGTTTTTTTATTTGAGCATGGATCCTGTCTCCCTATAAATAAATAAAATTACACAGTGTTGCATCAAGTAAATGAGAGACATCTTTATATATGGAAAACGTAATCACAATGTAATAGAATCTTACTGTTTACATCGTGAAATATGCATTCAACTGTTTTTATGTCTCTTCCCGCAAAATCAAGCACATCATATGATCTGACCAGATGCAATCTCATGATCCATCCGAAATTTCTGGGTTCCATATCTCTTATACTGTAACACCCCAAATTAGGCGGATATTACAGTGCCGTGAATCCCCGACTGGGACCCACCCGGCAAGTGAAAATGATGAATTAAATAATATAATTGTAGTACCGAACCACATTATATTACCAATTACTCCGATGAGGAGTTTAAGTACAACACACCAGGACTAAACCGAATACTAGTATATTTTATATGGAGATAAAATACACCACCCTGAACAATTAAACATCTCAAACGGAATTTGCAGCGGAAAATACAAATGACGGAATAACTGAAATGTCTGAAATGACTGAAACAAACGAAATGACTGGGGCCCCCTACTAGTATCACTGGGACTCCTCGCCGTCAACATGCTCTTCCCGTGCCTTTGCCTTGCCGTGACCTGAAAACAAAAATCCCCCAACGGGGTCGATACGTAACAACAATCCTCAAGGGTTGAAAATACACAATCATGAATTATACGAAGTTATGAAATATCCTTAGTTATGAATTACGGCAAGAGGAGTATCATAGTACGCCCGTAATGTTCTGTGCAAGTGTACAAGACGAATGACCGGACACACCCGTCCTTGTACCTAATTAGTCTCACGGAGTTAAGCTTTACCGTGTGCACGGTCCAATGTATCGGTGAACCCAATACATGACCATCGTGTGCCCGACTAAAAATTCCACACATCCACACCCGGCCACGCAACACGAACCCAAAAGGTCATATGAACGAAAATGACCAATATGAATATCAATGAATAATAATAAACTGACAAAGTCAAGAATGACTCACCGATATGAAAGTGATAATGAAGTGATTGATAGTTTCAATGAAATGATTGGAACCGCCGTTCCTCGCTAATGAAGTGATTATTCGACAATTACAAGTCTCAATATGATTAATACAATGATGAATGAGTTATGGTTATGAATGATCAACAACAAAAGGAATGAATATCCTTTTAACCGAGTAAGAATCAACTTACACAAGACCGATGAAGAATGTCCGTCCACGAACAACGTCCTAAATGAAAAGTCGGTCGCTCGAACAACCTTGAATAACAATAATTACCAACAACCGATCAATACACGAATTAAATACGATCATAACCGATTCAAACGTCGATACAACAATATCCGAACTCGTAGATGTACTCTAACGAAAACGTTGAGAATATCCTTCCCGTTGGTTAAAACCAAACCCAATTTATCGAACCAACTCCAAATGATTGATTCAAACCAGCAAAACACTATCTATGACATCAATAATCTCATAGAAATCCACAATTCAAGTTTACGACAACAACAATCGGAAAATCCCCAAATTAACCGAAGTCAACCCTAAGGGTTCTTGAAATAATTCCGAAAATAGCCATTAAATCCGTAGGAATACATTTATCCAAGGTAGATAATCCATATCTAATGTATTCCAACAATAATCCAAGCTTACACGAAGAAATCGGAAGGAAAAACCCAAAAATCCGAAATTCTAGATCCAAGAGATTAATACCTTTGATTTGATGTTAAGGAGATGATGAAGTGGTGATAATCCAACTCAAAGCCTTGAATATGATGATAGGTGATAGCAGCTCGAAGAGAACACTCCAAGTCGCCCGAAATCGCCCGAAGTCGCTCCAAAAACGAAGGGAAATGAGAAATGACGAAACTCAGGCTAACTGTCCAATATATAGTCACTCCAGGTTAGCGTGCGCTAGCCCTTGTGCGTAGCGTGCGCTAACGGGTAATTTGGGTAGTCCGCACCCACTGTCCGAAACGGTAGCGCGCGCTACGTACCTTTTGTAGAGTGCGCTACAACGTTTCCATTAGCTTGAGTGAATACACATGGTTAGCGTGCTCTAACGATTTATTAGATGCCCGATCGGAATCCGTAAACCGTCGCCTCTCGATTCGACTCGGTAGCGTGCGCTACAACCAACAAGTAGCGTGCGCTACTACACCGCTTGCGACGCTAAAACTACTCATAGCGTGCGCTATGAATTAATCCAAAGGTAGTCCAAAGAGCCACCGGACTCAACTCGATCCGTCCTTAGCGCGCTACACCACATTTTAGCGTGCGCTACTACAACCCACTAGCGCGCTACTTTACCACTCGTAGCGTGCGCTACTAATAACTCACTGCAGTCGGTACCTTCTCGGATCGCGGCCTGGTAACATTAGCGTGCGCTAATGCTGAGTGGTAGCGTGCGCTACCTATACTCAATTAGCGTGCGCTAAAAAGAGTACGTAGCGTGCGCTACTCCTCACGCACAGTCCACAATGAAAATGACGATGATGATAAACACGGCACGAAACTCTAATTAGATTAGTGATGAATGACGATTGATACACGATACAATTACTCTGAATGATGAATACCATGATTGAATATGAGTGACAAATGATCATTAATGAGTGAAATTACTGAGTAACAATTACTGAATGATAAATACTGAATGATAATAACCGAATTACAACCGGGTATTACATACACCCCCCCTTAAAAGAGTTTCGTCCTCGAAACTAAGGGTCAAACAACTCGGGATAACTCTCCCGCATACTCTCCTCGGTTTCCCAAGTAGCCTCTTCGACTCCGTGTCTAGACCACTGAATTTTAACCAAAGGAATCGTCTTATTCCTCAACTGTTTGATTCGTCGTTCTAAAACTCGCATAGGACGCTCCTCATATGAATGATCGTCGACGATCTCGATTTCGTCGAACTGAAGTATGTGACTCGGGTCAGCAACATACTTCCGCAACTGAGAGACGTGAAACACATTATGAATTCGGCTCAACGCCGAAGGTAAAGCCAATCGGTAGGCTAGCTCGCCTACTCGATCCAAAATCTCAAACGGTCCAATGAATCTCGGACTCAACTTACCCCTCTTCCCAAAACGGAAGATCCCACGACTCGGGGATACCTTGACCAACACGTGGTCACCTGCCTCGAACTCTAATGGTCGACGACGGTTATCTGCATATGATTTCTGTCGACTCTGAGCGGTCAACAAACGACTCCTGATCAAAGCTACCTTCTCACGGGCGGCTATAAGCATATCGGGTTCGGTGCCGATTGATTCTGATAGGTCGTCCCAACACAACGGAGATCGACAACGACGACCATACAAGGCCTCGTAAGGTGCCATCTTAATCGAAGCATGCCAACTATTATTATACGTGAACTCGATCAATGGTAGTTGGGCTTCCCAATCGTCTTTCCAATCGAGGACGCAGCCTTCAACATGTCCTCTAATGTCTGAATAGTCCTCTCTGATTGCCCGTCGGACTGAGGATGAAAAGCGGTACTGAGATTAAGCTGAGTTCCCATAGCACGATGAACTGATTTCCAAAAATGAGACACAAACCGTCCGTCACGATCGGAAACGATACTTTTAGGAGTACCGTGTAGTCTCACTATCTCTTTGATGAACAGCTGGGCAAGTCTCTCGGGACCCCACGTATCCTTGATCTCAAGGAAATGAGCTGATTTGGTTAAGCGGTCCACGATCACCCAGATCGTATTCATGCCACGACGACTCGTCGGCAAACTCGTGATGAAATCCATAGAAATGTCTTCCCACTTCCACTCTGGAATAGGGAGAGGCTTCAGCATACCCACGGCCGCCGATGTTCAATCTTAACTTGTTGACAGTGTTAAGCATCTCGAAACAAATTCTCGCGACTTCTCGCTTCATATTACTCCACCAAGAATTTTGTTTCAAGTCTTTGTACATCTTGCTAGACCGGATGAACAGAATAAGGGGTAGCATGAGCTTCTTTCAAAATCGAGTTTTTCAACTCGTCATTCACGGCACGCACAACCGATTCTTAAACCTCAAAAGTCCATCCTCGTGGACCACAAATCCGTGGGCTTTCTCGAGTCACATCCTCACGGATGCGCAATAATGAAGGGTCTCGAACTCGATTCTCTCGGATTGCCTCCTCGAGTGACGATGAAATCTCTAACATACAAAGTCGTCCTCGAACTCGCAAGCCGGACCTCGATCTCGGGTCTAAGGAATTCTCTGAAGCTCCTTCGAATCGTTAAACGAGCAAGCATCTGCTCCTGAACGGACTTACGACTCAAGGCGTCGGCGACAACGTTCGCCTTGCCCGGGTGGTAAAGGATCTCAATATCATAATCTTTGATTAATTCCAACCACCGTCTCTGTCGCATATTTAACTCCTTCTGAGTAAATATATTCTTCAAACTCTTGTGATCGGTGAAAATCTGACAGGTGACGCCATAAAGGTAATGACGCCAAATTTTCAAAGCGAACACCACGGCTGCTAGCTCCAGGTCGTGGGTCGGATAATTAACCTCGTAAGGTCTCAATTGCCGTGAAGCATAGGCAATAACCTTCCCATTCTGCATGAGCACACATCTGAGACCCTGTCCGGACGCATCACTATAAACCACAAATCCTTCCGTCCCCTGCGGCAAGGAAAGTACAGGTGCTGACATTAACCGGCTCTTGAGTTCCTCAAAACTCCGTTGACACGCGTCGGACCACGTGTATTTCTTATCCTTTCGCAAAAGGTTCGTCAAGGGTTGAGCGATTCTAGAAAATCCCTCCACAAATCGCCGATAATAACCCGCTAATCCGAGAAAACTTCGGATTTCCTTAACATTCTTCGGAGGTAACCAATCTCGGATAGCCTCCGTCTTCTGAGGATCGACACGAACTCCGTCTGAAGAAATTACGTGTCCGAGAAACGTCACTTCGGACATCCACAACTCACATTTGGAAAACTTCCCATAAAGTTGTTCTCGTCTCAACACGTCGAGCACTTGATGAAGGTGAAACTCGTGTTCCTCTCGGTCACGAGAATAAATCAAAATGTCATCGATGAAGACAACAACAAATTGATCTAAAAAGTCAATAAAAACCCGATTCATTAACTCCATGAATACCGCAGGTGCATTAGTTAGCCCGAACGGCATAACTACGAACTCATAATGACCATCGCGCGTACGAAACGTTGTCCTCGCGATATCCGACTCTCGAATCCGCAACTGATGATATCCAGATCTTAAGTCGATCTTGGAAAATACTGAACCTCCCTGAAGTTGATCTAAAAGATCATCGATACGGGGTAAAGGATACTTATTCTTGATCGTCACCCTGTTCAACTCCCGATAATCGATACATAAGCGAAAAGAACCATCATTCTTCTTGACAAACAACATTGGTGCTCCCCACGGGGACGCACTCGGTCGAATATAACCCTTCTCGAACAACTCCTCAAGTTGGTTCTTTAATTCCCGCATTTCGGTCGGGGCCATCCGGTACGGTGCCTTCGATATCGGGGACGTACCAGGCTCCAACTCAATCGTGAATTCCACATCCCTCTGTGGAGGCAAACCAGGTAACTCGTCTGGAAAAACATCGGCATATTCCCTCACTATCGGAATGTCCGTCAACATTACTAATGATTTCTCGGTTTTGGTCATATAGCACCAATAACCAACACACCCCTGATTGAGTAATCTCACTGCTTTCATCAAATTAATGACCTTACCAGTGTAATACCCGGTTGTAATTCATTCATTTTCATTCAGTAATTATCAGTCTGTAATTGTCACTCAATAATTCTCACTCATTAATAATCACTCATCATTCATGAATCACTCATTTGCGTTCAATGTTGGCATGTTGTAATCGTATATCAGTTACCGATCGTCATTTTATCTCCGTTTTTAGATCGAGACGGGAGTATTATCATTTTCATTGTGATTGATAGCCTTGTACTGAGAGTATCATCTTTGGCTCGTGTTAGACTTGTTCACTTTCACATTCGTATGATATGTCGGATCATTCATCAGTCGTAGCGAGGAATCGGAATTATCGGATTGAGTCACCTTGGCCAGCATCGAGTTACGGCCGTAAGGTTCTGGGATACGGCCGTAAGTCAGCGGGTACGGCCGTAAGGCCGATTGCTGGCCGTAAGGGGTCCAGCAGTCGCCTGCATTTGGGCCGAAGGTGAGTTACGGCCGTAAGGAAGGTGAGATACGGCCGTAAGTGGTGTTCGTGAATTTTGGGTGTTGTCGACCAAGGGTGACTTACGGCCGTAAGGGTTGCGGCATACGGCCGTAAGTCGAGGAAGGTACGGCCGTAAGGCTTGGGCTTGCACGGCCAGACGCGGCAGTGTGTACTGCCATTTTTCGACGAAGGCGGGTTACGCCGTAAGGTTGGCGGATACGGCCGTATCATCCGAGTTACGGCCGTAAGGTGTGTGGTACGGCCGTAAGGTCCGGCGGGTGTTTTTGACGAAGGTGAGTTACGCCAGAACTAAGGAACTAAGCATGGCCGTAAGTCTGTCGGCTTCTGACTTTAAGCCGAGTTACGGCCGCACGAGTTGGCTTGCTACGGCCGTAAGGCCGTTGACTTGTAAAGTTACGGCCGTAAGAGGGCCGAGTTACGGCCGTAACTTCCGGCAGTATATATGGTTTGGCCGGGACACTTTTTCCTCATTTTCTTCATTTTCACTTCCTTCTTCCTTTTGTCCGAGAGAGAGCTTGGAAAAGGGATTCTTCCTTAATCAAACACTTGAGTACTTGAGTTTCTTCAATTCCATTCAATCATATAGCTCGGATACTGCTTTAACTCGTGTTCATCGGATCGAAGTGGTTGGATCTTCAAGAGGTAATTTCTTCAACACCTTGGATTTCGATTTTATGTTGAGATATGATGTTTTGGACGTTATAATCATGTTATATGAAGGGATATGTATATGATTATGAGTTTGTATAAGGATTCATTGGATTATTGAGGGAATATTCAAGAACACTTTGATTATCGAGTTGAAATTGGGGTTTTTTACTTGTTGTTATAATCACGTTTTTGGATATTCATAACGGATTATTGATCGTATTGGAGATGTTTTGTTGATTTGAAACACTTCTTGGGGATTTGAGGTTGGTATTGTTGAGGTTTAGTTGTTATCAATCGTAGTTGGCCTCAAAGTGTTCGATATAATGCCCCAATGAACTTGGTTTAATCGTATCGACGCCTTGAGTTCGTTATATTCGTGTTTGATTCGTATATTGAACGAGTTGTTGGATTTTGTACAATTCAAGGTTGTTCGAGCGACCGATATTTCATTTAGACGTTGTTCGTGGACGGACATTCATCATCGGTATTGTGTAAGTTAATTCTTACTCTGCTAAAAGGATATTCATTCCTTTTGTCGTTGTTCATTCATAATCATAACTCATTCATCATTGTATTAATCGTATCAAAACTCGTCATTGTCAATTAATCACCTCGGTCATAAGGAACGGTTCGCCCGATCATTTCATTGAGCTATCATTCATTTCACCATCATTCAATCTTGGTGAGTCATTATTCATTTTCATTGTCACTTTTGTCATATTGTGGCATTCCGGGTCATCTTGGCGTGCGGTTGGTATGTGTAGGATTTTCATGTCGGGCACATTATAGTCGTGGTGTTGGTTGGTGGCCTCACATTGGATCGTGCACACGAGTCGATTGCTCGTGAGACCGATTAGGTACAAGACCACGCGTGTTTGATCGTTGGTGGCTTGTGCGGACACATTTAAATCCCGGGCGTAGTGTGGCGCCATTCCTTTGAGCCGTACTGATTAGTCGATTCATATAGCATGTTTGATTGCGTATGTTTCGACAAGAATAATTCATAATTTCAGATATATCATGATTGTGTATTTTCAACCCTTGAGGATTGTTGTTCTGTGTAACTGACCCCGTTGGGGGATATTGTTTTCCAGGTCATGGCAAGGCTAAAGCACGAGGAGAGCACGGTGACGGCGAGGAGTCCCAGTGATACTAGTAGGGGGCCCCAGTCTGTTCAGTCATTTATTCAGTCATTTGTGTTTCCTTTATTTATTCCGCTGCAGACATTCCGTTTGAATGCTCATTTCATTCAGTGTTGTGTATTTTATCGTCACATAAAATACACATGTATTCTATTTTATCCTGGGTGTGTTGTATAAAACTCCTCGTCGGAGTAATTGATGTTGTAATGTGGTTCGGTACTACATTTACCTGTGTAATTCATTCATTTTCATTCGCCTGGTGGGTCCCAGTCGGGGGTCCACGGCACTGTAATATCCGCCTAGTTTGGGGTGTTACAGAGTTGGTATCGGAGCGTGGTTTGAATACTACCCTCCAAGTCATGTCTCATTTGAAATCATCGTCATCGGACTAGTATCATTGGACTTTCGCGTCACGTGTGACCTGCGCAAATGCCGAGCCAATCAGACCAAGAACTGTAAGATTTCTAATGCCATGGTATAATTTCTGGCATTAATCATTCATTCATAATTCATCAGTTAACAATCCTCATTCATCAATTTCAATTGTGATCAAGTCGATAATGTTAACTCATTAATCACTCAATTCATTTCATTACTCAGTTGTTGATCTTGAAGATCATATCATCAATCTTGTTAAATTGTTCAAGATAATCATTTCAGTAATTTTATCAGATAATCATGTTACGTCAATTAATCATTCATGTAATCGCTGTATGTGAGCGCGTATGCTCATTTTCATCATTTCATAATGTAATCATAATGTGATACTCATGCGAGATATATAATCATCATATGACTTTCCACTTCGATGGAGAGGGTCGGGCAGAGGACGTGGAGGTCGTGGCCGTGGAGCGGGCCGAATCGCGCGAACTCGTGCGAAGACCCGTGCAAATGCCAGAATAATGCTAACTCATCGAGCGGACGCCGCCACTCACTCACCTCGACGCGATCATTCATCGTCAGGAGTCGCACTGGACACGGCTCGGTGGAGGGTGTTCGCCGACTCCACTCGCATTTATGCAGTGGCATGATGGCCCAAATGACCCGATGGCTCGATTGATGGAGACGATGCATAACTCCGTCAATCAAAATCGCAGGGCTCCTCCGCCGCCGCCTCGAGGCAAGAGAGGGGTGTAAGCAATATCATCGGCGATATCTCGCCAAATGACCACCTACTTTTGAGGGCTCATCCGAGCCGGCGGATATTGTTCATTGGCTTGAGCATTTTGAGAAGTTATTCGCTATGGTGGATTGCCCGAAGGGCATAAAGTTTCAAATGGCTTACTATCTCGTAAGAGCGCTCATTCATGGTGGTTATCGTTGAAGCCCAGACGGAACATGCACTTGGGATCGTTCAAGACTCTCATGATGGAGAGGTACTATCCGGCCCCACTCGGAGGCCAAGTTGTCAATTACTCACTCCCGACCTTTCGGCGGATGATGACGTTCTCGCCATCGCCGAAAAATTTCAGAACTTCTTCCGTCGCCTCATCTATCATTCACTCGTGCGGACAAGATCAAGTATTTCACAAGAGGTCAAAACCCCGTATGAGACTTCGCCATTTAATCATAACCGTGCCACTGCCGAGTTCATTGAGAAAGCTCTTACCTACGAGCTTATCGCTAAGGAAATTGCTAAGCAAAGAACCTTCGTCGCTAGCAAGAAGTCCAAGAATCGTAATCACCTGACGGAGTCGTGCCACTTTCAAGAAACCACGCGCGGCTCCACTTTTACGAGCGACCTCCCACGACGTCTAAACCCGCGGAATCTCGGGCCGCGAGCGCCGCTCGCCATCACTGTTTCAACCGTGAGGAACAGGTCATTTCAAAGACCAAATGTCCGGCGATCATCACGTGCCACAATCGTGGATTGCCGGGCACAGGCCCGTTTTGCCGTAGGGACTCTAAACCCACTCCGGCGTCATCTCAAGCCCTGTGTCATTCAGGGGGTGCGTAATCAAAGCCACTACCAGGCTGCTCAAGACGACAGAGCTAAAGGCGAGCTAAGAGCTATCGACGGAGCATCCGGTTCGGGGCCTAAGCCCCGAATTTATGAGATGAAGAAGACCGATGATCCCGAGGCCGGATGATCTCGTGTACACTCGATATTCTATCTCAACCCGTGTGTACCCTTTTTGATACCGGTGCATCGCATTCATTCATTTCCGAGTCATGTTTGAGTAGACTACGCCCGGGTAGTGCTACTAGTTGTGAGCCTTATGTCATCGCCTACCCGATGGTAGACGAATTGTCAAGTCGTGAGATTCGTAATTGTCCGATTCACCTTCATGGTCGTGTATGGCCGGACCTAATCGTAGTAGATTTGCCGAGGGACGACGTCATCTTGGGTATTGATTGGATGGATCGTCATGATGCCATCATTAGTGTCCAAAGCGGTTGGTCACTATCATTTCGCATTTATGGAGTCGAATGTGTGTTTCGTGGAGGTAATCCTACTGCTCGTAAAGTCGTTAATTTGATGAAAGCAAGAAGATTACTCAATCAGGATGTGTCGGTTATTGGTGCTATATGACCAAAACCGAGAAATCATCAAGAATGTTAACGGATATTCGGTGGTGAGGGAATATGCCGATATTTTTCCGCATTTGAGTTACTGGTTTGCCTCCACAAAGGGATGTGGAATTCACGATTGAGTTGAGCCTGCACGCCCCCGATATCGAAGGCACCGCATCGGATGGCCCCGACCGAAATGCAGGAATTAAAGAACCAACTTGAGGAATTGTTCGAGAAGGGTTATATTCGACCGAGTGCGTCCCCGTGGGGAGCACCCGTGTTATTTGTCAAGAAGAAGGATGGTTCGCTCCGCTTGTGTATTGATTAATGGAATTGAACCGGTGACGATCAAGAATAAGTATCCTTTACCCCGTATCGATGACCTCTTAGATCAACTTCAGGAGCTTCAAGATTTTCCAAGATCGACCTAAGATCCGGATATCATCGCCATGGATTCGAGAGTCTGATATCACGAGGACGGCGTTTGAACACGCTATGGTCATTATGAGTTCGTGGTTATGCCGCTCGGATTGACTAATGCACTGCGGTATTCATGGAATTAATGAATCGGGTCTTCATCGACTTTTTGGATCGGTTTGTTGTTGTCTTCATCGATGACATTTTGATTTATTCCCGTGATCGAGGAACACGAGTCTCACCTTCATCTAGTGCTCGACGTGTTGAGACGAGAACAACTTTATGGGAAGTTTTCTAAATGTGAGTTACGGATGTCCGAAGTGACTTTTCTCGACATGTAATTTCATCGACGGAGTTCGTGTCGATCCTCGAAGACGGAGGCTATTCGAGATTGGCTACCTCCGAAGAACGTTAAGGAAATCCAAGTTTCCTCGGATTAGCGGGTTATTATCGGCGATTTGTAGAGGGATTTTCTCGAATCGCTCAACCCTTAACGAACCTTTTGCGGAAGGATAAGAAATACACGTGGTCCGACGCGTGTCAACGAGTTTTGAGGAACTCAAGAGCCTAATGTCAAGACTGCATTTCCTTGCCGCAGGGGACTAAGGATTTGTGGTCTACAAAGGATGCGTCGGACAGGTCTCGGATGTGTACTCATGCGTAACGGAAGGTTATCGCCTATGCTTCACGGCAATTGAGACCTTACGAGATTAATTATCCGACCCACGACACGGAGCTAGCACCGTGGTGTTCGCTTTGAAAATTTGGCGTCATTATCTTTATGGCGTTACTGCCGATATTCACCGATCATAAGAGCTTAAAGTATATATTTACTCGAAGGAGTTAAATATGCGCGAGACGGTGGTTGGAATTAATCAAAGATTATGATATCGAGATCCTTTACCACCCGGCAAGGCGAATGTTGTCGCCGATGCCTTGAGTCGTAAGTCCGTTCAGAGCAGATGCTTGCCCGCTTAACAGCTCGTATGAGCTTCAATAGGAATTCCTTAGACCCGAGATCGAGGTCCGGCTTCAGCCGAGTTCGGGGGCTTTGTATGTTAGAGATTTCATCGTCACTCGAGGAGGAAATCCGAGAGAATCGTGGTTCGACCCATCATTGTTGCGCATCCGGGGATGTGGCTCGGGGAAAGCCCTCGGATTTGTGGTCCACGAGGATGGACTTTTGCGTTTTAAGAATCGGTTGTGCGTATCGTGAATGACGAGTTGAAAACTCGATTTTGAAAGAAGCTCATGCTACCCTTATTCTCGTGCATCCGGTCTAGTAAGATGTACAAGGACTTGAAACAAAATTACCGGTGGAGTAATATGAAGCGAGAAGTCGCAGAATTTGTTTCGAGATGCTTAACTCACAACAAGTTAAGATTGAACATCGCCGACGGGGTATGTCAAACCTCTTCCTATTCCCGAGTGGAAGTGGGAAAACATTTCTATGGATTTCATCACGAGTTTGCCGACGAGTCGTCGTGGCATGAACACGATCCGGGTGATCGTGGACCGCTTAACCAAATCAGCTCATTTCCTTGAGATCAAGGATACGTGGGGTCCCGAGAGACTTGCCCAGTTGTTCATTAAAGAGATAGTCGATCGCACGGTACTCTAAAAGTATCGCTTCCGATCGTGACTGACGGTTTGTGTCGCAATTTGGAAATCACCATCGTGCTATGGGAACTCGCCTTAACTCGCATCGCTTTTCATCCTCGATCTGACGGACAATCGAGAGGACCATTCAGACATTAGAGGACATGTTGAGGGCATGCGTCCTCGATTGGAAAGACGATTGGGAAGCCCAACTACCATTGATCGAGTTCACGTATAATAATAGTTGGCATGCTTCGATCAAGATGGCACCTTACGAGGCCTTGTATGGTCGTCGTTGTCGATCTCCGTTGTGTTGGGACGACTTATCGTAATCAATCGCACCGAGCCCGATATGCTTATAGCCGCCCGTGAGAAGGTAGCTTTGATCAAGTCGCTTGTTGACCGCCGAGTCGGCGTAAATCGTATGCAGATAATCGTCGCCGACCCCTAGAGTTCGAGACGGTGACCACGTTTTGGTCAAGGTATCCCCAGTCGAGGTATTTTCCGCTTTGGGAAGAGGGAAAGTTGAGTCCGAGATTCATCGACCGCTTGAGATTTCGATCGAGTGGGCGAGTTAGCTTATCGATTGGCTTTACCTCCGGCGTTGAGCCGAATTCATAACGTGTTTCATGTCTCTCCATTTAAGTATGTTGCCGACCGAGTCACATACTCCAGTTCGATTTAAATCGAGATCGCCGACGATCATTCATATGAGGAACGCCCTATTCGAGTTTTAGAGCGGCGAATCAAACAGCTTGAGGAATAAGACTATTCCTTTGGTTAAAATTCAAGGGTCTAGACACTGAGTCGAAGAAGCTACCCGGGAAACCGAAGAGAGTATGCGGGAGAGTCATCCCGAGTTGTTTGACCCTTTAGTTTCTGTGGACGAAACTATTTTTAAGGGGGAGTATGTAATACCCGTTGTAATTCATTCATTTTCATTCAAGAATTATCACCAGTAATTGTCACTCAATAATTCTCACTCATTAATAATCACTCATCATTCATGAATCACTCATTCGCTTCAATGTTGGCATGTTGTAATCGTATATCGATTACCGATCGTCATTTTATCTCCGTTTTTAGATCGAGACGGAGTATTATCATTTTCATTGTGATTGATAGCCTTGACCGAGAGTATCATCTTTGGCTCGTGTTAGACTTGTTCACTTTCACATTCGTATGATATGTCGGATCATTCATCACCGTAGCGAGGAATCGGAATTATCGGATTGAGTCACCTTGGCCAAGATCGAGTTACGGCCGTAAGGTTCGGGATACGCCGTAAGTCACGGTACGGCCGTAAGGTCGGCTACATTACGCCGTAAGGGGTCCAGCAGTCGCCTGTGCATTTCGCCGAAGGTGAGTTACGGCCGTAAGGAAGGTGAGATACGGCCGTAAGTGGTGTTCGTGAATTTTGGGTGTTGTCGACCAAGGGTGACTTACGGCCGTAAGGGTTGCGGCATACGGCCGTAAGTCGAGGAAGGTACGGCCGTAAGGCTTGGGCTTACACGGCCAGACGCGGCGGCAGTGTACTGCCATTTTTCGACGAAGGCGGGTTACGCCGTAAGGTTGGTTTGATACGGCCGTATCATCCGAGTTACGGCCGTAAGGTGTGTGGTACGGCCGTAAGGTCGCCGGGTGTTTTTGACGAAGGTGAGTTACGCCGTAACTAAGGAAAGGCATACGGCCGTAAGTCTGTCGGCAGCTTTCTGACGAAGCCGAAGTTACTACGGCCGCATTTAGTTGGCCGATACGGCCGTAAGGCCGTTGACTTGTAAAGTTACGGCCGTAAGAGGGCCGAGTTACGGCCGTAACTTCCGGCAGATATATATGGTTCGCCGACACTTTTTCCTCATTTTCTTCATTTTAACTTAAATATTCCTTTTGTCCGAGAGAGAGCTTGGAAAAGGGATTCTTCCTTAATCAAACACTTGAGTACTTGAGTTTCTTCAATTCCATTCAATCATATAGCTCGGATACTCGTTTTAACTCGTGTTCATCGGATCGAAGTGGTTGGATCTTCAAGAGGTAATTTCTTCAACACCTCGATTTCGATTTTATGTTGAGATATGATGTTTTGGACGTTATAATCATGTTATATGAAGGGATATGTATATGATTATGAGTTTGTATAAGGATTCATCGATTATTGAGGGAATATTCAAGAACACTTTGATTATCGAGTTGAAATTGGGGTTTTCGTTAATTGTTGTTATAATCACGTTTTGGATATTCATAACGGATTATTGATCGTATTGAGATGTTTTGTTGATTTGAAACACTTCTTGGGGATTTGAGGTTGGTATTGTTGAGGTTTAGTTGTTATCAATCGTAGTTGGCCTCAAAGTGTTCGATATAATGCCCCAATGAACTTGGTTTAATCGTATCGACGTCTTGAGTTCGTTATATTCGTGTTTGATTCGTATATTGAACGAGTTGTTGGATTTTGTACAATTCAAGGTTGTTCGAGCGACCGATATTTCATTTAGGACGTTGTTCGTGGACGGACATTCATCATCGGTATTGTGTAAGTTAATTCTTACTCGGTTAAAAGGATATTCATTCCTTTTGTCGTTGTTCATTCATAATCATAACTCATTCATCATTGTATTAATCGTATCAAAACTCGTCATTGCCAATTAATCACCTCACCATAAGGAACGACGTTCCGATCATTTCATTGAGCTATCATTCATTTCACCATCATTCAATCTTGGTGAGTCATTATTCATTTTCATTGTCACTTTTGTCATATTGTGGCATTCCGGGTCATCTTGGGCGTGCAGTTGGTATGTGTAGGATTTTCATGTCGGGCACATTATAGTCGTGTGTTGGTTGGTGGCCTCACATTGGATCGTGCACACGAGTCGATTGCTCGTGAGACCGATTAGGTACAAGACCACGCGTGTTTGATCGTTGGTGGCTTGTGCACGGACACATTTCCATCCCGGACGTAGTGTGGCGCCATTTCTTTGAGCCGTACTGATTAGTCGATTCATATAGCATGTTTGATTGCGTATGTTTCGACAAGAATAATTCATAATTTCAGATATATCAGGATTGTGTATTTTCAACCCTTGAGGATTGTTGTTCTCAGAATCGATTTCCCGGGGGATATTGTTTTCCAGGTCATGGCAAGGCTAAAGCACGAGGAGAGCACGGTGACGGCGAGGAGTCCCAGTGATACTAGTAGGGGGCCCCACTGCTCACCATTTATTCATCATTTGTGTTTCCTTTATTTATTCCGCTGCAGACATTCCGTTTGAATGCTCATTTCATTCAGTGTTGTGTATTTTATCGTCACATAAAATACACATGTATTCTATTTTATCCTGGGTGTGTTGTATAAAACTCCTCGTCGGAGTAATTGATGTTGTAATGTGGTTCGGTACTACATTTACCTGTAATTCATTCATTTTCATTCGCCCGGTGGGTCCTGGGGTCCACTAAGACCGTAATATCCGCCTAGTTTGGGGTGTTACAACTGCAGCAAATGGGATTACCTCCCCGAAACACACATTCAACCCCATCGTCCAAATGATAGTGATCATACGTTTACGACACTAATGATGGCATCATGACGATCCATCCAATCAATACCCAAGATGACGTCGTCCCTCGGCAAATCTACTACGATTAGGTCCGCGCCATACACGACCATGAAATCGGACAATTCAATCTCACGATTTCCGATAATTCGTCTACCATCGTGTAGGCCAATGACATAAGGCTCACAACTAGTAGCACTACCCGCACGTAGTCTACTCAAACATGACTCTAAATGAATGAATGCGATGCACCAAGATCAAAAAGGGTACACGAAGTTGAGATAGAATATCGAGTGTACACGAGATCATTCGGCCTCTCGGATCATCGGTCTTCTTCATCTCATAAATCCGGCTTGCTAGTCCCGCAGACCGACGCTCCTGTCACGGCTATAGCTCCACCTTTAGTCGCTCCCGCTGCTTTAAACGACGCCGATTGAGTGGCTCGATTCAACGGCCGACCGCTTAGGGGCCCGAGATGACGTCCGAGTAGGTTTGGAGTCCCTACGGCAAAACGGGCCTTATGCCCGGCAATCCCACAATTATGACACGTGATAGTCGTCTCGGACACTTGGTACCGAGATGACCAAGATCCCCACGCTAAAACAGTGATGGCCGAATCGACGCCGAGACCGAGATTCCGCGGGTTTAGACGACACAGGAGGTCGCTCGAAAGCAGAGCCCGCACGGGGTTTCTTGAAGCTTGTCCGACCGCCTTGACCGATTACGATTCTTCGATTTCTTGCTAGCAGACGAAGGTTGCCGCTTAGCAATCTCTTTAGCAAGCTCAGTAAGAGCTTTCTCAATGAATTCATCCAACGTGGTGCAATTATGATTAAGCAACCGTAGTCTCATACGGGTTTCACCTCTTCTCAAATACTTAATCTTATCTCGCTTTCTAATGAATGATGGATGAGGCGAACTAAGAAGTTCTGAAATTTCTCGCAATGGCGAGAACATCCTCGTCTGGCCGAGGGCCTGGGGTGAGCAATTCTGACAGCTTGGCCTCTCCGAGTGGGGCCGGATAATACCTCTCCATCATGAGAGTCTTGAATCGATCCCAAGTACATGATCCTTCGGTGGGCTTCAATGACAACCACCAAGAATGAGCGCTCTTACCCAGATAGAAAGCCGCAACTGAAACATTGTGTACTTCGGGACACTCTACAATAGCAAACAACATCTCGAAATGCTCTAGCCAAAGAATGATATCCGCTCAGACGAGCCCTCAAAAGTAGGTGGCCTTTCCGCGAGAGATGTAGCCGATGATATTGCTCACATTCCTCTCTTGCCTCCGAGGTGGCGGCGAGGAGCCCGTTGATTTTGATTGACGGAGTTATGCATCGTCTCCATCACCGTGCCATCCGGGTCATTTGGGCCATCATGCCCCGCATAAAAGCGAGTGGGTCAACCCGACACCTTCCGATCGAGCCGTGTCCTGCACGACTCCGATAGTGAACGATCACGCCTGTGTGAATGAGTGGCGCTGCGCCGCCGATGAAGTAGCATTATTCCTCGCATTCGCACGTGTATTCACACGAGCTCTCGGGATTCGGCCCGCTCCACGGCCTCGTCCTCCACGTCCTCTTCTTGCCCTCTCCATACTGAAGTAGGAAAGTCACATGATGATTATATTTCCCGCATGAATATCACGTTATGATTATGACATGAGATGATGAAAATGAGCATACGCGCTCTAACACAGTGATTACATGAATGATTAACTGAGGTGACATGATTATCTTGAACAAGTTAACATGATTAATGATTTGATCTTCGATCAACAATCAATAATGAAATGAATTGAGTGATTAACGAGTTAACATGACCGCCCCGTCAAATGAAAATGATGGTTGAGGATTGTTAATCGATGAATTATGAATGAATGATTCTTGCCGTAAATTATACCATGGCGTTAGAAATCTTACGCTTCTTGGTCCGATTGGCTCGCACTGCACAGTCACACGTGACGCGAAAGTCCAATGATACTAGTCCGATGACGATGATTTCAAATGAGACATGACTTGGAGGGTAGTATTCAAAACCACGCTCCGATACCAACTCTGTAACACCCCAAACTAGGCGGATATTACAGTGCCGTGAATCCCCGACTGGGACCCACCCGGCAAGTGAAAATGATGAATTAAATAATATAATTGTAGTACCGAACCACATTATATTACCAATTACTCCGATGAGGAGTTTAAGTACAACACACCAGGACTAAACCGAATACTAGTATATTTTATATGGAGATAAAATACACCACCCTGAACAATTAAACATCTCAAACGGAATTTGCAGCGGAAAATACAAATGACGGAATAACTGAAATGTCTGAAATGACTGAAACAAACGAAATGAATGGGGCCCCCTACTAGTATCACTGGGACTCCTCGCCGTCAACATGCTCTTCCCGTGCCTTTGCCTTGCCGTGACCTGAAAACAAAAATCCCAACGGGCCGCCATTACGTAACAACAATCCTCAAGGGTTGAAAATACACAATCATGAATTATCTGAAGTTATGAAATATCCTTAGTTATGAATTACGCTGAAGAGGAGTATCATAGTACGCCCGTAATGTTCTGTGCAAGTGTACAAGACGAATGACCGGACACACCCGTCCTTGTACCTAATTAGTCTCACGGAGTTAAGCTTTACCGTGTGCACGGTCCAATGTATCGGTGAACCCAATACATGACCATCGTGTGCCCGACTAAAAATTCCACACATCCACACCCGGCCACGCAACACGAACCCAAAAGGTCATATGAACGAAAATGACCAATATGAATATCAATGAATAATAATAAACTGACAAAGTCAAGAATGACTCACCGATATGAAAGTGATAATGAAGTGATTGATAGTTTCAATGAAATGATTGGAACCGCCGTTCCTCGCTAATGAAGTGATTATTCGACAATTACAAGTCTCAATATGATTAATACAATGATGAATGAGTTATGGTTATGAATGATCAACAACAAAAGGAATGAATATCCTTTTAACCGAGTAAGAATCAACTTACACAAGACCGATGAAGAATGTCCGTCCACGAACAACGTCCTAAATGAAAAGTCGGTCGCTCGAACAACCTTGAATAACAATAATTACCAACAACCGATCAATACACGAATTAAATACGATCATAACCGATTCAAACGTCGATACAACAATATCCGAACTCGTAGATGTACTCTAACGAAAACGTTGAGAATATCCTTCCCGTTGGTTAAAACCAAACCCAATTTATCGAACCAACTCCAAATGATTGATTCAAACCAGCAAAACACTATCTATGACATCAATAATCTCATAGAAATCCACAATTCAAGTTTACGACAACAACAATCGGAAAATCCCCAAATTAACCGAAGTCAACCCTAAGGGTTCTTGAAATAATTCCGAAAATAGCCATTAAATCCGTAGGAATACATTTATCCAAGGTAGATAATCCATATCTAATGTATTCCAACAATAATCCAAGCTTACACGAAGAAATCGGAAGGAAAACCCAAAAATCCGAAATTCTAGATCCAGGAGATTAATACCTTTGATTTGATGTTAAGGAGATGATGAAGTGGTGATAATCCAACTCAAAGCCTTGAATATGATGATAGGTGATAGCAGCTCAAGAGAACACTCCAAGTCGCCCAAATCGCCCAAGTCGCTCCAAAACGAAGGGAAATGAGAAATGACGAAACTCAGTGCTAATATATAGTCACTCCAAAGTTAGCGTGCGCTAGCTTGTGCGTAGCGTGCGCTAACGGGTAATTTGGGTAGTCCAAGACTCCATCGTCCGAAACGGTAGCGCGCGCTACGTACCTTTTGTAGCGTGCGCTACAACCATACCATTAGCGTGCGTTAATACCCATGGTTAGCGTGCGCTAACGAATTATTAGATGCCCAAGATCTTGGAATCCAGAAACCGTCTGCCCTCTGATCTGACCTCGGTAGCGTGCGCTACAACCAACAAGTAGCGTGCGCTACTACACCGCTTGCGTACGCTAAAACTACTCATAGCGTGCGCTATGAATTAATCCAAAGGTACCAAGAGCCACCGGACTCAACTCGATCCGCCCTAGCGCGCTACACCACATTTTAGCGTGCGCTACTACAACCCACTAGCGCCGCTACTTACCACTCGTAGCGTGCGCTACTAATAACTCACTGCAGATCAAGACCTTCCTGGATCGCAATGTGGTAACATTAGCGTGCGCTAATGCTGAGTGGTAGCGTGCGCTACCTATACTCAATTAGCGTGCGCTAAAAAGAGTACGTAGCGTGCGCTACTCCTCACGCACAGTCCACAATGAAAATGACGATGATGATAAACACGACACGAAACTCTAATTAGATTAGTGATGAATGACGATTGATACACGATACAATTACTCTGAATGATGAATACCATGATTGAATATGAGTGACAAATGATCATTAATGAGTGAAATTACTGAGTAACAATTACTGAATGATAAATACTGAATGATAATAACCGAATTACAACCGGGTATTACATATACTGCTCCAAATCGGCATGTTGTTGTCTATCTTTTATTAATATATTTCTATGGTGATCGTTTCTGCAACTATAGGAAGAATGGAATGGAGTTGATGTATATTCCTTGGCTGGGGGCTCCTTTTATACTGTTTTCTATTTTAATACGCCGGTTATAAGGTAGTTTTATGTTAGTGATTAAAGTAGTGGACAATATGATTGTTGTGGATAGGAAGGCATAAACAGTTTTTTGTTAAACCGCCACTGCTAATAAAATCGCCAATTCTAAAAAAACCACCAATTTTAATGGGACAATTTTTTGATAAACCGTAATTGCAACTACTATACAATAACCTGTTAGTTAATTTTATTGTAATCAAATTCTATATTTTTATCTCCAAATTTATTGCTTTTATTAATTTTTTTTATTTTTTTTTTGCGACGGTTTTATTAATAAAACCGTCATTAGACCTACTATACACTAACTATAATTTGGGCGGGAAATCCCGTATTTTTATCTTCAAATTTATTGTTTTTATTAATTTTTTTCTTTAATTTTTTTGCAACGATTTAACTAAAAAAACCGCCATTACACCTATTTTTTCTTTAATTTTTTTGCAATGATTTTATTAGAAAAACCGCCATTATACTTATTAAATTTGGGCGGGAAATCTCCTTCCCAAATGACTATATTCTTTTAATATATATAGAGATATATATCCAATTAAAGCTCCAACTAATCCTTCCGATTAATTATCAAAAAATGACCAAAGTCTCTCAAGGCCCAATGATCCCTTAGTCTTTGACTAAGTTAGGTACTGGCCTCCAGGGTATCTTTGGTGAACAATTAAATATTGAGGCTTCAGCAGCGGTGGAGCCAGATCTCGGTGAACTCATGGTTGGATTTGGGGTCGGCATTGAAGAATCACTGTGACGACTCATGCGCGCAGAGTTGAGGATATTTAAGAACCCTGAGCGATACACATCTCGCGATTTAACTAAGAGCAGATCATGCACGGAAATTATCCCGGCGACTACCAAAAGAAGTTCTAACCCTTAGATCAAAAAAAAAAAAAAAATGACCAAAGTCAGAATAGGCTCGATTGGAGTTAGTGGGATCTCATGTATTTGGTTGGCAACCGTATGTTTTAACTTTTTGGTCTATTATTCATTATTAATTGTTGTATATATATCTTAGAATCTTTACCATATTTTTTTTTTTTGATAAGTAGGTGATCCCAGTTTAGTCGGACTAATCCTAATCCCTCAATGAACCCACTCCTAACCCATTGAGAGAAGTAAATCGCGAGTCGCTCGAGCAATTCCAGGGTTCCCAACGCCTTTTCTCGTACACTTCGCGCACAGCGAGTTATGTCTTAATCGATTAATGGTGTTCATAATCGGTACACGGTTTTTCGGTACCGAATTTACTACCGGTTTTTCGGTAATGAAAAATTGGCCGTGGCCCGACCTAAAATCTGCCAAAAAGCGGTACCCTATTTTTTTTTCGGGTCATAGGGTACCCGGCCCAAAACTCAATACCACTAATATTAAATTTTTATAAATAATTTGTAATTTTAATATAAATTTATTTTAAAATTTATTATATAAATTAATTCCCCGAGTACTAAATACATTATAAAAATTTTCCGTACAATAAGTAAATTTCAAAACTAACTAAATTTTTTTATATATATTCTTTGTTTTATTATATAATTATGCTTAATTCAATATTTAATTATATATATGAACGAATATATTATTTTTTATTTAAAGATTTTATAAATTTTCAAATTAGTGAGAATAAATACCATGAGTGAAAATACATTAACATGGATTCTCATATTAAATATATTTCATATTAGTTGAAAGATAAAATTTCATATAATTACAAATTAAATAATTAAATTTATAAAAAAAACTAATTATTAAAAATAATCGGGTTTTCGGTACCCGAATTTATGCAACAAGTCGCCCATGACCCGCCCGATTATATGACTTTTTTCGGTGCACTCCCAAAAAATTTTAAAATTTTAAAAATACCGGAATATTTAGTTCGGTCATCGGGTAATTAATTGTCTTGTAGTTCGGTTGGGTATTTTGAACACCCCTATTAATACTGCCTTCCCAAAGACAGCTTTTATAATGTACCACTGACGCACAAGACTCTCCGGTTCCCAAAGAATAAATACTCCTACACCGCGCTGACGCGAGATTAAACATCGACAGCGGTTCTTGAAATATCCCCGAAGCCAGTGATCATAAAGAGAAAAACTTTCTCTTTCACATCTTTTGGTGGGGTTAGAACCCAAGACCTCTCTAAAGGAGTGTCTTGGAGTAGGCGTCCTACCACTGGACCACCCACCCTTGGCTACATAAATGTACTACATCGGTACATGTAAAATAATTACGGATTTCAGTCTTTTGCCTTTTCATGGTACCAGAGCAAAAGACCAGTGATAATAAAGTTATTGGGGTCTGTTATACAGACCCCCCTATGAAAACCCTCCCTACCCCCCCTACACAATATATATATATATATATATATATTTTTTCTTTTTTAGTTTCAAAGGCAAAAAAAAAATTGTAACAAAAAAAGTTTTTTTTTTTTTTAAAAAGTTGCAACAAAAAGTTATTTTAAAAAAAGTTGTAACAAATAAAAATATTTTTTTATTTGGTTCGATTACTTTTTTGTTATATTTAGTACGGGTGGTCACTGTATGGTTCGATTAATTTTTTATAAAAGTTGTAATGTATTTTCAGGTTCTCCCGAGCAACTAACTGATTGGGTACAAAATATAGCTCGAGTGATCGGTTTTGTTATTAGTGGCCCCCTTGTGATTGCCCGTAGATGACGATCGCTCACTACATTTATGTGATTTGGATGAAAATTCACCACTCCCAATACTCACCCACAATGGGAGCGACGAGACTTCCCAATGACATTGAAAAATATATGCATTGCATGAAGAAAAACATAAACTCAGGAATGCTCGGGAGTATTGATTGTATGCATTGGGATTGGAAAAATTGTCCAGCGCCTTACAAGCTCAATTCAAAAGGCGTGATCATAAATACCCAACTCTTATGTTGGAAGCGGTTGCGGATCAAAAATTATGGATTTGGCATGCATATTTTGGGGTTCCAGGGGCAAATAATGTAATGTGTTTTTTTATATAATGTGTTTTTTTTAATTAATGAAGTTTATTTTAGTTTATAATATGTATATTTTATTTTATGTAAGAGCACAAACATAGTAAATGCACTATATTTGATGGTGTTGTTTTTAAATAATGTGTTAATGTTGTTGGATTTAAGATCATTTGAGGACCAAACTTTTTTTACATACCAAGAGACTAATCTCCACCCTCCATCTTCCCTCCATCTTTATTTGATCTAATGGATGAGATTAATCCCAACAATTTAAAAAACCCACTTTCATCATCTTTTTTCAAATATCAATATCTTTCAAACCGTTAATCGTTAAGTCAAAAAAAATATACCGTTACGACGAGCATTTAATTATCTTTCTATCGATAGGCACTTTGATATATTTTCGACAAATTTTTTTTTCCACTTTTTTCACGTTTTTTTTCGTGGCCGAAAAAATCACATGTGATATATCATATATGATATGTAATATCATATATAATATGTAATATCATATATGGTATATCATATGTGATATGTAATATCATATATGATATATCACATATGATTTTTTCGGCCACGAAAAAAAACGAATTTTTTTTTTTGTCGAAAGTATATCAAAGTGCCCGTCTATAGAAAGATAATTAAATGCTCGTCGCGATGGTGTAATTATTTTCGCTTAACGATTAACGGTTTAAGAGATATTTAAATTATAAAAAATGTGTGAAATATTAAATGCTTTTAATCTCAACCATTGATTTCTTTTTGGATGGATGGTGGGGATGAGTCCCTTGGTATGTAAGAAACGTTTGGTATTTAATATAACTCTACTCATGTTGTTGTTGTTGTTTAGTTGAATAATAACAGTTGTTGTAGTTGTTTAATGTGTTAATGTTTAACGTGTTATTGTTGTTGTTGTTTAATTAAATAGAAATACATTAGACGAATACAAAAAACATAACAAATAAACACTAAAAAAACATTACACAAAAAACACATAACAAATAAACACTAAAAAAAACATAACACACATCAAAAATAACACATATCCGATAAAAATCAACAACGGACAAAACTAACCAATCGAACTCAACAGTTCAACACAACCTCGAATAAACACAGTCAGAACCAACCAAGTCAAATCATCATGAATTTATAATCAAAACACAAAAAATACTGCACTGTCTGCCTACTTAGCGCGCGTTAAACGCATAACGTAGCGTGCGCTAAGTTGCCCCCGTTAGCGCGCGCTAGACCGTAAGCTTAGCGTGCGCTAATGCTGTACAGTGGCATGCATTCCAAGCATCGACTAACATCTTGCGACTACGAATCCGAATGAAGGGAGACATAAATCTCCATATCTCTTGAAGATAAACGACACCATAACTATCACAAGGATCATATCAATGTCCATATATCAATAACACATCAACAATCAAACCGACTCGATAACAAGGATCATATCATACTCAATATGGAATTCAACCTAGTATCATGATTCATCTCATCTAAATCGACCAATATAATTACCAAGATTCAGAAATCCATCTTAGATCGGGTTAAATGAATCAACATTTTTATAGTATGAAGAATCTTAACTAACATCCGAAACTCTTATCAAAATTCCATTGAATCTCATATAACATCATCATCTGACATGCTCCTCACATGTAATCATCCAAGAAAAACGAACCACCATCAAGAGGATACGAAAATTACCTGGATTGGATGAACCAAGAATAAGAACACTTGACTCCATTCCAAGAATCATGAATATCTTGAAGAACAAGGCTTGAATCCATGCTCTCCATCTTAATCTTGTTAAAGATCATCATCTCACCGTGTTTGGGAACCTCAAGAACCTCCCAAAGCTCTCTCTATCGACTGAAGGAGAAAGAATGGACTAAATGCATCTCAAAACCTGTATGTCCCCTTATATAGAATACATTACTACCGTGCTCTAACATCTCATGTTTAGCGTGCGCAACAGCCATAGCGTGCGCTAACTGACTTTGTTAGCGTGCGTTATCGCGGTCCAGAGGCCACTGTCTGGCTTCGTACATGTGCTTGCGTACGTAATGCCCATGCATTAGCGTACGTAACTTACACTGTCTAGCGTACGCAAGTCCTTTGCCCTTAGCGTGCGCTATCCGAAGTTGACTTGCTACAGTACACACCTACCGCTCGTGCCCCCACATGCCGAAAGCATCCGCGATTATCGGGATTCCTTTGACCGATCTGGAATTAGCGTGCGCTAACCATACGGTTTAGCGTGCGCTAGCCCTACATGACAAACACCCGCTGACCTTATTTGGACACGCGTCGCAAGTGGCCGGGTCCACCCGCCGAAAGCTAAGATTCCATTATTGGCGATCTGATGTTAGCGTGCGCTAACCAACATACGTTAGCGTGCGCTAACTGAATATAAAAATCAATCTGGGCCTACCTGTCGGCCACCTTCCGGAACTAACCCGCAAGTCGTTACGTACGTTAGGGGTCCTCCCTAGCGTACGTAACCGAACCTCTTAGCGTACGCTATCAATACTTCGTAGCGTGCGCTACATGTACCCAGTAGCGTGCGCTAATGAACACTTAGCCATTTTCCGCAATTTCTGTCCGACATCTTGACGTACCAAAAACGAACATGAGACACACTCAAAACAAACACTGAATCCAATAATATTCTTATACGATATACTCTATATCGAAAGTACGATATCCTGATATACAATATCCTCAAATGTAACTGTCGACCAGATACGATAATTATACCGATACTGATATCTCAGTCCTTTATTTATTTTATCCCTACTGTACAGATTCCACGCTGTACAATATAACTCGGATAAATAATATCAAACAACAGTAGTAGAAATTCCGGATATTACACTAGCAAGATGTATAAGGACTTGAAAAAAAATTACTGGTGGAGTAATATGAAGCGAGAAGTCGCAGAATTTGTTTCGAGATGCTTAACCTGTCAACAAGTCAAGATGGAACATCAGCGACCGGCGAGTATGCTGATACCGCTCCCTATTCCAGAATGGAAGTGGGAAGACATTTCTATGGAATTCATCACGAATTGCCGACGAGTCGTCGTGGCATGAATACGATCTGAGTGATCGCGGACTGCTTTACTAATTTAGCTCATTTCCTTGAAATCAAGGATATGTGGAGTCCCAAGAGACTGGCCCAGTTGTTCATCAAGGAGATAGTGAGACTGCACGGTACTCCTAAGAGTATCGTTTCCGATCGTGACGGACGATTTGTATCCCTTTTTTAGAAATCAGTTTATCGTGTTATGGAACTCAGCTTAATCTCAGTACTGCTTTTCATCCTCAGTCCGACGGACAATCAGAGAGAACTATTCAGACATTAGAGGACATGTTGAGGGCATGCGTCCTCGATTGGAAGGACGATTGGGAAGCCCAACTACCACTGATCGAGTTCACGTATAATAATAGTTGGCATGCCTCCATTAAGATGGCACCTTACGAGGCCTTGTACGGTCGTCGTTGTCGATCTCCTTTGTGTTGGGATGACTTGTCAGAATCTCATTTGGATACTCCGTTTCATTCAGTGTTGTGTATTTTATCTTCATATAAAATACACTAGTATTCGGTATTGTCCAGGTGTGTTGTAATTAAACTCCTCATCGGAGTAATTACTGTTGTAATGTGGTTCGGTACTACATTTATCTTGTGTAATTCATTCATTTTCATTTGCCTGGTGGGTCCCAGTCGGGGATCCACGGCACTGTAATATCCGCCTAGTTTGGGGTGTTACATTTAATGTGTTAATGTTTAATGTGCAAAAAAACCGAATTTTTGAACACCCCTAGTTGTAGTTGTTTAATGTGTTATTGTTGTTATTGTTTAATTAAATAGAAATACATTAGACGAATACAAAAAACATAACACAAAAAACATAACAAATAAACACTAAAAAAAACATTACACAAAAAACACATAACAAATAAACACTAAAAAAAACATAGCACGAACAAAAAAAATAACGAAAAGATAAAAAAAAAAAAAAAAAAATAGGGGACAAACCCTCCCTAGGGGGGTCTAAATAACCCACCCCTAAAGTTATAAACTCTAGTTTCTCAACACGGCATCTTCATTTTTCCGTCCTCATGGCCGCCGGCAATAAAGTTAATGATGGCTGATGGTGCTGGCTGTTGGGGTATAAGGGTTTTTATGGAGATCCGGATTTTCCAATGGATCGTGTAAACACTTTCCGAACTAATATTTCTACCCTATGCCCGGGTTACAAGAAATTCAGCCTAGGATAATCCAATGGAACACTTACGAATCCAGGCACAGAAACGTAAGCCAAATTGCTAGAGAAATTCTGTGTTTATCAGAAAGATAAAGAGCTCAGAAAAGGGTGTCTCTTAGACTCATGAGGAGAGCCCTATTTATAATGTCGGATTAGGGTTACAAGTAGGTCGATTTTAGGGTTTTGATGACGGCGCCGTCATTAGTGGTCCGAAATTAGGGTTGACGGGTGGCTTAACAAAATTGACGAAATTAATCAATTTTACCACAGTCTCCCTCTAAAATTCGGAAATATCACTAAATCCCAAATCTAAATTCGGAAATTCGGACACCGAGGGGCTCGCCCGACCCGACATATCAGACCGGCTTATAATTCGATCTTATATATATGTGCACTCCGCACATACCCGAACATATATTAGAATACGAATTATAAACCCCTTAGCTCACATATTAGTTCCAATTACACAAAATGAATGGTGACACTAAAATCACCAACAATCCTCCCCCATTTTAGTGTAACCCATGAACCAATATAACATTAATCCAATCAAACCAAACCTGTACATAAATGAAAATATCGCAACGATTGAATTTCCATCTTAGTATCATACACTTTCAAATACTCGCGAATTAGGGTGTTCTAAGAATTGAACCCTTCAACCCATTTGAATACCTGAAGGTAAAATACATACAAGTTTATTGAATTTCTCTAACAAAATACAACTTGACACTATTATAAAGCCGAGTGTCCTAATCCTCTCATGACTGTATCAAGGCCAAGTCCTCAACCTCTTGAAATGCGGCTACACTTCACAATCACGTAGGTAATTCCTTTACTTCATGTATATGCACATACATTTTATCAAAGGAATTATTAAGAAGTTAAACTTCAACCTAGCCAACTGCAGAACCGAACACATACCTGGGATGAATAATTTGTGTGTTCCAATCTATAAGTGTGAGCTTTCCTCATTGAATTCAGCTCCTAATGTCATATTAGAAGGGAATTGGGTGTCTCACCATTACAGAATTAGATGGACTTTAATCCCATCCCAATTACAGACTTGTGCACTAAGTCTCTTGACAGACCCTTAGTCAAATGATCTGCCAAATTTTGTTGCAATTTCACAAACTCAACCGAGATGACACCATTCATGATTAGATCTCTAATCATACTGTGTCTAACACCTAAGTGTCTAGACTTGCCATTATAAACTTGGCTATATGCCTTAGCCAAGGCTGCTTCATTATCACAAAGGATAGAAATCGGTGCTATCGGCTTAGACCACAAAGGAATCTCATAGACTAAATTTCTTAGCCACTCGCTTCTTTACTGCAGCAGCTAACGCAACAAACTCGATTCCTTTGTTGAGTGCGTTATACAAGTGTGCTTATTGGAAGCCCATGAAATGACACCTCCCCCAAGCAAGAATACCCAACCAGAAGTCGAGGAATGGTCCTCCAAGTTGTTTATCCAACTTGCATCCGAATGTCCTTCCAAAATCGAAGGATATCCCAAGTAACTCAAGCCATAATCCATGGTTCCCTTGAGATACTTAAATACTCTATTCAAAGCTTGCCAATGTTGAGCACTAGGATTACTAGTGTATCTCGCCGCTCGATTTTCCCACAAAGAAAGCAATATCAGCCTGGTACTTGTCATGGCATACATCAAGCTACCAATGGCCTTAGAGTATTCCAATTGTGAAATGGGAATGCCAGTGTTAGGCATTAATTTCACACTAGAGTCCATAGGAGTGCCGACGGAGAACAATCACTGAAATTAAACCGTTTGAGAATTTTCTCAATATAATGACTTTGAGTCATTACTAAACCTTTGTTCACCCGCTTAATTCTTATTCCAAGAATTACATCAGCCTCTCCCAAGTCTTTCATGGAAAATTTAGATGACAACAATTTCTTAGTTTCATCTACTTGATTTTGGTCGATCAAAATCGCATGTCATCTACATATAAGCAAATGATCACTCCAGCACTAGTAGTTTCATCAAATCTACTATAAACACATTTGTCACATTGGTTTAACTTAAAACCAGAGGACAAAATAACCTCATCAAACTTTTGATGCCATTGTTTGGGTGCTTGCTTCAGCCCATACAATGATTTCACAAGTTTACATACCATATGCTCTTTACCGGGCATAACAAAACCTTCTGGTTGTTTCATGTAAACTTCTTCATCAAGTTCACCATTCAAGAAGGCTGTTTTAACATCCATTTGATGGACAATCAGATTGTGAATACTTGCCAAAGCAATTAATAATCTAATAGTAGAAATACGCGCAACCGGAGCATACGTATCAAAATAGTCAACACCGGGTTTTTGTCTAAGCCCTTGAATGACCAACCGGGCTTTAAACTTGTCAATAGTATCATTGACAGTCATTTTCCTTTTGAAAATCCATTTGCAACCAAGTGGTTTAGAACCCGGAGGCAAATCACATAACACCCAAGTGTCATTTTCAAGAATTGACGACATTTCGTCATCAATAGCTTCCTTCCAAAAGACAACATCTCGAGACTCCATGGCCTCTCGAAAAGTCTTAGGATCATCCTCAATCTCAGAATAATAATAAGATTGAAAACCAATTTCGTCCCTTGTCCCTTCTACCAAATAGAGTTGGAAATCGGAACCGAAATTTTTAGCAATTCGGCCTCTTTTGGTTTTCCGAGGCTCTTGTGTTGTTGGTATAGCAACACCATCTGAATTTCCTGGATTTTGCACTTCATTAGTGCTAAAATTCAGATCCTTAGGCCTTTGAATCGACGAAAAACGCATCTCATCAAAAATCGCATCCCATGATTCAATAACGGTGTTAATCGATACGAAATCATTAGGTTCTATTACATAAAACCTATATGCCTTGGAATGTTCAGCATATCCAATGAATATACAATCTATTCCACGTTCACCCAAAGTTTTCCTTTTAGGTTCGGTAAGTTTTACAGCCGCCCGACATCCCCGAACCCGAAAGTAACTCAAATTCGGCTTTTTCTTGAACCAAAGTTCATATGGGACAGTTTTGTTCTTTTTATTTGGAACCCTATTCAGCAAATAGCAGGCCGTTAACATGGCCTCTCCTTAATCCTCACTCAATCCCGAGTAAGAAAGCATCGAATTTACCATTTCTTTTAAAACTCGATTTTGCGTTCGGCGATTCCATTTTGTTAGGGCGAGTAAGGTGTGGTTTCATGAATGATACCCACCGATTGGAAGTATATGGGATCCATATATTCACCTCCCAGTCGATTCTAAGACATTTAACCGGATTGCCTAATTGCAATTCCACCTCAGTTTTGTATATTTTGAATTTATCTAAGGCTTCATCCTTAGAATGCAACAAATACACATAGCAAAACCGAGTACAGTCATCAATAAATGTGACAACATACTTTTTATTACCCAAGGAAGGAGTAGAGTAAAAATCACACAAGTCACTGTGTACAAGTTCCAAAATAGCCGAATTCCTAGTGACACTTGGAAAAGGCTGTTTTGTCACTTTTGTAAGCATGCATGTTTTACATTTTTCAAGATTCATGTCAAAGGCTGGAATCAATCCATCTTTTGACATCTCATGCATCCTTCTAAAATTGACATGACCCAATCTAGCATGCCAAAGCATAGAGTCATCAATCTTAGAAATAGAAGACACAAATGCAGAATTTTGAACAGTTATAGACTTATCAATAACATTCAAACGAAACATTCTATTATTCAAATATCCAAAGCCAATAAACATTCCACCACGAGATAGGATAAACCTATCCGATTCAAAACTTGTCTAAAACCATCGAATTCAAACCACTACCACTAACTAGATTCTTTCGAATCTTAGGAACAAACAAAACATCAAAAGTCTAATAGTCTTTCCAAGTAAATTCAAGACAAACGACACCGACACCACAAATAGGTATAAAAGAATCGTCTCCCATTTTCAAGATCGATCCATCTTCAAGGGGTGTTAATGTTTCAAACCACCGTTTATCCTTGCATACATGGTTCGTTGCCCTGAGTCGATCCACCAAGCAACATCATCATCCCGCACATAGAATGATTCCTAATGAGTGAGACATAATAGACATAATTCGTTTAGAATTATCAAGGTTAGTCAAAATCGACCTCCTTTAACTTGGTCCTTAGACCCATGTCCACTTCCATTGGCTCCACTGTTTCCAGTACCATTGTTGCCCAGATTCACACGATAATCACGTTTGCAATGTCCCACCTTGTTGCACCTCCAACAGGTCAGAACCTTGTTCTTTTTGTTGGAGTTATTTGGGACGCATTCTTGCTTACGTTTGCCATGTCCTTTGTTATTCGGGTTCCTCGGTTTGCTTTCAACCATATGAACTGAGGGTCGAGTTCAACTTTTCCTTTGGTTTTATCGATTTGTCATTATCCTTTGCACGAAGAGATTCTTCAATGCGAAGATGACTAGCAAGTTGAACCAAAGACAGCTTCCTCCTTTTGATGTTTTAGGTTATGTTTGAAATCTTTCCAGATGGTGGAAGTTTGTCAATCACACTTGACACAAGAATGGATTCGTCCCATATTCATGTTGTGCATTTGAATTGACCCAAAATACGAAGGAGTTCATTGTATTGTTCTATGAGACCTTGAATCAACCATCTTATAAGCATTAAAATCGCTAACCAGAAACTTCTTACTCGAAGCATCCTCAGCGATGTATTTTGATTCAAGGGTGTCCCACAATTCGTTCGCACTCTTAGCATCACCATGGATATCGAATAAAGAATCAGACATACCGTTCAATATGTGGCCTCTGCAGATGTAGTCATCGTTGTCCCACTTGCTCCTCTTCCTGGTTTCCTCCAATGTCTCGTTTTCAACCACCTCCTGGCCTGGGAGTACTCAAGACATACGCCGCCTTCAAAGTAGTCGCATGAAGTGCATCTTCTTCGCCGCCCGAAATCGTTGCCTTCGAACTTGTCCAGTTTGTTGAACTTCGTAGTCATCTCGCGGATTGATTCAGCCATCTCCAGAAGACAGAAAATATCAGTTCGATTGTTGGGGTATAAGGGTTTTTATGGAGATCCGGATTTTCCAATGGATCGTGTAAACACTTTCCGAACTGATATTTCTACCCTATGCCCGGGTTACAAGAAATTCAGCCTAGGATAATCCAATGGAACACTTACGAATCCAGGCACAGAAACGTAAGCCAAATTGCTAGAGAAATTCTGTGTTTATCAGAAAGATAAAGAGCTCAGAAAAGGGTGTCTCTTAGACTCATGGGGAGAGCCCTATTTATAATGTCGGATTAGGGTTACAAGTAGGTCGATTTTAGGGTTTTGATGACGGCGCCGTCATTAGTGGTCCGAAATTAGGGTTGACGGGTGGCTTAACAAAATTGACGAAATTAATCAATTTTACCACAGTCTCCCTCTAAAATTCGGAAATATCACTAAATCCCAAATCTAAATTTCCGAAGACCTTTTGGGGCGCTGCCCCAAACCCCGCGGGGGCTCTGCCCCCGGACCCCCGACATAATCGTACCGGCTTATAATTCGATCTTATATATGTGTGCACTCCGCACATACCCGAACATATATTAGAATACGAATTATAAACCCCTTAGCTCACATATTAGTTCCAATTACACAAAATGAATGGTGACACTAAAATCACCAACACTGGCTCTTCTGTTTCATCAGTAGACGCGATGTCACCTTCTTCATTGGCCCCTCTCGTAATCTAGGACATGCTCACATTAGCGAGCTGCTACAGGACGGTAACTACGACGATTGGGTGGATGAGATGTCTAACGCCCTTTTCGCCAAGGATAAGATTGGTTTTTGTCATTGGAAGTATTCTCATGCCGTCTGATGATTCCAGGGAGCTTCTTCTATGGAAACAATGTAATGTTATTGTCCGTGGATGGCTAACGAGCGTCATGGAGGAGATCCACTCGAACGTGAAATTTGCTACTATGGCTTCGGTAAGGAAAACGTCCCTTGTAAATTTAGTGGATGCAAGTTCGATATAAACAAGAAGTTAGCGGCTCTTGTGGATCGAGAAAGGTTGTATAAATTCTTTATGGAACTCAATGATGATCATGGAACTATACAAACTTAGTTCTAAGTCGATGATGATTTTGGGGCGCATATCATCTTGTTTTCGAAGATGAACAACGAAGGGTAACTAGTCCATCACAAAGGCTGAACATTGAAGCAACGGCGTTTCAAATGAGTCAGCACAACAGATCATTCAATTTTTATCCAAATTTTTACTGTGCCAGCACATAAATACTACGTCATTTGAAGGTTTCTATAAATAAAACTTTAGTTATTAATGAAATTATATCTGAGAATTCATTCTCTATAATCTCTCTTTACACTACATGCAGTTTTATAACAAGGACCACAGATATATAAAAATAAACTCCCTCCCACCCTATACAGTAAATGATATGGAACATAGCTTATTTCTTATTCCAAGCTTTTTCCAAAATCAAATGAAGAATCCCTTCGTTCCGCTCAATAACGATGTTGTTATTCATCCCCCCTAACTAAACAAAGACACAAGACGCGCGAATCTGATTATTGTTTTGAACACATGTATATGCATGGACGCATATACCATTGTATTTTTACAAAGCTAATCTACTGATTTTGTAGCCTTGTGAGCATTCACCAATTGTGTCTGTACATCCTGAGAAACTTGGGCATGCTCTAAATATTCCATTGTAAATTCACCTTTGCCCTGCAGCCGAAAAAAAAAAAAAAAAAAGAGGTCGAACTTATGTCGGACAAATTCACTAGTTTGAATTTCTCTTCTTCTATACAATAATAATAATCATAGTAATTCATTATTCGACCTGTGTCATTGAACGTAGGGCGGTCGAGTAACCAAACATATTGTTAAGAGGTACCTGAAAGATAAAAATGGAAGGAAAGAAATGTTCAAAATTGAATACAAATTAGATCTCGACTCGGAGACTAAACAGGCAACTCAAAATCTGTAACGAAATAGTTATGAGAATCTGAGAAAATAATATCATTTTTTTTTTTGGTTCTTTACTTACATGTGCAGTTATTACACAATCATCTCCTTCCTGGTCATTTCCAACGATCATGCCTTTCCTCCTACATATGTATGTATATCATAAACCCGACAAAAGATTGGATCAAATTAAAAAAAAAAAAAAAAAAAAAAAAAAAAGGTGCCAGGAACGATGCCGACTTGTTAATATCACCAGTGACAGTCCCCTGAAACTCCGTGGGGAACTTCAACTCGACCAGCATCACGGGCTCCAGTATAACAGGTTTTGCAGTCGTATAGCACTGCACCATAAAACAAATACATAAATATAAATTAAAGTAATAATAATAATAAATTTATAATAAAAAAGACAAATGAAGATGAAGAAACTTAAAAATTCCAAAATAATGCATTTTTCCATCAAGAAATACGCATGGCACCTGTCTGAAGGCATATATAGCCGCCAATTTAAAAGCAAGTTCACTTGAATCCACGGAATGAGCTGCGCCGTCGTTCAGAACTATACGGATATTTTCAACAGGATGCCCAATTAGAGAACCCCTTCACATATGGAAAAAAAAATACCCATGTTCAAACGCATAAAGAAAGCATACCAAATATATACATAACATAACTTCAATAAAACGTAAGGAAATTCAACACATACGAGTTGGCAGCCTCTTTAAAACCTTTTTCGATTGCTGGCACGAAACTAGAAGGTATAGCTTGTCCCACAAACATGTTTTCGAACTCGAACTTAGTTCCATAGCCTGGTGGAAGTGGTTCCACATACCTGTCAGAAAGAGAAAAACAATGATATTTCTTTAATTTAAAAAAAAAAAAAGATTAAGAGACAAGTATAAAATAACAATCTGGCATTTCATCAACGAAGTCCAAATCAAAAATCGTCTTTAATACTCCCTCCGTCCCGGAAAAAGAGTCCACTTTGGTTGAGGTACAACTTTTCAGTTTTAGTTATTTCAACGTAGGTACGACTCCTTTTAACATCTATTCTCACTTATATTTTTTTTTCCAATTTTTTTTATTCAATCAACTAAAATTGTAATTTAAATGCCGTAAAACATTCATTTGGAAAGTACTACTATTATAAATTTCATTTCAATCAGATAATGGTGTTGATTTTTATTAGTGGGCCCTATATATGGAATGATGAGAGTATTAAAAGTAGAACCAACTGACATTTGCTAAAGTGCACAGACAGTTACCCGATAACCCGTCCATATTGACCTTGTCCTCCACTCTGCTTCTTGTGTAGATAATCAAACTCGGCACGCTGAGTAATCGTCTCTCTGAAGTTGACACGAGGTTTCCCAACCGTTGCATCAACCTTAAACAATACCACACGGAATCAAAATTACATCATCATTCAAATAAATAATACTTGATCGGCTCTTAATAGATGTCGTCTTTGCTTTTCGAGAGGTAACTTCGAATAATTCTCAATTATATCATGAAAAGCTTTTTAGAATAATTTTTATATTTATTGGTACAATATCTAAAAACTCTGCCTGTGGGTGTCTTCTTGACATCCATTGCCGATCCCAAGCCCGGATAAAAGAGGAGGGTTGCGGTAGGTTAGTGGCAGCCAGCGTAAAACTCGTCACATTCCATGGACATGAATCAAACATTGAAAATCGTTGGGGCGTCTCCTCAGAAGCGACGCGCTGCATTTCATAGGCCCGGGTGCAGTGATAAGTATGCGAGGGTTGCTAGGTCGTCGCGGAAATATATTGACATTATAAAGGACATGTATGAGGGAGCTAGTACAAGTGTACGTACTAATGTTGGGAGGACAGAAGAATTCCCTATTACGATTGGGGTGCATCAAGGATCTGCTCTTAGTCCTTTTCTCTTTGCCATAGTCATGGACGAATTGACAAGAGAAATTCAAAATGACGTTCCGTGGTGTATGATGTTCGCATATGATATTGTGTTGATTGATGAAATGAAGGTTGGAGTGCAACAGAAATTGGAACTTTGGAGGGATACTTTGGAAGCTCGAGGCTTTAGCCGAGAAGTAAGATCAATATATGGAGTGTAGGTTTAGCGAATGATGATAGAGAGGCGGGGATGATCACATTTGATGGGAAAGTTGTTCATGGATCCACTTTCTTTCGGTATCTTGATCTATTATCCAAAAGGATGGAGAGCTAGATGGTGATGTGGCTCACGAGAATAAAGGCGGTGGTTGAAATGGAAGAGTGCCAGGGGTTTTATGTGATCTGGCATGCCTCATAGATTAAAGGGTAAATTTTACCGCACGGCAATTAGGCTGCGTTGTTATATGGCACCGAGTGTTGGGGTCAGAATGTGTCACGTTCAAAAGATGAATGTGGCGTAGATGCGTATGCTACGATGGATGTGTGGTCATACAAAAAGGATCGGCTCGTAAATGAGGTGATCGGAGAGAAGGTAAGAGTTGCGTCTATAGAAGACAAGATGATGGAGAATCGACACGATGGTTTGGTCATGTGAGAAGAAGACCTATTGATGCCCGGTGAGGAGGCTAGAAAGTTGGGGAACAAGTAATGTTGTGAAAGGTAGAGTAAGATCCAAGAAAACTTGGATAAAGATGATTGAAAATGATATGCGGTTTCTTGGAATTGGAGAAAGTATGGCGATGGAGAGGCAAATGTGGCGGGAAAGAATACGGATGGTGGATGGAGTCTGATTCCTTTTTTTTTTTTAATTCCTATTTTCTTTTATTTCATGTTATCTTTTAATTTATTTTTCAGTTTTTTTTTTTACATTCATTCTCTTTTTTTATTTGCTTTTTTCTCTACTTTTTCCCTCTTTTTTCCTTTTATGTTATTTATGTAACGATTATTGACGGTTTCAAAGTTTGATTCATGTTAGCCGACCCCAAATCATTTTGGGACTAAGGCTTAGATGTTGTTGTTGTTGTTGTATTGGTACAATATCTAAAAAGAAATAAAGGTCAAAGTTCAATATTGAAAAAACTAAAGGAGATCTATTAAAAAGTAAACAGAGAGAGTACTAGGTTTCTATTGGTAGCAGAAGGCAAAAACCTTATACTCTCTTCGCATACGCTCAACATATATGTCCAAATGGAGTTCTCCCATTCCAGAGATAATAGTCTGCACAGATAATTGTTGCAACGAACATATAATACTTTCTAATTTCATATAGATTTGAATGATCAAGGAAGGTTTACAGTACAATGTACATATAATGTGAAACAATGAAGTAGAATCATACCTGGCCACTCTCAGGATCTAAACCGACGCGGAAAGTGGGATCCTCTCTCTGAAAGCGATTCAGAGCTTTTGAAAACTGTCAGATTAAAGATAACATCGGTCTAAATATCTATGCAGCGATAAGACAAAGGTTTAAAAATTACAATTATCTCCAATAAAGTCAAACTCGAGGAAGGTCTATTTAACGACGACTCACGTTTCCTCCAGAATCTTTAGAGACGGCTGATATTGCTAATGACATAACTGGCTCAGGCACACTCATAGAGGTCATGGTGTATCTGACTGACCCGTCGGTGAATGTATCTCCTAGTAACACATTGCGCATGAAAAATCACAACTTTGAAATCGAAACTTACGGACTTTCCGAGAAACACAATCTGAACTATGCTCAAGGCCTCGTGAACAAAAGGGCAGTTATGTAAAGAAAAGCCTTGTGAGAATTCGTATTAGAGTACCAGAAGCACAATCTACACCAAATACTGCAACTATTTGTCCTGCGTGGGCTTGTTGAATGTCCTGCACCGAAAAAAAAAAAAAAGATTAAGCATTCTGAAGGCCAAAAAAAATTATTCTTTGGTAAAATGTCATAAACAAGTAAAAAGAAACATGTCATCAAAATAGAACTAAAATGATTATGTACAGAAGCACCCATATCCATGATCCAAGTACTACTTCATTGTTTGGTATCTAACCCTCATTCACGATCAAACAATTTTTATAACATTAGAGCCAAGATGACTAACCTCCATTTCGTTTGAATGCATCCGAACCAAGCGAGGGACCTATAAGTCAGTCAAACAAGGGATCAGGTGAGCCATACAAAAAAAACTGAATTGCTTATATTCATATATATCCTGATGAAACCATCTTATTAGCTGAATTGCTACTTAAATAGTTGGTTTAACAAAAGTAAAAACAGTACTCATGAATCCAGCTTACGAGTTGACAGTGCCTTATCAAAAGATTACTATATAAGATATATGATCTTGATAACAAGCTTACCTTAACCTTCTTTCCGGTGTTTACATTAATTATAAAATCCCCCTTCTTAATGATACCTTCATAAATTCTGCAACCAAAACAAACAAAATTAGTCAAGAAATCTATAGTCAGCAACCAGTAACCCACATGCAAATGGCCCTTACAGAGCAAAGATGATACACGAGATTGAAAATGATGATTTAAGTTTAAAATACCTCAGATATGTCAACTGACCGAATCGCCCTTCTTCCAACTTGAAAGCTAAGGCAACAAGAGGACCAGCAGGACTTCCAGATAATGTAACCTGCAGCAGTTAAAATAAGAATGTTGGTAGATTTAAAACCTGAAGATTTTCACACGAAGTCTTGACATAATTTTTCAAATTCATACCTTTTCCTCTTTCTTGGATTGATCGAGAGCATAATTACTAACTTCAGTTGGACAAGGCAAGTAGCTAAGTACACCATCCAGAAGTGGTTGAACTCCCTGTAACCACAAAGTCAGCAATGACTTAGGAAACAAGGGAGAATCTACAAATTCATTAGAGAGAGTTGTATATTTAAATCATATTCAAGAAAGAAGATTACATTATATGACATATTTTCTTTGAGAGAAGTGATTCTAATGAACCCAAATAAAACGAACAATTCTGCACCCAACGGTATTCATGCTAAAGCAACTGTTATTATTTAGTATACAAATGAAACACATAAATTCGTTTGAGTGTGCCGACTAACAACAGAATAACTTCCCAAGAGGGTTGGGGGGTTGGGTTGTTTTTTTTTTTTTTTTTGGTGGGGGCGGTATAATCCTATAGCACCTAACATGAAAGAACCCACCTTATTCTTGAAAGCACTGCCCATGAACACAGGCACAAATTTCCGTGCAACAGTAGCTCTTCGGATTGCCTCCTGTAGAACAAAAAGATAACTACAGTGTAAGTCTTAAGGGTGACCATTGGAGGAAAGCCATGCATCAGAAAGCCCGTATAAAATCAAAACAGAAGTAATTTTCAGGTACATCCATTATAACCAATCAGTAGTTCTCCATGAGAAAACTGCACACCTTCCACAGCCACAAAGAGATCTAAGTGTCTCATACTTATGTTATAATATTTTAAGTCATCAATTCTAGTTAAATTGGAAGTCTGCAAAAAACTGATTTATCATGGTTGTCGGGATCATAAACACCAAGACGGTCCATCTGAGGTTCACAAACCTTCCGATGACCACAGTAAAAAATTGTGTCGACTAGATAAAGAGAATCAAGATAATAACACTACATGTTGGCTTTTCTTGGATGGAATAATATCATATACCTCAAGTTCAGCAGGTGATATAGGTTCATCACTAAGAAACGATTCAGCAAGCTTATCATCGACCTCGGATACAGCTTCAATCAGTTCACGCCTCTTTTCTAGAGCTATTTCTTCGAGATTAGCAGGAATATCCTCAGTTACAACATTCTCACTGCAAAGGAAAAAATAAATGTAAAATAAAGCAGAACAGAGAGGCCGCACTCTATGCATCAGCCTTAATTTAGTACACGGACCCACTGGAACCATGAAAGCAAATAGCTTTCATATTGACAAGGTCAACAAGACCCTTGAAGTCATCTTCCAACCCAATTGGAATCTGCAGAGCAGCACTATGGTGTCGAAGTTTGGTTCTTGCCTGTAAAGAGGAAAAGAAAGAACATATTAGCTCATGGCTGTTAGTGATCCCCAAGCAGCAAGTGTTTCTTCTGGATTTTCTGCTTGGTACCTTTCAGCAAGACTAAGGGGCTGTTTACCAAATTTGTGTGTCTGGATAAATTTTCTGTCTGGATAAAATTGTGTCTAGGTAAATGTGTCTGTCTGGGTAAATTAATGCTTTTGTTTAATTTTTCATCAATAAATTGTCTGAAAAACAGAAATGACCGATTTACCCCTGAATATGAATTATAAGCTGTTTTATAAATTGTTGTTTATTTTTTAAGCAATATAAATGATATAATTCAAAAATCAAAACATAAATTCATAAAGTACTTAAAAATCCAATTTCAAACACAGAGAAGTCAAGTTCAAACACAAAGTAGCAAAATTCAAACACAAAGTAGAGAGATTTAAACATTATTGAAAAATCAAATTCGACTCATCTTATATATATATATATATATATATATTATTTAAATTTAAACAAAATATTATACATAAATGATTCAATTTTGTATGTAAGTAATATATAAAATATTTAATACATATATAAATAATACGTATAATATATAATATATATTTATATATAGAAATATATTTTAAATAGATAAGAACATATATAATAAATATTATACATATGATTAAATGTTAATATATAAGTAATATATAATATTTATTTATATATTCATAATATATATGATATTTTGTAGATACAAAAGTTTATTTATACAATAATATATAGTAACAAATATTATATATAAATTAATAATGTATATTATTTATATATGAATAATATATATTACATTCATTTATATTAAAACCTAAATTTGTTTGTCCTAAATTATTTATATTGTGTATATAAATGTGTGGTTTTCAATTAGGGGTAGGGGGGTCATTTTTTTGTCTTAATGGGGACAACACCCATTTTCATGCTTAATGAATAAGCCATTTTTGTCTGTGCGATTATGCCATTAAGCCATAAGTAAACACCTCCAAACGTCTGAGCGAATAAGACATTTTTACCCATTAAGCTGATTAAGTCACAAGTAAACAGCCCCTAAGGAAACCATGAAGCCTATGATATATACTTAACTCATTACCGAAAACACAGGATACCTACAGCCAATTCATATAGAAGAAAAAATAATTTAGTTACCGTGCTCATATTATGGATCTTCCATAAATAACGTTAGCTTAGCTTATTTTTTCCTGATATATTAAGATTCCTTACTTTATAGAGCCAAGTGCATAAATACCTAAGAACTCATGTTCACACACACACACACACACAGAGAGAGAGAGAGAGAGATGATTACATTAAAATCAATATTAGAATCACTTTGACAGAATAATTTAACTGATATTTTCTTTGGCTGATATAATAGTTTGATGCGAAATACTGATACATGTTGCTGGAAAAAAAATATGATATTCTAAAGTCTAAGCATTTAAAAAATTTGTCGTCTTTTTTTTTTCTAATTTCAGTAGTTTGAACGTTTAACATATAATAAACATAAAAAACTACCTCACCTGATTTAGAACTTTCCATGGATCAGCCCCCATTCTATCAAGCTTGTTAATGAAAGCAAGTCTTGGGACCTCGTATCTTCTCATCTGTCTGTCAACAGTGATTGACTGACTCTGTACTCCACCAACACTACACAGGACAAGGATGGCACCGTCAAGTACACGTAAAGCTCTCTCAACTTCAATAGTGAAATCGACGTGACCTGGTGTGTCAATTATATTAACCTGCAACAGCAAACAATACAGTCCATAAATGATGGAAGCACTAGCATGACTGCATTGAATTCAAAAAGGTTAATAAATTAACTATATACCACATTCGTTACTTCATCCTGTTTGTGAGCTTCTCACATAGGTGGAAAATTAAAAAGAAGGTACATAGATCTTCTATTGCAAGCATAAAGCAAGGCCATCTTCTCAAAGCTAACCACTTGTTCTCCTTTAAGTTAGTTCATCAAAGCTCCCTCGAACCTCCCCACCACCACCACCACCACCCCATCCCCAACCCCACCCCACCCTGAAAAAGGAAAATGGAAAACCTTTTACAGCACAACCCACATCAAAAGCTTGAACCAACGCTTTATGGTAAAAAACGTAGGGCTGGCAATTCGTGCGTGTCGGGTCGTTATCGGGTCGACACGATAACGACACGACACGATAAGGCCAAATACGAAGACGACCCGTTAAGTATATGCTTGACACGAACACGACACGAAAGGTTGAAACACGGACACGACATGAACACGACACGAACACGATATGACACGATATTTTTCGTGTTGACACGACACGATAATGACACGATACGACACGAATCGATAAATTCAAATAAAAAAATTAGAAAATAAACTTAAAATATTTAAAATGATAATAAAATTAATGCTAAAAATATATAAATATTATCGGGTTACACGAACACGACACGACACGACACGAACACGAAAATTATCATGTTACACGAACACGACACGAAAATTAGCGTGTCCTTATCGTGTCGACACGATAAGGACACGAACACGATAAGACCAATCACTAACCTATTAATTTCGTGCGTGTTCGTGTCGGGTTATCGTGTCGTGTCGGAAATTGCCAGCCCTAAAACGGCTAAACAAATTACATTACTTTAATCTGGAAAAAAAGAGGAAATAACTCAATTTCCTTCATTCATCCCTTGTAGCTAATCAAAGAGCTCGAATATACACATACAACCGCCATCCACAGCACAGTATAGAGATCAATTCGACCAAACTTCATAGCATAATTCACAAATACTTCAAACCAAGCATCAGTTGACCATCGGTGACTTATGAAGAAACCACGTGCTAAAGCATACAGTTCGGAAAACGCTGCGAGCAAAATTTTCCCTCAAGAATCTAACCTGTATTGCATTTGAATAAACTGAATTTAATTTAAGGATAAAACCTGATAATCTTTCCAGGTACAGTAAGTGGCAGCAGATTGTATTGTGATCCCTTTTTCTCTCTCCAAATCCATGGAATCCATTTTCGCCCCAATCCCATCCTTCCCTCGAACCTCATGAATCTCGTGGATCCGTCCCGTGTAAAACAGTACCCGCTCCGTGAGCGTCGTCTTGCCGGAATCGATGTGAGCCGAAATCCCGATATTGCGGAGCTTCTGCAGGGACTCCTTCCACCATGCCTCCTTCTCCTCTCTCAGCCGCGCGGCGGCGGCGCTTCCGGCTGAGAAATAGCGGAGGTTGAAATTTCCCGAGAGCAGCGCGGCTGTGGATGTATGTTGCGGCGCCGGGTTGACGGGGGCGGTGCAGAGGGAATAAAGAAGGCGCGTCTTATGAGATCTGGCCGACCGTGCTGCCATTTTAACCAGGGTTTTGCGAAAAAAACCCTGCCCAGTGGTAGGAAGGAAGAGCAAGCAGGAATGCAAAAGGGAAATTTGAAACTTTGAGTGGGGTTTTACCAGGGTTTTTCAAGAATTTCTTTGCACTGAAAAAAGATCAGATAAAACAACAAAAGAAAAAGCATTTTTTAGCAAGATAAAAATATCTTGAAAAAATAGGGTGGATGTGGATATACATTCATTATGAGAATTTTACTTTTAGAAGGGAAAGGTTATGAATTTTCTTTGGCCTTCTTGGTTTAAACTTTAAATAGGGCGGTTAATGGATCGAACTATACCGAACTATGGTATGTTTGAGTATATGTTTGAAAATATCGAACCTTAGATTCGAACAAGTTTGAAAGTGTCGAATCTTAGAATTTAACGTTTGAGTATACGTTTGAAAACCTCGAACCGAGCCAAACATTTGCGAATTGAGTCGAACCGTTTGACTAAACATTTCAAATTTTTTACGAGTGAGTAATTAAATGGACGAGAGGTGCTGAGAAATGAAATAATAAGATAAATGATGATAAGTTTGTATCTTATCAGATTTTTAAAATATGTTTACATCATATCTAAGGAATAATTGATCAAACGGGATTCTAAGTTTTTTGATGATCGGACCGAACTATTTCGCACCGTTTGGTCTGATCCGCCGAACTACCAATTTTAACGTTTGCGTATACGTTTTCATCTGCGAACCGAGATGTGAGCCGAACTTTTTCGAACAGAATAATACGAGCCGAATCGAACTTTTTACGTTCGCTCACAACCCTAGGTTTAAATGACCCACTGAAAGAAAACTTTTGTTTAAAAAGACTACAATGTATGTTTTAAATTTATATACCTTTTTCTTTTATAATAGATTACATAATATATTCAATTACAAAAATATTCTTGATGCGTTTCTTAGCACGATTTTTAAATTAATACTCTGTTGATATAACGAACTCAACATCGTTACATTATATCTATAATAATGGCCACATATTTCATAAATTCTAACAACGTTGTCTAAGTCGTTATAACGACTTTCAAGTCGTTTGTGTATCGAAAATAGTCTTTAAATGACGAATTCCATATCGTGTTAATTGAAAATATAACCAGAGCTATTTACAAGCCGTTTCTTTAAACATATAACGACCTCAAGTTCAACTTGCTTCCTTGTAAAGATATTAAAGAACATCATTTCTTTATGAATTACAAAAACTCGAGATCGTTCTAGACAAAATTATTATATCACTAGCTATAAATGGTTTGTTCACTAAAATAACAACTTGGTATCATTTTGTAAAAAAAACAGTGATGATAGCGTGTTGTATATCGTTTACAAGAAAATTTATGATCACAATCTCGTTGCAATATAAAATACAATTATAACGAGTTACGTAACATGTCTTATAGAACACGGTGTGAATTTCGTTATGACTGGAATTGATAATTCGATTGTTGGCTGCATTCGAAATGAGTCATAAGGGTATACATAGATACAGAAGTATCATACAAAACAGTTCTAGTACATTTAAAAATGGAAGAAATTTAAGACAAACCTTATTGATAATATATCTACAATTGTAGAAGTTGTATTAGAGAAGATAGACTATGTTATTTTTAAAAATTAAAAAGAAATGATCAATCATATCTAACTCTAAAATTAGTCAATTTTAAAAAATCTTTGAATCACTTTGTACTGTATTTTCTTATATGTATGTACATATAGTAGTCATGTCGAATTGCTACGAATGATCAAATCATCATTTCGACTTATAATGAAATATACCTCGTATTTTATACGAAAGACATGATATGCAACCCGTTATAACCAGAATTTAAACTGGATTGATGTTGAGTCGTATAGTCTTCACTACAACGAAATACACCATGTTATGATCTTTGCTCAATTATTGGCACGATTATATATAAGTCCTTATGACTATATTTTTTCAAACTTAATTTAAACACTTTTCAATTCAAATTTTTAACGTCCTAATTATATATATAGGGGCGCGTTCTATGCACTACCAATATTAGATGCAGTACTTTACAGTACTAACTCATGCATGAGTTTTGTACTAATTATGCATTGAATATATGCATTTCGTGCATCAAAATTTCAATGCATTAAAATATACAATATATTTGATACATATAATCTAATATTTTAATGCATCGATATATATTGCATATTTTGATGCATTGAAATTCTGATGCACGAAATGCATATATTTCATGCATAAATTAAGATCAGTAAATCTGCATCTAATATTAGTCTTTCGTAACGCACTATATATATATATATATGTGTGTGTGTGTGAGAGAGAGAGAGAGAGATAAATATTTATATTTATTTATCATAACTTGATAACTTTTATTTTAAAAATATTACGTTTGAGAAGAATGTACAAAAATGGTATAATTTAAGAATTAACGCTTAGTTAATAAAACTAATTTTGGAGTCTAATAAAAAATAAAAATACTCTTGAACAAAAGAGATAAACGAATACTTTTGTAACATAACAATAAATCGTAGTTTAACGCCTAAAAAAAATTTCTAATTTAAATTTCAAACATAATTGTTTGGTACATAATCTACCTCACATTCACAGATACGTAAAATCTTCCAAACACCTTTAATTAATATAAAGTTATAGAAATTATTTTACATAGCCATACTAGAAATTACAAATCAGAGTTCTTCAGAGAAAAATAATACATAACCAATAATTTTAAAAGCTTAATATTTTTATTTACACTCGCCATGAGTGTAGCGCTTCCTCCATTATCTTACAAATATTATATAAAAATTGTAGTATGTATGTATGTATTATTATTATACATTCTTCTAGTGAATCTGTTTAATTTTTAATTATTATTGCAGTATATATTATTACTATTGTTATCATTATTATCGTTGTTGTGGTATATATTATTATTTATAGTATATTGCAATATATATTATTAATATATTATTATAATTATTGTTAGTATATATTATTAATATCATTATTCTTGTCATTATTACATAATTATTTGTTGGGGTATATATTATTGTTGTTGCTGTTGTTTCGTATATTATTGTTGTTGTAGTATATTTTATTATTATTATTATTATTATTATTATTATTATTATTTTTATTATTATTATTATTATTATTATTATTATTATTGTTGTTGATGTTATTTATTATTATTGTTGTAGTATATGTTATTGTTAGAGATAAGCTAGTACATATATAAGGTGAGAAAATTATTAAATTAATCTCGTATGTGGGACCAATTGGCAAAAAAAATTCATCTGTCTCCGGCGGACCAAAAAACCATCTCCCAATACTTTAGTCAATTTAGTCCTCCGTTGCCGGCCGGAGTATTTTCCGGCCACCGGAGCTGACGTGGACGACACGTCGCTGGCACGTGGCAAAAAAAAATATAAAAATCTAAATAATATAAAAAAATCTAAAAAAATTAAAAATCTGGAATATTAAAAAACGTAAATTTAAAAAAATTTAAAAAATTTTAAAAACAATTTAAAAATTTTAAAATCTGAAAAAATTAAAAAAGTATATAAAAACCTAAATAATATAAAAAATCTAAAAAAAATTTAATTTCTAATTTAATTTAATAATAGAACCTTAGGTAATTATTTTTAATTCTGAAATATTAATATATATTAGTATTTTTTATTTATTTTTAATTTTATAATTCTGAAAAGATTTTTTCAGAAAAAAATCTTTTAATTCAAAAGATTAATTTTATAATTCTGAAAAAAATCTTTTTACTCTTTTTAATTTCTGAAAAAAATATATATTTTTTTATTTTTATAATTTTGAAAAAAGAATCTTTTTAATTTCTGAAAAGATTCTAAAAAAGATAAGATCGTTTTTAATTCATAAATTAAAAAGATTCTTTTTTCAGAATTATAAAATTAAAAAAATATATAATCTTTTTTTTCAGAAATTAAAAAGATTAAAAAGATTTTTTTCTGAAAAAAAAATCTTTTCAGAATTATAAAATTAAAAAAATAAATAAAAAATTCTAATATATATATTAATATTTCAGAATTAAAAATAATTACCTAAGGTTCTATTATTAAATTAAATTAAAAATTAAATTTTTTTAGATTTTTTATATTATTTAGTTTTTTATATATTTTTTTAAATTTTTTTAGATTTTAATTTTTTTTTAAATTTTTTAAATTTTTTTAGATTTTTTAAATTTTTTTAAATTTAGGTTTTTTATATTCCAGATTTTTTTTAATTTTTTAGATTTTTATATTATTTAGATTTTTATATTTTTTTTTGCCACGTGTCGTCCACGTCAGCTCCCGGAAAATACTCCGGCCGGCGACAGAGGACTAAATTGGCTAAAGTAGGGAGGAGATGTGGGTTTTGGTCACGAGATGGGACAATTGATCCCACATACGGGACCAATTTGATAATTTTCTCTATATAAGGTTCTTAATGGAATTGGTTAAGTTGCCAAACTCAAAATTTACTTTTTTAGGTGCAAGGTTCGAACCTCGATAGTTGAAAATTATTTTTTAGCATTTGTATTGGTAACGACTTTAATATCGTTATGTGTACACCGTAATGGCTTTGGAGGTTCACATCATAAAACAATTCAACTTATTTTTAATATTTTTATCTGTAATAAAAATATCGCTATGTATACACATTAACGATTTCAATCTCGTTATTAATTAAAGATAAAAATGTCATTGAAAATATTAATATTTTTCTTTTTATTCTATATTCCTATTTTGACCAGGGGCTATTTAAATAAATATTTTATATGTAAAAGCTCTTCAACTAACTTGGCCTTTTCTTTTTTAGAAGAATAAAGTAATTTTGAAATTGAGAATGAATAAAGATGAAAATGTAATGATCAAGATTGCCGTGATATAAAGATAGTAAAATAGTGATTAAAATTTATAAGTTGATAAATACTCCCTCTATTCCAATTTATAAGTAATTTTTAAATTTGACTACGAATTAATCTCAAATTATAATGATAAAATATTTAATATAATTATATTATTAAATTTTAAATTGTGAAGTTTCATAATATAATGTTAAATATTTTACCATTATAGTTTGAGATTAATTCTCAAATATGAAAATTATTGACCGTAGGAAGTCAATATGTGTCATTCAAAGTGGAAATGAGGGAGTAGTATTTTTTTGCTAAAATTTACTACCTCCATCCAAGGTTCTAAAAGAAGTTAGGCGCTAGGTATTCGGATTGCTAACGCCTAGCGCCCAGAAGATTAGTTGGAGATTTCGGAGGTTAATCGGATTAAGCGGATTTTTTTATTATTTTAATTATTTTTATATTTAAAATATTACATTATATAAAATAATTAAAAGTAAAATAATATTTAACTAGTTAACATACATATAATCAATTATATATTAAATTTGAGATATTGATATATGTATAAAGGAGTTCATAATATTCATAGTATCCAAAATATCTAAGTTTAGGGATTTATAGTACTATTAAAACAAAAACAAAAACAAAAAAAAAATATAACCGCTTAGACATCCACATAGCCGTCCACCTAGTTAGGAAATTTGAAACATTGATATAGTATAAAAGAGTCCATGATATCCATAATATCCCAGTTTAGGAAATTATAGTACTGATAAAATAAAAACTAAAAAAAAAAAAAATCTAACCGCCTAGGCGTCCGCCTAACTTACCTTCCTAGGCGTCCCCTAACTTACCTTCCTAGGCGCCCGACCAACCCACATAGGTGATCATTTATTCATTCAAACACTCAGTACAAGCGCCTAAATCATAATCGGAACAGAAAAGGATCTTTTAGGGATTAACCGGACGATTAAGGCAGTGACATTTAGAACACTGCCTCCATCCATACATCTGGAACAGAATTAATTATAAATGTATAAGTTTTATAAGTATTAATTGGTAATTGTACAATATAGATTAAAAAGTAAATGTATGAATGTACAGTGGAAATAAAAGGAGAATATGTGATGGCCTGATGTGTGAAAGTATTTAATGAAATGTAATACTTTTGATATTATTTTCTGGGTAAAATTGTAGTATTTCGAACGGGGCGGAGGAGCATAATGTATTTTTTAAAAAGTTTTTATATCCAATCATAATTTTGAATACATAAAAAAACTTCTAATGGAACAATAATGAATTTTTTTAATATCGAATAACAGCCTTAGTCCTTTTTCTTTTTTCTTGAGCAAGAAAGAAAAACTTGAAAATTTCGTTTTGAATGTTCTGATTCTCAGGATTCAAGGTTTAGGATTTAGGCGTGTTGTTCTATGAGTCGAAATCCTTCTCCGGAGTAGAACTCATGGTCCCCGGAGGTATGGGGGAGGCCCCATAGGGATGCCGATGAGACAGATGAGAAAGCGATAGGGAAGATCGGGAGAGAAACGAGAGAGAATCTAGCATGATGTTTTTCCCCATGCCAACAACACGCCTCAAGACCACCTGGTAGGTTATCGAACGCAACATACTGGAACGCCACTCGCTCAAGCTGCCCAGCGGAGTAGCTCGCCGGAATCTCATCCGCAGTGTTGCCAAGAAAGCACACGAGCGGCGGAGAGACCGTTCCGATTTATTTCAGTCAATTGCATAATGGTAGAAAAAGAAATCTTATTCATCGAACAAATCATCATCATCAACAGCACCTTAATCCCAACTATGTTGGGGTCGGTGGCATGAAGATTATAGTGTCGTTTAATTGGCTAAAATTAGTTAACACCATAACTCATGCAAATAACAAAGTGGCAAAGTTTTACGCCGGATGCCCTTCCTGTCGCAACCTTCATATGAAGGAGAAATAGAACGAAATTCCAAAACCGTCAACATCATAGGTTTTTCCATTTATATGGAAAATATCATGAGACGGCGATGAGTTTGAGATAATTGCTATTGTCATGTCACAATACGTGATTGATATTGTAAAATCAACACATACATCATGGAACATGACTCTATTCATCGAACAAATGAGTAAATAAAATAATGACAACAATGGTTTATTCGATGGAAAATGAAAATTGAGGAACTTAGCAAGTTACAGATCCACAGTCTGGAGCTGCAAATTATTATGTTCATCACCCCCGCCCCGTGAAGAAGAAGACGACTCATCGGGCTTGTGTTCCTCACGAGCAGGAGCAGCACTCATTTCCTGGACTGCCGGGGGATTTATGACAGTGGTTTCTGAAGAGATGCCTTCAGACAGATGATTTTTCATCTCTCTATGCTCCTGACAGATGGCGCACCAATGGAGGCAGCAATGCACCATGCATGGATCGCAAGGTGAGTTCTGCAGAATCGAGCATGCGCCCACACAGGAACATTTGCCATTAAATTTCATAGTAAACGAAATTCTCCGAAATTTTAAAAATATTTCACGCAATTATCTTTTAACAAACTAATAATGACTGAATCTACATAAATTTTCACTAATAGAAGACAATTTATTCAAGGGATATATTCTCGAATTCCTTTCCTATTTAAACAAGATTATACTCCCTCCCGTTCTAATAAGTGTCGTTTTCGGCAGACCAAAAACTCGTCAAAACACTGTGTTTGGGCATTCCCAAGGCTAATTAGTATTTTTTTTTTCCTAAATTATACCCTTACACCTATTAATCATCTAATACATGTATTTCATGATGTCTCATTTCCCAACTAACATCAATTAAGTATATAAGGTGTTTCACCATTTTACTTGGCATATGTGCTTTGTTCCTGAAAAGACACTTACTCTGAACCAGAGGGGGTACTATAATAATTAGTATTTTCTATTTCTATTACACTTGCTAAATAATATAACTTTCAAAACACATAATAAAATTTTTAATTTTTCAAATTGAAACCATTATCTTGAGTTAATGGCTTATTATACAGAAAAAAACGAAAATTGTTGTACTAAAGACATAAGGAAGTGTTCCTTTGGCATCAGAAGAAGTAAAAGATCACAGAATGGTTATAATATTCGTTTTTATCTCTAAATAAAAATGAAATTGTCACCTTCAAATGATATTTTCTCTGCAACAATTGTCGACCCAAGCCAGTGTATATGCCACAAACCCACCAAGCGAACAACAAGCCTTCAGTAAGAAGGCAAGCTGTATCTGGATCTATACCATGACATGCAGCTGTAAGGGCAGCAAGTGCAATCCCTCCTTCGACACATAATGCATGACCAACACATGCACTTTGCTGAGTGATGTCTTCGTTAAATGTCGCAACATTGCGACCGAATAGCACGCAGGGGCAAAATAGTCCAGTCAGGCCTAGAATTAAAGGTGGTGGTCATTAATTCTGAAATCATGTTCTTCAAATCAGTTCAAATTCCAAATGTGTTTATTCATATGCAGGAACCCAATGATGGATACTGTAGAGAAAGAGGCAATAAGCTATAAAGGACCGACACTCGGGAAAACATTACATATCATTTTGAACAAAACACGTTTCCAACACGAGGCTAAGTCACTTGGTGTGTCCATAAATTAAATTAAAAAATGAAAACCTAACACATCTAATGGCGAGTTTGATATTCGGATATATTGGGAAGTTTATATGCAGCACAGTTTTAGTTTTTCATTTTTTTTCTTCAATTTTTCAGTTCTTTTAGTTTATTTATTTATTTTTTCAGTTTGAGGGTTATGAATTTCTTAATTTTCTTTCAGTTTTTTTGGGTTTATCAATTACTATTAGAACAAAATGTGGTAAAAGAGACGATAATAAAAGTGCAGGTGCAAAAGAAAACAAGAAAGAAAGTGTAAGGGGGGTAAATATTTTTTCTGATATTTCTAATAACTTTGAAACAAAAAGTTGAACCATGTTCACACGCGCCGTTAGGAATGGTGAAAGATAACTAAAACAAAAGTGAGGGGGAGCGGGGTTAGAAACTAAAGTGCAGGGGACAAATGACAAAAAATATAAACATGCAGGTAGGCCAAAAATGTTTTCTTCCAATAATATATATATATATATATATATATATATATGGGCGCGTTCTATGCAGTATCAATATTAGATGCAGTACTTTACAATACTAATTTATGCATGAGTTTTGTACTAATTATGCATGAAATATATGCATTCCGTGCATCAAAATTTCAATGCATTAATTCTCACAAAAATTTGATGCATATAATCTAATATTTTAATGCATCAATATTTTTGATGCATATATTGCATGTTTTAATGCCTTGAAATTTTGATGCACGAAATGCATAAATTTCATGCATAATTAGTACAAAACTCATGCATAAATTAGTACTGTACTGCATCTAATATTGGTACTGCATAGAACGCGCCACTATATATATATATATATATATATATCAACATTTTCAGGTAAACATTATCCAGAATTTGGTTATAGGAAAAGAAGAGAGGTCATGAAGGCTTACAACTTTCGTGATCATCTGTACAACCAAAAATGCCAGTTGTCCAGTCTTCATCAGCTGGAGGCGAGTAGGCCGGTGGTAAAGTTTGTCCACAATGTTCGCATTTAGGAGCATTTAGCTGTTACGAGAAAACAGTTCGAATTAAACACATCTAACGATATTACCAAAAACCGCAAACCTTCGGAAATTCAGATACCGTAAAATAATCCTGCAATGACACTTTTCTCAAAGAGATTCTACTACCTGTAGGGGCTCCCTCCCTCCCTCCCTCACACACACACACACACACACACACACAGGTATATGTGTCGATCAAGTGGCCAGTGTCTGTAGGCGTAGGGAAGAATTTTCCCTTTTCTCAATGGATTCTAAGGGATAATTGCATGATTTACAAGCGTATAACTACAATAGGCAGTAATGCATTAGGAATAATCTGCCAAACTTCCATGATCCAAAACATAAATCATTCGAAAAACAAAAATATTTAAATTATTACTCTCACCTATATATCACTTCTCTAAATTAACCAAGACCTCAACCAGATGCAGAGTCCATCTTCGAAAATCAGCATTGCGAAATTAATCGGATTCCATTAATAGAATGGACATTGCAACTGAGGTGATACTTTTTTTTTTTTTCAGAAATCAAGATCAATTGTATTATTTAGGCACCCAATGTATTTCACATTCATTAAATAGATCAAACACCTCACAAATATACATACACTGGTAATTGATTATAATCTTCAAGAACAATGGTTAATCACACAAAATCCCCCCGAAAAAAAAGCATAAAGATCGATAAACCTAAATTTATTCAAGCGTCGGAATCTAATAATATAACAAAAAAAAAAAAATCAATATGGGACAAAAATCTTATTTAATTTAGAAATTAAAAAAAAAAAGGAAAAGGAAAAAGGTAAATCAGCTATACCTCGGCAACATCAATAGGCTGATTTAATTCACCAGGAGTGATATTCTGCAAGGGCTTTTGTTCTTTAGTCAGCTTAACGTACGCCCCCTCCGCCATCTCTGACCATCACCTAATGTATATGATATGATAAAACATCCATTTATTGTTTGCGTATATATACATATAGTAATATTTACAAAAAATCAACTCATAAATCTATTGGCGTGATAGGCCACCAAACGAGTCGAGTTGAGTCGAGCTTTCACAAAGTTCGGCTCGTTAAGCATTAAAACACACTGACTCGAACTCGAGCTCTACTCGATCGAGCTTCACCGCTTGTATTCGAACTCAAGCTCGACATAAATTTTTCCTATTCGAGCTCGGCTCGCAAGCTTCAAATTTTTTAAAATCGACTGGTTAAAACTCTAAAACTCGAATTCAGCTCGGCTTGTGAGCTAAAAAATTACCAAGCTCGAAAGCTCGAGATCCAGCTAGAAGTTTTAGGCTTATGGTTATATATATATATATATATAAATATAAATATAAATATAAATAAATATTAATAAATATCGAGCAGCTCGTCGATCTTTCGAGCCGAGTATGTGTGTGTGTGTATATATATATATATATATATATATTCGAACTCGCCTCGATTGATATTTCGATCTCTAATATATGCTCGGATTCGAGTTCGATCTCGAATTATCGAGTATTGAGTAGAGCTCGAACTGCTCGAAAAAAGCTCGAATCGTTTACAGAACTAGGCGTGTGTGTATATATATATATGTGTGTGTAATTTTTTGAAAGAAAAAAAAATAGTATAAAAGAAACATGCATGTATGAGAATGACGCCTTTTTTTATGCAGAAGAAAATGAAACAAAGCCTTTTTTTGTTATTTTATGATTTTCTACCCATTTGTAGCAAAATGCGAAATCCCTCGCCCACAGGGCCCCCACCCCGGCTCGATAGGGATTGATGGAGGAATTAAATCATGGTGATCTGCCACCCAGGAATCAGTTGAGCTGCCCATGCGGACATGATTTTCAACCCTTTTATTTCTCCTTTTGGGTCGTCCACTTAAGTAATCAGATAGTAAGTTATGATCGGAATCAAATCATTAAAGAATCTTCCGGTTCATAGGACCGGGTATTAAACTAATGGCCATTCAAGTACAGAAATTATGTGAAAATCTAATCATCGTAGTGACTATATACTTATACTATTATACTAAAATCATGAATAATGTTGGTAGTCGATCCGCCTTGGCGTCCACCTAAGCGCCTCGGGCGTCCGAACGGCCGAGCCGATCTCGGAGCCAGACCGGTCATAAACTTGATCGTTTCTCGGGTTCGCACAAAGGGGCCGAGGCGAGACCTTAGAGCCGACCGGAATCCAGGACTGGAAAGGCCGAGCACCATATGAAAACACCATAATCACGAATAAGGCCGACTGCAGTAGCAGGAGGTGAAGGGCCGACCTCATTGTCGGTCATAAGATAAATATCGAAAGCCCAGAAGAGCAGTGACGGGACGGTAAGTGAGAGTTGTCATATCCCTACACAAAGCACACGACACGTGTCAAAGGAGTCACCTCCATCGCGACACATGTCATCGCATATTCATCCCAATCGTCCCACTGTCCTCTCATGAATGGTGGAAACACCTATATATACGCAGAAGGCACAAAAAGGGACTTTGGAAAAGCTGGAAAAAGAGAGAGAGAGAGAGAGATAAGAGAGAGAGAAAGAGAGATAAAAAGAGAGAAAAGAGAAGAGAGAAAGGATAAGACTTGTAATTAACAAGAATTTGTCAGACAAGCCAAAATATTTTCGGCTCTACTCTTTATCAAGATCATCAATAAACATTTAATGGTCCAATATTTTTAATTCTGTTTATACGTCCCTCTTATTATTTTCTACGTGGCTTCGATCCATTCGTCCAGATCAGCACACGTGACGTTGACCAAATCAGACGTCAACAGATTGGCGCTAGAAGGAGGGCTCGAACCTTCGACCTTGTGGTTAACAGCCACAACCTATGCTTTTCTCGTTCATATTGCAAGCGACCTTGTGGTTAATCGCCACAACCTACGCTTTTCTCGTTCATATTGCAAGCCAATCCTATACTTTTCTTCAAAATGTTCCTTGTTAAGTATAGGATTCTCCATTTCTAACCACAAGAGACGACTTACCATCAGGCCCGTCCAAAGGGCCCGTTATGCAATAGAGGGCACCATTATGAGGTGTACACACAAAGGAGTTCTCTATCATGCATGGACGTATCGGATTATTCTTAGTGTGCACAGGACGGACACGGCTTTGCGCCAGACTACAATCAGCCCGCAGATGCTTTGAAAGGCATTCGGCTGGCGGGGCACTTTGACACCCCTTGCGTTCATCCGGAAATAACCATACCCTCTAAGGGATGGTAAGATGAAAGCATAGGAATCATCGTAACTACGAGTCGAAAGCATAGGAATCATCGTAATATGAAGTTGAAAGCACAGGAGCAATCGTGATCACGGGCTCCTGCTCGGCTCGGCTGACCCCTTAGAGGTCATAATTTGAAGGATATTGAGCGTCGCTCAAAATTCCAGGGAAGGTCTCAAAGAGTCCTCGTGTCCTTCAAATTAAAGTTGCAGTCAACATACACTGCAACATCTGAAAACTCCTTCGGAATTCCCATCCACCCGCGAGGGTCCTGGTAATCCGAATGGTAATGGACCAGCTACCGAAAGCATCTCCGAGTATTGAGCCATGTGTTAGAAAAGCAGTGGCGGCCCTTACCAGGGAATTGGAAGTCAAAGCAAAAGTAATCCATAAAGGAGTTTTCCCCATAACCACCCGACCAGCGGTCGTTAGGAGGCCACCGGCGAAACTCAAAACTCCAAGTGATGAAAAAGCCGTGAAAAGTGGAAAATCCCAGTGAAACTAAAATGAGCCGAGGAGTAATCTGTAAGAGAAGAGGGGCCCGGCCGACCGAGTCACTGACCGTACTGCGACGGCAGACCCAAGAAGAATCCCAGGCGTTCTACGATGACCCCGGTCGAAATTGGGATACACCCATAGGAGAATTCGTTTCAAAGAACAAGGTCAATATAACCCCGAGAACTTGGACCTCGTCGCCCAAAAAGGCGGAACGTATTCTACAAAACATCCGAGGATTATCAGAGTTTCCAGGCTAATGACCTCATTGTTAAAATGAGCACTGGGGCCCGATACGGGACCTCCTGAATCCAAGTAACGAAGCCCGTCAGAACGGAGGTTGCTAGCTAGAATAGGTAAGTGACCAAGGGTCAATTCATTTGTTGAATGCCGTCAAGGTACAGCCAATAAAATTTGATTTTATGTTCACCTCGGAAACAAATGCACTATAAGACCGAGTTCGCCTCGGCACCTCGAATGACCGGCTCCTCCGGCACTATAAGACCGAGTTCGCCTCGGCACCTCGAATGACCGGCTCCTCCGGCACTATAAGACCGAGTTCGCCTCGGCACCTCGAATGACCGGCTCCTCCGGCACTATAAGACCGAGTTCGCCTCGGCACCTCGAATGATGGCTCCTCGGCACTATAAGACCGAGTTCGCCTCGGCACCTCGAATGATGGCTCCTCCGGCACTATAAGACCGAGTTCGCCTCGGCACCTCGAATGACCGGCTCCTCCGACACTATAAGACCGAGTTCGCCTCGGCACCTCGAAAGACCGGCACCACCGGCACGATAAGACCGAGATCGCCTCGGCACCTCGAATGATGGCTCCTCGGCATTATAAGACAAGTCCACCCAAAGACTAAAAGTCCGAGCTCGCCTCGCACCTTATAAGAGGTCCACCCAGCACTAAAAGTCCGAGCTCGCCTCGGCACCTTATAAGACCGGTCCACCCGGCACCGAAAGTCCGAGCTCGCCTCGGCACCTTATAAGACCGGTCCACCCGGCACCGAAAGTTCGAGCTCGCCTCGGCACCTTATAAGACCGGTCCACCCGGCACCGAAAGTCCGAGCTCGCCTCGGCACCTTATAAGACCGGTCCACCCGGCACTAAAAGTCCGAGCTCGCCTCGGCACCTTATAAGACCGGTCCACCCAAGACCGAAGTCCGAGCTCGCCTCGGCACCTTATAAGATCGGCCCATCCGGCAGAAAAAACGGCGGTCTGACCAATAGGGCCCAAACACAAAAAGGCAACAAAAGCCATAAAAAGATCGTATTCACTCGAAATAAGTTCCATACAAAAATCAAGGAAGAGTGGCACGCAGGCCATACATGGAATAAAACAAAGAGTCTACTCGGCCTTGTCCTCCTGATCGGCCGCCTGAGAAGACTGCCCCCCACCTCCTCCAGACAAGGTCTCCTCCGGATCTTCGACATCTTCGGCGGCCTTCGACTCATCATCCCCGAGAGCTTCAACCTTCAGGTCGGCCGCCTGGGACTTTATGTAGGCCTGGACTTCCTCAACGGTCTTCCCTTCCTTCATGAGATCCAACATCTCATAACAAGTGGAGACGTAGTTAAGGTTGATCAACTCCTCGTACTCGGGCGTCTTTTGAAAAGCAGCCGCTCCGTCAGCAAGGCCCCTGTCGTAACCCGCAGATTCGCAAGTCCGAACCCGCTCGGTCAGTTGCTCAAGTTGGGCCTTAGCGCTTTGCAAGTGAGCCTCGTACTCGGCCCTGATGTCCAGGCACTGTTTTTGCGCCTTCCCAGCCGCCGCGGCCATCTCGTCAGCCTTCCCTTTCCATATCTCGGCCTCAAAGGCCCGGCTCTCCAGAAGCTCCATCTTACCCTTCAGAGAAGCCATCTCCTCCTCCAAAGAGTTGATAAGCGAAGGGCAGAGATGGTGTTCCTCCTGTAAGGCCTTCAGGTCGGCCTCTGCCTTTTTATGTTTCCCAGCTGAGGCAGTCAGCTCCCCAGCGGCCTTCACATAGGTGCACAACGCCCGGCCCAGAATAGCGTTTCCAAAATGGATCTGCTCGGCCGGATCCATATCGTTGGTCACCATCTCCATCTTTGGCGTCCAGCCCAAAAGGGGAACATGGCTGGACTCAACCACCGAGGGGAACACGATCGAGCAGTTCGGCGGTGGGAGTGGCCGCTGGACGTAGTCGAGGAACCAGCCATGTCTCCGCCTCTTCATCCGGCACAAGGCTCTTCCCGATCCTTGTTCATCGGGAGATAGTGGCCCTCCAAATCAATTAGGGGCTCCTTACCCTTTGCCGGCTTGTCCGGGCAGGGCTCAAAGCAGCACGACGATCTCGGGAAGGGGGAAACCCTCGGCCTGGTCATGTTATCCTCAGGCCCGGCCTCTACTCTCTTCCGTTTGCCCGCACGCTCCCTACGCTCGGCGGCCTCTGCGGCCACCTCGCCACCACAAGGCAGCGCTCTCTTTCCGTCCATCGAGCTCCTACCCTTGGGGCCTGGATGAAGAAGAAATATTAAAAAAAAAAAAAAAAAGAGGCTACCCGATGAAGACATTCTGTTCGGGTTAGTGGATCGAAGCCCCGCGGCCCAGAGATTGTCCTCGTAATCAAAAGGTATGACTTCCTCCGATCAACGGGAAGATCCAAGAGCCGTTCAACCCGGTCGTCGAACAAGGAGGAGGTCTCTGAAGCCGGAATACGTTCGCACAAACAACAAATTATGAGCATCGACAAAAAGGTACAAAGCAGTCAAGAACACAACACTTACTCATTTTGGCAACAAAGTCTTGGGGACCTTGAGCTCGGCGTCCATCACGCCTGTGTTCCCACTCATCAACCGAGCTCACCACGGTCCCCCACATAGAACCACCGGGTCTTTCCACTATGTATGGTCTCCGACCTCCACCAAATCCTTATACATCGCGTGCCGGTCACAAATAAAAACCAAATGGAACCCGATCGGCCGACCGACCTCCATAAAAAGAGACTGTTAATCTCTTGGAAATCGGGCTCGGGCCACCCATGCCGACTAAAAAGAATTAAAAGACCCACCATCCGGCCCAAGAATTCGGATGAATTTGGGCAATGCAAAGGCCCCACCGCCTCAACCACCGGGAAAGAACCAACGGCAGAGGGAACCTTAGCCTGCAACAGAGAGAGCGGTAGTACACCGCTGTGCATCCAACAGGAGGGGTGTGGGGTCTCTCCTCTGGGTTCGGAACAAACATCCGCACCACCGCGGGTATCTTAAATCGCCCCCGCCAAGCCTCCAACTGCCCATCAGTGACCATGCTGCATATCGAGGCCGAATCCCATTCCGCCTCGACAAAAGGAGACGGCCGAGGCCGAACCCAGCCCCCGATCTCGCCACTCGCCGTCAACGACGTCGCCACCTCCACGTCTCCAGAAATTGCATCCCCCGAATCCGGCGACCTTGCGACCTCGCCTCCATTCTCGTCGCTCCAGTCAACGGGAGCATCACCTATCGACAAATCTGCCACTCCCGTACGGTCTGGGGACACAACCGCCTCCTCCGCCGTATTCCTCCGCTCCGACATCGTAAAATAAGAAAAAAGAGGAGGAAGAGCAAGCTTACCGGGGAAGTCTGCGAAACCCGAAAAGAAGAAAAATTGCCGGAAAAAGATCTCTCTCTGCAGTAAAAATGGCGAAGGAAGCAATGAAGAAGAATACACTCTATATTTATAGGAGGAGACAGGGGCATTAATTACTAAAGCGGCGATTCATAATCATCGCAAGAATTAAGAACGCGTGAGACACCGCGACGAATTACATCCCGCCACGCGTCCCCCTCGCTGTGACTCTTGGAGATCCCGAAGTCAAATCGATGCGACTCTCGAAGATATGACCCTTCAAAGGATCTTATCCACCTCCAAATCGGACCGACCTCAATCTGAGACGATTCCAGCACCGGCCAACCCGGCACGACCCTGGACTCGGGGGCCCTTGTTGGTAGTCGATCCGCCTTGGCGTCCACCTAAGCGCCTCGGGCGTCCGAACGGCCGAGCCGATCCCGGAGCCCGACTTGGCCATAAACTTGATCGCTTCTGTTCGCACAAAGGGCCGGACCGGCAGAGACCTTAGAGCCGACCTTAATCCGACTGTAAAGGCCGAGCACTCTATATGAAAACACCATAATCACGAATAAGGCCGACTGAGTAGCAGAGGTCAAGGGCCGACCTCATTGTCGGTCATAACAGATAAATATCGAAAGCCCGAAGAACAGGCAGACAGGACGGTAAGTGAGAGTTGTCATATCCCTACACAAAGCACACGACACGTGTCAAAGGAGTCACCTCCATCGCGACACATGTCATCAGCATATTCATCCCAATCGTCCTACTGTCCTCTCATGAATGGCTGGAAACACCTATATATATGCCAGGAGAAGGCACAAAAAAGGGACTTTGGAAAAGCTGGAAAAAGAGAGAGAGAGAGAGATAAGAGAGAGAGAAAGAGAGATAAAAAAGAGAGAAAAGAGAAGAGAGAAAAGGATAAAACTCAGAATTAACAAAGACTAAACAGATTTGATGCCCAAAATATTTTCTAGCTCTACTCTTTATCAAGATCATCAATAAACATTTAATGGTCCAATATTTTTAATTCTGTTTATACGTCCCTCTTATTATTTTCTACGTGGCTTCGATCCATTCGTCCAGATCAGCACACGTGACGTTGACCAAATCAGACGTCAACAAATAATATATTTCTCAAAATTTGCTTAATTAGGACATTTACAAATTATGTAAATCGTATAACGGTCACTCTAAGAACATAGAGAAGAAATTGATAAAAATGATCTATTGTATTAAGTACATAATATGCCAAATACTGACAACATTCCATAATATGACATAACCACCCGAAAGAAGTGGGAGTATGTGTGTCATTGGTAATTACTCCCCGCCCCTCTTTAGTTGTTCTATTTGATTTTTGATCGGTCAAATTGACCAAAGTTTGACAGAAATTTACATATTTTATATAATTGATAAAATAAAAAAATTATATCATTGTAAAGTACGTATAATCTACTTTTAAAATGCAATTTTTACTTTCTAAAAGTAATAAAAGAATTGTTGATAATCTTTGGTTAAAAATTGGTCAATTTGACCATCAAAAATTAAAACAGGACAACCAAATAGGGACGAAGGTACTATTAAATTGAACACTTCTGTATTATGGATATCCATTAGTCTTTGAATAAAAGACACAATAATTGTTTTTAAAATTGGGATTGTGAAAAGAGTAGGGTTGGTACTAAAGTTAAACACAAACATGCATAAAATAGATTGTGTAGTTTGTCATTTGTTTACTAAAACATGTTGTGTCGAGAATTATACGTCTCAACAGGCGATCGCCTCAGAGATCAGGCGACCTAGCCATAGCCGAATAGACCAAAGCAGATTGGCCGACCGAAGGGCCCAGATCAAGACCCGGTGCCGAGCGATCGACATCCAAGGCGATCGTCTCTCGGTACCTAGCGATCGACTCTGGTGCCCGCCAAGGACGACCGCCTCGAGCCACGCAAAGCCACCGATCGTCTAATCGGCAAAGGCCGAAGTTCAGGACAAAGACCCATGTGCAGATCTGGAAAAGGCGCCGCAGAACATGGATCATTGACCACAGTCTGTCAGCATCTTTTCACCTACCGACAGACCCGCCGAAAGGTGCACAGTGGGACCTCTCGGACAGCGACTCAGGACGCGTGCAGGCTCCTCATTAGACCGCACAGCTGGCTGCCAGCAGCACCCACGGACTTCAAGGCAGACATCCCATGTGCTTAAAGGCGATCGCCCCTTATTATATCACAAGGAAGGCGATCGCCCGTCAGTACAAAGGCATCTCAACTCCTATAAATAGAAGACTGCCTACACTTGGACAACTCTCTGATTTCTCTCTGGTTTTTCTTACGGCTTGGCTTTCACTCTCTTGGCAAAAGCTATACACTTCGGATATATTTCTCTCTCAGCACCTCTTAACCGAAAGACGGTCGGCAGAGACGAAAACCAGAACTCCCAGCAGTTCAAGAACTCAGAGCAACTCTAGTTCTTCCGGCAAGCACTCAACAGCTAGATAAATAGGATATTTTACACTCATTGTAATTGCATTCTTACATTAATATTTGTACTCAAACGTATTAGTATTAATAACATCTCGCGAGAGCATTCAAGCCCGGGCCTAACAAACCCGGCAAATCTTGTGTTATTTCCATTCCCTCGGACGTGCTCTCGCAACTTGCTGTTGCTCGTTCATTCCAGCAATATCTATCTCCGGATAATATTTCGGGCAACAACAAAACACTCATAACTTTTTATTTATAATAGATATGGATGAATGGTTGGAAGTTCCGGAAACTAGGTTTCTATATATTTCCTTATGTAATTAATAATATCATGGATCAGCATAATCAGATTGCAGTATGCTGTTGAGGTTGTTGTTTTGGGATTTTTCCAGAATAGAGTGAGAAAACGAGGTATACGTGAGAACATACTACATAAATTGTAATGCAAAAAAATGCGGCAAAGCCACCATGAAGGAGTACATACGTATATTTTTCTTGGTATCACCGCAAGTGCAGCCATGCATGAATGTGGATGAATGTTTATGTTATGGCATAGTGTATGTCGTCAAAGTTAATAATTCTTTCGATAACTTCAAGTCAGTATACTTGCAGAAAAAGTAGGAAGCTCGGTGGAGCAAAGACTCATTCTAAAAATTATTAAATGTATTTAGGCACTCTCAAAGGATAAACAATGTATTAAGCCAGATGAGTCTAGTTGTAGTTAATGATTAAGGTAGAATCACAAAAGTTAAAGCATGTAGAGCATCACAATCACCAAGTAATTCATAATCGAGCAGTTGATATTGAGTTTACAAGTAGGGTTGAGACTTTTAGGACCCGAATAACCGAAAATTCAAACCGAACTGTCAATTTCGGTTTGGTTCAGTTCAGGTATCGAGAAAGAAATCATTCAAAAATTTCGAATTCGGGTCCTGAAATAAACTTCGAGTTCGAATTCGATTATTATAATTTCACAATTTCAATAACTGCAATACCCAAAATTAATATCACTAATTGAATAATTTACTATTTCTTCCTCGAAGAAATGTGAAAATAATCAAAGTAATCAGAAAAAATTCGGTTCTTTCTGAAAAATTTGAAATGTAAACTTCGATTCGGATATTTTGGTTTCTTAAGAAAATTACCTCGGTTCCTAAAAGTTCGCTTCCTGGAGAAAAAGGTCAGGAACAGAACCCCACTTACATAATAAGTTTCAAATTTCGTTTCTAGACTTTTTTTTTCAAGAAATCAAACTATTCCAGCCTTATTTACAAGTCATGCTTCAAATTAGCCTTATTATGTAGATGTGGGGTATTACATCATAACTAAGTAAATTTAGAACCGTGAGACATAATGAATACTATTACTAATACGCCTTGAATAAATATCTAATTGAAAAAGCTAACTTACAAAGTTGAATTTCATCAATTATATCTAATACTTGAAAAATAAAGGATTTGCGGGCGAGATGAACTATTATTTAAGTTAATTGCTTTACATATTAATGTCTATAGGTTTAAAATTTAATCTCACTTTCTCCCATATAAAAAGTTTAATAAAACTCCATATATTTATTTCTCGTAGAAGTTGGTCATATTGCAAAACTTCGATGTATTTGCTCCATTTACAGCATGCATTACTTTACGTTAACAAAATGGAAATTTACTTAATCCAAGTACTAGAGTGGGTCAATAGACTTAATATCAATGTGATGTTCACTAAATTCAGTATAACGTGACGAAATTAATCACAAATAGATTTAACCACGACAAATCCATCGTAAGTTGATGTTTGTTCTATCTTCATAACCATCATAAAATTGGGACAAATAACGAACAAACTGTAATATACTGTTATTGATAATGTTTTTTTTCACTAAATTATTGATTAAAATTGGTTGAATAGTGACATGCACACTAAATCAGTTTTCAATAATTTGTATTGCGACTCCCCACGACCGTCACTGGAAATGCATCAACCTTGATGCGATAATAAAGCTGAATAAAGTCGTTATTAATATTATTGATAGATGGATTTTATATAGACAATATACAAAATAACCTTGATGATATCTAATTATATTTCTAATCTACCATAAATAACTAATTTAATCATAATTAGGGTAAAAAAACATTTGAGAAGATAGAGGAGCACTCACAACAGAAGCTTTATAATCAATCTTAATACTAAATTTGAGTTAAGACAACAAAAACTCAATCAAAAATCGCATTCAGCAGATCACTTAAGTTGAAGAGGACTCAAAATTTTAACACTCTCTATTTATTTCCTCAAATTTACATCCACTTTTTTCTCTCTCCATTTTTTTTGCACCAATCAATCCTCTTTCTCTCCCCTCCTTTTTACTAACTTTTTTTATTAAATATATATTTTATATATATCTTAATAATATTATTATAAGATAGGAGAACTGATGTATATATTTATAAAATAAGGCATTGAAATACTTTAAGGGATAACTTATGAGTGAATTTATGAAAGATTTTTAGGATAACTGATGGAATTGCTCTAAACATAATTTTATGAAACACTAACATATTTACTTATATACAAATTCTCAATGTCAATATAATTAACATTAAATATCTCCTACTTTGGAACACTTATTATTATCATCATATTCACCCTAATCCCAATTATATTGGAGTTCGTAGTATAAAGATTATATTGTCAATTAAAGATCAAAATTAATTAACACTATAAAATCATGCAAAAAAAAAAAAAATGGTAAATTTTACATTGAATGCCCTCGTGCCGCAACCTTGAATCTTTCACATAGCTCCCTGCCCACCTTCATCTTTCTATTTTGCTCCAAACCAAAATAGGCTCCAATTAAAACTTAATCAATATATTCGTCGTCCTAGAATCAACAACAATAAGTAAACCAAACGAATATATTCGCCCAATAAATTCTACAGTCCCAAAATTTTATGTGACAATCATTTCAACCAGAGGTTCGAGCCAGTTGTTGGTTCACGTTGTGCAGCAGCAGAACCCTGGGTGGCGAGCTTTTGAATACGTGACGAAAATTCCTCGGCCTAAAAAACGAGCATGGGTTAGCAGACACACTTACAAAAAAAAAATGATATTTTAGTAATTCAATTAAAGCAGCAAAAGTTTCGAGTTCTGAATATTAATTTCTCTATTTTAAAGGGGATAATTACAAATAAAAACTGCACCTGAAGTTTTTGTGGTAGTTACAGAAAAAGTTCCCACATAAAACAAATTGACCATTGCTTCCCTCTTAGAGGTGTTCACGGTTCCGGTCCGAACCGATGGCTCAGAACATTAGTGAAACATAACCACTGACCATGGTTCGGAATTCGAATCGGAACTGGAATCGATCGGGTTTGTAGATTTCTCAAACCTTGTACCAACGGTTCAACCCACCAGTTTATATATATACACAAACTAATCCGCAAATACCAAATATTATTGGGGGAAAACCAATGGTTCTAACAAGATAAGGGAATACTTGGGCTACTCACTTCAACTATTCGATGTTAAAACTCGGGTATTTGAATCAAACCCAAGTCCAATCCCCTTCCACGGATTTTATTCATTTTTCAACTTTTTAATGAAAAACTTAAAAAAAAAACGGAAAAACCAAATTAAATTATCTGCAAAACAAAACAAAAAAAAAAAACAGCAGAGCCGCAATAAGCTGGGCAAACCGGACCGAGGCCACACCGGAACCCGCCGGTTCAAACTGTTCGAAAGAGGTTAGCCGATCCTGTTTCGTTTTGAGGTTTCAGAAAAAATCACTGGTTCGGAATCGGAAACTGAGGTTGGAACGGGTTGAACATGTGTGTTCCCTCTTAGATTTTTCCCAGTAATAATTGAAAAACTTTCAAAAAAATACCCCCACCATTTACGGAAATATTAAGGTACCCCCTTCAAATTAAGATTATGACCAAGTCAAGTCTCAGATTCTTATTTTTATTTTCGTCTCCAAGTTTTTTGCCTTTCTTCACTTTTATTTTTTTGGTGAATCTCCAATCCTCAAGGGTAATATTTGAAATTATCCCGTATATATATAATCCAGTCCATAAGTTTTTTGACTTAATAGAATCAGTCAAACAATTAGTATTACAAACCAAAACACTCCAGAAGGGCACCATCAAGCAGAGCACTTAATACAAAAGAACAATCTGATATATTCTACAACAGCACTCAACTACGTCGAGAAGAAACATATACCCATAAATATTCAAAGCGAAAAAGAAATTAACTTTTTGAACCTAACCTTCTCATCGATCCACATCAATGAACTCAACTGATTGTTCAAGATTCGAACAACAGCATCCAGTGGAGTCATTCCATCAGTTGCCTCCAACTCTCCACCCTAGTTTACAATTTATCAACTCCTTATCTCATTTGACAGACATGAAAAAATATTTGAATATCAATATAAGCACTTACCTGATTGGCATTAAGAGTATTAATAATAGATTTGATTTGTTCAGTCTTCTGCTCAAGTTCCCTCTCTATCACTTCAGCTTGCTCATACCTAAAATAAAGAAATAAGGAAATACATGAAGCAACTACTTTTCAGTTTCGCCATTGCACAAACCCGTCAAAGGGCTATGAGCACAAAAGATAATAAGTAGTCCTACAATTCAAAAGTCCATAGCATGGAATGAAATTTATATACCATTCTAATAGCTAACCCCCAAATATATATTCACAGCTTCTGTTAATCTTTATGGGCTGTCCCCACAACAATATCTAACATACCTAAAAAAAATCATGGGGCTTCCAAACTTGGAAGAACTTAAGTATGAAGACGACATCGTAGAAGAGAGAGTGAGGAGTAACAGGACAAAATAGTGATAATAAATAAATATAAGATAGTTAAAATTATAGGTTGTCTGTACTCACATAGCATCTCTTGTGGATGCATCATCATCATCACGAAGCACTCCATGCTCATCTCTGTACATCCGCTCAGCTTCTTCCTCCATACTTTGCAAGGCCTTGTCAACCTAATCAGCACATCAACAGAGGCATACTGCAGTACTTAAGATCTGGCAAATTGCCAATAGTCTCCAAAACTTTGTTATATCCTAACCCCTCCACGCTACAATTTTGGCATGATAGTGTACCTTATGTAACCTATCTTATGAATAATCATATATATTGAAAGATTCACCCAAAAAATTCATTGATGAGGGGTAATGACATCAATTATTAGGATAAAAATTCCATGCCAAAGGACAATACCTTAATGAGGGGCATTAAGTAAATTCCATATAAAAATTAATTATAAAATATATGCATTGAATATTTATAATTAATAGTTTTATTATCTAAAATAATATGTTTAATACGATATTCAGCTGCTCAACTTAATAAAGTATATTATATTTAAATACTTATAAATAGTAGTTTCGTTATTTGTTTTTCATCGACTCAAACTTACAATTAGGGATGTCAATTTTATCCGCAGTGTAAAATTATCCGCAGGTAAACGGGTTATAGGGGCGGGAAGTACCCGCAGGTAGGGTGTTCATAACCGGGTACCCGAATTTACGGGTACCCGGTTATGCGGGTAATGAAAAATTCGGCCCGTGACCCGACCCGAAAAGCCGGGTACCCAAAAAAGCGGGTACCCTATTTTTTCGGGTCGGGTCATAGGGTACCCGGCCCAAAATTTAATACAACTAATTTTAAAATTTTATAAAAAATTTGTAATTTTAATATAAATTTATTTTAGAATTTATTATATAAATTAATTCCACGAGTACTAAATACATTATAAATATTTTCCGTACAATAAGTAAATTTCAAAACTAACTAAATTTTCTTATATATATCATTTTTTTTATTATATAATTATGTTTAATTCAATATTCAATTATATATATATATGAAAGAATATATTATTTTTTATTTAATCATCATATATATTTAAAGATTCACCCAAAAACTTCATTGATGAGGGGCAATGACACCAATTATTAGGCTAAAAATTCAATGCCAGGGCAATACCTTAATGAGGGGCATGCGAAGTGTTGGTGTATTCATTGAGACATTCACCGTGTAGTAATTACACTAATATGAAAGGTTCATTGAGACTTTTTTATGGTTATTGACCATATAAAATTAAAATGCTCATGTTAGCTGGGACGGAGGGAGTATATAAAAATCTCCACAAACATTACGTACAAAACACGTAAATATTCAACCAAAAGCACAGCCGGTGCATCGCACGGGTTCGTAAGGCCTCGTTGTAATAATAACCCAGTGTCGAGTACTTGGTAAGAGAGTAACAAAATGTAACCGACAACAATTACTACATAGAGCAACAAGATACCTCATCTTGATGAGTTTCAATTAGCTCTAGCTGCCGCTCCAAACTACCTTGTGTCTCAACCACTTTTGCAACTTCAGTCTATGGGAAATATAGCGAGCGTGAGAACCAACAGAAAACAAGGCCCATGGCTAAGGCCAAATATTTGAGTAGTAAATGCAAAACCCACAAGATGATTATCTAAATCTAAGACAAACAAAATTTAATCCCTCGAAGTGCAGACATAGAGACATCATTTAGACATACCATTGTGACAGGCAATGAATTTAATAGATAGTATTTAAACTCCATTTTGTCGTGTGTAATAGTTATATAGCATAAAACGGGGAGATATTTGGAAATTGTGTAATATTCTAACTGCCAAATAGTTATTAAAATATAGATCACGAAGTAATGACAGTCTGTCCTTGTATTATAGCAAATTAAGTACATTCTCCGGGAAGGAAAAATATGTTTTAGCACTGAATCACATGAGAAAAATCGAAAATTTATCCCTTCCATGGTAAATGTTGAACTACCTCGAGCTTGAGAAGAATATCACGATTCTGAAGAATCCTGCGATCCCACTCGGCAATAGCATTAGCTTGTTTCCGGAATTTCCCAGTGCGCTCCTGTAATTCAGCATTCCATTCCTTGATTATCTACAAAAATGTCTCCATAAAATGAGGTTCCAGGCCGAAACACGAGAAATCAGCCAAAAAGGGTATACTGAAGATAAGTGGCCAATTCACTATCTTAATGACGAAGAAGTGTCTTAAACTCACACGATAGCAGAGGGAAAAGTTAAAAATTGTAACAAAGAACACACATGATATAACAATAAAAAGATATTTCTGATAATAATTTCCAGAAAAGAATCAGTAAGGAATGAAATGAAATTCAAATAAATAGAGGAGCCTTTACATTTCAAGAAATGAAATTGTGTATCAAGTTCAAACTAGTGACTTAATCCAACGAAAACTCATATAAGCAAAAATGTCAAGTAGGCTTGATCATGAGCCATATTAATTAACAGCACAGGTAAGAACCATAACCAAACTGTTACAGTCCGCATGTCCTATTTCAGCAACTTTTGAATAGTCATTTGTGGCTCTGGCAGTATTGACCTTCTGATTCCCAGCAAGGAAAAGTGACCTAACGTTCTAACCACCTAGATCATATCACTCCAAAAAAAATTGTACTTCAATTTTCCTACGGCAAAAAAAGAAGATAGAATTTCATATAGGACATTTATTGGAAATTTAGGTGTTGCTAGCCATGACCAAGAAACAATGGGCTCTGCTTTGAAAGGTAGAAAGTCTGATAATGCCCAGCTTAGCAATTGATTGGATAAAAACTTAAGGTTAATTATTGATATGGCAACTAAACATAAACATTAATAGTTGAGAAGAAGTATTAGTTACCTCCTCGACCGTTCTCCCGATAATTTCAGACGGTAACTTTGGTGCTGAGGCTAAGGCTGCACTTGTTGTTGAAATAGTCCTGCAGGAGCAACATAACCAAAAATAATCAGTACAGCAAACCTCATTGCCTTCTGATACAACAAAGGAAATGCGAGCATTTATCTGCGGCATAAGTTTCCACACTAGTGTTAATATAAATACCTCTCTCAATAACAACAACAAAGCCTTAATCGTATATTTTATAGTTTGCTCGTAATTCATACTAAAAAAATCTCATACTTTCTGGCTGTCTTATTTGTCTGATTGTTGTATTTTTCTTACCATTATAGTGCCTACAATTATTAAGAAATGTTTCCGTTAAGCAGATATATAATTACTGATGCCACTTTCTATGCCAAGCAATATTTTTTACACATTAAATGGTCTGTTAAAAGATAAACTCAGGACACCAGTACAAACGTTTTGTAATGAAAGTAAAAAAGGAAAATCAAGCTTAATTTATGAAGGTATACAGACCCACTACTGGAAGCTACAACCAGTGATGATGTTGTTTGAGCAGCAGAACTGCTACCAAAACTCGCTGCAACTGTTGAACCCCCAGGCACACCTGACACAGGTAATAAATGCATCAACTAGCCAAATAAGGGAAGTGTTGAATAAATAGAATCTTCTATTATCAAAAGTGAGTGAATACTAATCTCATGTCGAACAAACACCTGAATGGAAATAATGTGAGGAAGGTGACACACGAGAAGCAACTATGATATCTCAAGCAACTGAACAGCATCTTCTTAAACAGGCATTGACCGCATTTAGTGTGTGCAGGATTTCAAGATTAATAACCAGCTGATGCCATCAGCGACTTGGCAAGTTGTATTTTTAAAAGAAAAAAGTAAAAAAGCGTGCGATACTACTTTTGTACCGGAAGAGTATCAAGATGTCTATGGAAAATATGAAATGCGGGGCCATGCAATTAAACAAAAAATAGAAGCTAAACACTAATAGCAAACCAATTAACGTTAACAGTAACCTGTCCATCCATGATTGGCACTTCTCATTTCCAGTAAACAGCACCTTCAGATTTCATTCAATAAAATGTCATTTTATTATCCAAAAATGGAAGACATAAATTAGAAAAATGGGTACTTTGAAGTCTGCCGCAAAATGATTGGACAACTTAGACTATTGTTATTACCAACTCTCACGCCAGATGACTTCAGCCAGATTTGCGAAGTATTTCTTTTGAGATTGAATCAAGGTATTAATTAAGTTCTTTGATCAAATTCGCATCAGCCTATTGCATACTATGACAGTGGCGGGCCAGCCAGACCAGGCCAGAAAGTTAAACTATAAGAGGCAGTATTGAAATTTTTCCCTTTTAAGGCGACCGGGATTCATTTATGGATGAGTGCACGAAATACTTTCAGCCGTATATATATATATATATATATATATATATATATATATATATATATATATATATATATATATATATATATATATATATATACACACACACACACACACACACACACACACATACACACATTAATTGTTCAATGCAAAGTAGTCATGAACATCGACCAATTAGAGTTTTGAAATCAAAAGGTAGAAATACCATATTCTACCCCTGTAATAGTCATACATATGAAAGGATCATTGAAGCTTTAATTGCACATTCAATTTGGGAAATTGATTTCATTAACTACCAACTCATGCATTCCATTACAAGGTGATTGTAGGTTAAGCATGCCAAATAAGCCCTGAGGAAGAACAAAAAGGGAATTTTAACTAAACATTGTCGATCTTCACAACTAAGATTAGGAAAGAGTCGGCAGACTTTAGTTGAGGGACTGAGGATGGAAGATCAAACTACTAACGAATTTATTGTTCCTAGGCAACCATCAGATGAGCCCTTCACATAGATTAGATATACAAAAGTCCTCCCTATCCATTTCAGCCTTCATCAAATCAATCTCTTTCTTCAAAATCATCTCTTGAAGCTCCATCTCCAACAGAGCTATCTTGGCATCACTGACCTTCTCACTTAAATCATTCAACTGCATCGAACTGTCTTGGTATTTGAAAATCGCAACTATTCGTCTAATCCTCTGCTGCAGCCACTCCAAATGAAATCCGACAGCAGCAGCATCATCAGTCCAGTTTTGTATGAGTTGTATTTCACAAGCATCAATACTGTTCATGTTATGACTATGAAGTCTGTCAACAACTTCAGCCACAAGCTCTAGAAAAGCTGCCTTAGCCTCTACACTCTTCAGTATGCTCCCTTTTGTTATATCTCCATGTTTTCTGAATATCTGCTTAATGAGGTGAGCTTTCCGGGCGGAGAGTGCAGTCTGCAAACGCAATTGCTTGAGATCTCCGAAAGATGGATTACCTACTTCAATTTGATCAAAAACTTCAAATTCACTAGACGAATTCTCCAAAAAAACTATCTCCATGGTCGGTTGCTTCTGCGCAACAAGTGCTGCGTCATTTCTCAAGCCTTCATTAACATCAATAAAAGCCTCTCCACATGAAACCATAGGAGTGGTAGAGGAATGATGTAGGGCTGTAAGGGATGTAATTTCATTGGCAACAGTCAAGTCAGTATTTGTAACAGAACAGGCAGAAATACCATGAATTACATCCTCGCTTGTGTTATCCCTTCTCTCATCATCATCTTTAACCCCCACATGTAACACTGACTGTAAATCATGCTTGCCCAATTGATCTATCGGCATTCTGAACCTTACGTTCACTTGTTCTCCCTCACTTGAAACCCCATAACCACTAAACCCTACATCAAGGTGAATCGAAGAGGAATTGGAACAACACCCAGCACATGAGAAGGTGTTCCCTGAAATTATTTTAGAGAAACTTCAACTCAATTTTAACCCCCAAAACATTCGCCAGGCTCCACTGATTCTCACAACGATCATCACATGCATATCAAAAGTACAAGCAAAGCCAGCTAATAGAGTAAAATTCAAGCTATGGATGATATTGATTTAACTGTATTCATTCTTTATGACTACTTGTAATTGATAAAATGCTATCAACACCATATACTAACAAAAACGAGAAGAAAGTAGAAATAACAATATGATGACGATGGTTATTTAGAGTTTCCATTGAAAAATAACCCCATGTACAACACAGTTTGCAGATCTCCAGTATAATTTTGCAATTAATCTGATCTGACAAATAAAAGGCCAATCACTTGTACCCATTTAAAAGGTGCGGCAGATAAACGCAACGCGCAGTAGCAATTGGATGTACACATGCAAATATAAATAATTGGATGGAGTGAGAAACGAAAGGGAATAACCATACCAAAAGAAGGAAGTGCAGCACTTGATTGTGTTAATGAAGCTGATGAGGCTGCAGTTGCAGGTGACTTCGAGGAAAGCGATAAAGTACTGCTGTTTCCAGAGGCAGATACAGGTGTATTAATTTGACCAAAACCAGTAAAACCGGAAGATGGAGTAGATGCACTGGTCACCACCGACGCAGACACCGTAGATGATGTACCACTAGATGCTGGAAAGGTCAATCCAGAAACAAAACTGGTGACAGAAGAAGCACTTGCCGCAGCTGGAGCTGAAGCATTGGTACTTGTAGTTGTTGTAACTGTCGAAAACAGAGCAGAAGGGGTTGTACCAAATGTAGCCTGTTTAGGAGTGGGTGCACTTGAGAGAGATAATGCTGATGGGGACGATTGAGCTCCTGAAGTTCCAAACGAAAAGCCAAATGAAGATGATGAAGAAACTGTAGCTGATAGCGAAGATGCAGAACTAGAGGTGCTCTTCGAAAATGAAAAACCAGTAGACGCTGCAGAGCTAGGAGCCGGAGAAAATGAAAATGAAGGTGTCGATGAGGCTGATGATGTGGGAAATGAAAATCCAGGTGCAGGCGAAGCTGAAGTTGAAGCACTGGGAAACGAAAATCCGGAACCTGAAGTTGAAACACTGGGAAATGAAAATCCAGAAGCTAGAGGAGCTGAACCTGAAGGTGTCGATGTAGAGCTCGACAATACACCAAATGCTGGGGCAGCTGATGATGTCCCGAACAGCGAGGAAGACCCAAATAGACCCGGACTAGAACCAGAACTTGCCCCGAACAAGGATGGTGTAGTGCCTATAGTAGTAGTTTGAGATGAGGTTGCGGAGGATCCAAACATGCCTGCACCTGGGGAAGCAGAAACCGACCCAAATATCGATGCATTAGGGGCGGCAGTCTGTGCTGAAGTTGATGATCCAAATAGGCTCGAGCTTGGGGTCGAACCCTGTCCAAATTGAGGTGCGGTGGTGGCTGGAGTTGTTGCTGCACCTGGGGAAGCAGAAACCGACCCAAATATCGATGCATTAGGGGCGGCAGTCTGTGCTGAAGTTGATGATCCAAATAGGCTCGAGCTTGGGGTCGAACCCTGTCCAAATTGAGGTGCAGTGGTGGCTGGAGTTGTTGTGGATGTGGATCCAAATAGACTAGACGTTGGAGCCAATCCTGACCCGAATAAAGGTGTGCTGGCACTGGTCGCCATAGCTGCTGAAGAAGTAATGAAAAGGCTGGGAGTTGAGGTACCCGATCCAAAAAGGTTTGATGAACCTGGAGCAGAAGATCCGAATAATGTTGAGGTGGGGAATGGAGATGAAGAAGGCGATGGTGATGATGGAACGTTCGTCGAAGTGTTAAAACCAAATGCGCTGGCTGTTTGGCTTGCACTTGACGACGAGGATCCAAAAAGGCTAGAAGTAGGAGCTCCGCCGGATGATGCCCCGAAAATGTTGGTACTCTGGCCCGACCCGAATCCAAAACTGGGCGTAGGGACGCCGGACGAGGATTGTCCAAATAGGCTTGCAGTGGGGGCTGTGCCCGAGGACGACCCGAATAGATTTGAAGTCGGGGCGACGTTCGAGGATGACGATGAACCGAATAGAGAGGGAGCGCCGAACGGGGAGGTGTTGGCGGCCGACGTCGCGGATGCGGATGAACCAAAGAGAGAGGGACCGCCGAATAGAGGGGTGAGTGAAGCTGAGGATGTCGTTGCGGCGCCGAAGCCGAATGAAGGTGTGGAACTAGGGTTAGAGAAGCCAGAGGAGAAGGAAGAAGACGACGACGCGGATGTGCCGGAGAATGAGAAGCCCGTGCCTGCCATGGCGACGGAGGTGATGGCGTCGGGGGGTGGAAGGTGGGGTTTGATTTCTGTTGGTGGGGCAAAGCGTGAAATTGACGCAGAGATGGTGGAGATAGGGTTTTTGTATGTAGAGAGGGGAACGAGGGGTTTTGAAATTTCGGAATATTGCACGATTTGTGATTTCAGGGTTATGGACTCTCGAAGGGGATATTGCCGGGACAAATACCGAAAATATCGTATCGAAAAATATCAAAAATATTGAAATTTTTGGTGTACTGATTTTTTCGATATGGTATGATACCATTACCGGTATTTTCGGTACGGTAACGGTATAAGCTTTTGAAATTTTCGATATACCGAGGTATATCGAAAATTCGGTATACGGAATTTTTTTCGACATATACCGAAAATTTTCGATACTGGAAAATTATCGATATATCGAAATTTTTTAGTATACCAAACTCGGTATAGTATATTGAATTTTTTTGATATATCTTAAAATTTTCGATATACCGCAGAAGTTTTGATATATCGAAAAATTAACGGTATACCGACTTGATTTCGGTATACGGATATTTCGGTACAATAACGGTATGTAAATATATCATACAAAATTTTCGGTATACCGGTTCGGTATTCCGAAAATTTTGGTATGATAACGGTATGATTTTTGTCATACCGAAAATTTCAATACGGTGTATGGTATGGATGATATTTTTCGATATACCATACCGAACCACCCCTAGACGGGGATAGAGCGTTCCCCGTTGGGGTTTAATATCAATAGTTTAAATTTTTTTTATTGTACGTTATTTTTTTAAATCATATGATTTTATTTTAGAACATTTAATCAATATGTTATTTTATACATATTTACAAATTAATAATTTTACTTATTGAGCAAGTATCGTGATGGTTTGGAGACGAGGCCAAAAATAACAAAAAGCAAAGTACAAACCTCCGCATATAATTAGAGATAATGTAGAAATAATACCCATTGTGTGCCTAAGTCTGTTAGTTTATGGGCTTTCCTAGATAGGATTTGGCTGAGGCCTGTTTGTATGTACTTCACCCTATTTAAGGGATCCCAATGATAGAATAATACAACATTTTGCCCTACTTTCTTGTCTCATGTTATTTTCCCTTCACCACGTTATCAGCACGTAGTCCCCCACTGAGCATGAAGAAAAATCTCTCCCGTTTTTTTTCTGCAAAAATTCCGTCCGAATTTCTGAAAAAAAAAAGAAAAAAAAAAAAGGGAAAAATCGGATTTTCCCAGAAACCCTAGCCCCCCGGCCGCCGCCGTCATCCCTTTCCACGGCAGAAATCCAGATCTAAAACTAAAAATCCCCTCTCCAGAAGAGCAAAACACCATCCCAAATAGGAATAATCTTACCAAAAAATTAAAAAATCATGAGTTAGTACAATCAGAATCATCCCCCTGTTGGCGCCCCTCCTCCTCAAGGATATCCACCAGAGGCAAGTTCGAAGGATGCTTATCCACCGCAGGGGTACCCGCCCCAAGGAGGGTACCCTCCCCAAGGGTACCCACAGCAATACCCGCCCCAGGGTTACCCGACACAGGGATACCCGTCGCCGTACCCCCCACAGTACGCTGCTCCGCCGCCGCAACAGAAGCCTGCTGGTCCCAGTTTCATGGAAGGATGAGACGACGGTTCTTTTCGCCGCCGGTGTTTTCCCTGGTTGCCCTTGGTGGTTGTGTTGTCGCGGTGTCATGTAACTTTTGCATCTAACTTGGCGACGATGTCACTAAGAACCCTAGCCTTCGCCGTCATCCCCAACAACGGCCAGATCCCGATTTGCGAACCCGCGACCCATCCGCCGAATTAGCAGATTTCTCAGCCCGTCTGCCCGCCTCCTGCCCGTTCGATTTTCAGTCCACGCCAGACGACCCGCCGCTGCAGTCAGACCCGGTTGCTGAACCCGACCCGACCAGACCCGCTCGGCAACCCGTTTTCACCCGTTTTTACCCTACTCACGAAATAAAGTACACAAACCCGAACTCTATTATCTACAATGTGTAATTTTATATGCTTTAATTTATTTTGTTGCATATTTATCTATAAATTTATTATATTTATGCTTAATTAAACCAATTAAAAGCATAATGCATTAGTAACTTTAATTAAATTAAAGCAAATTGCTTATAGCAACTTGAATTAAATTAAATTCACGTTGAATTAATAATTATTGCGGCATAAGATACCTCTTTGACTGCATTTATACGTGTATAGATATATTCATAGGGCTATGTGATTATATCTATAATTATATATATATATTTTGCATGCATTGTTAGATATGACATGCAATTAGGCTTCATTTTAGTAGACTTTAGAGGATTTATATCTACTGCCTAAATTCAATTCGAACCATGATAAAGTAATTTCATTGGTAATTCTCAATAGCATCGAAAGTAATTTTGACCATATCTTGGTTCCGAAAAATAATAACGCTCCCATTATTGAAAATTTTATCATGGAAAGTACTCATGGTAAACTGTGAAAAATCATTTTCCGTTTTCTTGTATTAAGATAGCTGATCCAACTCACCTCAAATTTGACATATTGGACTCAAAAGAGCTTGAGTACCATAGATGAGTCTCCTACGTCGAGACCACATTTATCACTAAAAAATATAGTGGTACGCTCCTTAACACCACAGACCAAGTACCGTCTCATAAGATCAAAGCGAGTGCACTTATATTCCTTAGGTGGCACATCGAACCCAGCTTGAGATGGAAATATCTACAGTTGAAAATCCCTCAAAGAACTGTGGGATGCCCGTGAGGGCTAATTTGGGAACATTCACGACACTTTGCTCCCAAAGTTGACCGTGCAGTGGAATGAAATCCGCTTGCTCAACTATAAACGGATTAACAATTTCAACAAAGGTATGCTCTATCTCAAGGCAACGCCTGAATTTCTGTAGAAAGGACATCACAGAAGATGACATGATCCATAAAGATTTTTTTTCACCTTCCCTACTTCCGCTCTTATACTAACGAACCAGTATAGGCTGGAGTATGATAATAAAAACATCACTACCTTCAGTAAGCTAATCAACCTACTACAAGTAGCTGAGAGGCATAACGAAGTATTAGTGAGCAGTAATGTCAGGCCGATTGGGACAAAGAAAATTCCCAAGGCCAATTATGGCAAAGTGAAGGATGGAAACTACCCCAATGAATAGGGGACTGGACATGATAGGCTTCGTGGTCGAGGACGTGGGGGTTATTCCAATGTAATGAGTAGACTTGGTGCTCCCGGCTCTTCTGGCCAAGGAAACAAAGCACCTACCCCCCATGTCGCTCCCAAAGTCAGAGTTGGCAATGAACCGTGCTATCGATGTGGAGATCTTTGGACATTGGTACAAGAAGCGCCATGCAAGTAAACAAGTCGCACACTACAAGAAATATAGAGAGTCCTAAGAACGGAGGCTCACTATATGGAGGAAGATGCTCTCGGCGAGTCCCCGACGTCAATTTCACGATCCGATAATCGCAATGAGCCATACGTGTCACGGTCATTAGAGGCACCCCTTTATGGTGAATGTTTTCATTATGTTTACTTTCGTTTACATTTGGCATTGTTAACTCGGAACGATTTTTTCGATGTTTTATTTTCAATAATGGTGTGATGAAACTTTGTTTTTCTAGAACAAGATATTATTATTGCTTACGTTATATCCATAGCTTTATTTCGAAGAAATGAATATTGCTTGCATGTTTATGGTTCGAACTTTTTTTTCTCTCCTTTTCGTAGGAATGAATCGGGGAGAACTTGAATGTTTGGTTGACAGTGGGACCACCCACACCATTCTTAGGAATAGGCTTCTATTCACGGAATTAATTGCATGTCAAACCTCGGTAACCACGATGACTGGGTCCTCCTAACTCATCCAAGGGCGAGGCAATGCCCGATTTTTATTGCCTAACGGCACTCTTATCCGAGTTACCGATGCTCTATACGCACCGAGAGCCCCTCGAACCTTACTAAGTTTTAAAGATATACGTAGCAATGGTTTCCACGTCGAAACCCACTGTGAGAATGGAATCGAGTTCCTTTATATTACATCTAATGAATGTGGACGTAAACGCATATTAGAAAAACTTAAGAGTCCAAATAGTGGATTGTACACCACAACAATTAGGGTATTCGAATCCTATGCTGTCACCATAAATGAAATTTGGGACAAAGACTCATATAGGCTTTGGCATGATAGACTAGGTCATCCTGGTCGAGATATGATGATCCGTATCCTAAAGAACTCGCACGGACATCCTTTCTTTCGAGCGAAAAAGGGGCAACAACTCAACACGAAGAACAGTATTGATGTTAATCATGCTATGTCATCTAAAGAAATAGAGACATATACCCCTTCTAAGCAATTGACTATGTCAAAAGCACATCGCTCATTCTGCAAAGCCTGCTCTTTAGCTAAAGTAGGAGCGAGACCTTCCTACACTAAAGAAACTAAAGCGAACATCCCATTCTTACAACGTATACAAGGAGATATTTGTGGACCCATCCACCCAGAATGCGGACCATTTAAGTACTTTATGGTATTGGTGGATGCTTCGACATCGGTCACATGTCGCACTCCTTTCCACTCGAAATGCTGCATTTGCAAAACTCCTAGCTCAGATCATTCGTCTAAGGACTCACCATCCTGATCACCCTATCAAGTCTATTCGACTCGATAATGCAAGAGAATTTACATCTAAAGTATTTGATGACTACTGCATGTCAATCGGAATCGATGTAGAGCATCCCGTTCCCCATGTGCATACACAAAATGGTCTCGCAGAGGCAACCATTAAAAGAATCCAAATGGTAGCACGAGCATTGGTTTTGCGCACAATCGCCCATCTCTGCTTGGGGATATGCGATCCTACATGCACTGCATTTATTCGTTTGAGACCCACGTTGTGACCATTTTCTGCGTATCGGTTGGTAGCTGGATATGAACCGGATATTTCACACATACGCATATTTGGTTGTGCAACATATGTGCCGATTGCGCCCCCACAACGCAATAAAATGGGTCCTCAGAGACGTTTAGGTATTTACGTTGGATACGAATCCCCAACAATTATCCGCTACTTAGAACCCTTGACAGGTGATCTCTTTACCGCACGATTTGCGGATTGTCACTTCAATGAGTCAGAATTCCGTCGTTAGGGAGAGGAGAAAAAGAAGTTTCTCAAGGAACAGCGGGAATTGTCTGGTACGTCCCGAGTCTGTCTCATTATGATCCCCGTACCTCACTATGTGATCGTGAAGTACAACGAATCCTCGATCTTCAGAACGTAGCAGATTCGATGCCTGATGCGTTTACTGATATCGCCAAAGTGACAAGATCACACATTCCAGCTACAAATGTGCCTGCAAGGTTAGAAGTCCCAAATAAAGGGCACATCACCAACGTACCGAGTGATGCGATCGCACCTAGTGGAAATGCGATCGAGGCCGTGGCTCCCAAAAGGAAAAGGGGGAGGCCACCCGGTTCGACAGACACCCGCCCAAGGAAGAAAAGGGCAGGTGAGGCACAAACCAACCCATTAATCATCAATACTGGGAATCCTTCCCACGAGATCATCTCTGACTATAGCTATGTCCACGAATCATTAATGGGGGATGCCCCGGAGATCGATTCAGCATTAGAAAACAAAGAGATCTCGATCAATTATGAAAGTGCGTCTGATTTGATGGAACGATCGACCACTCATATTGATGATGTGTTTGCATACGATTGCTCAAGAAATCATAGAGCACGATGATGTCGAACCACGCTCTGTTGAAGAATGTCAACAAAGAGCCGATTGGCCTAAATGGAAAGAAGCTATCCAGGAAGAGCTTGACTCTCTGACAAAACGCAAGGTACTTGGCCCAGTAGTGCTAACTCCGCCAAGTGTAAAGCCTGTTGGACACAAATGGGTTCTTGTCAGAAAGCGTAATGAGAATCACGAAGTCCTGAGGTACAAGGCTCGCCTTGTTGCACAAGGTTTCTCACAACGCCCTGGTATAGATTACGAGGAAACGTACTCCACCGTAATGGACGTTATTACGTTCCGCTATCTAATCAGCCTAGTTATTTCCGAAGGATTGGAAATGCAGTTAATGGACGTGGTCACTGCGTATCTCTATGGGGATCTAGATACGGAGATTTACATGAAAGTGCCCGAAGGCATTTCATTGCCCAAATCAAGTTACTCCAGACCACGGAGTGCGTATTCAGTCCGTTTGAAACGCTCACTTTACGGTTTCAAACAATCCGGAAGGATGTGGTATAACCGTCTGAGTGAATACTTGATTGGAAAGGGATACAAGAACGATGAACTGTGTCCTTGCGTCTTTATAAAGAAAACAAGTTCCGGATTTGCAATCATCGCAGTGTATGTCGACGATATGAATATAATCGGCACTCTTGATGAAATAAGAGAAACCACTGGATACTTGAAAACTGAGTTTGAGATGAAAGATCTTGGGAAGACTCGTTTCTGTCTTGGTATTCAGATAGAACATAGAGTCTGTGGAATTCTCATCCACCGATGCCTTATGTCGAGAAGATGCTTAGACGCTTTAACATGGACAAAGCACACCGGTTAGCACTCCCATGATCGGTCGTAGCTTGGATGCGAAGAAAGATCCATTTCGCCCAAAGGAAGATGACGAAGAGCTTTGGGAGCTGAAATTCCCTACTTAAGTGCAATAGGCGCTCTATTGTACTTAGCTCAATGTACGCGACCGACATCGCCTTCTCGATAAACTTACTAGCTCGATTTAGTTCAAGACCGACGCAACGTCATTGGAATGGTATCAAGAATATATTCCGATACCTAAAAGGAACCATTGACTTGGGACTATTCTTTCCCTACAAGCGTGCAAAGGAAGCCGCCTTAGTAAAGGCAAATGCTAAAGTAAATGCTAATGCCATAGAACCTACCCCGACGAACGTATTGGTAGGATTTGCCGATGCAGTATCTCTCCGACCCACACAAAGGTCGTTCCCAAAGCGCTATGTATTTGCTATTGGGAACACTGTTATATCTTGGAGATCCACAAAGCAAACCCTTGTAGCTACCTCATCTAATCACGCCGAAATTATCGCTTTGCATGAGGCGGTACGTGAGTGTATTTGGTTAAGAGCTATCATTACACATATCCGAGGTAATAGTGGACTAAGTAATGTCACCTGGAGCACCCACATGCATATATGAAGATAATGCGGCTTGCATCGAGCAGATGAAGCTTGGGTATATCAAGGGGGATAACACAAAACACATATCTCCAAAATTCTTCTATAATCGGCAACAATGGGCTCTCCTCAATATTCAAGTAAAGCAAGTCGGATCGAGGAGAATGTGGCGATTTGTTCACCAAATCTCTGCCCAAGGCCGTGTTTGAAAAACATGTGAGAAGTATCGGAATGCGGAGAATTTCCGAACTCCCGAAATCGATGTAAAGGTAGAGGGAGAAGGGTGAGTCATAAAGAAACTTACTCACCGACGTTGTACTCTTTTCTTTTACCAAGGTTTATTTTCTCCCACTGGGTTTTGTTACTTGGCAAAGTTTTTAATGAGGCAAACGACACATGCACAAGTTTTTCAAAGTATCCTTGATTGATGTACAAATCAGGGGGAGATGTAGACTTGAGGGGGAGTCTTACATCCACAACGTACGTTACACTCTTTTCCTTCCAAGGATCATTTTTCCCACAGGGTTTTTATCACTTGGAAAGGTTTTTAACGAGGTAACAAGATGTACGATTTTAGGGATCGATGGAATGGTCACCTTAGTAGCGCTATGATCAAATGTAACGATCATATGAGAGGATAGATTCAAAGGACGAAGTCTAAACTTGATGTGTCTAGATGCTGTACTTTTTTCCCTACGATCAAGACATTTTTCCCACTGGATTTTTGCTTGACGAGGTTTTAACGAGGCAACATGACATGCGCTTGTAGACTAGGCACAAGGGGGAGTGTTAAAGGATTAATACCCATTGTGTGTCTGAGTCTGTTAGTTTATGGGCTTTCCTAGATAGGATTTGGCTGAGGCCTGTTTGTATGTACTTCACCCTATTTAAGGGATCCCAATGATGGAATAATACAACACTTTGCCCTACTTTCTTGTCTCATGTTATTTTCCCTTCAACAGAAACATAATATTTTAAATGGTACGATTCATATACTGGTGAAAGGAATATATTTAATATTATCGCAAATTTTTATATAAATAATTAAATTTGATAGATCGTAAGTTCTGCAAGTATTAATGGTGGTTATTTGAACCGCATTTGAAGCAAGGTCCACTCCCATTAGAAGGGGCTCGGCCTTGTGGTCGACATCCACGCATTAGAGTTAGGACCATTTAAACTCCCTTTTTGGTTCGGTCCGTGCATGTTTTGTGCTTGCAAATGTCGAGCAACTCTTGCTTTTTTCTTTTGACGAGGTGTTTTCTCATAAATAGACAGATTCACTTCGAAATCGATACGTTACCAGCGGGCCTTGCGATTGAGAATGATTTCAAGATGCATTTCTCTCTTTGCTAAGTGAGAGATAAGGTCACTTAACTTCCTTATCCACACTATTTATAAGCAACACTCAGTTTTTTTTTTTATAACTAGATGATCCCAGCTTAGCGGACTAATCTTAGTCCCTCAATGAACCCACTCCTAACCCATTGAGAGAAGTAAATCGCGAGTCGCTCGAGCAATTCCAGGGTTCCCAATGCCTTTTCTGTACACTTCTGCACACAAGGAAAAGCCCTTAACAGATTAACAGGGCCTCAGGTTCCCAGCACAGTTCTCGGGGGAACAGCCACTGAAAGGTCAGCACCTCCGGGTTCCGAGCAAGGAAATACTCCCACACTGCCGCTTGACGCGAGATTAAACATTGATTAGCGGTCGCTCGAGCTAGCCCCGAGGAGCTAGATGATCATAAAGAGAAAAACTTCCTCTTTCACCTCCTTGGAGGGGTTAGAACCCAAGACCTCTCCTAAATGAGTGTCTTGGAAGTAGGCGTTGTAATATCCGCAATTTCGAATTTCGGTAATTTTCTTTTTTTCGGCGGAAGTCCGTTTTGACGACTCGCTCATGACCATTTCGTCATTCCGAGAATGATTAATTCTGCACTTTTTGTCATCCGAGTTCGTTTCGGTGTCGTTTTGTTGAGTTCCGTGCTTTTTAGCGACTTTTCCGCACTTGAGCTCGATTCTTGCGAATCTCGTCCGAAACTGTTGTTTCGAGTTTCTCGTAGGTTCATTTAATATTATTATTCATATTGCGAGCTTGGGTTCGGTGTTTCGATCACGTAACGTGTTTTTCGGGCATTTTGGGCCATTTTTGTAATTTCCTAAAGTTTGGGGTAATTACTTCCGTTGTCGCATTCCGACACTTCGGGTGGTCGGAATCGTGTGTTCTCTTAGCTCTTGGATTCGTCTTTGCGAGTACTTCGTAATCGTATCTCCGATTTTTACTCAAGTTCGGGTTTCGGGGTCGTCCGGGCTGTCGGAGTGGCCACGACCGAGTCACGGCCGGAGCAGGGCCTGGCCTGGCCGAGTTACGGCCGTAAGGTGCCGGTTACGTCCGTAATGTGTGCGAGTTACGGCCGTAAGCGTGATCGGCACGGCCGTCTGGCTGGGCATCTTCGGACGAAGGCGATTCTGGCCGTAATGTGTGCGATTACGGCCGTAAGTGTCCGGCGATTCTTTGGGTGATTTTTTTGACGAATGCCGGTTACGGCCGTAAGGTCTGCCGAGTACGGCCGTAAGGGCCGAGTTACGGCCGTAAGGCACTGCCGGTTACGGCCGTAACCCTGCCGGCCATATATAGTATATATTTTGTGATTATTTTTCGCTCACCTCGGGAGGGTCCGATGGGATCACGGAGGGAGTCCAATGGTATAGCCCTGAATTCACGAGTGCGGTTGCTTATGTTTTGTGAATGTGTTTGCTCACCTCGGGAGGGTTCGACGGGGCCACGGAGGGAATTCCATTGGCTTCGACCTGGATTCACGAGTGAAACTTCACGGGTGCGTGTGTATTTTATGTCCGTCGAGGACGCATGACGTGGGCTTTTAACCTTGTGTATTATGGTTGGTTTTATCTGCGAAAACAAAACCTTTGGGCTGTGACCCTGTTAATTTTTGGAAAGCGAAGGATTCGGTAATCCTAAATTGTTTCCTACTAAAACTCTCGATGGCAATTCAAACTGTTTTATAAATTGTTTTCCCTTGATTTGCGACCTTTCGGTTTTAGAATGTTTTACCAAACTCTTGCCTCGGGAAGTACTTTTCGTCACGTTTGGAACTTTGAGGATTCCTGATTATTATTGTTCTTGGAACTTGTATTGTATGGCTCGTATTTTTGCACTTGTACTTGCACTAGCAAAACAGTGGAGTTTTGCTAACCCTCGAGTATTCGGGGGGTGGATGTCTATTTTTGCATTCAGGTTTTGGAGCATAGCACAGGGTCGGCACGAAGGATGATGAAAGATGAACGATATTAATCACACGAGGATCCGTTGATGTCGTATTGGTCTAGTTGTATTTTCTTTTCCGCTGCAGTATCTTTTCCCCGTTGTACGGGAGTTTATTGTATTTTGACCCCTGCGTGGGTATGTGTTTGGAATTGAGTTGTATGTTATTATTGAAAGACCAAGTCGGTCTACTGAGTCATTTTAGCCTTAAAGGCGATATTTAGATGTTTGATTTTAGTTATCAGCCTGGTAGATCCTCGAGGAGAGGGTCTACGGCGTGTAATATCCCTGAGTGGATTGGGGGTGTTACATAAATGGTATCAGAGCTTAGGTTGTGGAAACCTAGGCTGTCGGGTCAAGTTGTGTCTGTTGAGTTTTGGTCTCGTCGAATTTTGTCTGACTGAGTCGTGTCGCGACGCGTCGTCTGAGTTTGTTGGTCGTGATTAGTATCGTGGGGCAATCATCATCTTCGTGCGACCTGTGGATGTAAGTCTCCCTCTTTTGTGTGGTGCCTCGTGTGGCACGTGTTGCTGGTATGATTATGTGTTAAGTGATGTAATCTTTATGTAGATTCTCGATTTCGTGATGTGTTTATGTGACTCTCGTATTTCGTCTATATGAGGAACGGTGTCGCTGCTAATGTATTTTCGAACTGTATTTTAGCCGCTGCGTGAGTTCTTTCAAAATGACTTCCAGTATTTTGCAAACTGAGTTTTACTTTGTAAAACCGATTCCCCAATCGAGTTTTGGTATTTTGGCCTTGAATGTTCTATGGTGGTTTGATAAAGGATTTTTGCGAGTTTTGGGCATTCTGGCCTATTGAATTTTTGAAAACCTTGAGTATCTTAGAAAATAAATTTCGAGACGTACCTTTTAAAATGAATTATTTTCTCGCGGTACTTTCAAGGTGCCTTCTAGTGCCGCAACATGTTTCAAAATTATTCCAATTGAGGACCAAAATGTTTTGAGATATTTTTAATATTTTAGAAATATTTTTTTTACTTAGACCCGAGGGTCGAATATTCTGAAAGTTTTTCACTAAGAGAAAGTGTCCTCATTTTATCAAATGCGAAATGGTTCTCCAAAGTCTCGATAACGATGTTTCACGTTTGTACTTTTTGAGAGGTGATACTCAAGATCAACCAGTATTTTTCTAAATTATTTTCAAAAGGTGGTTTTCGTTTTTAAAATCTATCCATTCCCGTTTGAGGGCTGGGTATGTATGTATGATGTTCGCGTTATCATTATGATGTTTGCTCCCGAGTATGATCGAATTGGTGGCATGAACGTCGAGGCGTTGCCACGCATTTATTATACTAGCCCTCTATGAGAGGTGTGAACTGGTGTTTACTATTTATCGCATCATGGTGATTTGCGTGTTGTCGCACGAGTGTGAGTTGTTAAAGATTAGATTTTTGTGCTTTTATGCACATGGGTGATTGTTTCATGATGTTTGTGATTGTGTGCTGGCTATCGTTCGGGCAGTTTTAATCGTCGAACAATGTCGTTGTTGTTGTGAATTTTGTATGCGTTGATATGTTATGCTGAGTTGACATCTCCGGTATGTTGTTTTGCGGTATTATGCCCCATTGTATCTAGCATTTGTATTTTCGGTATGCCGAGCCGAGGTGTTTCAACCGCGATGTGCCGGGGCATGCACGTGTAAATTGTCCTTCTCGTCAGTATCGCGTTTCAAGTGCGGACTTGAGGGACACATAATTTAGTTTTGCGAATCGGCTACCGAGACTTTCGGAATTCGCGCTTCAGTACAGATATCAGGATCGGCTCTGAGAGGTCCATGGGAGATTTTTCTGTCGGCTGCTTTTGTGTTGTTGCCTTGTTTCCGTTATTATGAGTTGCAGGGACGACCTTCTTTTATAAGAAGTCGAATGTAATACCCGTATTGTTTTTGGAATTCTGCATTTCCTCTTTCACAAGTCTATCGACTCGCTCGTGTTCGTTGATACTTTCTGAACTTGTTCTGTATTTCGGTTTCATTGTTCGAACGAGCTGTGATCTTGTTTTGGGTCGATCTGGTTATCGCTGTAACTTTTCCGAGTTCGGTTCGATTCTTGTGAACCTTGTTCGGAAGTAACATCTTTTGGTTCTACTAGTTCTTTTATTCGAAGTGGATCGGATTTTGAACTTCTGTATTTTCGAATCTGTCGACTCGTTTATGTTCGTTGACATTTTCTGAGCTTCTCCTGCCCCTTGCTTTTGTTGAACGAACGAGTGTGGTATTGTTTCGGAATAACTCGTTTGTCGTTGTGACTTTTAAATTGCTATTCCCTTTCATGTGGATCTTATGTGAATGCACATCTTGTTGTTTTCACCGAATCATATATTGTCTCGAGTCGAGGTGTGAACCTTGGAGTTGTTGTTTGAATTTTATTGTTCTTCGTGATTCGAACATGATTGTTCAATTTTTGTTGTCTCGATCGTTGTGGTTTGATCGTTTGATTGTTCGGTTTTTGTTGATCTCATTTCATGATTGTTGAACATCCAGACTCCTTCGTAATTCCCTTAAGTTCGAGAAATTTGTCTCGTTTTCGATCTTCCAACCCTTGGGCGGTGGAATTCCGTATTTCTTCAGCGATTGGCTCGCGTTTTGATTGATGTACCGTTGGGGTGGTCGATCATATTGATTTTCGTTCGTTGTGTTTTGTGATTGTTCGGATAATTGACTTGACTATATTATCCGTTTGATGACGCTTGTCATTTGTTGGTTTTATTATATTCCTAACGGCGATGTTGTGTTGGTCGTCGTGGAGCGTGTTTTCACGTCGTATGTCTCTTTGCGTTTCTTGCAGCGTTTCGCCGTCGGGCGCGAGTTTTCGGTTTTTGCGTATCTCGTCGAGTTTTCCTGGCAGGGGATATTGCTTCTCCCTACTTATTTTAAGTTTCGGGACGAAACTTCTTTTAAGGAGGGTAGAATGTAATATCCGCAATTTTGAATTTCGGTAATTTTCTTTTTTTTCGGCGGAGGTCCGTTTTGACGACTCGCTCATGACCGTTTCGTCATTCCGAGAATGATTAATTCTGCACTTTTTGTCATCTGAGTTCGTTTCGGTGTCGTTTTGTTGAGTTCCGTGCTTTTTAGCGACTTTTCCGCACTTGAGCTCGATTCTTGCGAATCTCGTCCGAAACTGTTGTTTCGAGTTTCTCGTAAGTTCATTTAATGTTATTATTCATGTTGCGAGCTTGGGTTCGGTGTTTTGATCACGTATCGTGATTTCCGGGCATTTTGGGCCATTTTTGTAATTTCCCAAAGTTTGGGGTAATTACTTCCGTTGTCGCATTCCGACACTTCGGGTGGTCGGAATCGTGTAGCTCTTGGATTCGTCTTTGCGAGTACTTCGTAACCGTATCTCCGATTTTTACTCAAGTTCGGGTTTCGGGGTCGTCCGGGCCGTCGGAGTGGCCACGGCCGAGTCACGGCCGGGCGAGGCTGGCTTTGGCCGAGTTCGGCCGTAAGGTCTTGAATTCTGGCCGTAATGTGTGCGAGTTACGGCCGTAAGCGTGATCGGTACGGCCGTACGGGCGTTGGGCATCTTCCGGACGAAGGCCGATTACGGCCGTAATGTGTGCCATTTACTAGTAAGTGTCCGATTCTTTGGATCGATTTTTGACGAATGCCGGTTACGGCCGTAAGGCCTGCCGAGTATGGCCGTAAGGGCCGAGTTACGGCCGTAAGGCACTGCCGGTTACGGCCGTAACCCTGCCGGCCATATATAGGCCTGTCTCGGCCAGACTTCGTTTTTTTTCATTTTTCCTCGTTTCTGTGCGGCTGCGGACGGGAGTGACCGGTAGGAGGTGTTCTTGGCCGATTCTACTCATTCCAAGGCGTTTTGGAAGATTCTTGTTGATTATATCAACATCTAATCCGTGTGTTTCGTCGAATCAAGGTATATTTCTTGATTTTCCTTCAAGTTGACTTTTCGGAGAAATTGTTCTTGATTTCGTTTCTAATCCGATTTTGATACATCGGTTGGTGTAGTATGATGTTATTAATCGTGTTCTATGGGTTGTATATCCATATTTCGAGTTTGTTCAACTCGATTAGTGATTCGAGTGTTCTTGGGAGTTATCGAACATTGAGTGTTCGATTAAATGTCCCAATGAGTTTCCCTTCGATAGTTTGTTGGGATTTCCATTGTTTTGGCCTTGATTCTCGTCGTAACCATGTGTTATTGTTCCTTCCGGAGGTTTATAGGTGTTCGAGGATTCCGATGTTGAATCCCGTTTGGTGATTGACGATTCGTGTGGTGTTATTCACGTAGTAATTGCGGTGCTATCGCGTTCTTGATAATGTTCGGGAGTCCGGGGCCGTTCGACCGTATTTCATCCATCGTCTCGTTGCGATCGTGATTTCGAGGCAAGTACCTTGCCCATACTATTCTTGTTTTGTGAATATGATAATTGCTGATCGTCTTTATATATTTGTTTGATTGTTTGAAACGAGTTTTCAAAAGATTTGGTTAGCCTTGTTAAAGGCCCTCTTTCAAAATCGTGTGTGTTTTGTGATTGGTGTGTTTCTCGAACGAGTATGTGAATCTTATGGACATGTTTGGTGTTGATGATGCACTTGGTATTTACGTGTGGACGTATATTGTTTCATTTCGGTGCATTGTGGTTGACGTGTTGTTTTACTAAGTGTTTGATGCCTCTGGGTGAATTGTTTGGATATCCTTGGTGTGATATGTTACTCGTGCTTGAGTTTGATTCGCTAGCCAGCTCGGGAGGGTCCTTAGAGGCCTCGAGTGGGATTCTGTAACACCCCCAAAACCGTATGGGAATATTACACGCCGTAAACCCTTTCCGCAAGGATCTACCAGGCTAAACGTCCATAAACAACCAAATGCTTGCCCGTCCAGGGTCAAACAATATAATAATACACTGGCCAAGGTCACTTACACATAAACACACAGACCGATGAGGTCACACAACTCTATCAACAGGACTGACTAACAACATTACCCACACAGGGGTCGAAATACAATACAGCGGAAGACTGAATCAACTCTAACAATACAACTAAACTCTACCAACTCTCAACTCTTGATTAGTATCGCAGCTCGTCATCCCCTTGTGCCAATCCCGTGTTGCTCCCCGAACTCGCATGTACCGGACGCAGTAACAGACATTCCACCCCGAATACTCGGGGGTTAGTAAAACTCCACTGTTTTACTAGTGCAAGTATCAAACCATACGAAATGTAACAAGCAAATAGCAACAACGAATTTAATACGGAAATCCATTATCAAAATGTTCCCGAGAAGTTTTAGAATTTCGAACTCAAGTAAGAGATATTTGAAAAGGAACACATCATCTCGGGGATTTTTAAAACAGAAATTCTTTTGGACCTCGAGTCCCAATTTACAAAACCTTTTCGAAAACATTAGGCCTTAGCCCGATTCGCTTTCAAAGCATACAAAATAATATATATCATTTTGAGTCCGAGATCCATATATAAAATGTTACCCGAACAATCATCTACACGATCATTGTTCGTACACATCATGTACCGAACTCCGAGACCTCGACGGACCTTACCCGACCACACACCGTTCGTACACATCATGTACCGAACTCCGAGGCCTCAACGGACCTTACCCGGCCACACACACTGCTCGTACACATCATGTACCGAACTCCGAGGCCTCGACGGACCCTACCCGGCCACAACATCGCTCGTACACATCATGTACCGAACTCCGCAGGCCTCGTCGGACCCTACGGATCACACATCCCGTCCGTACACGTCATGTACCGGACTCCAGAGGCCTCGCGGACCCTACCGGATCACACACTTTGTTCGTACACATCATGTACCGAACTCCGCAGGCCTCGTCGGACCCTACCTGGAACACCCACACATCGACACGACACAATTCATAATCATTAAATGTCAAGCCATTCCACATTACAATGAAATGTACAATCAAGTATGTAAACCAAAACAACGCAAATATCATGATCATCACAACGACTCTTAACCAACATAACACACATTCGACACAATACATTGCACAACCACGTGTACAACCATCTCATATGTACATCGCAATCCTGCACAAATGGCACAACGCCGAACACGTATACCAATATATCACTATTATCACAAAGCCTTCAAATTTCGGAAAACACAACCAACTCAAACGGAACATATTTACGGAGGCAAGCAAAATCGTTATACATATCATACGTAATTACTATTCACAAGATAAGTCGTATAATAAGATACTTGCCTTAATAACCGCTACCAAACGCTCCGAAGAACACGGTTCGACCGGGAAGCTCGGACCCCGAAGAAGACAATGAACGGAAGGGTTTCGACTCGAGTTCTTCACAATAATTCGACCCTAACAACATAAATTCAAAAAATCATCGATCATACGAGGAAGAATAATCGTAGAACGCCCGAAAACCCCTCTATGACATTTTACCGGGCACCTTCAAGGCGTCGGTCAAGAACTCGACCAAAACAACGAATCGATACGATCCAACCATGGGATAACAAGGGAAATGATACAATACATCTAAATAATCATCAATCCATCACAATCCTAAGTTAAATCGGATTAAACGGACGAAATCGAACAAAATACCCAAAATCCCCAAAATTAGATTTCTAGAAAATCAATTCGATTCGCTCGATCAAAGGATGTTATAGGATGTATGATTGATGATATGAACTCCAAGACTTCATGGATTTATTGAAAAACAACATCTCTCCATGATAGAAACAATCCCAGACGCGGAAGAGAAGTAGAAGAAGGAGAAAAAATGGCGAAAAAAACGACTGTTGGGCCTTAAATAGGCTGACAGACTCGACCGTGTCCGCCTGACACGGTCGTGGCGCGCAGTTGGCCGGCAGGGACTCGACCGTGTCCTGCATGACACGGTCGCGGCGCGAAGGGGCCTACCGATAGTGACCTGTCCGCGGCGCTCGGCATTGACTCGACCGTGTCCTGGAACACGGTCGGGCCTCTTCCGGCTTATCCGGAAGAGTTCGGCTCGGCCGCGCTGCACGACACGGTCGGGTCTGAGGCGAGACTTGGCTTATCCGGACGAGTACGGCACGGGCCGTGTCGGACGACACGGCCGAGTTCGGCCGGCGGTGATCGCCAATAACGGCGGGTGAGCTAAAACGACCATAACTCTCTCGTCCAGGACTCGATTGACTCACCGTTTGAACCATTGGAAAGCTAACTCGATGCTCTATAATATTGCAAAGATTCAGAATTTTTGGAGTTACCAAAAATTAATGGTGATCTAACAAAGTCGAACTCATACTTAGAAAAGTCGTTTAGTAATCCCGAATTCAACAAAACGACACCGAAACCCGAACTCGAATACGAACCGAAGATACGGTTACGAAGTACTCACAAAGACGAATCTAAGAGCTAGTAGAACACACGATTCCGACCACCCGAAGGCTCGAAATTCGACAACGGAAGGTAATTACCCCAAACTTTGGGAAATTACGAAAATGGTCCAAATGCCCGAAATCACCATACGACAACGAATAATCAAACCGAAGCTCACAACACGTATAACAACGTTAAATGAACTTACGAAAAACCCCAAACGACAGTTTCGAACGAGATTCGCAAGAACCGAACTCAAGCGTGGAAAAGTCGTTAAAAAGCACGGAACTCAACAAAGCAGCACCGAAACGAACTCGGATGACAAAAAGTGCAGAATTAAATATTCTACGAATGAGGAAACGGTCAAAAGCGAGTCGTCAAAACGGACTTCGGCCGAAAAAAGAAATTTACCGAAAATCGAAAATTTGCGGATATTACATTCTACCCTCCTTAAAAGAAGTTTCGTCCCGAAACTTAAAACAAGTAGGGGGAAGAAATATTCCGCCAGGAAAAACTCAACAAGATACACAAGAATGCGTAACTAACGCCCAACGGCGAAATGTTACAAACAACGCAAAGGAATATACGGCGTGAAAACACGCTCCACGGCGACCAACACAACGTTGCCGTTAGGGATATAATAAAACCAACAAATGACAAGCGTCATCAAACGGATAATATAGCCAAGTCAATTATCCGACAATCACAAAACATAACGAACGAAAATCAATATGATTGACCAACCCAACGGTACATCAATCAAAACGCGAGCCAACCGCTGAACAAATACGGAATCTCACCGCCCAAGGGTTGGAAGATCGAAAACGAGACTAATTTCCCGAACTTAAGGGAATTAGGAAGGAGCCTGAATGCTCAACAATCACGAAACGAGAACAAAACCGAACAAACAAACGATCGAACCACAACGATCGAGACAAAAAAATCGAACAATCATGTTCAAACACGAAGGATAAGAAAATTCAAACAACAACTCCCGTGATGATCCGTGAGAACAACAAGACGTGCATTCCCATAAGATCCACAGAAAGGGAATAGCGATTGAAAAGTCACAACGACAAATGAGTTATTCCAAAACAATACCACACTCGCTCGATCAACAAAAGCAAGGGGCAAGCTCATAAATGTCAACGAACATAATGAGTCGACAGAGTCGAAAACACAAGAGTTCCAAATCCGATCCACTTCGAATAAAAGAACTAATAGAACCAGATGAGGTCACTCCGAACAAGGTTCACAAGAATCGAATCGAACCCAAAAAGTCACATCGATAACCAGATCGACCCACAACAAGATCACGCTCGTTCGAACGATGAAACCGAAATACGAACAAGTTCATAAAGCATCAACGAACACGACGAGTCGATAGACTTGAGAAAGAGGAAATGCGTAAGTCAAAACGATACAGGCATTACATTCGACCTCTTATAAAAGAAATGTCGTTCCCGCAACTCACAACAACCGGAGTAAGGTGACAACACAAAAAGCAAACGACGTAAATATCTCCCATGGGCCTCTCGATCCGATCCTCATATCTTTATCAAGTTCGCGCCCGAAAGACTCGGAACCCAACTCGCAAAATCGGATCCCGTGTCTCTCGGGTCCACACTTGAAAAGCGCATCGACGAGAAGGACAATTGGCACGTACATGCCCCAGACAATACGCTCGAAATGCCTCGGCTCGGTATATCGAAAATACAGATGCTAGATACAATGGAACATAACACCGCAAAACAACATAACGGAGATGCCAACTCAAAGATAATAAAGAATCATAACACATATCATATACAACGATTACCATCGTAAAGTAATACACACACAAACACTACAACAACGACAAGATTGCTCGGCGACATCAACGGCCCGAACGATAATCAAGACATAATTACAAACATTATGAAACAATCACACATGTACACAAACGTAAACCCAAGCTTCAACATCTCACACTCGTGCGACAACACGCAAATCGCCACGAGGCGATAAACAAGAACACTTCACACCCTCACAGAGGGCTAGTACAATAATTGCGTGGCAATGCCTCGACGTTCATGCCACCAATTCGATCATACTGGAGGAACATCAAAACGACAAAGCAAAAATCATACATACATTCCCAAACGCAAACGGAATTGATAGGTTTTAAAAAAAAAGAAATAAAAACCACCTTTTGAAAATAATTTAGAAAACACCGGTTGATCTTGAGTATCACCTTTCAAAAAAATACAAACGTGAAACATCGTTATCGAGACTTTGGAAAACCATTTCGCATTTGAGAAAAATGAGGACACTTTCTCTTAGTGGAAAACTTTGAGAATATTCGACCCTCGGGTCTAAGTAAAAGTGTTTATAAAACATTGAAAAATATCTCAAAACATTTTGGTCCTCGAGGTAGAAGAATTGAAACATATCGTGGCACCTTGGAAGTACCATGAGAAAACAATTCATTTTAAACGTACGTCTAAATTTATTTCTAGGATACTCAAGATTTTCAAAGATAATTCAATGGGCTAGAATGCCCAAAATCTCGTAATTACACGGAACATTATAGCGTTGTGGGTCCTGCCACGAACCCACCAGGATAAAAACTATTTACAAAAACGCCAAAAGGGCCGATGACGGTAATATTTCAAAAACTCACAAAAGCCATTTACAAAATACTAAATACCGTCATAAGAATTTCGCCCAAACGATAAAGGCCATAATGTCAAAACTCGGTTAAGGGAATCGATTTTCAAAATAAAACTCAGTCGCCGATACCTTTTCGAAATCCATCAAGGTTTACAACTTCCACACCATACCACACCACCCGGTGGTTCAAAGATAAAACAATAATGTGCCCAGTTCTATACACATACTATATGCCACAAGTACTAAACACAATTATATTACACAATCTGTAAAGAAAATCATGCACCGCAATTAACTCACTAAGATAAAATCGAGATACATGTACTTCGCATAAAAGAGGAGACTTACATCCACAGTGTCGCACGGAGGTGACGGCCGCCACGATACCAATCTCGTCCGACAACATAACCGACACGTTGTGACTACGCACAACTCAACTTGTCACCCGATGACTCAAACGACATGACAACACATTACTCGACAAATCACGACTTGACTCGACCCGACACCTAGGTTTCCGCAACCTAAGCTCGATACCATAAATGTAACACCCCAAAACCGTATGGGAATATTACACGCCGTAAACCCTTTCCGCAAGGATCTACCAGCAAACGTCCATAAACAACCAAATGCTTGCCGTCAGTGGTCAAACAATATAATAATACACTGGCCAAGGTCACTTACACATAAACACAATGCACCGATGAGGTCACACAACTCTATCAACAGGATCGACTAACAACATTACCCACACAGGGGTCGAAATACAATACAATGGAAGACCGAATCAACTCTAACAATACAACTAAACTCTACCAACTCTCAACTCTTGATTAGTATCGCACTCGTCATCCCCTTGTGCCAATCCCGTGATCGCTCCCGAACTCGCATGTACCGGACGCAGTATCAGACATCCACCCCGAATACTGGGGTTAGTAAAACTCCACTGTTTTACTAGTGCAAGTATCAAACCATACGAAATGTAACAAGCAAATAGCAACAACGAATTTAATACGGAAATCCATTATCAAAATGTTCGAGAAGTTTTAGAATTTCGAACTCAAGTAAGAGATATTTGAAAAGGAACACATCATCTCGGGATTTTTAAAAGAAATTCTTTTGGACCTCGAGTCCCAATTTACAAAACCTTTTCGAAAACATTAGGGCCTTAGCCCGATTCTCGTTTCAAAGCATACAAAATAATATATATCATTTTGAGTCCGAGATCCATATATAAAATGTTACCCGAACAATCATGCTACACGATCATTGTTCGTACACATCATGTACCGAACTCCGAGACCTCGACGGACCTTACCCGACCACACACACCGTTCGTACACATCATGTACCGAACTCCGAGGCCTCAACGGACCTTACCCGGCCACACACACTGCTTCGTACACATCATGTACCGAACTCCGGAGGCCTCGACGGACCCTACCCGGCCACAACATCGTTCGTACACATCATGTACCGAACTCCGCAGGCCTCGAGACCCTACCGGATCACACATCCTCGTCCGTACACGTCATGTACGGACTCCAGAGGCCTCGCGACCCTACCCGGATCACACACTTTGTTCGTACACATCATGTACCGAACTCCGCAGGCCTCGTCGACCCTACCGGAACACCCACACATCGACACGACACAATTCATAATCATTAAATGTCAAGCCATTCCACATTACAATGAAATGTACAATCAAGTATGTAAACCAAAACAACGCAAATATCATGATCATCACAACGACTCTTAACCAACATAACACACATTCGGTACACAATACATTGCACAACCACGTGTACAACCATCTCATATGTACATCGCAATCCTGCACAAATGGCACAACGCCGAACACGTATACCAATATATCACTATTATCACAAAGCCTTCAAATTTCGGAAAACACAACCAACTCAAACGGAACATATTTACGGAGGCAAGCAAAATCGTTATACATATCATACGTAATTACTATTCACAAGATACAAGTCGTATAATAAGATACTTGCCTTAATAACCGCTACCAAACGCTCCGAAGAACACGGTTCGACCAGGAAGCTCGGACTCGAAGAAGACAATGAACGGAAGGGTTTCGACTCGAGTTCTTCACAATAATTCGACCCTAACAACATAAATTCAAAAAATCATCGATCATACGAGGAAGAATAATCGTAGAACGCCCGAAAACCCCTCTATGACATTTTACCGGACACCTTCAAGGCGTCGGTCAAGAACTCGACCAAAACAACGAATCGATACGATCCAACCATGGGATAACAAGGGAAATGATACAATACATCTAAATAATCATCAATCCATCACAATCCTAAGTTAAATCGGATTAAACGGACGAAATCGAACAAAATACCCAAAATCCCCAAAATTAGATTTCTAGAAAATCTGACCTGATTCGCTCGATCAAAGGATGTTATAGGATGTATGATTGATGATATGAACTCCAAGACTTCATGGATTTATTGAAAAACAACATCTCTCCATGATAGAAACAATCCCAGACGCGGAAGAGAAGTAGAAGAAGGAGAAAAAAATGGCGAAAAACGATCATTGGGCCTTAAATAGCCGGTGTGAGACTCGGCCGTGTCCGCCCGACACGGTCGTGGCGCCGATTGGCGGCGAGGACTCGACCGTGTCCTGCATGACACGGTCGCGCGCCGAAGGGCCTACCGATAGGACTGTCTCCATGGCGCTCGGCATTGACTCGGCCGTGTCACAGAACACGGTCGGGCCTCTTCCGGCTTATCCGGAAGAGTTCGGCTCGGCCGTGCCAGGCGACACGGTCGGGTCCCGAGGCAGACTTCGGCTTATCCGACGAGTGCAGCACGGGCCGTGTCGGACGACACGGCCGAGTTCGGCCGTGAGCGATCGCCAATAACGAGCGGGTGAGCTAAAGCGACCATAACTCTCTCGTGGGACTCGATTGACTCACCGCTTGAACCATTGGAAAGCTAACTCGATGCTCTATAATATTGCAAAGATTCAGAATTTTTGGAGTTACCAAAAATTAATGGTGATCTAACAAAGTCGAACTCATACTTAGAAAAGTCGTTTAGTAATCCCGAATTCAACAAAACGACACCGAAACCCGAACGAATACGAACCAAGATACGGTTACGAAGTACTCACAAAGACGAATCTAAGAGCTAGTAGAACACACGATTCCGACCACCCGAAGGCTCGAAATTCGACAACGGAAGGTAATTACCCCAAACTTTGGGAAATTACGAAAATGGTCCAAATGCCCGAAATCACCATACGACAACGAATAATCAAACCGAAGCTCACAACACGTATAACAACGTTAAATGAACTTACGAAAAACCCCAAACGACAGTTTCGAACGAGATTCGCAAGAACCGAACTCAAGCGCGGAAAAGTCGTTAAAAAGCACGGAACTCAACAAAGCAGCACCGAAACGAACTCGGATGACAAAAAGTGCAGAATTAAATATTCTCCGAATGACGAAACGGTCAAAAGCGAGTCGTCAAAACGGACTTCGGCCGAAAAAAGAAATTTACCGAAAATCGAAAATTTGCGGATATTACAGATTCGTGGCTTCGTCCCGGTCCTAGGTGACGTGTGGTGCTTGAGTACTTCGCTAGCCAGCTCGGGAGGGTCCGACGGGATCACGGAGTGGGATTTGTGGCTTCGTCCCGGTCCTAGGCGATGTGAGTACGTGTTTTGTGAATGTGTTTGCTCACCTCGGGAGGGTTCGACGGGACCACGGAGGGAATTCCAATGGCTTCGACCTGGGTTCACGAGTGAAACTTCACCGCTACGTGTATATATTTTGTGATTATTTTTCGCTCACCTCGGGAGGGTTCGACGGGACCACGGAGGGAATTCCAATGGCTTCGACCTGGGTTCACGAGTGAAACTTCACCGCTACGTGTATATATTTTGTGATTATTTTTCGCTCACCTCGGGAGGGTCCGATGGGATCACGGAGGGAGTCCAATGGTATAGCCCTGGATTCACGAGTGCGGTTGCTTATGTTTTGTGAATGTGTTTGCTCACCTCGGGAGGGTTCGACGGGGCCACGGAGGGAATTCCATTGGCTTCGACCTGGATTCACGAGTGAAACTTCACGGGTGCGTGTGTATTTTATGTCCGTCGAGGACGCATGACGTGGGCTTTTAACCTTGTGTATTATGGTTGGTTTTATCTGCGAAAACAAAACCTTTGGGTTGTGACCCTGTTGATTTTTGGAAAGCGAAGGATTCGGTAATCCTAAATTGTTTCCTACTAAAACTCTCGATGGCAATTCAAACTGTTTTATAAATTGTTTTCCCTTGATTTGCGACCTTTCGGTTTTAGAATGTTTTACCAAACTCTTGCCTCGGGAAGTACTTTTCGTCACGTTTGGAACTTTCAGGATTCCTGATTATTATTGTTCTTGGAACTTGTATTGTATGGCTCGTATTTTTGCACTTGTACTTGCACTAGCAAAACAGTGGAGTTTTGCTAACCCTCGAGTATTCGGGGGGTGGATGTCTATTTTTGCATTCAGGTTTTGGAGCATAGCACAGGGTCGGCACGGAGGATGATGAAAGATGAACGATACTAATCACACGAGGATCCGTTGATGTCGTATTGGTCTAGTTGTATTTTCTTTTCCGCTGCAGTATCTTTTCCCCGTTGTACGTGAGTTTATTGTATTTTGACCCCTGCGTGGGTATGTGTTTGGAATTGAGTTGTATGTTATTATTGAAAGACCAAGTCGGTCTACTGAGTCATTTTAGCCTTAAAGGCGATATTTAGATGTTTGATTTTAGTTATCAGCCTGGTAGATCCTCGAGGTGAGGGTCTACGGTGTGTAATATCCCTGAATGGATTGGGGGTGTTACAGGCGTCTATCACTGGACCACCAACCCTTCCCCATAAGCAACATTCAATTGATAAGCAATAACATCCGCTTCTACAAGAAAAGTGTTGATAAGTGGTTGGCTTTTAACGTCTTGATAAAACACATGGATTAATTTGCACTTCTAATAACACATGCGAATAATGTGTATGTGTGGCATATCGTACATTTCGCTACAACATTTCATTCTGACATCATACCGAAAATTTGGTATACAGAAATTCGTTATGGTGAAATTTAGATATACGGCTCTCGGCCCATACCGATAGTGTACCGAAGTTTTTTCAATATGTCAAATCTTATTTCGGTATCGATAAATACCGAACTTACCGAAATATCGAAATACCAAAATATTGAAAGAAATTTGGTATATCGATACCGAAATACCGACCAATCAAAGTATAAAAAAAATGATATCCCCCAAAAAAAAAGTCTGGTATTTCAGTATATATCATACTATACCACGAGTATTAAATATACCATTTTCGGTATGGTACCATACCATTTTGTATACCAATAGTTTTAGTATTTTTATTAATTTTTTGATACTGTAAACTTAATATTTCGATATCTAGTATTGTCTCACCTTAGGGCATGTTTACTTTTTACTTAATCAGCTTAATTCTTAATCAGCTTAATCGATCAGCTATATTTTATTGTTTACTTTCTACTTAATGATCTTAATAATGTCTTTTTCATTAAGCAACTTTTGGGGTGTCCTTACCATTAAGACAGAAATACTTTCCCAATATAACAAAATTACCCTCTTTAATAATAAAAAAATTGAGTATATATAGTATAAATTATCATATAATCTTAATTATAATTGAGTATATATAATATAAATTTAAAATATATATTAATATTATACATTTAAAATTCATAAAATATAAGCTATTTATTGATAAAAAAATTAGTATAACTATATATTAAAATATAACTTAATATATTTATAAAAATATTGTCTGATTATTTAAATATACCTGAAAATTATAATATGATTTATGAATATAAATATATTATATTATAAATTAAAATATATATTATTTTATATTATATAAATTGATTTTTATATTGACTATTAAAAAACTAATATAACTATATATAATAAAATATAACTTAATATATTTATAAAAATATTGTCTCATTATTTAAATATACCTGAAAATTATAATATGATTTATGAATATAAATATATTATAATATAAATTAAAATATATATTATTTTATATTATTTAAATTGATTTTTTTTATATTGCCTATTAAAAAAATTAATATAACTATATATAATAAAATATAACTTAATATATTTATAAAAATATTGTCTGATTATTTACATATATCTAAAAATTATAATATAATTTATGAATATATATTATAATATAAATTAAAATATATATTATTTTATATTATATAAATTGATTTTTTGTTGGGCTTCGGTCCAGCATCCTGCCTGCACGAGCTTAAAAAATGCGCGAGGCGCGGCTTGCGATTCGACCTGTGAGATCTGCACTAGAAAGTGGTTAAATGAATTGATTTGGACTAATCATACCAACAAGATGCATCTTCTTTTCTGGTAGCCATCTCATAGAAACTCCAAAGTTAAGCGTGCTTGGCGTGGAGTAGTTATGGGATGGGTGACCCCCTGGGAAGTTTCTCAGGGTGCGCGTGAGTGAGGCCAAAGCGCGCTAGAAAAGACTCGTGTTGGTACAGTGGGGATAGTCTTCATCATTCTGGGGACCAACAATTGGTATCTTAAAATAGAGGTTTCCAGAATGTTGGAACTGAGAGGCGGGCATGCAGCAAATATTACCACTTGGCCGGAACTGAGATGTTGGTGCAGTGGAGGTTGTCAGGTGCTGGAGGGCTATGTGATCAAATGTAGTATGCTGGAACTGAGATACTGGCGCATCGGAAGTAAACGGAGGTGGAACATATGCTGATGTCAAGTGTTGGAGGACTGTGTGAATGAATCTAGCCGCTAGAGGGCTGTGTGATCAAATCTAGTTCGCGGAGGTTTCCAGACTATGGGGCTGAAATCTTGGCGAGATCTTGGGAGGATTGTTGGGCTTGGTCCAAAGATCGTGCTGCACGAGCTTAAAAATGCGCGAGGCGCGGCTTGCGATTCGACCTGTGAGATCTGCACTAGAAAGTGGTTAAATGAATTGATTTGACTACTCATACCAACAAGACGATCTTCTTCTCAGTAGCCATCTCATAGAAACTCCAAAGTTAAGCGTGCTTGGCCTGGAGTAGTTATGGGATGGGTGACCCCTTGAGAAGTTTCTCAGGTGCGCGTGAGTGAGGACAAAGCGCGGTAGAAAAGACTCGTGTTGGTACAGTGAGGATAGTCTTCATCATTCTTGGGGACCAACATTTTTTTATATTGACTATTAAAAAAAATAATATAACTATATATTAAAATATAACTTAATATATTTATAAAACTGGTAAAGGGATACTGGAGTCATAGCGGCTTGTCTAATTATTTAAATATATCAGAAAATTATAATATAATTTATGAATATATATTATAATATAAATTAAAATATATATTATGTTATATTATTTAAATTGATTTTTTTATATTGACTATTAAAAAATTAATATAACTATATATATATATATTAAAATATAACTTAATATATTTATAAAAATATTGTCTGATTATTTAAATATATCTGAAAAATATAATATGATTTATGAATATATATTATAATATAAATTAAATTATATATTATGTTATATTATTTAAGTTGATGTTTTTATATTGACTATTAAAAAATTAATATAACTATATATATATATATATATTTAAATATAACTTAATATATATATAAAATATTGTCTGATTATTTAAATATACCTGAAAATTATAATATGATTTATGAATATATATTATAATATAAATTAAAATAAATATTATGCCATATAATTTAAATTGATTATATAAACTAAAATGCTCAATCCGTCCTTTATCAAAAAGGACTTAATTCATATTGAGGGGTAAAATGGTCATTTCTGTCATTCAGATAGTTCATTCAGAAAAGAAAGAAACAACAGGATATTTTTTTCAAATCAGACAGATTAATCCACGCAGACAGCTTAATCCATTCAGGTATTAATGGAAAAAAAGTAAACAACCCCTTAGTAATACGTCTATATAACTTCCACATAAGGTAATCAGTTTATTTTTTAAAACTACAATAAAAATAGTATGACTATTTAATTTAAATAGAAGGATAAACAGCCAACTTTGTGAAACACATTGAATAATTCGTCATTCACCCTAAGTCCATATGTATGACAAACATTCATATAAAAGATTCTAGAATTGTTCCAATGATATGAAATATTTTCAGAACACATTGTCAAAATTTTGATTAAATACTTCAAAATATCTACAAATATTCGGTAAGTAACAAAAATATTATTAAAAATTGCATAGTTTTTTCTTCTTAATAAAATCGTAGATAACCTTGAATATTTACATGAATAATAAATTTTGGACATGTAATAATGTTTTGTGTATATATATATGTGATTGAATGTTTATCACTGTATTTAAATGAACGAAAAACCTACACATTACTATCCAAATACATCTCATATATAGTAAATATATTAAAATATATTTTCATTATTTAGCGACATAAAATAAATATTGATTTGAAATTAAGTATAAATTATTATAGAATTTACTTGAATCTTTGACCAAATTAGATTCTATTGTCATATCGATCAGTTCACATATTTTGTAAATATATTTCAGTTTTAGTTGAAGTAATATATTCCTAATAAATAATTAGAGTATATTTAGTTTCACCACTTTGGTATACCATCTTTTAAATAGACACAAATATTCTTCTTCAATTTAAATATCAAATAGATTCAACTGAGAGTTAAAAATTAAGTGCATCAAACAAAATACTCCCTCCGTCCCACAGTAATTTGCACACTTGCCTTATTCGTTCGTTCCACAGAAGTTTGCACACTCATAAATAGTAAAAAAAAATTACTTTTAACACCTCACTATACACAATTATTTACACAATTATTATTACCTTTTCAACTCAATTAACACATTTTTACTTCACTTACACATGAGTTACCTTTTATACCCTCCATTTAAATTGATCAACACTTCAAAAAATGCATTTTCTTAATCTCCCTGCTCAGTCAGCTGTGCAGACTCTTCTGAGACGGATAGAGTACAACTTAGATAATGAAATACGTGCTTTATACTTACATATGTTAGACGATATTTCAATTCTAATCGAATATTGTTTTTTTCTTTAAATTATATATGTATCTATGAGTAACATCTAAATTATATGTGCAAATATTATAGTGATATATAAAATATACTTGCATTAATATTTGTTTAAATATTTCTTCAAATGGTAATTCACATAAATGGGCCCAGATTTGGGCCGTAAGTCTGGGCCATTGAAGCAAAAGCCGATTCTAGATTGGGCCTTGAAATTGGGCAATTCACGGAACTGTATGAAATATTGGGAGCCCAAAATCCATGAAATCCAAGAGGGAAATTCAAATGGGTTGGGACTTCAAACCTTGCCACTAGAGCATTCTGCTTCCCAATCAGTTTGGAATCCAAGACAACAAGATAGCACCTATGGGTTGAAACTGCATACTGCAAAATTTGAAAGGTTTATTGTTAAAATACAGAATAATAATAATAATAATTTCTTAAGTCTTTAAATTACAAACACTTGATAAAAATATTTGTGTTTTCTTTCTTTAATAAATGTAAGTGAAAGAAGGTATAGAAAAGACTAAATCCACAAGTAATAGAAAATAACATGAGTCGACCAACATTTGATTCATTTTGATCAAAATTTCCGGTGGTGTCAGTGGTGGGGGTACGCCTCATGATGCCGACCTCCGAATATGTAATAACACGTATCCCAAATACAATCATTCCGAGATATATGTCATTATATACTTGAAGGTGACGGAGCCATGGTTTTAGTTTGTGGTGGATCAGCATATTATGAACAAAAATTAAAATAAAACTATATAGTAATAAAGATATTGTAATAATTCTTTTTTCCGGGGGCAAATACATAAATATTTTTTAACATATAATCTCTTGAAAAATTTATAGTCGGGCCTAGTGGGGCCATGGTGCTACATCATATGTAAACTCTCATTTTGATACTCGTAGCAAAAGGCGAAATCCCTCGCCTGCAGGTGACCCCACCTCCCGTATGACAAGGGATTGATGGAGAATTAAATCATGGTATTCAACAGCCACTAGGTGGGAGCAGTGTCAGTGCCACATGATAATTATCACGCATTGAAGGGATAAAGCTCACACACCGCGAGCACTGGTGACTAGCGATCTGCTTCAGAAGAAGGCTACCCAAGAACCACTTGAGCTGTCCATGCGGACAACTCTCATTTTGATACTCACTTCTATCACAAGAAGATAGCCATCATCTTCGCCTTTGTCGTCTTTCGTGATAAAAATGGGCTCGCCAATGAATCTCCGTCGATCAGTAGACCAAGTTTGTGTGGGTTTACCAATGGTGTTTAGCTTCGCCACCGTGTCGAATGGGAAATGTGGCAATGCTCGACGTGAGCCAGATGAAGTTGCTGCATATATGTAAGTATTTTTTGTGCCCGAAAGATTTTGGTTAATGACAGGAAAATCTGAAGGCTTGCTCCATCTATTTAGATTGTTCACATGGCATTTTCTGCAATTTCCATGCCCATCCAAAGTTATGTTCACCTGCATTACTCCCCAAAAGACTCAAAATTTAGTTTAATTACAAAAATAAATGAATAAATAGTAAATAAAATTTCCGCACAATATTTCTTTTATTTAAGTGATATTTGTATTTGTAATTTCGAAAATAAGGTATTCTTTTTATTAACTAGATGTTCTCCGGTGCGATGCACCGCATAAGATATTCTCTTATTAAAAAATAATTTTTCGATCTCTAAATTTATTTTTGATGGTCCTCGACATGAATATCATATTAGCGTGAGTATATTATGGGGTGTAATATAATTTAAGAAAGAGTACCATATTAGCGGAGTGTTAAGTCAATTAATGTCTATTACATGAACAAATTTCCTGGACATACCGAAAAAAAGTAGGAATAAATTTTAGAGACGAAAGTAATATGTGATTAAGTCTTAATATATGTGTGTGTGCAGTGTATGTTTTATTATTTTTAGTTATTATAATTAAATAAATATCATAATTTATTTTTTATGTAAGCAATAAATGAGTTAATATATTTTTGTTTTGCATCAATTAATTTCTTGAAAATAAATATTCATAGTTTTTATAATATAATTTTTGTGCAATCGATCATTATTGTAAATCAATCAGATTTATTATATTTATATGGATGTCTAGTTGAAAATTGTGAAATAAAAATTAATTTGATATATTTTTATTAAAAATAAACTTGATTTAAAAAATTATAAACATTTAAAATTTTAAGCTACAAAAATAAAGGAAGGATTTTTTTATTGATAGATGAGTGTAAGTTGTGGAATAAAACTCCCACAATACATATCTAGAATTTTCTTTTAAGAAATTTAAGGATACATCTCTATATATAAACTATATTTTAAAATAAAAAATCAAAAAACTTAGAGAGTGACATGTGTCACGACTCTCTTTTAATAGAAGTATAGATGAATCTCAGTTTTGAAGGCATTTTTGTAATCTTGACATTTTCGAAATGGACTTGATGTATTTATTACCAAATCAGGATGCTACGACGACGAATGCTATTCTAAGCAGGGGTGGGCATGAGCCGGAGTGAAGGTGAGACCACATCGGTCCCATAACTTGTGTAACATGTGGTTATATAGACGAGCAGGACATTATTATAATTGAAAATTACATCATACTACAGTTTTGTCGAACCCTAATATCAAGTGTGTATATATATATATATATACATATATATATATATATATATATATGTATATATATATATATATACCAACCTTAGCTATTGCATGTAGATAGATTTAAAAAGGAAAAAAAAATCAAAAATTGGAGTGTTGCGTATGGCGAAAAGGGACAAACCTGAACTAAGTGAGGAAGCAACTCTTCCTCACCTTGTTTTAAGTTCATCATAGAAGGATCTAATTTACCACTCTTCCAATCATATCCTGGAAAAATACAAAACCAAACAGACAATTCAGTAATTTGAAGACACTCGAATTCTCTAAATTTATGGAAAATTATGAGGTACCCAAATGGTTTTGTATGTTTAACTATCATTATATTCATTATAAAGATCAATCGTTATAGATTTAGTCATGATATATATACATACATACACGCACACACGTGTATGATACTCATGTGGTATCGTTAAACTTTATTAAACTTATTACTCACTCGGGACAATTATTTATGCACTTTAATTTTTTGGTCATATTTCATAAATTTTGACACAAATTGGAACCACTATATATAAAATAACAATTCCACAGTTCTTTGGACATTTTGATTTTTTTGTTCAAAATTTACAAACCGTAACTACAAACTTAAAATCAATATATAAAAAATATAGCCATTTAAGTTGTTTTAATGTGTATATTTAATGTGTATAAAAAATATAGCCATTTAGAATATTATTTTTATTCATATATAATTAAATTACATATGGTCAAAAGTGTATTTGAGGATCTTAAGTGTCAAAATGTGAAACCATTCACGGAAAAGAAAATATTTTTTATCTTTAAACATGAGCATCTCCAGTGAGAATATCCATTGGAGATGCGAGTTCACGATAGAGGGAAAGACAAAAAAAATATCAATTTAAAATATATGGAAAATTAAAATATAAAAAATTGTCGTCGGTACCTGAATACACAATGAGTATCTAAATACCCGGAGACAAAAATATAAAACCCCCTTTTTGTGTTTTAAAAAACCAAAAGGATAGAAAATGTTTTTAATGGCACCAATGCCAATAAATTTAACTAAATAGTAAAAAATGTAAAAAAAAAAAATAGTAGTAATATACAAATAACATTTTTTAGTACTACATATTCCACTAATGAAATAGGGATGATTAATTAAAATCAAAAAAAAAAAAGAAAAAAAAAAAAGAAAAAACATTTGATTGGATGAGTGATTAGTACCAAACATCTTCTGGAAATTGAACCAATGGTAAGAACAGCTGCTGACTTGGATTCGAATATCAAGATTTCCACCGACATCTCTCTCTTCGAAGGCATTTGCCACGTGGAGTACCCACATTTGAGAAGGAGCTTCAATAGGGATTCTCCAATTCCTCAGTAAGGACCTGTTTGGCTGAAGAGAATTTGGAAATCTGGGAAGCAGATAAATTGGGGAAGTGGGCTTGCTTGGATTAAGTGATAATGCAGATATCATGGGAGATAAGCCACATACTGCTCCCATTGAACCTGCAAATTTAGACAGAAATTTTATACTCTAATTTTTATTTATTTATTTATTTATTTATTTATATTTAGTAGCTGACACGACGTCCCTGGTATATTCGAATTTTTACTATCGTCTAAATTTTTTTAAATATAATTTTAAAAACACGTTAACTGATAAAGCTGGTTTATTAAATTAATGTAATTAATAAGGGCAAATATTGAATTAGTTAATTATTATTAAGTTTTCTTAATATTTTTATAATTGTGAAATACGACAGATATTGATGGATGAAGGGAGTAATTATTTTGTACATATGTATGTACATTAAATTGCTAAATCTTATGGCAAAACAAAATCATTTTTCAAAATATAACTCTTCGATAAAATGTGTGAATCTTTTTCTTGAAGAAGCATGCCTAGAACGGACCAATCACATCATGTAATAACATAGCGTTACCGTGAACAATACCACATGTAGACGTAACATCTAAACATATCTGAACACACATAGTTTCAGCCATTCATTTACGCGGAATTCATTTATTTACTGTGGGACTACACCTGTGTACATGTAGCATTACACCTCGACTTTCTATATAAAATAGTGATTTATATACACACAAATAAACAAAAGCAATTTTACCTGCAACGTCTAGCTTGATCCTGTTTCCAAACAATATGTAGTGAGAATCTGTAAAAGCCCAATCGTGGATCATCAAGTGATCAGGGATGCTGAATTCCTGGCTTTGGAGTAGCTTAAAGTTGGGGTCGAATTCTGGAAATTTTATATAAAAAAAAATATATATTTATTAATAATTCGATCGAAACGAAGAAAAAAATTGTTGAAAATGACTAATATGTTAAGATATCCGATACCTTTGGTATTATATTGTGGATTTTTATTTAATAATTTTACAATTCACACCCTTGTTTTAATATTTTTTACTATCTCTTAGGTAGGATTGAAAATCAGACCAATCTACTCGATACGCGATTCGAGTTTGACTGGTAAAAAACTCGTTCGAGCTCGGTTCGTTAATGTAACGAACCAAAATTGAACATAATCTTTTATTTGATAAGATATAAAGTTCGGCTCGGCTAGGCTCGATTTGAATAAATTTATTGAAATACATATAAAAAATCAAACTCCTCGAGCCCCGAGTTGTACTCGGCTCGATTACAAATCAAATCAAGTTCGAATATAATATTTAAAGTTCGGTTAAAAAAGATTAAAAAATTTTGAACAAATTTACGTTCGACTCGTTTGAATAAATCCGAACCCTTGAAAGTTTTTTTTTTCCTTATAGCAAAAGGCGAAATCCCTCGCCATGCCAGGCCGCCTGAGAGATTGGTGGAGGAATTAAATCATGGTATTTCAACGGCTAGGTGGGAGGAATCGTGTCTCAGTGCGCGAGGCTATCCCCATTGGAGGGATAAAACTCATGTTCATGTATTAGGCTGAGCATAACGTCGCCTTATAGCAATCTATGAGAAGCAGGTTGAATGCGGAGAAAGTTTTTTTTTTTTTCTTCATTTTATGCTTTTGGGACTTTGTGAGATTTGAATAGTAACTAATGACATTTAAAGATATGTATGTATGGACCTAATTGTCACCGTGACCGTGGAAATCGTTTCACCCACCGTAAAAAGTAAAATTACTACGTGGAAGTAACATATCTTCCGCGTTGCATGACATGATCAATAGTCTATTTCTTCGTACATCAATCTTGTAGTGAGACAACAATCTCTTTTGAGGCATCTTGAATACTCCTGTGAAACATAAAAAATAAATAAGAGTTCATTTTATAAACACACATATATATATATATATATATAAGAGTTCATTTTATACATATGGAATATTTTCTCGGTTTTCTTAAAACTGCAACAATTTAATTTTTACGTTTGTCAATACACAACTTTGACGACTAATATTTTAAATTATTAATTACTACATATTACAAAGAAAATTAATAAAATATACGTTACAACTATTCCAGCTAAATTCTATACAAAAATATTTGATTTTTATACATTATCAAATATACGATCAGAGTTAATATATGAATAATGCAGAAATTCAACGGTAGAAAATGAACCGTGGCAATTTTAAGAAAAAAACAGAGGGAGTATCATATATATTGAAAGATTCACCCAAAAAATTCATTGATGAGGGGTAATGACATCAATTATTATGATAAAAATTTCATGTCAAAGGGCAATACCTTAATGAGGGGAAGATGAAGGGTCACATGTAATACTCGTAATTTTGTTTCCCGGAAATTTTCTATTTTTGGCGGAAGTCCGTTTTTGACAACTTGCTTGGGACCGTTTCGTCATCCCGAGAATGATTAATTCTACACTTTTTGTCATCCGAGTTCGTTTCGGTATCGCTCATTGAATTCTGTGTTCTTTAGCGACTTTTCCATGTATGAGTTCGACTTTGTTAAATCACCGTAAATTCTTGGAAACTCCAAAAATTCTGAATCTTGGCAATATTATAAAGCATCGAGTTAGCTTTCCAATGGTTCAAATGGTGAGTCAATCGGAGTCCGGACGAGGGAGTTATGGTCGAAATAGCTAAGTCACTCTCATTCTCCGTTCGGCCAAAACCACTGTGCCGGTGCCGCGGCACACTGGCTGAGCCGCGGCACACCGTGTGGCATTCTCAGCCAAAACCCGCTGTGCCGGTGCGGCACACGAAGTGAGCCGCGGCACCTTCGAAACACAGGAACAATTTTAGGCTGTCTTGCACACCTATCTTGAGCCATGCACACAATGCGGTCAATCGCATAATTCGGCTTTTTAAGCGAGATTTCAGCCTTTTCCTTCATTTCTTCCTTCCCGGCGAGAGAGAGAGTTGAGGGAGGAGCTCTTTTCATAGCTATCACTTGTGTGTTGAAGATTTACCACTTTCAATCGGTTGGGAAGCCGGATAGTCGATCTATCGCGTATTCCTTGGATCATAGAGCTTGGATATTCAAGAGGTAATTTCTTCGACATCTTGACTTCGTTTTTGTGTGGGTATTGACGTTTTGGATGATAAAATCATGGTGTATGAGGTGATATATGCGTGATGATGGACATGATTGGGTATTCATCGGATTTTTGAAAGATTATTCAAGAACACTTTGAATTTTGTGTTGGAAATTGGGAATTTTGTTTGACTTCATCCTTTTAATCCGTAGTAATTTAGATTAGTGATGGATTGATGATGATTTAGGTGTATTCTATCATTCCCATCGTTATTCCTTGGTTGGAGTGTATTGATTCGTCGTTTTGGTTGAGTTATTAGTCGACGCCTTCAAGGTGTCCGACAAAAGGTCTAGGAGGGGGGGTTTGTGCGTTGTACGATTATTATTCATCGTACGATTGTTGATTTATCATTGATATGACTTAGGGACGGAATCCTTGTGAAGAACTCAAGTGAAACCCTTCCGTTCGTTGTCTTCTTCGTGGTTCAAGCTTCCGGTCGAACCGTGTTCTTGGGATTTTGATAACGTTTATTAAGGCAAGTATACATTTATGATTGTACGTTCTCGACTTTGAAAGTAAGAAATATTGATGGCATATCATGAACGAACCGTTTTTACGGCATTCATAGATATATTGATTGGCATGTAATGAACGAACCGTTTTGACGGCATTCCTACATGTATCGGCGTATGAGGTGAACGAACCGTTTTGACGGCATTCACATACGTAACGGCGTATGAGGTGAACGAACCGTTTCTACGGCATTCACATACGTCTTATGAGATTTAGTTATTCCGGAATACTAGTCTTAAATTGATGAATTGACGGATTACATTTACTTTATTGTCGAAAAGTATTATGTTTCATATTGTTATACTTGCACTAGCTATTCGACGGCTAACCCCTTTATGGGGGAAATACGTTTCATGTATTTCAGGTTCCAGGAGAGCGGACAGACGGGTATCGGGTCGGCATGAAGATGATGGGCAAGTGTGATACTGTGTTTTGTCTCCGGTTATTTTTCTTGGATTCCTCCATTCAGTGTTGTTGTACTGGAATGGATTTTTAAATACTCGAGTATTGTATTTGATTTCCTTGTTGTTCGGCTGTGTTGCCGAGGTTTTGATTTGCAGTGATGTATATGTTTTCATTGGTTGTGGTTTTGAATACCATTTGTATCGTCTTTCTTCCTATTGTATGTAGACCTTATCGGTCAAGTTTATAGTTCCGCGTATTTTTAGCCTTGTGGGTCCCACGGCGGCTCACGTGTTGTAATATACTGAATAACTTGGGGTGTTACGAATATGGTATCGAGCTTAGGTTTATGGATACCTAGGTGTCGGTCTTTTGGGTCGATTGAGTCGGCATTTGCCTGATATCACTACTCGCCATCATCACGGTGCGGCCAGGTACTTGTAAGTCCTCTCACTCTTCGTGTATTCTTCTTAATCGTTTCGACTATAGCTTGGTATTCTTGGAAATTGGTCACTTCGAGAATGTGCGATTCGGATTATACTTACGCATGTATGTGCCCTTCAGATTGTTGGCTGAAAGTAGGAAGAATCGTGGCCGTGGTCACGGACGTGAACTCTTCCTTGAGATTTTGTTAAGTTGCTAATTTCGATAATGGTGTGTATCGGTATTATGTTGAGACTTTGTTTAGGAGTCGCATGCTAGTATCACGGGAGATCTTCGACTTCGCGGACTTGTAAGTATGTTGTTCGAATTATTCGATAATTCTTGGTGAAATTAAATTCCCGTTGAAATGTTATTGAATTGAGTATATGTATTGATTTTGTCGTATGCTCGTATTTGGTATGTCATGACTTTGGACAGGAATTGTTGAGATTGGCTAAGAATGGAATTATTACGTACGTTAATAAGGTGAGATTACGACGTAAGATTGGCATGGTTACGTGCGTTAAGGCTAAGGTATTACGTGCGTAACGAAGGCATCGGACGACCGAGTCTGGTCGGCGAGTGGGACCACTGTTTCGGCAACTTTGGCGGAGGATGTTGTGGCGAGTCAACGTCGTGTTACGACGTTATACGGGGCGTGTTACGACGTAACACAACCATTATACCGTAGCAAGTCAACCGGTATATTACATACGTTTTATGGTATGGGTTACGTCGTAATGGATCGCGGAATGAGACAGTGAGTTGGTTACGACGTTATGGATTTTGGATTACGTACGATAAAGTTGTTACGTACGTTAAGAAAGGACACTTACGTACGTAATGAGAGTGCAATTTATATATTGAAGTGTTGCCTTTCATTTCTCTCACGATCCTTTGAGATATTTCCCTCCAAAACTCATCCCTCTTTACTTTTAAGAGTGTTCTAAACACTTTTAACATGATTGTGAGCTTGGAGTCATGGAATTAGAGCTTGGTTATGGAACTATTATTGATTCTTGAAGTGATTTCTTGTGTTATCCATATTCTATGAGGTTTATGTTGAAGGAAGATAATGTTATGCTTTGAATATGTTGATTATGATTATGGAATCATAGAGATCTTGATGTTCTTGAGGCCATATGATGACTATGATGATTTAATGATTCTTGGAATGGAGTTCAATTATTCTTTCTTCGTGGTTCGTCCATACAAGGTAATCCTCGTATCCCTTTGATAGTGGCTCATTTTTTTCCTTTTTGGATTACTACTTGGGAGGGAGTATGTTGGGAATCGTGTATTTTGATGTTCGTCTTATTTCAATGAAAATGCATAAATTGGACTGTACTTTTATCCGCTGTGTGAGTATTTTTGAAATGGATTTTGGTATTTTGCCAACTGAAATTTTATTTTGTAAAACCGATTCCCTAAACTGAGTTTTCGGCATTTTAACCTTGATCGTTTTGACGGTATTTGGAAAATGATTTTTTTTAGTGTTTGAAAAATATTACCTCATCGGTCTTTTTGGCATTTTTTTAAACGACGTGGAAAATTGTGCTTAGCACAGTAAATCCTTGTGAGAAGGGTTTACGGCGTGTAATATTCCTGGGAGGATGCAGGGTGTTACAATCTTGGTATCATGTGATAATGTTGTACGAGATTTATTGGAATCGTAATAAGAGATTTCGGATGTTGATATGATTATTGAGATCTTCTTCATATGACGATAAGGGTTTTGTTGTGATTCTTGAGGTTGTATGAATGACATGATGAAGGAAATGATAACATGGAGATATATATACCTCGGATATGTTGTTCTGAACGTGATTTCGGATATTTCATGCTCTTGCAGAACTCTTGAATTATCCGAGGTGATGAAAATTTTTAAGAAGGTTGATGTTTTGAATATGAATATGGAATATTCATATCTAGAGCTAAACTATGTGTTGGAAATAATATTCGTATAGGAAATACGAATGTGATTATGAGCTTGATGAGACTATTATTCATCTCTGAATTTGGAAGCCCATACGTATGGAGCAAATATTCAAATCGAATGATTGGATTGTTTGATAACCTTTTTAATATGATTATCTATTGTTTTGAACCAGTCGGATGATTCGAATTGATAACGGTCATAAGTAAATTTTAACGATGAATTTACGAGAAGGGAACCTTGTCAATTCGTGTTTAAGAATTGAGTTTGGAACCGATAATATTTAGACCCTTATTATTGGTCCGAATTGATTGCTGATATGATCATCGGATTTCGGCTCGTATTGTGGACATGGATTCGTGAGNGTGCAGGTTGGGCCGATTCGGACTATGATTGGTCGAGATATGGTGAAACAATTGAGTTCGTGGTTTGGTGGTATTGATATTGGTCGTCATCGAACCGGTTGATTATCAATCCTTCGTTTTACAGTAAGATATGATGTTTGATCATAGATTATGACTTTTGTGTTGCGGTTAAGGTTGAAGGGTTCGTAGATTAACTTGGTCGAGACTCGTAAGACGAAATCGACTGAATTGGTAACAGTTCGTTGTATTGATATCGAGGCAAGTTTTATACTCGTACTAATCAATGAGACTAATATTATTGTGTAGGCGTACGAATGTGTGTATCATTTCGGGACTTGGCCTCTTTATGATTGTATTGATATCAGGGGTTCATTGATACGACGCCCGTCGGAAAATTATGCCAAATGTTACTGTTGGTTGTAAATGGCCGGTTCAAGGCATTACGATACTTGTTGGTAAAGTTCTTGTCGATAGCGGTTCGCGGTATCGATGTATCGATTATTATTGTTCGCGATTAATGTCGTTACGAGACATCGTTGAATCTTTGTCGTCGAATTGGGCTATTGCTATGATGTTGCGTTAACCGATTGGGGACGTTTGATATATCCTTTTGTCATCTCCGTTTGGTGGTCGGTTTAAGACAAGGACATCTATTCTATCGTAGCATCGATTATCGATTGACCGTTCTAAGGTAATCGATATATTGAATTGGTATTATCAAAGATAATTCCCATCCGTTGTCAAAAATATTCTCATAAGTTCTACGGTATTCGAAGTATTGAATTGGGGTATCGAGGATAGTTCCCATCCGTTGAATTATTATTGTCGTGTTGGCGATTCAAGGCAAAGACACTATCATTCTTGTAAACTCGGTAATTTTGTGATCGTTGAAGGTTGAGGATTTTCCCGAACTGTTGTGTTGTGATCGTTGCTCGTATTAATCGGTCCTTAGGGAATTCTGATCCCAGGATGGTTGTTTTGAATATCGTTGGTCGTGTCGATCTTTCATTATTCGTGTGTCATCGTTCACTTGGTGAGTCGTATGATCCGTATTGGATGTTTTATCTCTTGATTTTCGTTGTCATGTTGTATCGTGGCATATCTGGAATCATGTCTGCGTGCCGATTGGTTATGTGTAGGATTTTTAGCCAGGCACTCGATGGTCATGCGTGGATATTTCCGCATTGGACCGTGCACACGAGACGTAGTTCTTGAGGCTAATTAGGCACATTGTCACACGTATATTCTGGATTCCGTATACGGGGTGGACATGTGCACGGACACATTTCCGGATCGGGCGTACTGTGATGTCCCTCTTGAGCTTTATTGATTGATCGTTCGTAGTCCATGTTGTATTGGATATGTCCGACGATTTGCGGCCCAGTTGTTCATACGCAGGGTATGCCCGGCGATCACGTTTGCTTCTTTGAGATCTGTATTGTGATGATTTCTGACTTTGGGCCATTCGGCTTTCAGGACATTGTGATGTATCGGTATTTCCGTTGGAGCCTTCGGGCATTGTGAATTCGTATCTTTTCGGCATTGGTTTGGTTTACCTTCGGGTAATGTATTGTTGTGTTCTATATTGATGATTCGCCGTTTGGGCGTAAGTTTGATTCTTGTGCATCTCGTTGAGCTTTTCTGGCGAAATATTTCTTCTCCTACTGTTTTAAGTTTCGGACGAAACTTCTTTTAAGGAGGGTAGAATGTAATACCGTAGTTTTGTTCCCGGAAATTTTCTATTTTTGGCGGAAGTCTTTTTGACAACTTGCTTGGGACCGTTTCGTCATCCCGAGAATCATTAATTCTACACTTTTGTCATCCGAGTTCGTTTGGTATCGTTACATTGGTCTGTGTTCTTTAGCGACTTTTCCATGTATGAGTTCGACTTTGTTAAATCACCGTAAATTCTTGGAAACTCCAAAAATTCTGAATCTTGGCAATATTATAAAGCATCGAGTTAGCTTTCCAATGGTTCAAATGGTGAGTCAATCGAGTCCGGACGAGGAGTTATGGTCGAAATAGCTAAGTCACTCTCATTCTCCGATTCGGCCAAAACCACTGTGCCGGTGCGCGGCACACTGGCTGAGCCGCGGCACCTGGTGTGGCATTCTCAGCCAAAACCCGCTCAGACCCGGTGCCGCGGCACACTGAGCCGAGCCGCGGCACCGCCGAAACACAGGAACAATTTTAGGCTCGTGCGCGGCACACCTATCTTGAGCCGCGGCACACAATGCGGTCAATCGCATAATTCGGCTTTTTAAGCGAGATTTCAGCCTTTTCCTTCATTTCTTCCTTCCAAGCGAGAGAGAGAGTTGAGGAGGAGCTCTTTTCATAGCTATCACTTGTGTGTTGAAGATTTACCACTTTCAATCGGTTGGGAAGCCGGATAGTCGATCTATCGCGTATTCCTTGGATCATAGAGCTTGGATATTCAAGAGGTAATTTCTTCGACATCTTGACTTCTCGTTTTGTTGTGGGTATTGACGTTTTGGATGATAAAATCATGGTGTATGAGGTGATATATGCGTGATGATGGACATGATTGGGTATTCATCGGATTTTTGAAAGATTATTCAAGAACACTTTGAATTTTGTGTTGGAAATTGGGGATTTTGTTTGACTTCATCCTTTTAATCCGTAGTAATTTAGATTAGTGATGGATTGATGATGATTTAGGTGTATTCTATCATTCCCATCGTTATTCCTTGGTTGGAGTGTATTGATTCGTCGTTTTGGTTGAGTTATTAGTCGACGCCTTCAAGGTGTCCGACAAAAGGTCTAGGAGGGGGGGTTTGTGCGTTGTACGATTATTATTCATCGTACGATTGTTGATTTATCATTGATATGACTTAGGGACGGAATCCTTGTGAAGAACTCAAGTCGAAACCCTTCCGTTCGTTGTCTTCTTCGTGGTTCAAGCTTCCCGGTCGAACCGTGTTCTTCGGGATTTTCGGTAACGCGTTTATTAAGGCAAGTATACATTTATGATTATCGTTCGACTTTGAAAGTAAGAAATATTGATGGCATATCATGAACGAACCGTTTTTACGGCATTCATAGATATATTGATTGGCATGTAATGAACGAACCGTTTTGACGGCATTCCTACATGTATCGGCGTATGAGGTGAACGAACCGTTTTGACGGAATTCACATACGTAACGGCGTATGAGGTGAACGAACCGTTTCTACGGCATTCACATACGTCTTATGAGATTTAGTTATTCCGGAATACTAGTCTTAAATTGATGAATTGACGGATTACATTTACTTTATTGTCGAGAAGTATTATGTTTCATATTGTTATACTTGCACTAGCTATTCGACGGCTAACCCCTTTATGGGGGAAATACGTTTCATGTATTTCAGGTTCCAGGAGAGCGGACAGACGGGTATCGGGTCGGCATGAAGATGATGGGCAAGTGTGATACTGTGTTTTGTCTCCGGTTATTTTTCTTGGATTCCTCCATTCAGTGTTGTTGTACTAGAATGGATTTTTAAATACTCGAGTATTGTATTTCAGTTTCCTTGTTGTTCCGGCCTGTGTTGTCGAGGTTTTGATTTGCACAGTGATGTATATGTTTTCATTGGTTATGGTTTTGAATACCATTTGTATCGTCTTTCTTCCTATTGTATGTAGACCTTATCGGTCAAGTTTATAGTTCCGCGTATTTTTAGCCTTGTGGGTCCCACGGCGGGGCTCACGGCGCTGTAATATACCCTGAATAACTTGGGGGTGTTACATCACATATGTCACTTTCGGTACATTTCTCAAGTCAGTTTAATAGACGCATGAAGAAGTTTGAAGTCAGTCAGTCTTGGGGAAGATGAAGGGTCTACTGTGATTTGGAGAGACCGACCCTTGGTTTATTGTTGTGTCTATTATCTATAAATACCGAGGCCAGATTCAGATATCATCAGTTGTGTTGTTTTTCAACATTCAAGCAATATATATATATATATATATATTACATACAAGATGTCTAATACTTATGTCAAGTTCAACTTGAAAGTCGTCACTAATAAACAAAAAACGAAGTAACTATATGCAGAAGCCAACAACGATTTTGCGGAGGTATTGTTGAGTTTCCTGACGCTTCCATTGGGGACGATCGTGAGAGTCTTGAAGAAACACAATCAGGGAATTGGCATCGGAAGCTTAACAACATTGTACAATGGCTTAGAAAATCTGAACAGTGTCCATTTTCGTGCAGAGTTGTAAGCAAATAAATGTTGGGATTGGGAATGCGAATTGTTCTGCAAATAAATATTGGGAATTCGAATTGAAGTCCTTTATGAAATCAATTTATGAATATTGATCACAGGTCTATGTTGTAACCAATTTCAGTAGTTACAATCTCTTTGTATCCTGAATAGTTACACATTACAAAGTATAAATAGTATAGTTCAACACATCTCATTTTAGTCATCATGGCATGCATGAGTCGTTGATGAAGAAGGTTATTGAAAAATTCTTTGTGATGTATATTTTATTTGTTTGAATTGTTTCTTTTGGTAATGTGATATGGTACTAAGTTTAGTTTTGATTGTTGTCGTGTGTAATGAGCAGCTCCAAAATGATTAACGTCATTGGCAAACATATTTGTTTTTGATTGTATTGTTAATGATTGATTATTAGTAATTTGTTATTGCATGATAGGTTTGGGCAAGAAGATGGTGTAGGAGATGATATCTTCGCCAACAACCGTATGTCTTCTTTCATTCCCTTTTACAAAATATATTTATATAAGCAAACACATACACACGTAAAATGTATTTGATTTTATTTAACCCCTCATGTATGAGGAGGGGTGGCCAACTCAAATTCATTCATTTCGTTTTCTTAAAAAAAAATTGTGGGGATAAAGTTAAGTTCTATTGTTCTATGTCTTATCGATTTTCCAAATGTCGGGAATGGATGAAGGAAAAAAAGAATTAGGATAAGAAGAAGAAGAAGAAGAAGAAGAAGAAGAAGAAAGCAAAACAACTAACTCAACTCGAGTTGCGGCAACAAAAAGATGACGAATAGAAACTTAAAGTCCACTTGGAGAAAGAAGAGAAGATTAAACAAGAGCCCGATCACTACCGAGAAACGATTATGTTCATGCATAGCTTTCTTCACAAGAAAGAAGCCAACAATAATCGTCTTTGAGCTTAGGAGTGTCGAGATCATGTTCAACCAGGGAAATGCAAAGATATTCATCGAGGCAAATTCGGTTGGTCATTCGATTCTTTAGGCTTGTTGTCAACAATATATGAAGTTGAATCATCCTCTAATCAGTCTCATTCTCATAAATTTTATCCATGATTCATTGCGACACTCAATAGTTGGATGGATCGAATGTTAATATTTTGTTTGCATTTAATCTTTTTGACTCTTTGATATCCATATATGTATATACTGAATTGTTGGAGGAGTAATGAATCTAAGCTTTAATTTTGTAATCTCATGCTAAAAATAGAAAATTCAAACTCTATTAAAGAAAAAGGTATGAACGAATGTTCGTCATATAATAAACTTCCACGTTATAAGCATATAGGCCATGTCTTCAAACACAATATATAATACAAGTTCATTGTTAGGCAACAATTTTTTATACTCAATCACTTTGTCCAGAAAATTAAAAAGTCGAACAAAACAATTAGTTTTGTTATTTGTTTCTGGAATCATTAAAGGACAATGTCATTTGTGTTTATACTGATTTGGAGGGTATTTGGAGGGTGCTTTTAAAGTGATTTTAACAACTAAGAGAAACTTCTAATATAATGAATCATAACCATGCAATAAAGTTCACTTGATAGAACCCTATGCTATAATAACCTATACCCATGCAAGTGAAGTTGCGCTTCAATTAATGGAATACAAAGTGATATATAGTGACACATAACTTGAACCCCATCCTATTTATGAAATAATTAAATACACTCAATTTGTGTTCTTCCAAATACTACACTCTTTTATAAATGTTCTCATTATTACGATGCCCGCTTTGTTCAAATAGATACTTTTATCTTCATTTCTACACTTTACGCTAAACATTATGTAGCAAATAATTTTATATAATATCGCAATGCTATGAGACGTGTGGGTTTCTGCTTTTTGACCGAGACTATGGGATGGCGGATTGATTGACTTTTTTATGGTTATTGTTTTATTAAAGAAATTAATTAATAATGTAAATTTATAATAATGTGTAACCAAACCATCTTAAGCAATCCCAAATTTTGAGAAATTAACAATAAAAAAAAGTAAAAAAGAATAAAAAGGACAACAACAACAAGAATTAAACTATAAGTCAATGAAAGGGAAAAAACAATGAGGTCGATACTATCAATAACTGATTCGACAACATCAAATGTTGCTACATATTTGCCATCATCGTCTTCTAACAATGATGCAGATTGTTAGGTGATGAAAGATGATTACGGCATAATTATGGGCCAAGAAGTCTGCTTGACATTACGTAAAAACACGTAGATATTAAACCAAAACACAGCCGGTGCATCGCACGGGTTCGTAAGGCCTCGTATGATTACAAAATTATACATAACCTTTAACTTTATATTTATTTAAAAAAAAATACCCACATAATATGGTTATAATATTATTAGTCGAGTATCTAGTGCAAATGAATGGACGATGTCAAATAAAGAAATTATTCCAATTTCTATTCCACCTCTTTGGATGATTAGGAGGTGCAATTATACATAATATTCGTCCAACAATGAATTAGTGTATACTTCATGTGCTCGTTAATTCTTGCAAAATAGAAAAAAATGTGACATAGTTAGGTATATATAGTTTTGTCCAAATAATATTTTTACCTATACATCTTTAATGAAAATTACAAAAGATAAAATTTTAAAAATCTACGTTGAGATAAATTTAATAATATTTTTTTACATTAATATTTATTTTATATCAATTGAACAAAATATGATCGTTGTAAGTAAAACAGAGCGGATGAAGTATATGTGAAACCAGATGTTACTCCTACAGTAAAACCTCGATAAATGAATATGATCGGGACCGTAGAAAAATATTCATTTAGCGAAATTATTCATTTCGAAAGAAAATTTGAACATGTTATAAAGAGTTGTGACCGGGGTAAATTATTCATTTGGCGATGTTATTCGTTTATCGAATAGTCCACTACAAAAAAGCAGTTTTTACCGACGCCAAACGCCGTTGGTAAAACAGAAAATGGCGTCGATAAAAAATTTACCGACGGCAATCCGCCGTTGGAAAAACGCTCGACGGTAATTTTTTACCGACGCTGCTATTTACCAACGCCATTTTTGGCGTTGTTAAATTAAAAATGTAAAAATCTAAAAAAGTCAGGTCAAGCCTCAGGCGGGTCACGTCCGGGCTCAGGCGGGGATCAGAAGGGTTAGGTCCGGGCTCAAGCGGGTCAGGTTCGGTAAGGTTCAAGTCCGGGCGGGTCAGGTTCGGTGAGGTTCAGGTCCGGGCGGGTCAGGTTCGGGATCCATTCAATTTCAAATGGTTGAGAAAGATTTTGGTTTATAAACCACATAAAATACTACTGTTTTTTCGATGTGGGATAGTGTAAAAAATTTACCGATGCCATTTCGGCGTCGGTAGATACCGACGTCGGTAAACGACGTCGTTAATTTAAAAAAAAAAAAAAATGCCAACGCCAAAATGGCGTCGGTAAACGGCGTCGTTAATTGTAAAAAAAAAAAGATAATAATAAAAATTTACCAACGCCGAAGTGGCGTCGGTAAACGGCGTCGTTAATTGTGAAAAAAAAAAAGTCTGCGAACCGGTCGTCGGCAATGGCGGCAGTAAATTAATTAAATAACAGGCGTCAGTAGTGGCGTCGGTAAATTATAAGTTTAACAACGGCGGGTACGGGCGTCGGTAAATAGCGTCGGTAAAAACTATTTTTTTTTGTAGTGTTCATTTATCGAGGTTTAACTGTAGTTATGTAGTAATTAGAACTTTAGAAGTTACAGCAAACGAGTCATTTGGTAAAACTATCACTACTACAAAAATATCTTTTAGTGACACTTTTGTTCCGACACTTTATCAAAAGTGTTAGTAACTTACGACATTTGATCTATTTTCTGACTTTAATATAAATGTGTCAAAATATATTAACACAAATGTATCAGTAATTTAAATCAGAAATAATAAAAAATGCTAAATCATTATCCCGATGAAAAAGTCTTCTCATCTCACACACTCTCTCTCTCTCTCTTCTCGTCGCCCCCTTTCTGTTCTCTCTCTCATCGTTCTCTCTCTCTCTCTCTCTCTCTCTCTCTCTCTCTCTCTCTCTCTCTCTCTCTCTCTCTCTCTCTCTCTCTCTCAAAATGCTTCCGAGCGTTCTATCTCAAAGTGCTCATCTTTCAAATAGGTTTAGAAGTACTCATTTGTTACTCTCTTTTAATTGTAGTTACCTTCTTGAAAAATTTGCAGGAGAATCGACATGGTGGACGAATTAAATAAGCTTGCAGGTCTCAACCTAAACCCTGGCCTGACTGAGCGGTTCGAGTTGTTCATAAATAAGCATGAAGTATGGTTACAAACTTGAAAACTTCGCTGAACTATTTATTATTTGCGACTTCTTTTTCTTTTCTATTTTATTATCCTTCTCATCAATTATATTATTGCTCAGGTGTGCAATCCATACACTGAATTGAATGATCATGTGGTACAACGCAAACGGTCTGCTAGTGCTAATCAACTCAAGGTAAGAATTATAACTGTGATAATATGGTGTTGGGAATTGTTTGATAATTTGTTTCCTAAAGATATATGGTGTGAGTTTCAGGATCGACAGTCTGGTGATGAAGCAATGGCTTTGGATGAAATATTTTGAGAAGCATCTAGACTGATGTTAATGCATTTGAGATGTTTTATAAGTGAATTCTTTGTTTGACAATTTTAATTAATGGTAAAAAAAATTCATGTAATTAAACAAAAAAATATAGTTAAGATAAAAATAGAATTGAGATAAAAATAGATTTTTTTTCACAAATCTGAACATATACTGACACTAAAATAGTGTCACTAATTATTTTTACTGACACTTTATATCAGTGTCAGTAATGCTAAAGCCAGAACATACTGACACTAATATTTAGTGTCAGTAAAAATAATTACTGATACTATTTTATTGTTAGTAAAATTAATTACTGACACTATTTTAGTGTCAGTATTTACTGACACTTGTATTACTGACACTAAAAATTAGTGTCAGTAATTTCTGGCTTTTGCATTACTGACACAATTATAAAGTGTAAGTAAAAATAATTATTGACACTATTTTAGTGTCGGTAAAGGAGATATTTGTACTAGTGTATTTAAAATCAAGATCTCTCTCTCACACACACATATCTATATATATATATAATTATGAATAATGCATGTATTATTATTATGTATATACATATACGCGGCATTATCCAACCCGTGCGATGCACGGTCTTTGGTTGAATATCTACGTGTTTTGTACGTAATGTTGGGGCAGACGATTGAATGAGCAGATGGCAGAATTTAAATGCCTTTTAGAGAAGTTTATATATTTTTTTGTATTGTTAGTGTCATTTTATTTTAGTCTATGTAATTAGTTATATGAAATGAGGCTTTACTAACCCGTATGTTGCTCCGGGATTGTTTTTGGTTTATTCAACCCGTGCGATGCACCGATTGTATCTAAGATTTCATAGCTAAAATTTAACCATCTTGTAATTTATACTATCATTTAAAAGTTCATTTTAATCACCTTGTGTATTAGAAGGTGCACGTGTTTTGTACGTAATGTTGGGACAGACGGTTGAATGAGCAGATGGCAGAATTTAAATGCCTTTTAGAGAAGTTTATATGTTTTTTTTATTGTTATTGTCCTTTTATTTTAGTTTGTGTAATTAGTTATATGAAATGAGGCTTTACTAACTCGTATGTTGCTCCGGGGTTGTTTTTGGTTTATTCAACTCGTGCGATACACCGATTGTATCTAAGATTTCATAGCTAAAATTTAACCATCTTGTAATTTATACTATCATTTAAAAGTTCATTTTAATCACCTTGTGTATTAAAAGGTGCACGTGTTTTGTACGTAATGTTGGGGCAGACGGTTGAATGAGCAGATGGCAGAATTTAAATGCCTTTTAGAGAAGTTTATATGTTTTTTTTATTGTTATTGTCCTTTTATTTTAGTCTATGTAATTAGTTATATGAAATGAGGCTTTATTAACCCGTATGTTGTTCCAGGGTTGTTTTTTGTTTATTTAACATGTGCGATGCACCGATTGTATCTAAGATTTCATAGCTAAAATTTAACCATCTTGTAATTTATACTATCATTTAAAAGTTCATTTTAATCACTTTATGTATTAGAAGATGCATTTACATTGTGATGTTTATCATAACTTTTGTATTTAAATTAGTTTATTTACATTAAAAGTTACAATTAAAATAGTGTCTTCATATATTTACAATTAAAAGTTACAATTAAATCTCCATTCCACATTAAATTAAGGGGATAAGTATTATATAGTATAGATATCACACGTACCATATAATATTGGCTTCAAGATTTTAGCTGCCACATCCAAAAAATTAGCCATGAATAATCTTTCGCCGTCATCGTCATTTTCCGGCATCATATTCCGATCAACAACAGCAATATTAAACTTCCCCAGAGTACCCAGCGTTTTCACGTCAATCTCGTACGGATCCCCACCTTCCCACAAGCAGAACAGCCTTTCCCCCCATCGCAAGACGCTGGTGTTCGCCACGTTCTTCATCACCTTCGTGTTCCCCACCATCTTCACGCCCTTCAGCACCGAGAAGGGTCCCCTGTGCGTGAACCGCCACTGGCCGGTCGCCGGGTCCCGCTCCTCCGTCTGCGCCTCCGTCTCCACGTACCTCGCCGCGAATTCCACCCTCCCGCCACGAGCGCCGCCTCCGTGGATCCTAAAGGCCCGGAGGTAGCCGTGGCCGTCTAGGGGGTGGACGGTGGAGCCGTAGTCGTCGGAGAACATGCCCGGACCGGTTAGGTAGTACGTGCCGGAGGGGAAGTCGTGTGGCAACGCGCCGTCGACGAGGCGGAGGGAGATGGGTTCTGTGGTCTCGGCGCGTTGGGAGACGAAGAGGGACCGGTAGTCCCGGAGAGCTAAAACGGCGTCGTTTGGTGCATTAACGGTGGTCGTGGTCTCTTGTTGTACAGTGGGTTGGGTGGTGGCTGGCGTTGGGGCCGTGATGGATATGGCGGCGCGGGAAATGGTGGACTTCGGATGGGAAGGGTTGTACGTTGGCGGTAGCAGTTTGGATGGAGACATGGTGGCGGGGAATTTAATGGGGCGGATATGGTGGCAAGCTTTGGCGGTCTGCATCTCTTTGGGTCTTCTGTGTGGTGTGGCATATGTTCAAATTATGGAGGGGATGACGAGTGATTATATAGAGGGGTGGGTGGGATTTATGAAACGAGAACCGAACCGGAAACTTGAGAAGGGTTGTTTGGGGGTTCCAAACATACGTTTCAAAGCCTATTCCATCAAATAAACAGTCGTTGCTTGAAGTCTTGAACAAATAGTTATAAACATTAAACAACTTTCAGTATCACTCTAAACAAAATTAAGTCTTTAAATTTAAAAGATCATATCTTAATAACGAGCTGCTCGTTAAAAGCTCGTGTGCGACTCGGCTCGATATTGTTCGATAGAAGCTCGTGTGCGGCTCGATTTATTAACGAGCTCGAGCTCGAACACGATTTTTGTTCGGTAAGGAAGCTCGACTCGGCTCGATTAGTTTACAGCCCTATCATTGGCAGTTAATTTTGTACTGACTTATATGTATTGTATCATTTAAAAAAATCAGTGACTTACTACATATCGATGCTTTTGATCCCAACCCGAGATCGGCCCGGCCCAAGACCCAACCCAAGACCGGACCCGACCAAGTCTTGAAATATCAATATATTTCAATTTGTTGCCATGAGGGTTTGAACCCTTGACCGTGTGGTTGGGAAGTGAAGTCCCAACCACTAGGCTAATGTGAGTTGTTTGAGAAACTTGCATTTATATTAAATTTAAATATAATTTCTCAAGTGGGTTTTAAATCGGTTCTAAAATAACCGATCTAGAAAGTGCACTTTCCAGATCGGTTCTACAATAACCGATTTAGAAAGTCCACTTTCTAGATCGGTTCTAAAACAACCGGTCTAGAAAATAATCATGTCACTTTGTAGATCGGTTATTTCAAAACCGATCTAGAAAGTGACTTTTTAGATCGGTTATTTTAGAACCGATTTAGAAAATGACCGCATCACTTTCTAAATCGGTTATTGTAAGAAGAATATATAAGAGCTTTAAATGTAAGTCTAGTAATTTACATGCATCATATGTTTAATTCCAATTCATAAAATTTGATATGAAAGAAATATTTATTTAGGAGTGATGTAATTAAAAAAAAAAAAGATGTGTAGGATATTAATTAGAGTAGAGAGTGATGATTTTAGTTGGATTACAAATTTATAAAAATTGTAAAGAAAACATGTAAGATATAGTTTGAATAGGAAATGATTTAATTAGATAATAAATTACTGATATCCTTTTTGATTGATATGTGTTGAGTTAAATAACCTTACAAATATTATACAGGATAGAGCTTAAATGTTCTAAAATAAAGATGGATCCTTAAAATTGAAGTTTAAATTTAAAAAATACCCAAAAAATAAAGAACTCTAATAATATACTAAAGTACTAAAAAATATACAACAAAATATTGAAAAAAAACATAAAAATCTAGAAAAAATGAAATTAAAAGCTCTGAAAAAAGTGGATTCCCTTAAAAAACTAAAACGAAATTGAAAAACTAAATGAACGCACTTGACTCGTCCTGTCGTCCGAAATATGATCCGTATAACAGTCTTATACAAATTTTTTACCTAAATATATTTATTTTCTTATATTCGACGTTATTTGATAATTTGATACTTCAAAGCTTTGTGTTGCTATGAAATAATGATGTACAAAATGAAATTAATCAGGCCAAAAACTAGATATTCCTTTTGTAGCTTATGCAAACAGATCATAGCACGTGTCGAGCAAACCAGATGGGTGCAACAGTAATCATAGAACAAATGGGGTTGTGTCCATTGTATAACCCCATGTAGTGCATCCCTTGTCGGATGCACTGCACGTGACGTGTATGGACGATGCAGATTGATGTTTTATCTAGTGTATCAATCTGCACCGTCTATACACGTCACGGGTAATACATCTGACAAAGAATACACTTGATGTACCATGAATGCCGACAATACCAACAAATAGCATGGTAAGAGATTCCCCCACCTTGGCCCGTTGCCCGTCTAATGAGGAATATGATGATTCCACTCTCGAATATGCATGTGCCATTATAGAACTTTTGTTTGACCCCGACTTTTTTTATTCTTTAAAAAATATTTTTCTTCATTTGAAGGGAAAATAAGACAAGACAAGAAAGTAGGGCAAAGTGTTGTTGTATTATTCCATCATTGAGATCCCTTAAATAGGGTGAAGTACATACAAACAGGCCTCAGCCAAATCCTATCCAGGAAAGCCCATAAACTAACAGACTTAGGCACACAATGGATATTATTCCTTTAACACTCCCCCTTGTGCCTAATCTACAAGCGCATGTCATGTTGCCTCGTTAAAACCTCGTCAAGCAAAAACCCAGTGGGAAAAATGTCTTGATCGTAGGAAAAAGAGTACAGCATCTAGACACATCAAGTTTAGACTTCGTCCTTTGAATCTATCATCTCATATGATCGTTACATTTGATCATAGCGCTACTAAGGTGACCATTCCATCGATCCCTAAAATCGTACATCTTTGTTACCTCGTTAAAAACCTTTCCAAGTGATAAAAACCCTGTGGGAAAAATGATCCTTGGAAGGAAAAGCGTATAACGTACGTTGTGGATGTAAGACTCCCCCTCAAGTCTACATCTCCCCCTGATTTGTACATCAATCAAGGATACTTTGAAAAACTTGTGCATGTGTCGTTTGCCTCATTAAAAACTTTGCCAAGTAACAAAACCCAGTGGGAGAAAATAAACCTTGGTCAAAGAAAAGAGTACAACGTCGGTGAGTAAGTTTCTTTATGACTCACCCTTCTCCCTCTACCTTTACATCGATTTGGGAGTTCGGAAATTCTCCGCATTCCGATACTTCTCACATGTTTTTCAAACACGGCCTTAGGCGAGATTTGGTGAACAAATCGGCCACATTCTCCTCGAATCGACTTGCTTTACTTGAATATTGAGGAGAGCACATTGTTCTTGATTATAGAAGAATTTTGGAGATATGTGTTTTGTGTTATCCCCTTGATATACCCAAGCTTCATCATGCTCGATGCAAGCCGCATTATATTCATATATGCATGTGGGTGCTCCGGTGACATTACTTAGTCCACTGTTACCTCGGATATGTGTAATGATAGCTCTTAACCAAATACACTCACGTCGCCTCATGCAAAGTGATAATTTGGCGTGATTAGATGAGGTAGCTACAAGGGTTTGCTTTGTGGATCTCCAGATATAGCGGTGTTCCCGATAGCAAATACATAGCGATTTGGGAACGACCTTTGTGTGGGTCGGAGAGATACCTGCATCGGCAAATCCTACCAATACGTTCGTCGGGGTAGGTTCTATGGCATTAGCATTTACTTTAGCATTTGCCTTTACGGAGCGGCTTCCTTTGCACCTTGTAGGGAAAGAATAGTCCCAAGTCAATGGTTCCTTTTAGGTATCGGAATATATTCTTGATACCATTCCAATGACGTTGCGTCGGTGCTGAACTAAATCGAGCTAGTAAGTTTACTGAGAAGGCGATGTCCGGTCGCGTACATTGAGCTAAGTACAATAGAGCGCCTATTGCACTTAAGTAGGGAATTTCTGCTCCCAAAAGCTCTTCGTCATCTTCCTTTGGACGAAATGGATCTTTCTTCGCATCCAAGCTACGACCAATCATGGGAGTGCTAACCGGGTGTGCTTTGTCCATGTTAAAGCGTCTAAGCATCTTCTGGACATAAGCAGACTGGTGGATGAGAATTCCACAGACTCTATGTTCTATCTGAAAACCAAGACAGAAACGAGTCTTCCCAAGATCTTTCATCTCAAACTCAGTTTTCAAGTATCCGGTGGTTTCTCTTATTTCATCAAGAGTCCCGATTATATTCATATCGTCGACATACACTGCGATGATTGCAAATCCGGAACTTGTTTTCTTTATAAAGACGCAAGGACACAGTTCATCGTTCTTGTATCCCTTTCCAATCAAGTATTCACTCAGACGGTTATACCACATCCTTCCGGATTGTTTCAAGCCGTAAAGTGAGCGTTTCAAACGAACTGAATACGCACTCCGTGGTCTGGAGTTACTTGATTTGGGCAATGAAATGTCGTCGGGCACTTTCATGTAAATCTCCGTATCTAGATCCCCATAGAGATACGCAGTGACCACGTCCATTAGCTGCATTTCCAATCCTTCGGAAATAACTAGGCTGATTAGATAGCGGAACGTAATAACGTCCATTACGGGGGAGTACGTTTCCTCGTAATCTATACCAGGGCGTTGTGAGAAACCTTGTGCAACAAGGCGAGCCTTGTACCTCAGGACTTCGTGATTCTCATTACGCTTTCTGACAAGAACCCATTTGTGTCCAACAGGCTTTACACTTGGCGGAGTTAGCACTACTGGGCCAAGTACCTTGCGTTTTGTCAGAGAGTCAAGCTCTTCCTGGATAGCTTCTTTCCATTTAGGCCAATCGGCTCTTTGTTGACGTTCTTCAACAGAGCGTGGTTCGACATCATCGTGCTCTATGATTTCTTGAGCAACTGTGTATGCAAACACATCATCAATATGAGTGGTCGATCGTTCCATCAAATCAGACGCACTTTCATAATTGATCGAGATCTCTTTGTTTTCTAGTGCTGAATCGATCTCCGGGGCGTCCCCCATTAATGATTCGTGGACATAGCTATAGTCAGAGATGATCTCGTGGGAAGGATTCTCAGTATTGATGATTAATGGATTGGTTTGTGCCTCACCTGCCCTTTTCTTCCTTGGGCGGGTGTGCAGCCGGCAGGTGGCCTCCCCCTTTTCCTTTTGGGAGCCACGGTCTCGATCACATTTCCACTGGGTGCGATCGCATCACTCGGTACGTTGGTGATGTGCCCTTTATTCGGGACTTCTAACCTTGCAGGCACATTTGCAGCTGGAATGTGTGATCTTGTCACTTTGGCGATATCGAACGCATCGGGCATCGAATGCGCTCGTTACGAAGATCGAGGATTCGTTGTACTTCACGATCACATAGTGAGGTACGGGGATCATAATGAGACAGACTCGGGACGTACGGGACAATTCTGTCGTTCCTTGAGAAACTTCTTTTCTCCTCTCCCCTAACGACGGGAATTCGACTCATTGAAGTGACAATCCGCAAAAGCGTGCGGTAAAGAGATCACTGTCAAGGGTTCTAAGTAGCGGATAATTGTTGGGGATTCGTATCAACGTAAATACCTAAACGTCTCGAGGACCCATTTTATTGCGTTGTGGCGCAATCGGCACATATGTTGCACAACCAAATATGCGTAGGTGTGAAATATCCGGTTCATATCCGATTACCAACCGGTACGCGAGAAAATGGTTGGCGGTGGGTGCAAACGAATAAATGCAGTGCATGTAGATCGCATATCCCCAAGCAGAGATGGGCAGATTGGTGCGCAAAACCAATGCTCGTGCTACCATTTGGATTCTTTTAATGGTTGCCTCTGCGAGACCATTTTGTGTATGCACATGGGGAACGGGATGCTCTACATCGATTCCGATTGACATGCAGTAGTCATCAAATACTTTAGATGTAAATTCTCCTGCATTATCGAGTCGAATAGACTTGATAGGGTGATCAGGATGGTGAGTCCTTAGACGAATGATCTGAGCTAGAAGTTTTGCAAATGCAGCATTTCGAGTGGAAAGGAGTGCGACATGTGACCAGCGTGTCGAAGCATCCACCAATACCATAAAGTACTTAAATGGTCCGCATTCTGGGTGGATGGGTCCACAAATATCTCCTTGTATACGTTGTAAGAATGGGATGTTCGCTTTAGTATCTTTAGTGTAGGAAGGTCTCGCTCCTACTTTAGCTAAAGAGCAGGCTTTGCAGAATGAGCGATGTGCTTTTGACATAGTCAATTGCTTAGAAGGGGTATATGTCTCTATTTCTTTAGATGACATAGCATGATTAACATCAATACTGTTCTTCGTGTTGAGTTGTTGCCCCTTTTTCGCTCGAAAGAAAGGATGTCCGTGCGAGTTCTTTAGGATACGGATCATCATATCTCGACCAGGATGACCTAGTCTATCATGCCAAAGCCTATATGAGTCTTTGTCCCAAATTTCATTTATGGTGACAGCATAGGATTCGAATACCCTAATTGTTGTGGTGTACAGTCCACTATTTTGACTCTTAAGTTTTTCTAATATGCGTTTACGTCCACATTCATTAGATGTAATATAAAGGAACTCGATTCCATTCTCACAGTGGGTTTCGACGTGGAAACCATTGCTACGTATATCTTTAAAACTTAGTAAGGTTCGAGGGGCCCTAGGTGCGTATAGAGCATCGGTAACTCGGATAAGAGTGCCGTTAGGCAATAAAAATCGGGCATTGCCTCGCCCTTGGATGAGTTGGGAGGACCCAGTCATCGTGGTTACCGAGGTTTGACATGCAATTAATTCCGTGAATAGAAGCCTATTCCTAAGAATGGTGTGGGTGGTCCCACTGTCAACCAAACATTCAAGTTCTCCCGATTCATTCCTACGAAAAGGAGAGAAAAAAATCGAACCATAAACATGCAAGCAATATTCATTTCTTCGAAATAAAGCTATGGATATAGCGTAAGCAATAATAATATCTTGTTCTAGAAAAACAAAGTTTCATCACACCATTATTGAAAATAAAACATCGAAAAAATCGTTCTGAGTTAACAATGCCAAATGTAAACGAGAAAGTAAACATAATGAAAACATTCAGTCATAAAGGGGTGCCTCTAATGACTGTGACACGTATGGCTCATTGCGATTATCGGTGACTGTGAAATTGACGTCGGGGGACTCGTCGAGAGCATCTTCCTCCATATAGTGAGCCTCCCGTTCTTTGGACTCTCTATATTTCTTGTAGTGTGCTGCGACTTGTTTACTTGCATGGCAGTTCTTGTACCAATGTCCAGCATCTCCACAGCGATAGCACGGTTCATTGCCAACTCTGACTTTGGGAGCGATATGGGGGGTAGGTGCTTTGTTTCCTTGGCCAGAAGAGCCGGGAGCACCAAGTCTACTCATTACATTGGAATAACCCCCACGTCCTCGACCACGTCCTCGACCACTGTGCCCTCTTCCACGTTGTGGTTTGGGGTTGCCATGACCAGTCCCCTGTGCATTGGGTTTCTTTCCACCTTTCACTTTGCCATAGTTGGCCTCGGGAACTTTCTTTGTCCCAGCCGGCCTGGCATTGTTGCTCACTAATACTTCATTGTGCCTTTCAGCCACTTGCAGTAGGTTGATAAGCTTATTGAAGGTAGTGATGCGTTTATTGTCATACTCTAGCCTATACTGGTTCGCTAGTATAAGGGCGGAAGTAGGAAAAGTGGAAAGAGTTTTCTGAATCATATCATCTTCTGTGAGGTCCTTTCCACAGAAATTAAGGCGTGCCTTCAGACGGAGCATATCTTTGTTGAAATCGTTGATCCATTTATAATCAAGCAAGCGGATTTCATTCCACTGCACGGTCAACTCTGGGAGCAAAGTATTGTGGATGTTCCCAAAACGGCCCTTAAGGGCATCCCACAGTTCTTTCGGGGATTTCAACTGCAGATATTCCCACCTTAGGCTCGGGTCGATATGTCGCCTAAGAAACATTATTGCACTAGCTTTGGTTTTGTCAGACGGTACTTCGCCTGCTTTTTCAAAGATAGTAGCACTATAGTCTTTAGCGATAAAAGTGGTCTCTACGTCAGAAACCCATCTATGGTACTCAAGCCCTTCTGAGTCCAAGATGTCAAATTCGGGACGAGTTGGATCAGCCATCTTGAGACAAGAAAAAAGGAAAATGAATTTTCACAGTATATCATGAGTACTTTCCATGATAAAATTTTCAATAATGTGGAGGGTTATTATTTTTCAGAACCAAGATATGGTCAAAATTACTTTCGATGCTATTGGGGTTTATACCGATGAAATTACTTTATCACGGTTCGAGTTGATATAGATAGTAGAAATAAGTCCTCTAGGTTCTACTAATGATGAACTTAATATACATGCCATAACTAATAATGCATGCAAAATATATGTATAATTATTGATATAATCACATAGCCCTATGAATATATCTATACACGTATAAATGTAGTCAAAGAGGTATCTTATGCCGCAATAATTTTTAATTCAACGTGAATTTATTTTAATTCAAGTTGCTTAAGCAATTTATTTTAATTTAATTAAAATTATGAATGCATCATGCTTTTGGTTAAATTAAGCATAAATAAATTCGGGGTATAACATGCAATTAATAGTAATTAAAAAAATGTAAATTCGCACGTTGCAGATAGTAGGGTTAGTATTTGTGTACTTTGTTTCGCGAATAGGAGCAGAAACGAGCTGAAAACAAGACTGCGTGCGGGTCGGGTCAGCAACCGGATCTGGTTTCACAAGAATCGGGTCGTTGTTCTCCTTCAGGTGCAGGTCGCGGGGATGACGTCACGGTCTGGAGATTTGGAACAATGGAAGTCGGAGACGAGTTGCAGTGGACGGGTCGCGATCTGGAGAAGCCGGAGCAGGTCACGTCAGACGGATCTTCGCGCGCGGGAGAGAAGCAGGCGACGGAGGTCGGACGTCGGGGAGAAAAAACGAGGAGGCGAGGTCGCACGTCGTGGTGAAGATGACTGGGGGAGGTCGCTCGTCGGCTAGGGTTTGCAGCGAGCGGGCGAATCTGAGCGGGGGTTGAGGGGTCGCGCGAAGGACGAGACAGGCGGCGGTCGCGGTTCGCGCGGAGGATGAGACAGGTGACGGTCGCGGTGGTTCGATCTGGACTGGAGAAAACCGGAGGAGCAGGTCGCGTCGGACGTCGGGGAAGGTGATGACGCCGGCGATGGAGATCTAGGGTTCGGGAAGAGATGACGGCGCGGCGGATTTAGGTTTTTTTTTTTTTTCGTTTTTTTTTTTTTTTTTTCAGAATTTTCGGCCGGGATTTTTCTCAGTTGGTTAGACACGTGCTGATAACGTGTTGAAGGGAAAATAACACAAGACAAGAAAGTAGGGCAAAGTGTTGTTGTATTATTCCATCATTGAGATCCCTTAAATAGGGTGAAGTACATACAAACAGGCCTCAGCCAAATCTTATCTAGGAAAGCCCATAAACTAACAGACTTAGGCACACAATGGGTATTATTCCTTTAACAGTTCATAATTTATTTGTCTTTTTCAAATGAAGCTCTTTAATCATGAATAAAATTCTAATTATTCATATCGTAAAAACTATTAAAAATTTAATATTATGACGTTTGAGTTATTATTAACGGTCCAAAATTACCACAATCATACAACAATAGTGGTTGTACCATTTTTTTTCCTAAAACGTAGGTCTTTCGCCTAGGGGTGGCACAAATCTCGGTTCTCGTTTGGCCGAACCAGATCATTCCGATCCCGTTCTAAAAGTGTCCGAACCATTTGAGACGGACAAATTTTATCTCGAGTGGGTACCGGTCCGAGCAAAAATGGGACAGGAGCGGGACCAGTGAATTTTGTCCCGTCCCGTCCCGCTTCTCCCGAAATGTAATTTTTTTAAAATTAATATTAGATTTGTGAGATTTTAATTATAAATTAATTAGCCATATATATAATTCGGATGGATCGAATTAATCCGAAAATCCGCGGATTTAATCCGAACCGACCCGAAAATTTCGGATTCGTAAATTCTAATCCGAAATTCGATCCGAAGACATCGGATTGGACTGATTCAGATCGAATTTTTGGTTCAGTTTTTCGGATTCAGTTTTTCTGCACACCTATGTTAATCACACATAGCAAACAAGCCATCCGTGTATTATTTGTCATACTTTACTCTAAATATTGTACATCTCATGATATTTCACACTAGTTTTATATTGGTAGTAGACTAGAGGTCGCCAGTCGGCGGCCCGGCCCGGCCCGGCCCGTATGTTCTAGGCCAACGGGCAACAACAACTCTATTCTCTCTTCTTCTTAATTCTCAAATTTTCACAACTCTCAATTTTTTCACAATTCTCAAGTTTTCACAACTTTATATTATTATATTATTCTATCTTTATATTATTCTCAAGATTCTTGTCTCTAAAAAAGATTGGGAACAAGCAGAAAAAAAACATCAACAAGGACGGACGGAAGAAGAAGACGAACACAACGAGGATGATGATCCGTGGATGATGATCCGTGGATGATGATGGATTCTTCATCCGAATCGGGAGCTTCAGGGAGTGGCCAACACGTTGATTGAGCACGTCATCCTACCTTTAAGTTCTAGGTAAATAAATAGGTAAGAGCGGGGGGAGTGGGTACGGTAAGGTGCGGGGCGGGATCCCTCACGCACGGGAACACCGCCGCCGGCCCTCCTTTACCGCACGATGACCATCTCGTGAGTGAAGAAGTCACGCAGGGGAAAAAAAAAAATTCGAACGTTGGGGAAGGGAATATGACCGTTGGAGGTTCAAACGGTTCTTTTTTTTTTTAATTGTATATAATGGAGTGTTTGTGGAGGGTGGAAAGCAAAAAAAAAAAAAAATACCGAGAGCAAAAAAAACATACCGAGAGCAAAAAAAAAACATACCGAGAAACAAATATGGAACGTGACAAGAGGTGGTCGTGGATCGAGAGGTGGATCGAGAGGCGCAATTCGTCATCGAATTCAATCACAACCCGGTCTCGAATCATCTTCTCAAGCACAACCTTACCACCCCCAAATGTACCCTCAATCTCCACCATTTTATTACTCCAACAACCCCTCCCGTAAATTCCCACTAACTTCGACCCGTTTGAGCCGCACTATACCTAACAATCCCCACCGCCAATTCCTACTAACTTCAACCCGTATGAGCCGCGCTATACCCAACAAAAAATGCGTGAACGGGTTAGTGAACCGTTGCCCATTCGTGATGATATCGATGATGATGAATAATTCGACAATGTTGACGTGGTACCAGAGACACAACAAATTGATGAAGAACAAGTCGAAGAGGTCGAAGAGCAGGTTCAAAAGAAAAAAAAAACAAGGTTTGGACGCCCGATGAGGAGGAGGCGTTAGCTAAGTCTTGGATTAAAATTTCGGTGGACAAAGAAGTTGGCGCCCGTCAACCAAAGCTAGGATTTTGGAAGCGAGTTCTAAATCATTTTAGAACGCTTGTCCCGAGAACCGAACGCACTCATCATCAATTGAACTCGAAATGGACTCCTATGCATACTTTGATCGCTGCGTTCAACGGTTACTACACACAAGCGGTATATTTTTATATTTGTGATTTTTTAAGTTTTAAATACGTTATATATATATATATATTTATTTTGTTGGGAAGTTATATATATATATATATATATATATATATATATATATATATGTATATGTATATTGTTTTATAAATATGTAGGTGCGCTTGAGAGATAGTGGGTGCAACGATCTTCAAGTCCTTGAGAGAGCCAATCGTGATTTTGAAAAACAATTTAGGAAAACTTTCTCGCATTCTAAAGCGTGGTACGTTCTCAAAGATCAACCAAAGTGGAAAGAACAACCGTTGGTTAATCAGACTCAAGAATCCACGGGATCGAGCAAGAAAAGAAAGTCGTCGGAGTCAAGTAGCGCTCAAACATAGGGATGGCAAAAAAACCCGAACCCGACGGGGAAATCCGAAACCCGATCTTAACGGGGCGGGGCGGGGCAGACATTATCGGGTTACGGGGGCGGGGATTTTTTTGGGGTTCGGGGTAGTGACTGGGGTGATCGTGCCCGCCCGCCCGCCCGATATTATATTATATATATTTTTTATATTTTTTATATATTTATAATTATATTATATATATATATTATATATATTTTATATATATATATAGAACGGGGCAAAATAATATATATAAAATAATATATAATATATTATATATATATATATTTATATATAGTATATTATATATATTTTTTATCAAATAATATATTATATATATTATTTTTTATATTATATATATATATAATATAATTCTATATAAATATATAAAACGGGGCAAAAACGGGGAATGGGGAACGTGGCGGGGTTCGGGGTATGCTGTAGCCCCAATGGGGCGCCCCGATAAGATCCCCGACGGGGAACGGGGCGGGGACGGGGCAGGATTCAGATTTCGGGTTTGGGGATGGGGATAGCCTGCCCCGCCCCGAACCCGCCCCATTGCCATTCCTGTCAAACACCAACAAGCGAGCCGCCAATAAACGTGGAAGATTTCGAGTGTGACTTACCAAACCTCAACGAGAACCCAACTCCATCACGTCAATCGAAAGGCAAAAAAAAAGTCGAATTCTGAAGATTCAAGCCGAAGCTCGATGCGTGATACCCTTGCTAGTTACACGGCCGAAAAGAAAAATTTAATGCTTGCACAGTTGGAGGTTCAAAAGAAAAAAGACGAAGAATATTTCAACTTTCTTAATGGGGAGGTCTACAATCGTGATTCGTGACATGAAGTTCGTTATGGACCCGCACGACAATATCCCGGACCCAGAGTTTAAGCAATTCGTCATCACACGAAAACGCGAGATATGCGCTAAATACGGGTGGCCGTGTAGTTTGTAGGATTTAATGTTTTTAAGTTTTGTTTTAATGGAATTTTAGTTATTTAATGTTTTTTAGAAATATTATGTAATGTTTTTTTAAGTTTTAATGGAATTTTAGTTTTTTTATAATTTTAATGGAATTTAAAAAAGAAAAAAGAAGAAAAAAGGAAGTGAGTGAATGGTGAGTGAAGTGTTGCTTCTAAAAATATGAGTGAGTTATGAAAAAAGTGGGGAATGATGTGGCGTAAGGGGATTGGTTGGGAGTGAGTGATGGGAGAGAGAGTGAGTGAACCACAGTGAGTGAACCACTCCGAACCACTCCCTCCCCCCTAAGTAAAAGAACTACGTGGACTTTGATTTCTTAGGATACGTAGGCAGCTTAATTTTAAAAATTAGATTAAATATCAATTTTTTCAAATTAAGTCCAAGTCCATTTTTTTTTCATTTTCCCCCATTTAATATAATGTTTACGTATCTTAAAATTCAAAATGGATGTTCTTAAACAGATTGAATAGATTTTTAAAGTCAAAACAGATTTTTTAAATTGATTTTTTAATTAATATTAATGAATTTATCTTAAAAATCCAAAATAAATTTTTACAAATTAATTTTTAATTTAATGTCAACATATACATTAATTTCTTTTACATCTCCGGCCCGGGCCCGACCCGACCCATACCGGCCCACCGGAAGCCCAGAGGCGGGCGGGCAGTGGGCTTCGGCCGCCCAGCCCAGGCATTGTGGTACATGAAAGTGATTGTATAGGTTAATAGGATTCACCTAATTTCATCATAAGAGAAAATTTAAAAATAAAATTACTCACTTATAAAAAGAATCGACTTAAACTGATATCTATCGTAACTTCTAATGTTTAAATCCATCATTTAGACCCTGTTCTTTTGGACTTATTTTTGATTTTGATTCGATTCGATTCAATTCATTTCAGTCCATTCGATTCGATTGATTCGAGTCCATTCGATTCGATTGATTCGGTTCGATTCAGTCCGTCGATTCGATTCGATTCGATTCGTTCAGTTCTTATTATTATTATTATTAATTTTAATTATTATTATTGTTATTATTACTAATAATATTACTATTATCGTTGTTGTTGATTATTATTATTATTATTATTTACCATTATTATTATTATGATTATTTACCCTTAATATATATTTGATTGATTCGATTCGATTGATTCGATTCGAGTCCATTGATTCGATTCGATTGATTCGATTCAGATTCATTCAGTCCAAAAGAACAGAGCCTTAGACGAATTCTTTATCTGTATATGCATCAATGCATGGATGTTATAGTTAGTAACGGTTACTTTATTTGAAAATGTTATTTTGCACTGCATTGGACATGTAATTGTTGTGAGTAGAACTGAAACGAGTCGTCGAGCCGAGCTGCTCGCGAGCGCTTGAGGGCATACTCGGTCAAAATCCGATTCAAACTCAAACTCGAGCTCATGAATATTTAGCTTGTGAGCTCGCGATCGGCTCGTGATCATTTAAATTATGTACGTGTTTCATATATATATATATGTATGTATACCCTTAATATTTTACTTATTTGTCAATAATAATTATAGTTATTAAAATAAATAGTTCGCGAGCATTTTAATTACATGTACCTTTCAATAATATATATAGAAAGATAGATATCCTTAATACTTGAATTATTTATTAATAATAATTTATTAAATAAAATAGTTATTTTATAATTTTTAGGTAAAAAAAAAATAAAAATAAATGCCCCGCGAATACAAGCTTTCAAATCCATACTTAATATTAAAAGAGAGTCGAGACATGTGTCATCTCCACATTATTTCTCATTTTAAAAATCTTAAAAAAATGAATATTTAGTTTGGGATGGAAGTTAGAGGGTTTATTCTATATATAATATCCATCAATTAAAAATTTCCTCTCATTTTATTCTTTTTATTTTTAACTTAATAATTTAAACAATTACAACTTTTTCGTATCAATTTTATTTTCGATAAAATATATATCGAATTAGTTCTTACTTCGTGCTCTTTAATTTGACGTCCATATAGTATATATATATAAAGTAATTTAAATATAATTATGATATATTAGATGATTAAAATATTTTCATATAAAAGTATAAGAATATTGAAGAAAATATATATTTTTAGTTTATTTTCATAGTTTTGTACTTTAACAGTTATTTGATTTTTCAGAATTATTTTGTTCTGATTGTAAAATAATAATATAATTATATTAATACCAAATCATATAAAAAAATTATATTAGTAAGAATATGGGTTGGATACTTTTAATGAAAGTTGATAATAATAAATATAATATAATTTATTATTTGTAAAATTAGATATAAGAGTCATATTGTCCTATATGAAAAAATAAATGCCTATGCTTAATTAAATTATGGATTTCCTATCATGTGCCCTTAGATCACATGATAAGAATTTATAAATTAAAACAAATCAAATAATAGTTTATGTGCATGTATATGTATATTGACTCATGTATATTTTATAATAATTTTACAATATTATTGAAGTTCAATCACATATTTAATATTTTACGTCGTGCATCGCACGGGAGGACATCTAGTAAACAAAACAAACGGCTGATCAGGTGGGTATATGTCAATATGTCGAGTACTCCTTTTATTGAAGCATCGGCTACATCGGCTTAGTTGTTGAATACTAGTGTGTATATATATATATACTAGTATAACACCCGTGTAATTACACGGGAACACAAAAAAGAACTTTTATGTAAATATATAATATGTAAATCGTTCATTATAAATACTTATTTATAAACTACACTATTTGTTCTGTTTAATCATTCTCGTTGCAAGAAAAGATTTCTAGTCTTTTTTGATCTTCACTCTTGATATGGCTACATAATACTAACCATGACCGAATACGGATTTTGGAAGATACATACCGATATGAGAAAGCCTTTGACCTTGACTCTTAAATATAGTCATGGCAAAGCTCATAATAAGTGGAAATTTACGTATTTGAAATTCAAATGGTAATCTGATATCTAAGGGGCTTAATATCAATTGTGGAATAAATACTTTACTCTCAGAATTATTCCCCAAAATTTTTTGTTCAATAATATGGTTACGGGTTTGGATAATTATTAATGATGTGACATTGCGTAATTATGATGATTGATACATATTTTGAATTAGCATAATTGAAACTCTAACTTACGATTTTAAGATGTGATTTGGAATTCGAGAACACTTGATACTATCCAAAAAAATTCATTCGATATACCTGATTTTGACATTTAGAGGGCAGAAACTTTGTATATACTATCAAAACTACGATATATCCGTTTGTCTTTTGAAATTATAGACATCACGTAATTGTTTACTATCTCCACAACGTGATATATCCGCTTGTCTTTTGAAATTATAGATATCACGTAATCGTTTACTATCTCTACAACATCGTTTGTTGGCGTCATGGTTGCTCTTTCTTCAAAAAATTACTTTATGGAAAGTTACTTTTAAGTGAATGATAGTGCTTTCAACAATGGCTGGAATATGATATTCGGCATTCCGAATTAGTAAATATCAAGAATATCAACCAAGGTTTCTCTATTGACTTTTTCACCGAGCTCACCATTTACAATTTTGAGGATTCGTTCGGATAAGTCCTTAATTTCTTGTAGATGATGAGATGACATTGTTTGTCCAACAATTAATCTCACAATTAATCTCATAATTATGAGTTTGCAATGATGCTCAAGTGAAGAATGGCTTATACTTGAATAACCAATATATGCATTGTCCTTTGTACAACTTCATATGTACAATTATACTAAATAATTATGGCAAGGATAATTCTAGTAATATTTAAAATAAAAAAAGCTTTTGGAAATGCAAAAAAGAACTTTTATGTAAATATATAATATGTAAATCGTTCATTGTAAATTTCATAATACTTCTTTATAAACTACATTATTTGTTCTATTTATGATTATATCATTCTCATCGCAAGAAAAGATTTCTAGTCTTTCTTGACCAAACGGGTATTAAATCGAGGGACGTGCACTAATGGCAGTCCTGCAAGGGAGAGGACCAATGAGACACGAACCCAGCAACCGACCTTGTAATATTTCAGCAAAGTATTGTCATCACACGGATTCGAACCCACAATGTCGGAATATTTCCACTCAAATCACATTGCAACTTACCATCAGTCTATGTCCCTGGGGACATTGAATACTAGTATATTGCAGACACGCATGGTGGAGACTCGATTGATAGTGCTCGTCCATTTTGGATTGTTTAATGTGCATTGTGTTGATTTTGTTCAATCTCTCATTATTTAAGTTTCTGTGTTTTGGGGGGCCAAGACGGAAGAAAATTAATATAGATGGTATGAGCAGGGTCGTCTCATCTCCATAATCTCGGAGGTCCTACACACGTAATACATATGTTTCGTTCAAAACTTTTTACTAATTTTATTTATACATTTATAAAATTTATATTTATCACTTTATACACTCACATCTAGAATTCAGAATCGCGTCACTTGATATATATCCACCACAAGCTTAAATGTTGTGCGCCGATTTATACGCCTCGACGGCGATCGGCAGCATCAAATAAACCAAGGCAGACCTATCAAACGAAGGATCCAGATCAAGTACCAAGCGATCGACGTCCAGGGCGATCGTCACTTGGCACCTAGCGATCGACCCTAGTGCCCGACCAAGGACGACCGTCTTATGCCACGTGTAAAGCCAACATCTGTTAAAGTCTACAAAGACCGAATCTCGGATGAAGACCCACGTGCAGATCCGCAAAAGGCGCCGCAAGGAAAGGCTTTTTGACTCCAGCCCACCACCAGCTGTGGGTAACATGGACACCCTCTCACCTACCCACAGACTCGCCGAAAGGTCCTAGGTGGGACCTCCCAAGACAGCGACATGAGGCACGTGTTGTCTTCTCATAGGTTCGCACATCTGGCTGCCAGCAGCAGCTGCGGACTTTAAGGAAGCCGGTCCATGTGCTGAGACGATCGCCCGCTTAGTTTAATACAGGAAAGGCGATCGCCCGTATGGGATTAAGACGTCCCAACTACCTCCTCTTCTATAAATAAGAGACCTCCAGCAATTGGAAAATGATGGAACACTGATGGGACAATCTACACAGTTGTCTACACAATTGAATCCTACACAGAATTCTACACAGCAATTCATCTTTATTACAAGAACTCACAGAGCATTAACTCTGGTTCTTCCGGCAATCACCAGCACTCAAGAGCTAGATCACTAGGGTCATTACACTCATTGTAATCGTACTCTAACATTAATATTTGTACTCCAAACCAGTATTCGTATTAATAATATCTCGCGAGAGCATTCAAGCCCGGGACTAACAACCCCGGAAAATCTTGTGTTATTTACATTCCTTCGTACGTGCTCTCACATTTTGTTTGTTACTCACCCGTAATCCAGCAAACCATTCCGTATAATATTTTGGGTAACAACAATTGACGCTAGAAGGAGGGCGGCGCTGAGCCTTTATTTTTCTCTACGACCGTTTCGAAGAACACTCACTGTTATCCAGAACATATACTTGAAGAAACACTCACTGTTCTTCAAAGAAAAGCCTTTGAAACCATGACATCTGCTACCACTTCGAAGAGAGCCACATTACGGTCCTCCGGATGCCTTATTTCGGCCCAGACCGAATCCCAACCTACGGCGGAAGACGGCCGCGCCGACGCCATGCTCTCACTCCCGCCCCCGAGGGACGACTCCAGCCTCTCACTCGATCAATTCCAAACCGCGGAACAGATCGAGGAGGCTATGGCCATCTTAAGGGAGCGACGGAGAGCATGCGACACGCCCACTACTACCCCGTCAGCCATCTGCTGCGTGGGAAAACGAAAGCTCAAGGGGTTATATATCGAGCAATCGTCAGAAAGCCCCGAATCGCAAGAAAAGGCGCTCGCAAAGCGGGACAGTTCCGTCTTCAGCCGCCTAAGAAGTGATCCTTCATGGCGACCTGGACATTCTGGCCCCAGCCATGAGACGTCGGAGTCCGAATCTGTCACTAGGAGTTCGGCATACCCGACTCCCAAAAAACAAGCTAGCCATCTCGCTCCCACTCGCCAAAGAATTGAGCTCGGCGGCAGAGACCTCATCGCCTACAACGGAGCCAGGAGATCGGTACATGATCGCCTCAGCTCCCGCTCCGAGAGCCAGACCGCGAGCATCCAGGCTATGGCGATAGCCGCAATGCAGCGCCAGCTCGACGATATGAAAGCGCTCCTAGAAACTGGGGCATGCGCCAAGAGAAAGGTCGCCGGACCAAGTGAGCCGCTCGCAGTCCAGATCGAGCTTGCCCCCGTGCAACTAAAGATCGCTCCTCCTCAAACACCTTTGTATGAGGGGAGATCGGACCCCGAAACTCACTTAAGCAAGTTCCGGATCTACATGACCGGATGCGGGGCGTCGGACGCGACAAAATGCCGAATGTTCCCATTAACATTGGGCAATCTTGCCCATAGGTGGTACATCTCATTGCCACCGCGCTCAATCAACTGTTTTGAAGCTGGCGAACGACTTCACGTCGTACTTCGCCGCCAAGGTCGCTCGGCCAGAAGGTCCCCACCGCATGATGAAGATCAGGCAGGGGAAAGACGAGTTCGATGAAGATTACATCGACCGGGAGGATGAAATAATCCTCACCGGTGAGCCCATAAGCGACGAGCTCGCCCTCTATTCAGTCCTGAGGGATTCTATGGTTATTCGCCCATGTTCAGGCACCTCACAAAGGACATCCCCCCGACCTACGCGATCTTCCGCGCCAAGGTTGCCGACTTTCTGGCCAGGCAGAGGTTGCTCACCCTTCGCCTAGGCGAGGGGGCAACCGGGGAAAGGAAGGCGCCGTCTCCCGTCTCAAAGAAGGCGATCGCCAAACCCAGAAAGGCGGTTGCAAAGCCACCCGGTGAGTTCAAGGCCTTCGAGGATATGGAAGTCCACCTCCTCCGCAACCTCAATCTATCTCCGGCCCATATCTTCAACACCATCAAGGGACGCGAATGGCCAAACAATCCAAAGCCGATGAGGGACAACAGTCATCTGGACCGCAGTAAATTTTGTGCCTACCACAAAAGTCCCGGCCACAACACCAGCCAATGCCGCGACCTCCTCAAACAACTCTGGAGATTGTTCGAGGAAGGCAAGCTGGACAATTTGGTAACCAACCCGGAGCCCAGGGCTGAAAGGATCGGGGGCCGCGATCTTCGACATAACGATGACCGTTAACCTCCCAATTCGATCACCAGAATCGAGGAAAACGAGCCGGAGTACTCAGATGAGTCAATCCCTCCGATCAACCCCAGCGGCCGGATCAATATGCTCCAATCAGGAGGTGGAAATCTCGGAGGCCTTTCCCCGGTTTCCACCATGTCAAGCAGAAAACGAAAGGCCGAGCTGAGGGCGTTCGCCGTAGTCCACGTCGTGGTGCCCCCAGAGCCAACCATATCTAGGGACGCGCTCATATCCTTATCCAACAAGGATAGGGAGGGAGTGCGGTGCCCCAAAGAGGATGCATTGGTGATCTCTGCATGTATCCTTGGGAAAACAGTCGATCGCGTGCTGGTGGACAACGGGAGCTTTTGCAACATCATATTTAAATCTGCTCTAGACCAGATCGGCAACCTGACCAAGTTCATCAAGCCATTCGAAACCGTGCTTCAAGGGTTCGGCGACAACACGGTCAAAGCCTATGGAAGGATCAAGCTCTCCGTCGAGCTAGTCTGCTGTTACGATCCTAAGGTTAAGATCACTAGGAACCTCAATTTTGTAATCATAGACATGCCCAACATCTATAATGGGTTCCTAGGACGCCCCTTTCTAGAAACCTTTGAGGCGGTCGTCTCCTCTTTCTTTTATTGTATCAAGTTCCCCACTACCGAAGGGACAGTCGGTACTGTAAAAGGAAATCAGCTGATGGCAAAGAAATGTTTGAACTACTCATGTGTCGTAACTTTTCCTTTAAACGTTTCTTGTACTGTTTGTAAAACTGGGACGATCGACAATCAACCGATGGAGATCGACGAGCCAAGCACCTCATACCAGCCCGACTCAGAGGACGACATCTCACATCGATCGTCGGACGACATTGAACCGAGGATCGGCTTCGAGCCAAGCCTCGATGTTGATCCAATGATCGAGTACGGCGATCGTCCCCATCGAAGAGTTGGAAAGTATAACAATCGATCCGGCTCGCCCGAAGCGGGAAGTGCATATCGGCTCAAGCGTCGATCTCGAGTTAAAAGACGATCTGATCAGTTTACTACGAAAGAACATCGGAGCCTTTGCCTGGTCGCATCAAGATATGGTCGGAATCAGTCCTGAATATGCTTGCCACTATCTGAAGATCGACCCGGCAAGGAAGCCTGTTCACCAGAAATGTAGGAAATTCGGTCCAGAGAAATATGCAGCGCTAGACGCAGAGGTCAAAAAGCTGCTCGACAATAAACTGATTGGGGTAGCTATCGACGAGCCACAGTGGGTGGCCAACGCGGTGCTCGTCAAAAAGGCGAGCAACTCGTGGAGGTTATGCATCGATTTCACCGACCTCAACGCAGCGTGTCAGAAAGATCACTTTCCAATGCCTCATATTGACCACTTGGTTGATAGCACGACAGGTTGCGAAATGATGTCGTTTATGGATGCCTTCGCCGGATACCATCAGATCCCAATAGCGGAGAAAGACATCAAACACACATCATTCCACACGGAAAAAGACGTGTATTTTTGGGTCCGAATGCCGTTCGGTCTGAAAAATGCAGGGGCGACCTACCAACGACTAGTTAACGGGATGTTCACCGATTAGATCGGCAAGACCATGGAGGTTTACATTGACGACATCGTGGTCAAGAGCCTCAAAAAGGAAAATCACCTCAAAGACCTTGCCGAGACGTTCGCCATCCTCGAGAGGTTCAACATGAAGCTGAACCCCAAGAAATGCAACTTCGGAGTAAGCTCTGGAAAGTTCCTGGGGCACATCGTGAGCCAAAGGGGGATCGAAGCGAACCCCACCAAGATCAAGGCGATCCTCGAGATGCAAGAACCACGGAATGTCAAGCAGGTGCAACGCCTCACGGGGTGTTTAGCAGCCCTTAATCGTTTCATTTCCCGGCTCGGAGACAAAAGCAAGCCTTTCTTCGCCACCATAAAGAATAAAAAATTTGCGTGGACGAAGGAAAGTCAAATGGCGTTCGCCCAGATCAAGGAGTATCTTTCTAACCCCCAAATTTTGGCAAAATCGATCCCCGATGAGAAGATGTTCCTGTACCTGGCAGCCTCAGAGGTCACGCTGAGCGCCGTATTAGTGCGAGCAGAGGGGCAAACCCACTTGCCGATCTACTTCGTCAGTCAAGCGCTACATGATGCGGAGACGCGTTACGCGCCTCTGGAGAAGCTCGCCTACGCACTTGTTATGAGTGTTCGCAAGCTGAGAGCCTATTTCTTCGAACACCCAGTGGAGGTTCTGACGACTCTCCCTCTAAGGCAAGTTCTGCACCGGCTAGACACCAATGGGCGACTCCTCAACTGGTCACCGGAGATCACCCAATACGGTGTCACGTACGCTCCTCGCACGGCGATCAAGGGCCAGGCGCTGGCGGATTTTGTGGTGGAATTAACTTTCCCGCCTAGCCCGACCCAAGTCGGATGCCCCGTCTGGAAACTGTACGTAGATGGCTCGTCGACCAACTCGCGAGCAGGGGTAGTGATTGTTTTCATCAGCCCTGATGGCTGGAGATTTACAAATGCTGTGCGTTTCGATTTCCGAGCGACCAACAATGAAGCCGAGTACGAAGCCTTAGTGGGCTGGCTCGATCTAGAGCTCGCCATGGGCGTTCGTCGCCTTCACATCTTCATGGACTCCCTCTTGGTCGTGAACCAAGTCAAGGGGGAATATGAGGCGCGCGGCAAACAGATGGTCAAATATCAAGAAATGGTCGCCGAAATGTGCACAAATTTTGAAGAAGTGCTGATCGAGCAAGTCCCGAGAGAGCATAACTCCCAGGCCGATGCTCTATCCAAACTCGCATCGTCGGATGGGGAAGCGGACTTCTCTAACATCCAAATCACTAAATTTGCAAGATCGGCGATCGATAAAAGCTTGGTCGCCACAGTTGCCATCGCCGAAGAGAACTGGATGACTCCGTTCATTGAATACTTGAAGGATGGAACGGTCCCCACCGATCGAGTCAAGGCTCGCCAGCTTCAGATTCGAGCAACCAGATACACCCTATTGGCTAACCGGCTTTACAAGAGAGCTTTCAGCCTTCCTCTCCTCAAGTGCATTACGCCGGAGGAAGGCCGACTTGTTTTAGCCGAAATCCATGACGGGATTTGTGGAAATCACGCGGGCGGATGAGCCCTCATCCACAAGACGACCAGACAAGGTTTTTTCTGGCCTACCCTGCAAAAGGACGCGATCGCCTACGCCTGATCTTGTCACAGGTGTCAAATAATAGGCCCGAACATCAAGCTCTCCCCCCGAGCATCTCACCTCTATGTATAGTCCGTGGCCGTTCGCCCAATGGGGCATCGACCTCATCGGTCCTTTGCCTACGGCACCAGGGGGATGTAAATTCGCCATCGTGGGGTCGATTATTTCACGAAATGGGCAGAGGCCGAACCACTCAAGAAGATCGTCCAAGAGCAAGTAATCAAGTTCATCTGGAAAAACATCATCTGCCGTTTCGGTCTACCTCAGGCGATCATCTCCAACAACGGAAAGCAGTTCGACGGTCTGGAAGTTATGCAATTCTGCGAAAAATGGGGAATTAAAAAGTTGTTCTCGGCCCCTTACCACCCTCAAACAAACCGGCAGGTAGAGGCTGTAAACAAGATCCCCAAGCACACAATCAAAGCCAGACTCGAATCCAAACAAGGACGCTGGGTGAGCGAACTCCCGGATGTTTTGTGGTCCTACCGAACGACGACCAGAAATTCAACCGGCGAAACCCCATTCGCCCTCGCGTTCGGAACAGAAGCAGTGATCCCATCGGAGATCGCCGTCCTCAGACACCGAACTGCGCAACAACTAATGACGGACAACGATGTAGCTCGGCAGATCGACTTGGATATGCTCTGTAATACCCGGTTGTAATTCAGTAATTATCATTCAGTATTTACCATTCAGTCATTATCATTCAGTAATTTCACTCATTAATGATCATTTGTCACTCATATTCAATCATTGTATTCATTGTTCAGAGTAATTGTATCGTGTATCAATCGTCATTCATCACTAATCTAATTGGAGAATCGTGCCGTGTTTATCATCATTGTCATCTTCATTGTGGGCTGTGCGTGAGGAGTAGCGCACGCTACGTACTCACTTTAGCGCGCGCTAATTGAGTACAGGTAGCGCACGCTACCACTCAGCATTAGCGCACGCTAATGTTGCCCTGGCTGCAGTCCAGAAGGTACTGGACTGCAGGTGAGTTATAAGTAGCGCACGCTACGAATGGTAAGTAGCGCGCGCTAGTGGTTTGTAGTAGCGCACGCTAATATTTGGTGTAGCGCGCGCTAAGGTCGGATCAGGTTGAGTCCAGTGGCTACTGGACTGAATTGAATTTATTCATAGCGCACGCTAAGAGTGGTTTTTAGCGTACGCAAACGGTGTAGTAGCGCACGCTAATTGTTGGTCGTAGCGCACGCTACCGAGATCAGATCAAAGGACAGAAGGTTCTGGACTCCAGTACTGGGCATCAGATAATTCGTTAGCGCACGCTAACATTTTGGGGTTAGCGCACGCTAAGTGTTCAGCCGTAGCGCACGCTACAAAAAGATACGTAGCGCGCGCTACCATTTTCGGACAGTGGGTACTGGACTACCCAAAATACCCGTTAGCGCACGCTACGCACAAGTGCTAGCGCACGCTAATCTGGAGCAGTATAAATTGGACAGTTAACCTGAGTTTCGTCATTTTCTCACTTCTCTTCGTTTTTGAGCGGCCTCGGGCGATTTCGGGCGACTTGGAGTATTCTCTTCGAGCTACTATCACCAATCATCATCTTAAAGTCTTTGAGTTGGATTAATCATCACTTCATCATCTCCAAAACATCAAATCAAAGGTATTAATCTCTTGGATCTAGAATTTCAGATTTTTGAGTTTTTCCTTCCGAATTCTTCGTGTAAGCTTGGATTGTTGTTGGAATATGTTAGATATGGATTATCTACTGTGGATAAATATATTCCTACGGATTTAATGGCTATTTTGGGGATTATTTCAAGAACCCTTGGGGTTGACTTCGGTTAATTTGGGGATTTTCCGATTAATGTTGTCGTAATCTTGAATTGTTGATTCCTATTGGATTATTGATGTCATTGATAGTGTTTTACTGGTTTGAATCAATCTTTTGGAGGTTGGTTTCGAATATTTGGGTTTGGTGGTAACCACGGGAAGGATGTTTATTACGTATTCGTTATAATGCATCTTTGAGTTCGGACATTGATGTATCAACGTTTGAGTTGGTTATAATCGTGGTTGATACGTATATTGAGCGTTTGTTGGTAATTGTCATTCAAGGTTGTTCGAGCGACCGGCATCTCAATTAGGACGTTGTTCGTGGAAGGATAATTGTCACCGGTGTTGAGTAAGTTAATTCTTACTCGGTTAAAAGGATATTCATTCCATTTGTTGTTGATCATTCATAATCATAACTCATTCATCATTGTATTAATCATATTGAGACTTGTAATTATCGAATAATCACTTCATTAACGAGGAACGGCGGTTCCAATCATTTCATTGAATCTATCAATCACTTCATCATTACTTTCATCTCAGTGAGTCATTCTCGACTTTGTCAGATTATTATTATTCATTGACATTCATTATGGTCATTCTCGTTCATATGACCTTCTGGGTTCATATTGCGTGGCCGGGTGCGGATGTGTGGAATTTTTAGTCGGGCACGTGATGGCCATGTATTGGGAGTGATACATTGGACTGTGCACACGGTAAAGATTAACTCCGTGAGACTAATTAGGTACAAGGATGGGTGTGTCCGGTCATCCGTCTTGTACACTTGCACAGAACACTACGGGCGTACTATGATACTCCTCTTCAGCGTAATTCATAACTAAGGATATTTCATAACTTCAGTTAAATCATGATTGTGTATCTTCAACCCTTAAGGATTGTTGTTCTGTGTAACTGACCCCGTTGGGGTATTTTGTTTTCAGGTCACGGCAAGGCAAAGGCACGGGAAGAGCATGTTGACGGCGACGAGTCCGAGTGATACTAGTAGGGGGGCCCAGTCTTTCTGGTTATTTCAGTCATTTCAGTCATTTCCGTCATTTGTATTTCCGCTGCAAATTCTGTTGAGATGTTTATTTATTCAGGGTGGTGTATTTTATCTTCACATAAAATATACTGGTATTCTGTATTGTCCTGGTGTATTGTACTTAAGCTCCTCATCGGAGTATTTGGTAATATAATGTGGTTCGGTACTACAATTATATTCTTTAATTCATCAGTTTTCATTCGCCTGGTGGGTCCTAGTCGGGGGTCCACGGCACTGTAATATCCGCCTAGTTTGGGGTGTTACAGAGTTGGTATCGGAGCGTGGTTTTGAATACTACCTTCCGAGTCATGTCTCATTTGAAATCATCGCCATCGGACTAGTATCATTGGACTTTCGCGTCACGTGTGACCTGTGCAAATGCCGAGCCAATCAGACCAAGAACTGTAAGATTTCTAACGCCATGGTATAATTTCTGGCAATAATCATTCATTCATAATTCATCAGTTAACAATCCTCAACCATCATTTTCATTTTGACCAGGACCGTCATGTTAACTCATTAATCACTCAATTCATTTCATTACTTGGTTGTTGATCTGGAAGATCATATCATTAATCTTGTTAACTTGTTCAAGATAATCATTTCAATAATTTCATCAGGTAATCATGTCACCTCAGTTAATCATTCATGTAATCACTGTGTTAGAGCGTGTATGCTCATTTTCATCATCTCATGTCATAATCATAACGTGATATTCATGCGGGGAATATAATCATCATGTGACTTTCCTACTTCAGTATGGAGAGAGCAGGAAGAGGACGCGGAGGACGAGGCCGTGGTGCGGGCCGAATCCCGAGAGCTCGTGTGAATACACGTGCGAACGCAAGAAATAATGCTAATTCATCGAGCAGCGACGCTGCCACTCATTCACCTGGACGTGATCATTCACTATCGGGGAGTCGTACCCGGGACACAGCTCAGTCAGAAGGTGTTCGGGTGGACCCACTCGCTTTTATGCAGGGCATGATGGCCCAAATGACTCAGATGGCTCAACTAATGGAGACAATGCATAACTCAACTACTCAGAATCATCAGGCTTCTCCGCCGCCACCTCAGAGGCAAGAGAGGGGTGTAAGCAGTATCATTGGCGATATATCTCGCCAGCGACCACCTACCTTTGAGGGCTCATCTGAGCCGGCGGATATTGTTCATTGGCTTGAGCATTTCGAGAAGTTATTTGCTATGGTAGAGTGTCCCGAAGGACACAAAGTTTCAGTTGCGGCTTACTACCTGGGTAAGAGCGCTCATTTTTGGTGGAGAGGTAAGAGCGCTCGTTGAAGCCCACCGAAGGATCATGTACTTGGGATCAGTTCAAGACTCTCATGATGGAGAGGTATTATCCGGCCCCACTCAGAGAGGCCAAGCTGTCAGAATTACTCACTCCCGACCCCTCATCAGACGAGGATGTTCTCGCCATTGCCGAGAAATTTTAGGAACTTCTTCCGTTCGCCTCATCTATCATTCATTCCGAGGCGGATAAGATTAAGTATTTCAGCAAGAGGCTGAAACCCCGTATGAGACTACAGTTGCTTAATCATAATTGCACCACGTTGGCCGAATTCATTGAGAAAGCTCTTACCTATGAGCTTACTGCTAAGGAGATTGCTAAGCAGCAACCTTCATCTGCTAGCAAGAAGTCCAAGAACCGTAATCGATCGGCGGCGGTGTGCCACTTTCAAGAAACCTCGTCAGGCTCTGCTTTTCTGAGCGACCTCCTGTGACGTCTAAACCCGCGAAATCTCAGTCACGAGCGGCCAGTTCGGCCATCACCTGTTATAACTGTGGGGATCTTGGTCATGTCAGCACCAAGTGTCCGAGACAGTCTGTCACGTGTCATAACTGTGGAATTGTTGGGCATAAGGCCCGTTTTTGCCGTAGGGACTCCAAACCTACTCCGACGTCATTTCAGGCCCCTAAGCAGTCAGCCTTTCAGAATCAGGCCACTCAATCAGCGTTGTTTAAAACGACATGAGCGACTAAATGTGGAGCCTATAGCCAGCAGACGGGAGCGTCCGGTGCCGGGACTAGCAAGCCCCGGATTTATGAGATGAAGAAGACCGATGATCCAGAGGCCCGAATGATCTCAGGTACACTCGATATTCTATCTCAACCTGTGTGTACCCTTTTTGATACTGGTGCATCGCATTCATTCATTTCCGAATCATGTTTGAGTAGACTGCATTTGGGTAGTACTACTAGTTGTGAGCCTTATGTCATTGGTCTACCTGATGGTAGACGAATTACCGGAAATCGTGAGATTCAGAATTGTCCGATTCAGCTTCATGGTCGTGTATGGCCAGCGGACCTAATCGTAGTAGATTTGCCGAGAGACGACGTCATCTTGGGTATTGATTGGATGGATCGTCATGATGCCATCATTAGTGTCCGTAAGCGTATGGTCACTATCATTTCAGACGATGGGGTCGAATGTGTGTTTCAGGGAGGTAATCCCAACTGTTCTGGAAGAGTTATTAATTTGATGAAAGCAGTGAGATTACTCAGACAGTGGTGTGTTGGTTATTGGTGCTATATGACCAAAACCGAGAAATCAACGGTAATGTTGACGGATATTCCGGTAGTGAGGGAATATGCCGATGTTTTTCCAGACGAGTTACCTGGTTTGCCTCCACAGAGAGATGTGGAATTGACGATTGAGTTGGAGCCCAGTACGTCCCCGATATCGAAGGCACCGTACCGGATGGCCCCGACCGAAATGCAGGAATTAAAGAACCAACTTGAGGAGTTAATCGGGAAGGGTTATATTCGACCGAGTGCGTCCCCGTGGGGAGCACCAGTGTTATTTGTCAAGAAGAAGGATGGTTCGTTCCGCTTGTGTATTGATTACCCGGAATTGAACCGGGTGACGATCAAGAATAAGTATCCTTTACCCCGTATCGATGATCTCTTAGATCAACTACAGGGAGCTTCAATATTTTCCAAGATCGACCTAAGATCTGGATATCATCAGTTGCGAATTCGAGAGTGGGATATCGCAAGGACAGCGTTTCGTACACGCTATGGTCATTATGAGTTCGTAGTTATGCCATTCGGGCTAACTAATGCACATGCGGTATTCATGGAGTTAATGAATCGGGTTTTCATCGACTTTTTGGATCAATTTGTGGTTGTCTTTATCGATGACATTTTGATTTATTCTCGTAACCGAGAGGAACACGAGGTTCATCTTCATCAGGTTCTCGACGTGTTGAGACGAGAGCAACTTTATGGAAAGTTTTCCAAATGCGAGTTCTGGATGTCCGAATTGACTTTTCTCAGGCATGTAATTTCATCAGATGGAGTGCGTGTTGATCCTCAGAAGACGGAGGCTATCCGAGATTGGTTACCTCCGAAGAATGTTAAGGAGATCCGAAGCTTTCTCGGATTAGCCGGTTATTATCGGCGATTTGTGGAGGGATTTTCTAAAATCGCTCAACCCATGACGAATCTTTTACGAAAGGATAAGAAATACACGTGGTCCAACGCGTGTCAACAGAGTTTTGAGGAACTCAAGAGCCGGTTAACTTCAGCACCTGTCCTTTCTTTACCGCAATGGACGGAAGGATTTGTGGTTTATAGTGATGCGTCCGGACAGGGTCTCGGATGTGTGCTGATGCAGAACGGGAAGGTCATTGCTTATGCTTCACGGCAATTAAGACCTTATGAGGTTAATTATCCGACCCACGACCTGGAGTTAGCAGCCGTGGTATTTGCATTGAAGATTTGGCGTCATTATCTTTATGGCGTTACCTGTCAGATATTCACCGATCATAAGAGTTTAAAGTATATGTTTACTCAAAAGGAGTTAAATATGCGAGAGATACGGTGGTTGGAACTAATCAAAGATTATGATATCTAGATCCTTTACCACCCGGGAAAGGCGAACGTTGTCGCTGATGCCTTGAGTCGTAAGTCCGTCCAGGAGCAGATGCTTGCTCGTTTAACAATTCAGAAGGAACTTCAGCAGGAATTCCTTAGACCCGAGATCGAGGTCTGGCTTCAGCGAGTACAAGGGCAACTTTATACGTTGGAAATTTCATCACCACTTGAGGAGGCGATCAGGGAGAATCAGGGTTCGGACCCATTTTTGTTACGTATTCGAGAGGATGTGACTCAGGGGAAAGCCCCCGGATTTGTGGTCCATGAGGATGGACTTTTGCGTTTTAAGAATCGGTTATGCGTACCGGCGGATGACGAGTTGAAAAACTCGATTTTGAGAGAAGCTCATGCTACCCCTTATTCTGTTCATCCGGGGTCTAGCAAGATGTACAAGGACTTGAAACAAAATTACTGGTGGAGTAATATGAAGCGAGAAGTCGCAGAATTTGTTTCGAGATGCTTAACCTGTCAACAAGTCAAGATTGAACATCAGCGACCGGCGGGTATGCTGAAACCTCTCCCTATTCCAGAGTGCAAGTGGGAAGACATTTCTATGGATTTCATCACGAGTTTGCCGACGAGTCGTCGTGGCATGAACACAATCTGGGTAATTGTGGATCGCTTAACTAAATCAGCTCATTTCCTTGAGATTAAGGATACGTGGGGTCCCGAAAGACTTGCCCAACTGTTCATCAAAGAGATAGTGAGACTGCACGGTACTCCTAAAAGTATCGTTTCCGATCGTGACGGACGGTTTGTGTCTCATTTTTGGAAATCAGTTCATCGTGCTATGGGAACTCAGCTTAATCTCAGTACCGCTTTTCATCCTCAGTCCGACGGGCAATCAGAGAGGACTATTCAGACATTAGAGGACATGTTGAGGGCATGCGTCCTCGATTGGAAAGAAGATTGGGAAGCCCAACTACCATTGATCGAGTTCACGTATAATAATAGTTGGCATGCTTTGATTAAGATGGCACCTTACGAGGCCTTGTATGGTCGTCGTTGTCGATCTCCTTTGTGTTGGGATGACTTATCAGAATTAATTGGCACCGAGCCCGATATGCTTATAGCCGCCCGTGAGAAGGTAGCTTTGATCAGGAGTCGTTTGTTGACCGCTCAGAGTCGACAAAAATCATATGCCGATAACCGTCGTCGACCATTAGAATTTGAGACAGGTGACCACGTGTTGGTCAAGGTATCCCCAAGTCGAGGTATTTTCCATTTCGGAAAACGGGGAAAGTTGAGTCCGAGATTCATTGGACCGTTTGAGATTTTGGATCGAGTAGGCGAGCTAGCTTATGGATTGGCCTTACCTCCGACGTTGAGCCGAATTCATAATGTGTTTCACGTCTCTCAGTTGCGGAAATATGTTGCCGACCCGAGTCACATACTTCAGTTCGACGAAATCGAGATCGCCGATGATCATTCATATGAGGAACGTCCTATACGAGTTTTAGAGCGGCGAATCAAACAGTTGAGGAATAAGATGATTCCTTTGGTGAAAATCCAGTGGTCTAGACATGGAGTCGAAGAGGCTACTTGGGAAACCGAGGATAGTATGCGGGAGAGTTATCCCGAGTTGTTTGACCCTTAGTTTCGGGGACGAAACTCTTTTAAGGGGGGGGTGTATGTAATACCCGGTTGTAATTCAGTAATTATCATTCAGTATTTACCATTCAGTCATTATCATTCAGTAATTTCACTCATTAATGATCATTTGTCACTCATATTCAATCATTGTATTCATCGTTCAGAGTAATTGTATCGTGTATCAATCGTCATTCATCACTAATCTAATTGGAGAATCGTGCTGTGTTTATCATCATTGTCATCTTCATTGTGGGCGGTGCGTGAGGAGTAGCGCACGCTACGTACTCACTTTAGCGCGCGCTAATTGAGTACAGGTAGCGCACGCTACCACTCAGCATTAGCGCACGCTAATGTTGCCCTGGCTGCAGTCCAGAAGGTACTGGACTGCAGGTGAGTTATAAGTAGCGCACGCTACGAATGGTAAGTAGCGCGCGCTAGTGGTTTGTAGTAGCGCACGCTAATATTTGGTGTAGCGCGCGCTAAGGTCGGATCAGGTTGAGGCCAGTGGCTACTGGACTGAATTGAATTTATTCATAGCGCACGCTAAGAGTGGTTTTTAGCGTACGCAAATGGTGTAGTAGCGCACGCTAATTGTTGGTCGTAGTGCACGCTACCGAGATCAGATCAAAGGACAGAAGGTTCTGGACTCCAGTACTGGGCATCAGATAATTCGTTAGCGCACGCTAACATTTTGGGGTTAGCGCACGCTAAGTGTTCAGCCGTAGCGCACGCTACAAAAAGGTACGTAGCGCGCGCTACCGTTTTCGGACAGTGGGTACTGGACTACCCAAAATACCCGTTAGCGCACGCTACGCACAAGGGCTAGCGCACGCTAATCTGGAGCAGTATAAATTGGACAGTTAACCTGAGTTTCGTCATTTTCTCACTTCTCTTCGTTTTTGAGCGGCCTCGGGCGATTTCGGGCGACTTGGAGTATTCTCTTCGAGCCACTATCACCAATCATCATCTTCAAGTCTTTGAGTTGGATTAATCATCACTTCATCATCTCCAAAACATCAAATCAAAGGTATTAATCTCTTGGATCTAGAATTTCGGATTTTTGAGTTTTTCCTTCTAAATTCTTCGTGTAAGCTTGGATTGTTGTTGGAATATGTTAGATATGAATTATCTACTGTGGATAAATATATTCATACGGATTTAATGGCTATTTTGGGGATTATTTCAAGAACCCTTGGGGTTGACTTCGGTTAATTTGGGGATTTTCCGATTAATGTTGTCGTAATCTTGAATTGTTGATTCCTATTGGATTATTGATGTCATTGATAGTGTTTTACTGGTTTGAATCAATCTTTTGGAGGTTGGTTTCGAATATTTGGGTTTGGTGGTAACCACGGGAAGGATGTTTATTACGTATTCGTTATAATGCATCTTTGAGTTCGGACATTGATGTATCAACGTTTGAGTTGGTTATAATCGTGGTTGATACGTATATTGAGCGTTTATTGGTAATTGTCATTCAAGGTTGTTCGAGCGACCGACATCTCAATTAGGACGTTGTTCGTGGAAGGATAATTGTCACCGGTGTTGAGTAAGTTAATTCTTACTCGGTTAAAAGGATATTCATTCCTTTTGTTGTTGATCATTCATAATCATAACTCATTCATCATTGTATTAATCATATTGAGACTTGTAATTATCGAATAATCACTTCATTAACGAGGAACGGCGGTTCCAATCATTTCATTGAATCTATCAATCACTTCATCATTACTTTCATCTTGGTGAGTCATTCTCGACTTTGTCAGATTATTATTATTCATTGACATTCATTATGTTCATTCTCGTTCATATGACCTTCTGGGTTCATATTGCGTGGCCGGGTGCGGATGTGTGGAATTTTTAGTCGGGCACGTGATGGCCATGTATTGGGAGTGATACATTGGACTGTGCACACGGTAAAGATTAACTCCGTGAGACTAATTAGGTACAAGGATGTGTGTGTCCGATCATCCGTCTTGTACACTTGCACAGAACACTACGGGCGTACTATGATACTCCTCTTTAGCGTAATTCATAACTAAGGATATTTCATAACTTTAGTTAAATCATGATTGTGTATCTTCAACCCTTGAGGATTGTTGTTCTGTGTAACTGACCCCGTTGGGGGATTTTGTTTTTAGGTCACGGCAAGGCAAAGGCACGGGAAGAGCATGTTGACGGCGACGAGTCCCAGTGATACTAGTAGGGGGGCCCAGTCTTTCCGGTTATTTCAGTCATTTCAGTCATTTCCGTCATTTGTATTTCCGCTGCAAATTCCGTTGAGATGTTTATTTATTCAGGGTGGTGTATTTTATCTTCACATAAAATATATACTAGTATTCTGTATTGTCCTAGTGTATTGTACTTAAGCTCCTCATCGGAGTATTTGGTACTACAATTATATTATTTAATTCATCAGTTTTCATTCGCCTGGTGGGTCCTAGTCGGGGGTCCACGGCACTGTAATATCCGCCTAGTTTGGGTGTTACATGCTCGAGGAACGACGACTAACCTCGGAAATGAGAAACACGATCCATAAAAGGAAATCCGAAAAATTCTTCAATTCGAAGGTCAAGGAAAGGCGATTCCAAGTGGGCGACCTAGTCCTCAAAAAGATCCAGACCCACACGGGAGTATTTATCCCAAATTGGGAGGGGCCGTTCAGGATATCCAAGTGGCTGACCAAAGGAGCCTATGAGCTCCAACACCCAAACGGAACTCCGGACCAATATCCCTGGAACGCCATTCATTTGAAGAAATATTATTAGTAGAAACACCCTGTAATAATTTGATGTGCAAAGTGCTTAATGAGATTCCCCCATTCTCCCCAAGAGATTCGCTTCGGCAAAACAAACGAAAGGCTACTGCCTGAGCAACGCCTTCAAAAAGAGGATGACTCGCTCGCCATCTAAAGATTCGTCATCTAACAAGATGGATCTAGGCAAGCGATCGCCTCCCCCAGCACAACATATACCGTCGAGGATCGCCATTTAACATGACGGTCCGAGGTAGAAAAGTGCAGCCATGGTTCTGGAGATCGATGGAACCGACAGCCCGTCCATGCAAGGTTCCTTCGGGCAGAGATCGCTCACCTTTTCGTTTAAATACGAGACGGGCGTAGCCGAAGGACCCTCCAAAATAAATGTGTGGACACGCTCGCCCGCCCTCAAAGGTCCATCATCTAACATGGTGGATTCAGACAATGCGACGCGTCCCTCCCCCCGTCACAACGTATGCCCTCGAAGGTCCTTCATCTGACATGTCGGTCCGAGGCAGAAAAGTGCTAACAAGCCGCGGTCGCAGAGTCGATTAATCCAACGGCACCCCGTGCAAGGACTCCTCCAGGCAGAGATCGTCCGCCCCATCGCTACATTGCGAGGCAAAACGTAGCCTACAGAAGACCCTCACAATTAAGTGAGTCGCGAGAAGTAGGCCATCAGACGGAATGTCGCTCGCGCATAAGACATGGTTGCGGAGGTCGGTTCCATCAAACTCCACGACTGTGCACGGTTCCTCTAGGCCGAGATGGTCGGCCTTCCTCGAGGAATCTGCAAAAATTGAAGATCGCAAGAACTAAACCAACGATCGCCGCTAAACGGTTTATTTTCGTTCCCTTACTTTCACTAAGTAAACATAAACAAGGGGGAGAGCGGAGCTATACATACGACGATCGCCTTTGTTCAAACACATATGACGATCAGCTTGGTTCAAATATACCTACAACGATCGACTTTGTTCTGAAAAGTTACCAGTATGAGTTAAGTATATCAATTCATTTGGTGATGGACGTTCGACGATCGTCCCTCAAACACCGATGAATGAAGTCAAACGCAAAAATTCGGAAAGACGACCATACAAACAAGAAATCAAAGAAATCGGGTAAATAAACATTTCTCATTTCATTTCACTGAAGAGATGTACAAGTACAAATCGCCCAAGGGCAAATTACAAAAAATGAGGAGCCTAAAAATTACAAGCAAAAACAAAAATGAAAGCGGACAAGCTCAGGCTGCCCCTGCCTGGCCTTCGCCACCGGCCGCTGGATCATCTCGGCCTTCGCCACCGGTCGCTGGATCGGCGTGCGCTCCCTCGCTGGCGTCAGGCACTACCCCCCATCCTCTTGAGCATCCGGATGAACGAGATTGTCGGGAGATGGATACCAGCTCAAGTCGACGCCGAGATCCGAGAGGTCCAGGATCGGCACGAAGAAGGCGGGCTACAAAAGGTGCTCTAGCGTATAGGCTTTGAAGTTATCAGCCAAAGGGCCGACCTCGAGCCCTCCCTTCTTAGCGGAGCAGATTGCGTCAGCATATGCCATATAGTAGGCAAACTCGCTGACGTACTCCACGTTAAGGAAGGGATCGGCCTCGGTCGCCTCCAGCTTTCCCCTCAGCCCAGCGATCGTTTGGTTAGCATACTGGAGCTCGACATCCTTAGCAGCTACCTCCCCCATCGACGACGCCAACTCGCCGGTCAACCGATCGACAACCGCCTTCAGTTCAGCTGCCTCCTTATGCGCGGCCGCGTGCGGCCTGTGGGCTTCCGTCATCTGATTCCGCATCCGGTCGGTCGCCGCCCGGGCCCTTTCAAGCTCGCCGCTCGCCCTCTTGGCGCCTCCACGAAATCCTTATCCATTGCCACGATCCTGTCGGCAAACACGGCGTTCTGTTTTCGAGCAGCCTCGAGGTCCGCCTGAAGACGAGCAGTGGAGGGACGCCCCTCATAGTCCTTCACGGCCTGAGCAGCCATCGTGGCCGTCTGAAGGGCTAGGGCGAGGGTCGCCTGCATCGTGTCAGTAGATCGCCGGCGCGCGATCGCATCCAGGTCGGTCGTCCAGGCCTTCGGCAGGGCGGAGACAGCCCGAGCAACGTAATGAGGGACGTCGCAAGCCTCGCGAGGAGATCTGCTCGCGAGGAAATCCAGCACCATCGGCGAGCAGTTCGGATCGGAGAGACGGACCCTCCACCAAGAACAAAAGAGTTGGTATGTTTCCTACACAAGTGACATAACTCGGCAGAATGACCAATATTACCTTTCGACCTTCTCTGGGTCACGGCCGAAGAACGGCCTCCCGTGCGGGGTCTCAGCATCGGCGGTCACCATGGCCTGCAGGAAAGCCGATGAGGGCGTGGACCCCTCCACCACGGGAACCGCAGAGAGCGGAGGCGCGGCGATCGGCTGCTCATCAACAGTGGCGGAGGTCGGAGGCTCCTCCACCTTCCGTCTCTTGCGGTTCAGCCGAAGTCCCTCCTCCCGAGTTTCTTGTTCCTCTGCGATAGGCTCCAGGTGAGGCCTCGCCTCCGGGACAGTTCGGAGCATCACAGTGGGAGCTCGACTCGTCTTCTTCCCTTAGCACAGGCGACTCATGATCCCGGGGTTCAACATAGTAACCTCTGTCGGGGGCTCTAGGAAGCGAGGGGAAGCGAATTTCTGCAAAGAAAGCGATCGAGAAAAGTTAGTCACCTTCATCAATCAAGGCGATCATCAAGCAAAAGAAAATCGTAAATATTTGTACCTAGGACCCTTAGGTGATGGGGAAAACGAAACAACTGAGCGGCCAACCAGTGAGCTTCGTTGTTGATCCGGCGAGCGTCGATATGACTGTCTGGAAGACTACATATTCGCTCCCAGACGATCGCAAAATCAAAAGGTAGATCGCCTGCTGCCGGAACAAGGGTATCTGCAAAAAGAAAGCCAAATTAGATCAATTCAGGATATATCTGAACGAATGGAGAGTCAAAACTCTTACTCGGATTCCTCTCCCGGAAGCCGGTGGGGATATCCAACTCATCGGTGGGATTGTCACTCGCAGCCGATTTCCACGCACTGCTGACCCAAAACCACTTCATCACCTCGCCCCGAACCTTGTTCGGCACCCCAAGAATCACCCGGCCCTAGTGACCTTGAATGTGGTAGACACCAACGGAACCCTTCTGAGCCGTCAACTTAAAGAGATAGTTCATCTCCAGCGAATAGGGAAGACGGAACAGCCGATGACCGCCAAACAGAGTGAGGGTGCAGACGATCTGCAGCCAGGCGTTCGGCGTCAGTTGGAGCGGCGCCACATTCCAAGCGGTTAACAAGTAGGACACGGCAAACGGCAGTGGGAACCGCAGTCCGGCCCCCATGATCACCTCGCTAACAACGACCATGCCCTCCGGAGGTTGGTCGGCACGTTCATTCTCGGCAGGCAGGTAGAGTGAAACATCACAGGGGACATGGAACGTCGCCCTCCAACGTTCCAAATCTTTCCTGGTCGCTGAGCTTCTGATCTGGCCGAGGGACCACGGGGAGCGGCGCATGGCTCGGAATAGCGTTCGCCTTACGGGCTCATGGGGAAGGTGATCGAGTACTCACGGAAATCAAACTTGAGTTTTGGGCCAACCAGTTTCTCCATAATGTCGGCAAAGTCTGAAAAGGCTTTGCCGAACGCACTATTTTGCTCCCAGTACGCTTTCACTGTCGCCTCTTCTTCGGCCAGCGAGCGCTTTCGCTCCGCTTCCGCCGACCTGGCCGCATCAGCTTCGTTGAAAAGTTCCTCAACCTCCACGGGTTCAATCCCGGCACGAATGGCCTCGACGGCCGTCTCCACATGGAATTCCGCGGAGGTTGAAGCCCCAGTGGCGGAGGTGCTACCCGTCTCAAACACCTTTGATACTCCTCCGGACATCTTCAGAAAAAAGAAAGGGAAAAAGAAAGAAGGATTTTGTTTCTTACCTAAAGAGTCTAGTCGAACGACGCTCGGCAACTCAAATCTTCAGAGGAATCGGGCGTTACTTTTCTTCTCAGGCGAAATGCAAATAAGTTGTAACCCAGAAACCTTACCCCCTTTTATAAGCGAGGGCGGGGGCTTCTAGGTAATTAAACAGATCTCAGGGGCCGAAGCACAAAGATCGGAAAAGATCCGCATTTAATGCCGCCCTCGAATTCCGCGTGCACGTCGTTTCGAGGGCACGCCAAAGGACAGGTCTGACAAAATCGTTAGACTCCTCTAACAGGAACGCGACACGTGCCCAATGACGGTTAAAGTCAGCTTTCAAAATTCAAAATCAGTCCGCTCGAGAGACGACCGTCTGTTCAATAGAATGCTGAGTCGCTCGTCTAAGTCAAGCGATCGCCAGTAGAACCACCTCACCCCACGTTTTTGACATCGGAGCGAGCTGGGAGGAAATTGTTGTGCGGCAATTTATACGCCTCGACGGCGATCGGCATAAGGGCCGAGCGACCAAAGCCAGTATTAGATAAACCAAGGCAGTCCTATCAAACGAAGGTTCCAGATCAAGTAACGAGCGATCGGCGTCCAGGGCGATCGTCACTTGGCACCTAGCGATCGACCCTAGTGCCCGACCACAGACGATCGTCTTATGCCACGTGTAAAGCCAACATCCGTCAAAGTCTTCGAAGACCGAATCTCGGATGAAGACCCACGTGCAGATTCGCAAAAGGCGCCGCAAGGAAAGGCTTTTTGACTCCAGCCCACCACCAGCTGTGGGTAACATGGGCAGCCTCTCACCTGCCGACAGACCCGCCGAAAGGTCCTAGGTGGGACCTCCCAAGACAGCGACATGAGGCACGTGTTGTCTTCTCATAGGTTCGCACATCTGGCTGCCAGCAGCAGCTGCGGACTTTAAGGAAGCCGGCCATGTGCTGAGACGATCGCCCGCTTAGTTTAATACAGGAAAGGCGATCGCCCGTATGGGATTAAGACGTCCCAACTACCTCCTCTTCTATAAATAAGAGACCTCCAGCAATTGTAAAAGGATGGAATAGTGATCGAACAATCTACACAGTTGTCTACACAATTGAATTCTACACAGAATTCTACACAGCAATTCATCTTTATTACAAGAACTCACAGGGCATTAACTCCGGTTCTTCCGGCAATCACCAGCACTCAAGAGCTAGATCACTAGGGTCATTACACTCATTGTAATCGTACTCCAACATTAATATTTGTACTCCAAAGCAGTATTCGTATTAATAATATATCGCGAGAGCATTCAAGCCCGGCACTAACAACCCCGACAAATCTTGTGTTATTTACATTCCTTCGTACGTGCTCTCGTATTTTGTTTGTTACTCACCCGTAGCCATATCCAGCAAACTATTCCGTATAATATTTTGGGTAACAACAATACCGTATATTGAAATTCAACTCACACTCACAATCATTACTAAATAATTTATCAATCTATTACATCTAATTATTTACCTGAAAAGCACCAAACTTATATATTCTGTCAAAATTTAAGCGGAACAGAGAGAGTAATATTTCACGTGTAATATTGAAAAAATTAAAATGAATGACGCTTGTGCTGGTACAATTATAAATCAGAAAATTCAGAAAAAATAACAAAATTATCATTCATATTTCACAAAATTTACAAGATGTCCACTCGTATATTTTAACTACATATTATAATCATTATATTTATATCTTATATCCATTCACACTATCAAAATTCAACATTCTTTTCTCAAAAGATCCATCACTATTTCCCAGTACTTTTAACAAAAAAAAAGTACATTTAATCACTCGGTAAATCTATAAGCTATTGGTTAATTGTGGCATACTCACATTTTTTAATTATTTCCTTCTATTTGTATACCATTTAGATGTATATCTAAAATTTAAAAAGTGAAAAACTGAGCCCCCAAATAGAGAAGCCCCTTAATTTTTATTAGCTCGGCTCCCGTCCGCTATAATAGCTTAGATTAAAACTTTACTTTTTGATTAAGTTCTGTTAATATGAGATAAGACCACATTACATGTATTCGAGTCGAAACTCTATGAAAACTCAGGCTTACTGGTTAAATTCGAGCCTTTTGTACAGAGAATTTGTATAACAATTCCGATTAAGCTCTTACTTCTTGATTAATTCTTGTTGTAGCAAGGATTGACTATAATAGCTCCGACTAAGCATCTACTTCTTGATTAAGTCATATTAATAGGAGATAAGTCCACATTACATGTATTCGAGTCGGAACTCTACGAAAACTCGAGTTTATTTATTAGATTCGAGCATTTGTATTGAGAATTGGCTATAATAGCTTAGATTAAACTTTTACTTTTGTCAAGTCTTGTTAATAGGAGATAAGACCATGTTACCTATATTCGAGTCGTAACTCTACGAAAACTCGGGCTTATTGGTTAGATTTGAGCCTTTTATGCTGAGGATTGGTATAACAACTCCGATTAAGCGTTTGCTTCTTGATTAAGTCGCGTTGTAGCAAGGATTGACTATAATGGTTTTGATCAAGCCTTTACTTCTTGATTACGTCTTGTTAATAGGAGATAAGATCATGTTACATGAACTCGAGTCGGAACTCTCTACAAAAACTCGGGTTTATTGATTAGAGTCGAGCATTTTGTATTGAGAATTAGCTATAATAGCTCCGATTAAGCCTTTGCTTCTAGATCAAGTCATGTTAATAGGAAATTAGACCACTTTACATGTGTTCGAGTTAGAATTCTATGAAAACTCGGGTTTATTAATTAGATTCGAGCCTTTTATACTGAGAATTGACTATAATATCTCCGAGTAAGCCTTTACTTCTTGACTAGACCTGGTTAATAGTAGATAAGACCACGTCGCATGTATTCGAGACGTAACTCTACGAAAGCTCGGGTTTATTGGTTAGATTCAAGCCTTTTGTACTAAAAATTGGTTATAACAACTCCGATTAAGCATTTACTTCTTAATTAATTCTTGTTGTATCAAGGATTGCATATAATAGCTCCAACTAAGCCTTTAGTTTTGATATCCAATATGTATATATAGAATATATATATATATATATATATATATATATATATTATTGTGATTTTTTTTATTAAAATTACAATATTCTTGTTGAATTGAACATTAAAAATATAATTTTTTATTGAACTGTAAAGATAACTAGCTTAATTGGACTGACAATAATATGTTTATTAGTTCTAAATATTATGTAATATATAGAAATTAATATTATGTTTTTTAAATATTAGAGAAGAGAAAAATCGAAATTGTGTATTCCGATATAATTTTGTACAAATGTCAATATTGTTAATATACAAAATAATTAAAGATAATGATTGAATTTTTTAATATTGTTGATACTTAGAGATACACTCTCCTCATCTCCGATCATTTATCATAACTAATTTAAAGAATTAAGAATGCACAAAACATAATTATATTACTATAATTAATATCTTAATAATACATTGCTAGAAGTTTTACAAATTGTGCATCGCGCGGGCAATATATGTTGGACGATTTAACTAATAACCTAATTGATGGCTGATAAGTTAATTTATTGAGATGCTAATTTTGAATAGCATATCAATAAACTAACTTATAAACTAGTTTATGTCGTGCAAACAGTGATTTTTACAAAAGCTCAAAAATTAAACCAGCTTACAAATTTATTATTTTTACCAAATATAAACTTAGTGTATGTTTGCGAAAATAAATTAGTTTATTTATAAAGTTTTATTCAGATACTTCTATGCTACTTAGAAAATCGTCTTAGTATGTTGATCTGTCAATTAACTTAATAACTTATAGCAAAAAGCGAAATCCCTCGCCAGTGCACCCCCGACGAGGTGGTGGAGAATTAAATCGTGGTATTTCAACTACCACTAGGTGGGAGGAGCAGTGTCTAGTGCCCATGAGGCTATCCCACATTGGAGGATAAAACTCCCACACTACTGAGCGTGACTAACGTCGCCTTATAATCTATGGCGAGGCAGGTTGAAATTTACATGCGGACAACTGAATAACTAAACCACAAAACAGACCCTCAAATGAGGATATTCACTTTAAATATATACACTTATCAACTACATTATCAACTAATTTAATCCCTTAAGGGCTCGTTTGATAGCCATGTTTCGACATGTTAAGATAAATTAACCTGCCGAAAGTAACGTTTGGTAGCCATATTTCGTTAACTCCTTGGCCCGGCTTTAAGCTCAAGCCCTTCATTATTCCACTGTTCAAGGTTGATTACGAAACTTACCAAAATGGTGGGTTTAAATAACTTGATTGAACAGTGCTCATTTTAACCCAATAATCCCAAAATTTCTCCTTTATTTTTTTTAAAACCCCAAAATATTAATATTAAAAATCGAAATTTTTTATTTAAAGTTCGAAAATAAAAAATAAAAATTGTTCGGAAATAAAAAATAAAAATCGAAAATTTTTATTTAAAGTTCGAAAATAAAAAATACTACCTCCGTTCTTTTATAACTGCAACATCTGGACTTTCACGCTTGCCAATGCACAACTTTGATTATTAATATCTTCATTTCTTTATTTTTAAAAATTATAAGACATTGATATTTTGAAAGTATATTTCGAGATAAATCTAACAAGATTTCACAGGTATGGGTTAAAATAAAAAGTCTCTTATAATAAAAAGTGTAGGAGTGATTGTGGGAGTGACATGTGTCATCCCCATTCCACATCATATGGCACATCATATGACATGTGTCACCCCCCACCCCCCGAAAAAAAAATTTTCCCGTCAATTTTTTTTTGAGGGGGTGGGGTGCCACGTGTCATATGATGTGGCATGATGATGTGGCAAGGTGACACATGTTACTTCCACAATTCTTCCTACACTTTTTATTATAAGAGATTTTTTAGAATAACCCCACCCAGATCTCACATGGCTATATTTTTTAATATGTATAAATCACAAAAAAGATGGTCAAAAGAGAGTATATGGACAGTATAATAGTCAACATGTTGCAATAATAAAATAACGAAGGAAGTAAAAATTAGTTCAAAAATAAAAAATAAAAATAAAATTTTTTTATTTAAAGTTCGAAAATAAAAAATAAAAATTAGTTCGAAAATAAAAAATAAAAATCGAAAATTTTTATTAAAAGTTCGAAAATAAAAAATAAAAATCCAAAATTTTTAAATACCGCAATTTTATTTAACCGCCCGCTGTCACGCTATCGATGAGGGTATGATAGTCATTTTGTGCTCGAACTTTGGTAAAATCACCCCCACTGAAGTGCAGCTCCGAGGAGCACCGCTCCGGCGAAAGTATGGACTACAAGCAGAGGCTAATGGTGGCGGCGAATAGCGTCTACGATGGAGACTTAAGCGCCGCTGCTGAATCGCATGTCGATACCTCCGAGTTCGGGATAACGGCGGCGCTAAAACCTCATCAAGTAGAAGGTGTCTCGTGGCTCATTCGGTGTTACCATCTCGGAATCAATGTGATACTCGGTATATACACTTAATTCGAAACTTTTTTCGTTTATTTATGCGACTATCTTCATTCTTGGAGAATCGAGTTATTCTCGTTTTTTTTTCACACGTTGCTTTTAATGATTCCACCTTTGATTTCAGTTGATTGTTTCGGCTATTTTCTTACTGTTTTTTTTTTATTTACTCCATTGCAGGGGACGAGGTGAGACTTTTAGGCATAGGGGTGTTGGTTTTCTTGGTGTTTTTTCTTGTTGAATAAATTTCAGTTTATTCTGAAGGGAAGACTTCAATGTTGTTTATTTATTTATTTATTATACTCCTTTTTGTTTTTTGAAATATTGTTGGGTCGTGTAGGAGTTTTAGGGCTATTAGAATTGATTGTTCGAGGAGTCGGATCAACAAACGAAATGCTCATATAACACAATCTTGAACGCAATTTATAGCTTTAAAGTGGTTTTGGAAGACGTAATAGAAATTGTAAGCTCCTGGTGGCATTTGTTAGACTTAGAGAATACACTTTTTCGTCCGACTCTTGTACAGATGATTTCTTCTTAATGTCAAGTGAAACTGGAAATTGTTTGGTCCCTCGTAGTACTTACTAGTCTCTTGAACTTGATTTGGTGTATCTCTTTGTATCTTTCAATTTCCGAGTACATACAAATAGTGTTAATTTCACCAGTTTATGAAACTGTACGTGGTGCTGAAAAGAGTGACATCCTTTTAAATCGAGCTGTTTGTATGATGGGAATTTTCAGGTGGCGGAAGTAACTCTCAATATAGTAAAATATTTGAGTTGTCTAGATGTTTCTATATATGCATTGTTTGAACTGAGAGAATTACATCTTTTGTAGCATAATTAAGCTGTCACGGTGGACCTTTAGGAGAAACTTTTAGAGGCCTCTGATTTGAAGTGAATGCTTTGATTTTCTTAACGTTGAGTGCATCTAACTTCTTCGAAGTAGGTCGGGATGAATTACATAGTGCATGGGTAATGCAACTTCTGGTGACTGTAAGCCTTCATGATTTTCGTTCTTCATGAGTTATTTTCATATAGATGGGACTGGGCAAGACTTTGCAGGCTATCTCTCTCTTGAGTTATCTGAAAGTATGTCGGAAGTCTCCTGGGCCATTCTGTGAGTAATATTTCACCTTTAACCATATAATGTTTGTTGTGGAATTTAATATTTAAAACATGTTTATGTCATCATTTCACCTAATATTTTGAATGCAACCTGCAGTGGTGTTGTGTCCTCTTAGTGTGACTGATGGTTGGATGTCCGAAATTGCCAATTTTGCTCCAAACCTGAGACTGATTCGTTATGTTGGAGAAAAAGAACATAGACGTAAATTGCGTCGTGAAATGCGTGAGTATGTGAACAAGTTGCCATTATCGTCTTACGTAAGCAGATTTGCAGATTTTATAAGCTGCTATTAAGAATAATATGCACTCAAATATGAAAACTGGGGTAAAATACTGCAATTTTTGCCTTTTTTAATTCTTCTGTTTTGTACAGGTCCCAACACTGCCATTCGATGTGCTATTGACAACTTATGATATAGCCTTGATTGATCAGGATTTTCTCTCCCAATTTTCATGGCATTATGCAATAATTGATGAAGCACAGAGACTCAAAAATCCTTCCAGTGTATGTTCCCGATTACACATTTAACCGTCTCTAGAATCTACCGTATGTACCATACACTGTCTGCCGAGGTTGCTAGATTTTATTTGGTTATAATGCCACATGTGCATATTTCTGTAGCAATAAATTCCATATCATTGATTAATTCATATTTACTATTGATCAATATTTTGAACTATTTTTCGGTAATGTGAGCACAATGTCTTTGCGCACAGCACATTAGTGAATGGTGAAATGTTATATCAGTATGTTGTTCATGTTCTCTAAGCTCAGACTACTAGGAATTGGCATGATGTTACTAAACATAGGACAGAGTAATTGGGCTATATATGTAACTCTTAACTGGTGTTGGACATATGATGCAGGCATGTACCTGTGAGTTTGACAGTAATATTCTTCTTAGTTATTTCTTCAGCTTTTCTTTGCTGATTACAGGCTCCTCTTGGCCAAATTTTAACAGGTCTTATATAATGTCTTAAGAGATCGGTTTGTCATGCCAAGAAAATTGCTAATGACGGGAACGCCTATTCAAAACAATCTCGCTGAACTCTGGGCATTGATGCACTTCTGTATGCCGTTGATCTTCGGAACGCTGGAGCAGTTTCTTTCTAATTTCAAGGAAGCTGGAGATCCTTCATGTAACTTATCATCTGCATATGTTTATGTATTATGCTTTTGCCTCTTCTAAATGCACAGGGATCTTGCTGTTTAATGCTTAGAACTCAGAAGTCCAATCAAAACTAAAATCCTAAGCTAAACGTGATTTCAAGTTAGAATGAGTAGAACGAAGTACTTCCACATGGAGCTCTTCTGTGATACTTCTAGTACCCATTCTCTGAGCAGGTCAAGATGCCGATAAAGTGAAGGAACAATTTAAGATCTTGAAATATGTGCTGGGTGCATTCATGCTCCGACGGACCAAATCTAAACTTATGAAGTCCGGAAGTCTGTTGCTGCCACCTGTTACCGAAATAACTGTGTTAGTTTCTTGTCTAGTTGCTACTTTTTGTTATTAGGTGATTTACTGTTATTACCCGATTATTGTAACAGGATTTTGCTTTGACTGGGCTCAGGGATCTTTTTATTTGTATTATAGTTGAGTCTCGAATTTTTTTAATGAATTTTGGTTAAGCATGCCATTATGCATTAGCTGAATAATTAACTTCTTTTTGACAGAATGGCACATCTGACTCCTCTGCAAAAGAAGGTTTATGTGTCGATACTGAGGAAGGAACTTCCTAAGCTGCTTGCACTTGCTTCTGGAGCTTCTAATGCTCAATCTTTGCAGAATATTGTAAGCAGATATTTAATTAATTGCTTTGTGGTTATTGTTTCATCACATTATCCTGTATTTTACTTCTTGCTGCAAAGCGGCATTCCTAATGCAATTCCTATGCTGGTTAACTGCATATCTCGTGCAGGTAATTCAGCTTCGGAAAGCATGTAGTCACCCATACCTTTTCGCAGGTATTGAGCCCGAACCATATCAGGAGGGTGAGCACCTGGTTCAGGTAGTTGGACTACTGTTAGTTTTACAGAGTTGTATTTTATGGATGCAGTTCTAGACTGAAAATGAGTCTAACCATTTACAAATCATTCAAAAAGCAAAATAAGCGAATAATACAAATAATCATTTATTGCATTGAAAGGAACATCTTTGTGTGCCTACATTTTTCTCTCTTATTAAATATTTTCCGTTCTGTTGTACTGTTGTAGTTATGGTAGCATATGATGGAACTGTTTTTATACCTTATCTTTTAATTCATCAGGCTAGTGGTAAACTTCTAATATTAGATCAGCTACTTCAGAAGCTGCATGACTCGGGGCATCGGGTTCTATTGTTTGCCCAAATGACTCATACACTTGATATATTACAGGTCAGTTCTTATCTTCTGCATATTTGGTGCAAGCCTCTTTACTATCTGGACACATAGCCCCCTAAGTCTTCCGTGGTATGTGTATTCATGCAGGACTTCTTAGAAATGAGGAAATTTACTTATGAGCGTCTTGATGGTTCAATTCGAGCAGAGGAGCGTTTTGCTGCAATCAGAAGTTTCAGCCAAAAATCTATCATGAATACTGCTACTGCTGAATCTCATAAGTGCACACCATTTATTTTTTTGATTTCCACACGAGCTGGAGGCGTGTGGTTAAATCTTGTGGCTGCTGATACAGTACTATTCTTTTCTTCTTTTAAAAGCTTTTCTGGTCATTTTTTTATTTGAGTTTAGATTAACTCCAAGGCCTCTGTCATTTTTTATAGCGTTCCATTTAACTCTTTTTCAATCATTTTTACTTGCTTTGTTAGATGGACATGTTTTGAGAAGTATCACTGAAGGCCCATATGTAGTCATTGCTGAAGGAAATTTAGGATATAAAATATTAGGGAAATAAGAATGAACTGACCCCTAACCCACCCACCCACCCACCCCCCACCCACCCCAAAAAAAAAATTAAAAAAAAAAATGGTAGACAGAACATGAATTGTTACCAGTCGAGTGGACCTGAATCTGCCATTATATGGCACTAGTAGAGGATGATGGATCTAAGTTCCAGTACTTTGCTATGAAGATAGATGTCTTTTTCTGAGTAGTTGAGTTTTATAATTGGTTTGCCTGTGTAGGACAGAATTCATATACTTTTTGTTCCAACAAGATTCTTCAGAAAGTTTGCTTTGGCGTTTCATGGCAAAAGCGTTGTCAATTTTTGCAGGAAGCTTATGAATATTTATGGCTGTGAAACTTTGATAGGAACACAGGGCACTTTTGGGTTTAGAAGCACCCATCTGCTATACACCTTTTACATTGATTTCAAGGGTGATGTTGAATGTTATTTTAGTATTGAAAATAACCATGAGATTGTTAATGCTTTTTGCTGTATTATACTTGAAAGTTTGTTTCACTTTTTCTGGAGTATTTGTTGAGTTACTGAACAGTTATCCTTGAATTAAACATGATTTATATTGCTTGTAACAGAGTACGAACATTTAACACTTGCCAGGTGATATTTTATGAGCAAGATTGGAATCCTCAAGTTGATAAGCAGGCTCTGCAGCGTGCACACAGAATTGGCCAAAGCAATCACGTGTTGTCCATTAATTTGGCAACTGGGCGCACGATTGAGGAGGTAAGAAAAGATAAAAACTTTTCTCGTAAACACAAATTTTCTGAAGCTCACATGGAAGCATGTAGGTTATTATGCGTAGGGCAGAAAGGAAGTTACAGCTGAGTCATAATGTTATAGGAGATGATAATTTGGATCATGGGGGAAATAATGTTGGAGGAGCTGAGGCTGGTGATTTAAAATCTATCATATTTGGTTTGCATGTTTTTGATCCTATGGAAATGAATATGGAAAAGTCAGACAATCAACTAGATATGGAAAAAATGACTGGTTTGGTCGGGAAGGTTATTGCCTTCCGCCAGGAATCAAAATCAGATGTGGGTGAACGGACGTTCGAGGTCAATCCAATGAATTTGATGGATGGTAAAGACCTCGTCATGCACGAGGGTTCTCAACCTATCAATTTTGATCCTGGCCTTGATGAGGCTTCGTATATGTCATGGGTGGAGAAGTTCAAGCAAACATTGCCAGCTGATGACAGTAATATATTGGAATCAGGAAATAGGAGACAGTTGCCTGATGAGAAGAACCTTAAAGCTGAAGCTTCCCGTAAGAAGGCAGAGGAGAAAAAACTATCTAAATGGGAAGCTCTAGGATATCATTCATTGTCTGTCACCATTCCTGATGGAACCGAAAATCAGGATCTGATGTCAGGTTCTGGCTCAGTTCATTTTGTTTATGGGGACTGCACAAATACTGCAGCAGTTTCCCCAATGGAACCTACTATTATATTCAGGTACATTCTTGTAACCAAAGAGCATTCATGTAACTTTGTAAGTTTATCTTTGGTGTCTGCATGTTAGCACTTCTTTACCCATCTGTGATTTTTACTTTGCAGCTAATTCTCTCTGTTTTTTTTTTTTTTGCTCCCCCCAGAGTTGTATTACTCTGTTGAAGTTAGATAATTTCAGATACTACTATGTGACGTGCTGTTGAATAATGTGGTATTTGTGCAAGTTCGATTCACAATAATGTGACATGTCAACTTCTGTAACAATGAAGGAAACTCTAGCCTTTTAAAAAAAAGCTAAAAGCTTGAAACTTTAGTTCGAGAAGCAAATGAATAGGTTGCGTTAGACCTCTTATAATGGGTGATGCATATTCTGTGTTTGAGTTGTTTTATGTTTAGGAAATTTTGACGTTAAAATTCTTTTAGCAGCTGTGTTGATAATTCTGGAAACTGGGGTCGTGGAGGTCTATTTGATGCTGTGGCTAGGCTGTCAGCTACTGTTCCCAATGCATATGAGCGAGCTTCAGAATTTGGGGATCTCCATCCGGGTGATTTACATCTCGTACAAATAAATGGTAAGTTTTAGCCTATATATCCTTGTTTTCATGTTAATGTTCATGTAGACATGTCCAAATCTAATCGGCTATATTTTTTAGATAAATGAAAACTGAAATATGATTTTTTTTTTCACACCTGTAAATATATGAGCTACGAATTTCTGTTTTTGTAATTATCTGTTTTTAATTTGTTGAAATGTTACCATTAATACTTTGAACTTTATTATCGTTTTCCTTTTGCTTCACTTTGTCATTCTTCACTGTTATTGATTTCTGCAGAGGACAATGGTGACCCGAATACTCATTCTAATGCTCCTCAATGGGCAGCTTTAGCTGTTGTTCAGTCATATAACCCTAGGCGTAAGGTCCCTCGGAGTGGCATCTCTATATCTGATTTGGATGTTTGTCTTGCAAAAGCATCATTTACAGCTTCTCTGCATTCAGGTAGCGTTTGTCCCTTTTCTAGACTCGTATTTTCTATTTTATCTAGCTATTGCTGGATATGTTTTTTTGGCTTATATTCCAAAGTACTAGAATGTGGCGGCACTCATGGCATCAAATACTGATTCTAGAAAATTTTCAATATTGTGGAGATCGGTAATCTGTACTAGATTTACACGAAGATGCCCATTAATATCTTTTTTTTTTTTTCATTATTATGATGAATTTCGTCAGCTTCAATCCACATGCCACGGATTAATTATCAAGGTAGTACAGATCGCTCGGAATGGTATACTGTTGAACGCCTCCTTCGAAAATACGCTGCTATGTACGGCATTAATGTCTATGTGTACGTCTCTCTCTGTATCTTTCTGCAAATCATGCATATTGGCATGGCTAAAGAATAAACAGAATACAACTATCCACCATATATATACACCTAAAATTGCATCAAGGTTTATGGATACCAACTACAGTTGCTTTGGTGCAGGTATTATTACCGAAGAGGTGCATGAAACATCCAACATTACGGTACTAATTCATCTCTATATGGGACATTTGACTTAACATCCATGGTTACCAGGTACTGCCTCTTTTTATTTGTGCGAGGGCTTATGATGCTGTACGTAGAATTTTAGAGGAGTTGAAAATGCTTTGAGGTAGAAATGTGTGTGGAAATGTTTTGTTTTCAGAGGTGGATTTTCAGGTCCCCCGTGAGGATGCTGACATGGTTTTGGGACCCATCTTTTCGTTTTGTTGGCATTCAGTCAGATGCTCCATACCTGGTAGGGACTGCTATGCTGATATCTTACATTCAGCTTTTTGTTGTGACTAAACTGAATATTTATGATTTTGTTCTTAAATATGTGTGTGTGTGCGCGCCCGCGTGATGTGTATGTGTATATATTTATATATAATATAAAATAATGGCACATATTACTTGGTGAATGACGACTAACTGATTATCCTTGGTTCGATCTCAGATGGGATGACATGATTGAAAAAGTTTATTACTTCCTCATCCATCCCACTCGAACAATCTATATTAGTTAGGACTAACATTCGAGCCGGGCGAGCTCGAGCTTGAGCTTTTTTTTTACGAGTCGAGCCGGCTCGTTTAGGTAAATGAGCTCAAAGTACTGATCGAACTCGACTCGTTGGTGATGATGAATCTTATTGGCAATGGACAATATGGAATCTGGAGGCCAATATTTGGCAACCCATATTAATTTATTTGGAAAAATTGATTGATACTGCATTTTTTGCACCTAATTGTTACACAATACAATAAATTAGAGACATAATTATGAGTAAATATGTGTTCCTAGTACCATCAAAGGCTACAAGATTATATGAAATAAAGGATCATTACTAAATTACATGAACTATATCAATCTTGTCTTATGTCACGGCTGGCGGGTTGGTCTTTTTGTATAGAAAATCCTGATACGACATTTGAGACTTAGCTTAATTGTCAAAAAAAAAAAAAAAAATCCAATCATCTTATAAAATTAAATAGTCGAAAATCTATATGTTTATAGAACACTTGTGATTTTTTTTTTAAAAGAAACTGGGTCTTTTTCATAAATAGATTGAACATAAAGGGCAGTTTTTGTATTTATTCTTCAAAAATAAATATCGGACTGGTCCTGGTGCATCTAGACTCGACCAACACTGGTTCTGCACCTTTATCAATATCCAACTTAAAAACAAAAACAATGTGGGTATCACATTACTATATTGCACATGCTTATTGTGCTGTGGGTTTGGAGAACTCTGTCATGTGATCAGACATTTGTACCAAAGAGTGGTTCCTGTTTCTCATTTTATTACACTGATCCGAGATCGTTGCTAATTAGGTCTCCCGTACTTGAAGAGTTTGTTTTCAAAATATGATTTTGCTCCAATAAGAGAGAGTATTTTTGAATTAAAACCTTAAATTAAAAATATTTTGTTACATAAATCAAATTACCAGTTGATTGAAAATAAAAGTGAAAATTGATGGTTTAAAATAAATTGTACCATCGTTAAAATGACAACCATAAAAAAATGTACCTTAACTAGAATAGAATTTTCACTAATTAGGTTTCTCGATTTGAGCTTATAATTCATGCATTTTTTAAAAAAATAATCTCTTCGCCTCGCACTCTGTCTCGCTCAAAACTCTATGTTTACCCCTTTTTTATCATTTAAGAAATTTTACGTTTATAGTTCCAGCACATTCTTATCTATCAATTACAATATCACTTAACCTCAATCTATCACATCTGATCATTATCTAAAAACACCGGGAATATCCTCATATTTTAAACTCTAAGCGTGTTAGAGAAAGTACATGTAAGAGGAAGTAGAAATATTTGTTCTCAATCTAAACCATGTCATTTATTTTAATTTGTCATGCTAGTTTTCCTCAACACCAACCACTCTCCAAACAACATACTAAGATCCCATTTATAGCCACCCTAACTCCATCAAATCTTCACACTCGAACACCAAAAAACTTTTCACCAGCCATACAGACATACCTTTTGCTCGCCTTCAGCCATGTCGAACATGAACAACAACAATGGTGAGACTAAGCACAACCTTTCACCATCGAGGCGTGTCCCGACTCCGGGGAAAGCAACGATTCTAGCAATGGGCAAGGCCTTCCCTAGCCAGCTTGTTCCTCAAGATTGCTTGGTCGAGGGCTATATACGTGACACTAAGTGCGATGATTTGGCTATTAAGGAGAAACTCGAGCGACTATGTAAGCAAATTAACACTTTGCTTGGGTTTGCGTTTCATCTTTTATTCAGCTCGTTCAAATGATTGTACTTGTTCTTTATTATTCAATTCGCGAACCGATATCTCTTATTCTGAAGGAAAAATAAACATAAATTTTAGAAAAACAATAATAATGAGAGTGATAACGGTTGATCCAGTGATTTTTCAAGAAAATAATGATAATATCGTGTGAATGTTTACTTTGAAAAAATAACATAATTAATACTAGATTATTCTTTTTATATAAAATCGTGACAACGATAATAAATATTTTTAAATAATAGGTAATTTTAGCAACTAGCTTTATGTCCCCCGGAACGAAAATATTATTTAATCGAATTTATTAATTTATCGAACTATATACATGAACAAGGGCCTCTTGTTCTTGAAGTGTTAATTTTCCTTTTCTTGGTAGGCAAAAGCACAACCGTGAAAACCAGGTACACGGTCATGTCGAAAGACATCCTAGACCAATACCCTGAACTGGCAACCGAAGGTTCACCTACAATCAGACAGAGGCTGGACATAGCCAACCCAGCCGTCCTCGAAATGGCAAAGGAAGCCAGCCTGGCCTGCCTGAACGACTGGCGCCGGCCCAAATCAGACATCACCCACGTCGTCTACGTCTCCTCCAGCGAGATACGCCTTCCTGGCGGCGACCTCTACCTGGCCAGCGAGCTGGGCCTCAGAAACGACGTGGGCCGCGTCATGCTGTACTTCTTGGGCTGCTATGGTGGCGTCACAGGTGAGGCACGCGCTTAAGTTTTTACATTTATGTAGAAATCGAATTATATACCGGTAAAATCTCGATAAATAAATATGATCGGGATCGGAGAAAAATATTAATTTAGCTATCAAAAGAAAAATTTGAACATGTTATAAAGAGTTGGGACCAGAAAAAATTATTTATTTGGCGAAGTTATCCATTTATCGAACATTCATTTATCGAAGTTTAAATATAGTATATTAATATTCTGGCTATGCCACTTCTCACAGGCCTCAGGGTGGCAAAAGATATAGCGGAGAACAACCCCGGCAGCCGTGTGTTGCTCGCGACGTCCGAGACGACAATCCTCGGCTTCCGTCCGCCGAATAAGGCGCGCCCTTACGATCTGGTCGGCGCGGCCCTGTTTGGAGATGGTGCTGCCGCAGTGATTATCGGCTCAAATCCCGTGGCCGGAGTAGAGTGCCCTTTTATGGAACTGAACTACGCGATGCAGCAATTCTTACCGGAGACGAACAGCGTAATCGACGGGCGCTTGTCCGAAGAGGGGATCTATTTCAAGCTTGGAAGGGATTTGCCGCAGAAGATCGAGGACAATATTGACGAGTTCTGTAAGAAGGTCATGGGGAAAGGCGGGCCGATGGAAAAGGGGTACAACGATTTGTTTTGGGCCGTGCATCCTGGTGGGCCGGCGATATTGAACAGACTGGAGAGTGTTTTGGGCCTGGAGAAAGAGAAGCTGGACTGCAGTAGGAGGGCGTTGATGGACTTCGGGAACGTGAGCAGTAATACGATATTTTATGTGATGGAATATATGAGGGATGAGTTGAGGAAGAAGGGAAACGATGGTGAGGAATGGGGGCTTGCTTTGGCGTTTGGGCCTGGGGTTACTTTTGAAGGCATTCTTCTTCGAAGCCTGTGAAAGAAGATGAACTGGCCCAAGAAAAGGGGTGTAATTGGCATAATTTTAATTTGAGGAGGAGAAAATTTGTGATGAAATGTTGATTTTTTTTTTGTTTGTTTTTTGTGGTTGGATTTATGTTTTCATGAATATCTTTGACACGTGATTGGGCCAAAACTTGTTCCTTATGACATTATTATTAAAGCCTTTTTTCCCTTTTTCTTTTACTATTATTAGTGATGGTTATAATCTTCTGTATTAATTGCGAAATCAAGTTGCTCTGTCCCATAAAATTAGAGCTGGCCCTGTTTTTTTGGACTTATTTTTTAGTTTTTCAGTTCAATTCAATTCAGTTCAGGTCCATTCAGTTCAGTTCAGTTCTTCTTCTTTTTATTATTATTAATCTTAATTATTATTTTTGTTATTATTACTAACAATATTACTATTATCGTTGTTGTTGTTGATTACTATTATTATTATTATTATTATTATTATTATTTATCATTATTATTATTATTATTTATCCTTAATATATATTTCGATTCGATTCGATTCGATTCGATTCGATTAAATTGATTCGATTCGATTCATTCGATCAAAAAGAATGCAGTCTTATTTTATTAAAGTCTTGTTTAGTATTCAACCAAGGCGGACCTACTCCTAACATGACGGTGCAACGTGCACCATCAATTTTTTTAACAGAGACTTGTTTTTCCTGTTATTTTTTATTCATGTCGTTATTGTTTATTTAACAATATTTAAATCTATACTATATAAAACTTATCCCCCTTAATTTAATGTGGAAGAGGGATTTATGTCACTTATTCATGTTAAAGGATTACAAATGAAGAGACTATTTTAATTGTAACTTTTAATGTAAACAAACTAATTTAAATACAAAAGTTAGGATAAACATCACAATGCAAATGCACCTTCTAATACACAAGGTGATTAAAATTAACTTTTAAATGATAGTATAAATTACACGATGGTTAAATTTTAGCTATGAAAGCTTAGATACAATCGGTGCATCGCACGGGTTGAATAAACCAAAAACAACCCCGGAGCAACATACGGGTTAGTAAAGCCTCATTTCATATAACTAATTACATAGACTAAAATAAAAGGACAATAACAATAAAAAAACATATAAACTTCTCTAAAAGGCATTTAAATTCTGTCATCTGCTCATTCAACCGTCTGCTCCAATATTACGTACAAAACACGTAGATATTCAACAAAAAACCGTGCATCGCACTGGTTGAATAATGCTTCGTTGGTTTATAAGGTTACTTCTTTCTACTATTTTATATCGAATTATTTTAAATATTTACATATATCCTATTATCGTACAATGCTTCATCCTGTTATTCATCAATAGGTCCACTCCTTAATTGTTGGAAACCCTATGCGAAATTATAACTGTGATCCCGTAAGTAAAAAACCAAACCAAACATATCCAGTATATCCCGCTCAGAGCAGGGTCTGGGGAGGGTAAGATGTACGCAGACCATGCCCCTACCTATTATGGTAGGGAGGCTATTTCCGTGAAGACCCTCAGCTTAGTGCACAACAACATATTGAGTGAAAAATACAAAGGAAAGCATATGATACGAAAAAAAACTCATTACCATACCTGAGCCCATGGCTTAATCTACATGGGACTTATCTAAGAGGAATTTGGCTACTACACTCCCGATGAACGCTGCTCAAACAGAAGAGATGTTGACTCCGCGCACAGCTCCCTGTCGAAAATACACCACACGCAAAAGGCAATAGGATAAAATATACAATAAAAGAAAAAATGCAATGCTATAGGTCAAAGCTAACCGAGACAACCCAACCCTGAGGCTCTCAACTACAGCACCACTCCCAACTAAAGAATCCACAACTCTGATCTGGCGGCTCCAAGCGCACCTATCAACAGTCATGGTCTCAGAAAGGTTTAAGGCCTTCAAATTTAATCTCAGCTGCTCCTCCCACGTCCTCCTCGGTCTGCCTCTCCTCCTCTCCCCGACAACTACTAAACTCTCGACTCTCATCACCGGAGCAGATGCCTGCCTCCTGCGGACGTGGCCAAACCATATCAATCTCCCTTCCCTAACTTTCGCTCAAATGGGCGCCACTTCTAGCGCGTTCCTGAAGGCCCCGTTCGAGATTCTATCTAACATTGTGCGACCACACGACCAGCGTAACATTCTCATTTCAGCCGCTTCCAACTTGCTCTCAAGCGACTTCTTAATCGCCCAACATTCAGAGCCATACAACATTACAGGTCGGATTGCCGCTCTATAGAATTTACCCTTCAGCTTAAGAGGGACTTTCTTGTCGCACAGGACCCCTGTCGCTGCTCTCCACCTTAGCCATCCCGCCTTGATGTGATGAGTGACATCATCTTCACACTCACCTTCCTTCTGAATGGTCGAACCCAAATACTTGAACTTATCCGTATGAGGAACGATCTGATCCGCAATTATGACCTCTACATCTTCCTCGTTGGCCTCACCACTAAAGTTACACCAGAGATACTCTGTCTTAGACCGGCTCACACGCAAGCCCTGGATTCTAACTTAGACCTCCATAGCTCCAACTTCGAGTTCACCTCCCTCCTCGACTCCGCCACTAACACAATATCGTCAGCAAAAAGCATGCACCACGGGACGCAATCTTGAATCCCCCGCGAAATGACGTCAAGGATCAGAGCGAAGAGAAGAGGGCTTAGCGCCGACCCCTGGTGTAGCCCTATCTCAACCGGAAAATACTGGGTGTCACCAGCTGGGGTCCTAACGCACGTCCTAGCTTGGGAATACATGTCTTGGATCGCCCTAACGAACTGCAACGACACCCTCCTCTCTACTAGGCTCCTCCAAATAACATCGCGCGGAATGCTATCATAAGCTTTCTCTAGATCTATGAACACCATATGGAGGTCCTTACGCCGCTCTCTAAACTTCTCCATAAGGCGTCTGACGAGATGAATGACCTCCCGTGACCTCCCCGGCATGAAGCCAAATTGGTTCTCTGAGATCTCAACTTCTCTTCTAACCCTGCATTCCACCACTCTTTCCTAAAGTTTCATAGTATGACTGAGGAGTTTAATACCCCTATAGTTACTACAACTCTGAGCATCGTCTTTGTTCTTGAAAAACGGCACGACAATACTATGCCTCCACTCCGTCGGCATCTTAGAACCTCTGAGGATGATGTTGAACAACTCTGCTAGCCACTGAACTCTGACTTCCCCCAGACAAAGCCAAACTTCAATAGGGATCTGATCCGGGCCTACCGCCTTAGCTCTACCCATTTTCATTAGAGCACCCTTTACTTCCTCCTTGCTGATCCTTTCACAGGAACTAAACGAACGGGCAAAAGATAGACTAACTACTTGCACCACCGAGTCACTACCCCTAGCCACATTGATTTTTTCTACATATTTATCGAACTCTTAGTATTAAAAGCATATATAAATAAAATATAGATATAAATATGGAACATATGGTAATTCAACAGGCTTCAAATGAAAAACTAACTATTAAATTGAAGAAACATAATTAAATAAGTTAACCTTTTACCTTTGTGGTTTTTTTAAATATAACCAATAAAGATTAATACTTGGGTCTTTGAGTTAATAACCATAATATTTAAACACCGATTAAACTACAAAGTTAAATTTTAATATGATACCTTCTATATTGATTTTTTTTTTATATAGAAAAATATTGTTGCTCCTTTAAAAAAAAAATCTGTTTGATACACGAGTTACACGTTCGAAGATTAAAATACGCAACAAAATAATTTATAAAACGACTTATTGAGATGGTACTCAAATTAATATCTCAATAAACTATTTATCAATTATCAATTAATTTACCCGCTAAGCTGTCGAAATGCATTTTTTTCTTGGTTGGTAAATGCACTCTTAATAGAAAACAGATTAATCATTTTTTTAAGGAATAAAGCCGCTGCGACGTCGTCCAAGTGTCGTGTAAGCGGTATACAACAAATTTTGAATAGGTTGTTTTGCCTTTTTATATACAGTATTATTTTTTTTACCCAAGTTCAACAACAATTCTTTTGATACCCAAATTGTTAGAATTGACCTTTACTCGAATGCATTCGTATCATATATTGTACTTCCGAGTAACAAAATTTCGAACCAACTTGCAAAAATATACGATATTAGTTTTCGAGTAACACAACTTATACAATCGAATAAGAATTACGGGTTACTCGACCGTAAAGGAGTGACTCGATTGGCGTAACTCGAGCATTCGAGTTACCCGAATTACAATTTACGGGTTACTCGGATACGATTTTGAGTTACCCGAAGAAGTCATATGGGTTACTCGAATAAAAGCGAGTTACTCGAGTGCGGCGATCGTGTTACTCGACGGCAACCGTGTTACTCGATCGGGGCATTGGTGTTACCCGGATGATAACCTTTCTCACTATTGTATATTTTTTTAAGTTGATTCAAAATTTTGTTACTCGAAAGTATAATATATGACAAGAATGTATTCGAGTAAAAGTCAATTACGATAATTTATGCATCAAAAGAATTAGTGTTAACCTTGGTAAGAAGAGGGTATTACTAAACACCGCCCTAAATTACTAGACACCGCCATATAATATTACCTTTTTGTCCATTTCACAATATTTCATTATTTCTACCCAACACACCAACACAAGTTTTTCGAATTGAAATCTAGAAACAATTTTTCATTTATTATACAAAACACAAAATCAAATATATATCGTCCATATCATCGACAACTACGAAAATGGACGAGAATTCACATCTGGAGGTAATTTTTCGGAGAAAATGGCGCAGACGTCTGAATATTCCGCCTGTTCCATGGTACAGGCGTCCACAGATTCCGCCTAGACCATGGTGCAGGCGTCTGATACGGACACTCCGTCCTAGGTCTAGGCGTCTAAACCAGACGCTTGAACCATGGTCTGGACGTCCGATTCAGACGCCTGTGCCATGGCTAGGCGTCCGATTCAGACGCCTGTACCATGGTCCAGGCGCAATTTTTGGACACCTGGACCCCTTTTTTGCATGATTTTAAATTTTAATAATATTATTGGTATTATTATTAACATTCTGTCAATTAAAAATTTCAGGTTATATTGGAAGAATTTGAAGGTGACGGGGTTGATTATAGTGGTTATTTCGTTAATGATGAAATATTCGCTAGTGATTGTGATGCGATTGGTTGGGCGAAAAAAATTGCTCTTCAAATTGGTTTCGAGTTGATCATTTCCTCGTACAAGAATAAAGGAAAGACAAAGCTATTGAGATGTAACCGTGGTGAACGGTACAGAGGGGTATTAAGAGATTTGGATGTCGCTGTTCGAAAGGACACAAAGATGAAAGCATGCAAGTGTACATTTCAGATAAAGGCCGAACAATTGCATGACTTGAGTGGTTGGATAATGAGACCGATAACTGGGAGTAAGGATATGCACAATCACTCATTTGTTGTATATCCGGAGGGGCATCGTCAAATGAGTGGACTGAGTAAATTGGCCAAACAAGTTGTTCGTGAGATGAGTGCTGCTCAAGCCAAGCCGTGTGCCATCTTGGCGGCCGTTCAGAATAAATTTCCCGAGGACAAACCGACTAGACGACATATCTATAATTATAGAGACCACTTGAGGAAGCATGAGTTTGAAGAAAGAGATGTCGTCGGTCAGTTTCACCATTTGGCTGTGACGAATAACTACGTACATTGGACGCAGGCCGACCCGAATACAAATGCTGTTACCCACGTGTTCATGGCACATCCAACATCAATCAACTTAATCCGGACCTACAGATGGTTCATTGGCATGGATTCTACCTACAAAACGAATAAGTATAAGATGCCATTTCTCGAGATAGTCGGGATGACTCCATGTAACAAGAACTTCCTAATCGCCTATGCAATTATGAAAGATGAGACCGAATCGAGCTATGCGTGGGTGTTGGAGAAGTTGAAAATTTTGCTTGGGTTTGATGTTCATCCGACGGCTATTGTTACGGATCGCGAGTTGTGATTGATGCGTCCTATTGGAGAGATATTTCCACAGAGTGCCCACTTGCTTTGCACATGGCATATTAATAAGGATGTTGAAGACAAGGTCACAGAATTTGTGGAAAAGATAAAGAAATGGGCCAAAAGTTTAAAAATGGGAAATAGAAGAAAATCATGGAAGCGACGATCGAAGAGGAATACGATCAAGCGGTGCAACTCATGAAGGATACATGGAGATGGAATCCTAAGGTGATATCCTACGTTGAGGGTACATGGCTAAAATACAAGGAGATGTTCGTTGTTGCGTGGACGAATAAAGTGCTTCATTTTGGAAACACAACCACTTGTAGAGTAGAGAGTGCACATGCCGAGTTAAAGCAATGGCTTAATTCTTCCACCGGAGCCCTCGATACCGTCTGGACCAAAGTGAACCAGGAGATTGAATCACAACTTACGTAGATCAGATACACACTTGAATACAGTCTAGGTGTCGTACAGGCTTGGTGTACTCTGGTTTTTCGTTCAACTACTTGCGCTGTCGTGTTTCCCATCATTGTCTGCGGTTACTGTCGAATGAATTGACACGTATGAGAGAATTAAGTGATCAAGTGTACCATCGTTGCGGTTGTGCACTCCAAACCACCCATCAGATTCCTTGTGCGTGTGAGCTCAAGAGACTTATGGAATCGCGGATCCCATGTAGTGTTAGTCGTCTTCACATATTTTGGCAAACACTTATTATTAGTGATGGTTAGGGCTGTTATCGGACCGGTCCGGCCCGGTTTTTGACAGACCCGGAACCGGTCCGGTAAGGTACCGGATAAACCCGGTCCGGACCGGTAAGAAAACCGGGTCATATTTAAGATCCGGAACCGGTCCGAAATAAGTACCGGGTAGACCCGATCCGAATCCGAAACCCGAATCCGAAACCCGAATCCGAAACCCGGAAACCCGAATCCTGAGAGAGTAGTGGAAGGGATGAGGCATATTTATAGTTGATACCAAGGCTTTTAGATGGTTTATCCCACCAATGTGGGATGAAACCTTAAGCAAAATGGTGATGGAACTCAAGGTGAACCAAAGTTCAAGCCATGCTCAAGTTCAAGCCAATAAAGCTTAGACCATCGGGTTCAAGCTGGAAGACTCAAACCACAAGGAACCAAAAAAAGAACTCGTTATGAACCCAAAGCCGCAAGGCAAGACTCAAGCCAATGGGCTTGAACCACCATTGATGGCTTAAGGTTTGATGTGTTAAAAAATGAAAGGGTGAGCACCTATTTATAGCAGTGGATGAGAGCAAGATTTGTTGCTCCAAGCAATGTGGGATTGGAAAAAAAATCCCAATTCCCTAATGGTTTTAAACAAGGGAATTATTTTGTTATTAATTATTTTGTATTAATTAGATCTATATTATATTGTATTGTTATTAATTATTTTGTATTAATTAGATCTATTATTATCAAGTTATTAATTAATTTTTTTATTACTTAATTAATAAATATAATAACAAGTAATAAAAAATTTATATACCAAAGGCCTTGAGCCTTGTTTGGTGTGTGTGTGTGTGTGAGTATATATATTACCGTGTCTTTTTCCGGTTTTCTCGGTCCGGGTCTTATCGGTTTTGGTTCAATGTTTAGAACTCGAATCCGAACTCGTTAATTGTCGGGTGAGTTTCGGTCCCGGGTTTTTCGGTCCGATTCTTGACCGGGTTTCGGGTTCACTCGGACCGCTGACAGCCTTAGTGATGGTGTGGACACGACCGAATTTGTCGATTCTTCTACCGGTGCTGAATCGGAGGACCAGCGGTACTTCCAGGCCTTTGTCGATGAGGTCAGACAGAGCGATCCTGCAGTTGTCCGTAACGTATCACTTATGATCCACGATCATCTTCACCCCGATCAAACGCGTTACGTTGAACCACAAGTGAATACGGCAGTTAAGGGTCGACCAAGAGGAAGTTCATCGACTAGACGCGATCCTAGTGGTTGGGAGTATAGCCAAAGGGGTCGTGGCCGTTCCCGCTCATCCAGTGGTCGTGGCCGCAGCTCTTCTGCATCAGTCCACAATGCCTCTTCATCGGGTATGAACAAATTTATTAATACTCGTTATATGCTTTTTAAGTTTGATATTATTACGATAATATGTAATATATTGAATATGTGTTTGCAGATGCACACCACCGAGTGGAGATTGGTAACTATCACCATATCGATAAGATACCGGGAGTTATTTTGCCGTCTGTTGAAGGTTATCTCGATGTCCCCGGAGACGGTAATTGTGGATTTCGTGTTATCGCCGACTACATATTTGGCGACCAAGATAAATGGCGTATTGTACGTGTATGCATTGCAAATGAAATTATGGCTAACTGTACACTCTACCGATCGATCTACTATAATGGGATTGAACCTGAGGTTCGACGTATTACATGGGATGGTAGTGCGTGTGGATCGGATCATTACATGGCTGTTGCTGAAGATTTATTCCCTATTGCTACTATTTTCAATGCCGCCGTCATACTATTCGGATTCGGAAACGGTAGATCTTTATTTTCATGTCTCACTGTGCTGCCGTTGAAAGCACCCTCAACGGCAACACGGCCTAGCCAAGAGATTGTCATTTGTCATTTAGGAGATACGTACAAATATTTTATTCGTCTAGATTTAATGCCTAATTTTTCTGTACCGCCCATAGTGACTAACTGGTTTAGATTCCATGATAGTAGTGTTGATGTCTGGGAGAATTTGTATACGAACAGGACAGAAAAATGGAATAGATTAGTCGGTATGATGTAAAAATGAATTTGTTGTATGTTCCTTAATTATTAAAATTTTCGTTTTTGTTGATCTTTATAGTTGATAGTTGATTTTCTTTTTTTGTTGATCGTGATAGTTGACAGAACGTTTTTGTAAGGAGAAGAGAAAAAAATTTAATGCCTAAAGTACAGTGCCAAATGCAAAACGAAAGTGGCAATCAATATACAAAATACAAAAAAAAAACGAAAGTGCCAATCAAAATACCGTCTTACACAAAACAAACAAAATACAAAATACAAAATCAGTTGGCCGAATGCCAATCCCTCATGTACTCCTCAAGCATCGTCGTCGCTTCTTCCGCCTGGTCTGGGGGAAGGTGTCTGATACAGTGTTGGGTAATACCGGCCAATCGACTCACCCACTGTAAAAAATATAGACAATATAATACAATGCGTAATGTATGATGAAATATAACAAAGTGCAAAGTTAAATAACATACGTAATCGCTGCTGGAACGAGAAGGGATCACTGATCCAGGTGCTGCACCGTCGTTCAGTAGCTGAGGATCTGCCACACATCATGTAACATGATGGTCATCTCTCCGAACGGCATGTGAAAAGAGTTCGTATCGGGCTGCCACCGCTCAACGAACGCAGAAATCAACGGGGAGTCAATATGTCTGAACATGGCGTCCGTCAGGTGGGATAACCCAGTCCCACTGATCCGACTCACTGTGCGAATAATACTCGCTCGAATCCTCAGTACCAAAATCAGTATAAGGTACGTCCTCGAATCCCCTACGCTCTGCCTCCCGCTGTCTACGAACGGAAGCATCAACACCACGAGCTCTGTTGTGACGCGTTTCAGAACCCATCAACTTTGTGACTAGCGGCATAGATTTGTCCGCTCCTCCTCTCATCTGCATTTAGCAAACAATACAACTAATAAGTAATAATCATACAAACAATACACATTATTAATTATTAATTGAAAATTTTATTTTTTTCCGAAAAAATGACTGGGGCGTCCGGCCAGGATGCCTGAACCAAGGCAGGGGCGTCTGGTATGGAAACCACGACCATGGTTCAAGCGTCCGTCACAGACGCCTACTCCAGCGGCTAGGCGTCCGATCTGGACGCCTGTGCACGGTTTGGACGTCCGACTTGGACGCCTATACCATGACTGGGCGTCCGCCCTGGACGCCTGCGCCATGGACAGGCGGAATTGGCGGACGCTTGTGCCATGGCCAGGCGTCATCGTCGGACGCCTTTGACAAAATAACGGTCGCGGCCTCTGTCGTGCACTCCGACACGGCGGCCGCGGCCAAAACACCAGTAAAACGAAAAAAAAAGATTACCAGAGTTTTTCCTTTTCCGGTCATGGCGGCGGACGGTGGCGGTGTGGGGGCGGAAGGCGGCTGTGCGGCGGTGGTGTGGCGGTGGTGTGGCGGCGGTGCGGTTGCGGCTGGTGGGGTATTTACGATAGCTCGAGAGAGAAAAGTATTGAGAAATTAGGATTACAAATCTTCTTAATATGAATTAAGGGCAAAAAGATAATATTATAGGGGATGTCTAATAATTTAGGACGGTGTTTAGTAATCAAGTAAGAAAATTAATAATATAGGTAAAATGGCACCGGAAGTTTTCTCTCCGCACATAAATTACCCAAATTTCAGATGCCTAATATTTTATTCTCTCCCTTTCACCTTCAACAAAGGTAGGAGTAAGATTTAACTGTGTCACCGTTAGCAGTTAAGATTCACTGCTCTGATTCACCATATTCTCTTGAATATCCATTTGTTTCTGAGAAATTTAAGCCTTCTCATTCTATATTACATACAATTACAAGCCTGGTAAATTTTAAACCTTATTTTTTTTTTTGGGGGTATGGACGCCAGAAATTCTCACAGCGGAGAATCCAGCAAATCGCCGTTGGTAAATTTTCACTAATTTTTATTTTCTCAAATGGTTTTATGGTTTCTGGATGTAATTGTACACTTTTTAATTTTATTTTTAATTTATGTATGAAAGGGGAATAGGTTATCGGTGAGGGATGATCGTCCTGGTATTCCTCAGTTGTTTACATCATTGCCGGCTTTGAACGAGGCTGCTTCGTATCTCTCCGAGACTACCTCGATCTTCACTCGCTGCTTCCCAGATATTTCGAGTATATTGTTATAATCATCTCGCAGTTTTAATTTTGATTTTGGAAGTTTTTACGTTTTTTTTTTTTTTTTTGGTTGATTATTTCATGATATGATATTCATTGTGCTATGAATTATAACTAGTGGATGGAAACTGTGGGAATTATTTGCTGACAAAATTATTGGAATTGATATATCTTCTTGTAGTTTTTTGGTGATAATTGATGAGAAAGGATGGTAGGGCAGTTTTTTTTTTTTTTTTTTTTTTTTTAAATAATATGCTATTCCTGAAGTTGGATGTCGAGAAGCTTTGGACACTGGTGGTGCATTGAAAATTTTGTTCATCTCTATCCATGTTGCCTAAATCTTCTCATTGTAGAATCTATATATACCTCATTGAGACTCAATATTGGTTAGGTGGGTGGGATTCATTTAAGGTAGTTTACACTTATAGGTACCCCTGTGTTCTGTTTGCTAAAAACATGTACCACTTTCTCCTTCCATCAATAAAACATCGTCATTATTAACAATTGCGCTTTAATCTCAACTATGTTGAGGTTGGTGGCATGAAGATTATAGTGTCGATTTATTGTTTAAAATTACCAGACTATAAATTCATGCAAAAAGCAAAGTAACATAGGCTTGTTGTATGTCCTTTCTGTCGCGAACTCCCTACGCAGGAGAAATGAGATGAAATTAACAAACCTTCACCATCATAAGTTTTTCCACTTGCATATAAGATATCATGAGACGGCATGAGTTGAGATAATTGCTATCTATTGCGTTACAACATTGGTCGTGTAGAATCAACATGTACATCGTGGAACATGATGAAGGAAAAACAACAATGTATAAGAACAAAAATAAATAAGTAAAACTACAAAAAAAAAAAAGGAAAAGAAGAAGATGCTACATTTGTGTGTGTGTGTGTGTATGTGTATGTGTGTGTGGATCAACAGTTTCTCTTAGTTAAGCTCTGATGCTGTTATTGTTTCCACACTTTTGCAGTAAGACCAGTATCTGAAGACGCTGATGGAATGGAATTGTTGTCATTTGTTTCTGGGGAGCCTGGAGCCAGGACAATTAACAGGAGTGTCGGTTCAAGTGCCACTGTTTCATCTATTTATGGATCAATTGGTACCAGATGTGATGCTCCAGTAGTCCACGCTGGAATTACCAGGAGCTCATCTGGAGCCTCCTCTCAAAATTCTAATGCGATTGTTCAACCTAATACCAACCAAAGCGGTATTTCCATTTTTCAAGGGTAGTATCTGCCTGAGCCTATGAGCATGCAGCTTATGATTTATGAACACATCATTATGTGTTTTAGAAGTTGGTGTATGACCATGTCCTCCTAAAAGCTCGTAGCTATAATTTTGTAAAAAATGCTACATAGGATGCTATTGATCGGTCTTCATTGGCACAAATCACCTTCTATGTTTGAAATTTTTTGCTTGCTTTAACTCAATACTCTTGTGGTCATGTTCCATTTATATATGCATGTTATATTTCTGCTATAGACTCATTGAAAGGGTGAGGAAGACTGTTCGGGGATCTGCCAATGACATTGGTTGGCTACAACGAGCTGCGGACATGCCACCTGTCGAAGATGGAACTGAAAGATTCGTGGAAATACTCGATGATATAAGGTACAAACTCTACATTTTTTTTTAATTACCCCGCTTTTATCTGATTTAGATATGTGTTTTGGTTCTAAAATATTATGGGTCTGTGTCCTTTCTGTATCAGGCATGGTTTGCACGCCTTGCCAAACACAATGGTTTATTTGTTAGTCCCAGGTAGTAATGTGTATCTTGCTTATATCCACTTTCTATCATTACGTTCTTCATGTATTCTTTCTTTATACCTCCATTATGCTTCTGAATGTACAATGTAGAACCCATCGTGTTTTAGCCTTGAGTTATGACCAGAAATTATGTTGAGTTAGTGTTACCCCTCGATATGCATGATGTGACGTTCTCTTACTCAATGTATCTCCAATAACTTGGAATTCTGTAGGTTGTGAATCTAAATGGTGCACTATTAGCTACACTGTTAATTCAGGTCATTATCATACGTATTATATGATTGAAAATCGCAATTGATTTTTCAGTTATATGTCATATAGTTGACTAGATAATTTGAGCAACTGAAGGAGTGAAGGTGTTGTCGAATACACTTTGGATAGGGAAAAATTCTTTTCACTAGAGAACAATGATGCAAAAAAAAAAATTGACAGAGAAAAAGATTAATTTGGGGGAATGTGAGTGGATATAAGATGAAAATGTAATGATTAAAGTTGATGTGGTGTGAAAATTGTAAAATATGATTAGTAGTTAAAAATAAATTAATGGATGAGTAGTGATGGGAAGTTGTGTAATGATGTTTTGTTCTTCTCAGAAGATTGTTTAGGGAGAAAAACTGAGAGTGGGCGAATAGTATGTTTTCTGAAAGTTTTGGTAGGCAATCACATTTGGGGGTGAAAACTTTTCCCTAGGGGAATGAAAATGAAAAGGATCTTTTTTTCCAATCACCTTTGTTATACAGGTTATGTACACTATCAGATTATTTTTGTTGCGAATTGCCCGGTGGTTTAAGTTTCCTGTATGTAGGTCTTTTCAGCAACCACGGACCCCTTTACTTTGTGAACACAAAAACAAGTTTTTCAAAGATGGGGCTCACTTGTCATATTGCTAAAATTCACAGCGAGGTAGGATCAGTTATAGTGTGCTTTCTATTCAGTATATGTACTTCTTCAGTCCATGATAAGAGTTTAAGTTTTAGGCTTCAGTGGAAAAAAATGCCAAAGAGATAAAGGACTACGTTGAAGAAATATATTGGGGTTCCCGGAAACGAATTTTGTTACTCGGCCATAGTAAAGGAGGAGTAGATGCAGCTGCTTGTTTATCTATGTATTGGGATGAACTTAAAGACAAAGTCGCAGGATTAGCTTTAGCTCAGAGTCCTTATGGTGGTAGTCCAATTGCTTCGGACATACTGCGAGAAGGTCAGCTCGGTGATTATGTTAACATCCGTAAGCTTATGGAGATTCTCATCTGTAAAGTGATCAAGGTATCTTGTTACCTTCTGTTTTTTTGATATTATTACTCGCCTTCCATTAATTGAATGCTTCATTGGTAGACTAATTATATTTCAAAATTACAAATAAATAACCCTCGACATTTTCTTTTATGTAAAAAGTGCACCCTCAAGAGGGGCCATTTGTCAGGTAAAATCCAAACATCCAGTAGTTATTTGTAATTTTAATAGATAAGTGGGTTTCTCGTTAGACGGGGGTAGATGTTGTAATTAACTTTTAATTTAATTAGGTTTAACCTCATGGTAGTTCTTGTAATCAACCCGTCGCTTTGGCTGGTTTCTTTGGTCCGTTTTCTTGTAACTGGATCCCTGAGATTGCATCATGCTAACATCTGCATCTACCTTGGAGGGCGACATGCAAGCCCTAGAAGACTTGACCTACGAGAGAAGGAAGGACTTCTTAAGAAAACACCCTTTGCCGCAAGAACTCCCGGTCGTCTCTTTCCACACCGAAGCCGGCATTTCTCCCGCAGTCTTGGCCACGCTATCCCGCGTTGCGCACGCGGAGCTTCCCATGTTCTCCACCGGCCAACCCACCACACTCCCTGTCGTGATCCCCTTGGGTGCTGCTATGGCTGCTTGTGCTCAGCTGCTTCAGATTAGGTACGGTGAGAAGAGCGATGGGCTGGTGACTTGTCGTGATGCGGAGGTTCCGGGCTCGATCGTGGTGAGGCCCAGACGGAAGTTGGACCATGCTTGGATGGTTTATTCGTCGATAAATGATGATCCGATGGAGGCGGATGCTTCTCAGGTTTGTGAAGCTCTCCTGACATTGCTTGTGGAGGTTGGGCAGAGCAAGAGACATGAAATTGCTAATAAAGATGAATGAAATGATTTTTTTTTTTAGGTCGTGGTGTTAGGATGTGTGATGATTAGATCAATTATTTTTGTTCTGTAATTAGTAATGATGCTGTTTCCAGGTTCAGGATTCGGGTTAGTTATTGTTAATTGTCGATATTAGTGTTGACGGCTTTAGAGAGATCGAATCGAATCGAAAACGAATGGAAAATGTTTGTGTTGTAATATTTTCATTTTTAACAAAATTTCAATATCCGGTTCAATTTTGATATATTTTGCGTTTATTTTCTAAATGTTATACCTAATTAAGTTTAAAATTTCATTGAGATGATTCTAATGTGATTAAAAATACTTATTTATCTACCTAATTTTTATTTTTTACAAAATTAATCAACAACTAATCATTTCTCACAAATCTCCCTGAGTGGATCTCAGGATGTAAATCAATCCAAACGAACCAAACATGTATGTTTAACCTTATTTGAAATTTTATCGAATTGATTGGTAATTAAGTCGAATTTGAACAAGTACCAGCCAAATTAAGCTCGAGTAGTTAGATTTCTTTATAAAGCTTTTTAGATTTTTTATTCAAATCGAGTCGAGCTCGAGTTGAATTTTATCAAACAAATATTATTATTTTGAAACTTGATTTTCTATATCAACGAGCTATACACTATCGAATTTTTTTTTTTTTACCAATCAAGCTCGAATCGAGTCATTTAGTTTGATTTTCAGCTATACCCACTCACACAGTTATATCCATCAAATTATATTCAAGCATTATTTTACCACTACATCACAATCAAACTTCCGTCATTGCATTTTCATCTTATAACCCAATTACAGTCAATAACTCGATATTCAACATTTTCTTTCAAGAATTTTATCTTTCTATGATTTATATGCATATATATCTTTCTATTCTCTCCTTCAAACCTACCGAAAACTTGCCACACTTCTCAAGTAACAACAAAATCTCTTGCACTCCATCTCCATCTCCCTTCTTTTTCAAATATTCTACACATGCCCCCACGGTGTCAAAGTCCGGTTTCCACTCCGGAAAACTAACATAAGTCGCCTTCTTCATCATCTCCACCGCCTTCTCCATCTCACCGTTCTTACGATACCCGAGCGCCATATGGCTCCACATGCTGGCGGTCGGCTCCTTACCCTTTCCCAAAAGTCGACCCAAAATAGACTCGGCCTCTTTTACCCGACCTCTCTTGCAAAAAGCCCATATCACTAAATTCGGAACCCGAATATCGAAATACTTATTCTTATTCTCCTCTTCCCACTCCTCGAAGATTTTGCCAACACCTTCGGAATCATCCAACTTCTCTAGTGAAGTTATCAAGCACGCATAGCTTCTATAGTACGTCCTCCCGTCATATTTCCGAAGCAAATCCCATATGCGAGAGACGTTCTCCTTTTCACGCATGGTAGCGTAGATACTAATCAACACTCCATACGTACTTTGTCTCTCTGCCTCCCGATTTTGTTTAATCAAATGCTCAGCTTTTAGCAATGCCTTGGAAGCTTTTTCTGAAAAACCACCTTCCAGATATCCTTTTGCCGTCGTAATATACGCACGGGATGTGATGGTCACTTGAGGATCGATTTCCATTTTCATCAAAAGCCTCTCCATATTTTCTATATCGGCGTTGGTAGCAAATGCATTTAACCTAATATTGTACGTGAATTCATCGAGAACAATGCCTTTATATTCCATTTCCTGCATTAACAAATCCAGCTTTTCGTGTTTGCCCACCCGAGAGTAGAGGCTCAACATTGTATTGTAGTGTAGATTACTGCAAGAATTTAGTGCCCGGATTTTGTCCATGACGGCCTCTGCTTTCTCAAGGGCTTTTGCATCCGCGTAGCAGTTTAAAAGAGCTCCATAAACTGGAGAAACGAGTAAACTATTGTCGAGGCTGTTGAAATAATGCTCTGCTCGTTTCAATCCATGAACTTTTGAGATTAGGTCTAGATGGATGCCAATATGCCCCGGTTTAGTGTCGAAATATTTCATCCCGTTCATCCATTCAGCTACCTATCGTGAAAAAATAGAGTCCGGGTTTAGGAAAACCATAAAAAAAAAGAATTGTAGTATTATGTCTGATATCAAGTATTTGGAAGTGAAAAAAATAAAGAAAATGAAGTGCAAAGGAAGATTGGAATGGAGTTCAATTGCCTGGTTTGAGGATTTTAGAAGTGTATACAACCAGTGTTTTTAATAGCACTTTGCGTTTTGTTCCATTGTAATGTAACAGCACTTTTCATATGCATAGCGTTTTTTTTCAATCATAGCGTCGCGTAAATAGCGTAGTGCATAATGTGAGCTACTCGAGGATGTCGATTAATTATTAAAGAAAAATAAAATGTACTTATATTAACGATGAGATAAATAATCATAAAATCATAATAATTGATCATTACATTCAAAAATAACTCAATCCATTTATATGGAAACACCAATATGAAAAGTTTTACAACATAAACTAGAGTTATTTAGCTCAGATCGTAAACCTAGGGTTTATTACTCATCTCCTTCAGATCGTAAACCTAGAGTTATTTTCCTTTGTTCCAGTAGTCGAACACTCAATATTTAAGGTGATGTGTGAGCTGGTGTGTAAAAGATAAAGTTACCCTAAAAAATCTGTTCTTTCCGTCCTTCTCTTTCTGCACAAAAGTGCATGCTGAAGTGAGAATAGCGTAATAGCGTGCACTTTTAAGAAAATAGCACGAGAAACAGAGAAAAAAAAAAAAAGAGCGCTATTCGAGCACTGCGCTATATCCCGTAGGATGCCCGTAGCTTGCGATAGCGCGCTACAAATCGCGTTATTAAAAACACCGATACAAAGACTTAAAAAGAAAAGGTGATTGTCAACTTTTAAAAGGAAACAAAAAGAAAAGTAGTTGTAGTGACTGTCTTCCTTTGATCATAACTGAGAAGCAGAGGAGGGGTACTTCAGATTCTTTGATTGTGCTTCCTGATTGGCTTCTACTACACATTGATAAAGCGCGTTTACGACTTCTCCGCCAAACCCTTTCTAAACCTAATAATCAGTTTTCAGCTTCAATTTTTTCAACTTTCAATACTCCAAATCGTGCACGGTCTCCTCCACCCTATGATGCACGGATTCTTCAAAATTGACCAGTATGCAGTATCGGATACTGTATGGGTGCGGGTGCGCGTGCGATTCGCGTGGGATTCGCACGGGATTCGCCACGTGGCGAATCCGTGCAAAAAAAAAAAAATCGGACTCGCGTATCCTTGCACAGGATACGCGTATCCGGTGCGTGGAGGGGGCGTGGGTGATTTTTTTTTTGTTGTTGTTTTTACTGTTTTTTTGTAATTTTTAAAAAGTAAATCAAATAAACTAAAATACAAAAAGTAAATTATTTAATAAGTAATTACTTTTACCTTTAGCAGCATTCACGAACAGCATCAGAAAGCTCCGCTCCTCAAAGCCATTTTGAATTATTTTTTGTATGACTTGTTTTATGTATTTGAATTGGTTTTATGGTGATATTTGAATTGTTGTTTGTTATATTTAACAAGTGTTATATATAATAAAATATAAAATAAACAGACGTATCCTTACCGTATCGCACCCTAACATTTTCAAAAAACCGTATCCCCGCACCCGTATCTGCCCGCACCCGCACCCCCTCCCCCCACCTGTGCAACATAGCCTCCACCTAATCATCCATCTGAGACTCATTTTTTTCCATATAAGATGAAATAAATTGATATGATTCTGAAACTGTAATGTCTATTTATAGATAAAAAAGAATTATGAACTTTAGTATTTAAGATAAAAATTTAACCAATACATTTTTTAGTACACTAATTAGCCTCAAATTAAAAAAAAATAATAAAATTTTATTTAAATTCCAAATTAGACAAACAGTATCTATTTGGAGAAAAATCTATACTTCTATTGAAACAAAGTCGCGGACACTTGTTATTTTTCGAGTATTTTGATTTTTTAAAATAATATAGCTTATATATACATATACTAGATGTACTCCCGTGCGATGCACGACGTAAAATGTTAAATATTTTATTATATTAATAATATATGATCGAATTTCAATAATATAATAAAATTATTATAAAATATACATGAGTCAGTATACATACACATATACATATACTATTATTTGATTTAATTTCATTTATAAACTCTTATCATGTGATCTAATGGCATATAGGCCGAATCGGCCCGAATGTACGACGACTGTTGAATCGAATGAACTGAACTGAATCCCAATCGAAAAATCGAAAAAATAAGTCCAAAAGAACAGTAGGCGTGATGTTGTTGTTGTTGTATTATCAACTTTTATTAAAAGTATACTCGATATTCTTACTAATATATTTTTATATGATTTGACATTAATGTAATATATTTTACTATTTTATAATTAGAACAAACTAATTCTTAAAAATCAAATAATTGTTAAAAAGCTATGAAAATAAACTAAACATATATTTTTCTTCAATATTCTTATATTTTTATATTGAAATATTTTAATCATCTAAATATATTATAATTATATTGATATTATTTTATATATATATATACTATATAGATGTCAAATTAAAGAGCACGAAGTAAGAAATAATTTGATATATTTTTTCAAAAATAAAATTGATGCATAAAAATTATAATTGTTGAAACTATTAGCTTAAAAATAAAAAGAATAAAATGAGAGAAATTTTTTAATTGGTAGATAGCATATAATGGAATAACCCTCTAACCCCCTCCCAAATTAAACGTCCATTTTTTTAAGATTTTTAAAAAGATGATTAACGTGGAGATGACACATATTTTCTTAGATTTTTTTGCGACTCTTTTAATATTAAGTATAGATGTGTAAAAGTTCGATATAAAATATATAAACATGACAGTAATCTATATGATCATTGTATATTTATAATATTTATATTAATATACTAATATAATTACTTATCAATATACAGGCGAAATAACGTCATATATTTTTGATAAATATTTAGATTAAAGTCACACATTTTATACTTAATAATATATCAGGAGATCCATAATGATATTAATTTATTAGGTATAGGGTAATAAAGTATATTATTGTGATGTATTTAAATAAAAATATAATCAACTTATTATATTTTTTATATAATTTTTCTTTTCACAAAAAGAAGAATCAATCAAAAAATTATTTTAACTAATAATATATTTTTAAAATATAATACTCACCAAATATTTTTAAAATAAAATACCCAATAATCTAAAATAATTATCGAAAGGTAAAAACTAAAGTAAAAATATTGATCTTGTAAAAGATAGATTTACGTCAAGGAAATTATTTGAAAATTATATGATTTTTGTATTTTATATACAAATAATTTAAAATCAAGATATAATGTAATAATTATTCAAAAACAACTTATATTCAAAAAGGAATATTTTAATTATATATATGCCTAATGAACGTTAAATCAAATATCATAAAAAGAAGATTAATTTAAAATATTAATAATAAAAAATAGAGTTCAGACGATAAAACTATTAACTTTTAAATATTGAGAGAAAAATAAAAAAAATAAAAAAGAAAAAAAAATGATTCCCATTAACTCTCACAAATGTGTAGGAGTTAGTGTATTTTTTTTTAAAAAAAAAAAGATAACTAATCCAAAAAATCCACATAAAGACACATGTCATATACAACTCTCTTTTAATAGTAAAGTAGATATAGAAAAAGATATCTTCTTAAATTTTCAGAAAAATTAAAAAAAATCTGGATGCATGGTGTGGGAGATTTATTCCACAATTTACAATCATCTATCAATAAAAAAAATCTTTATTTTTTTAGCTTAAAATTCTAAATATTTATGGGTTGTTTTCTATCAAATTAATTGTTAATGAAAAATATATCAAATTAGTTCTTATTTCACAATCTTCGATTAGACATCCACATTATCCACATTGAATATAGTAAATCTGATGGATTCATTAATAACCGATTGCACTAAAGAAAATTACGTTAGAAATATACGAATATTAGTTTTCACTAAATTAATTGTTGCAAATAAAAATAAATTAACTCACTTTTAAGAAATTATAATTAAGATTCATATTGCTCACATAAAAAAGAGATTATGATATTTATTTAATTATAATAACCAAAAATAACAGGAAATATAATATTTTCCTCTCCCAAATTTGTTCATATAATGGACACTAATTACCTCAGCAGTACGCTAAGGTGAGACTCATTCTTCAATTATATTACACTCCATAATATACTTAATAAATTTTTTGTTAAAATTTGTGTTGAAGATCCGCAAGTAGGACTGAGCACCGATCCTGACCCGGCCCGGACCGACCCGGTCCGGAATGACCGGAATATAAATGGTCGGACTTTATCGACCCGAAGCTCGGACCTGTTCAGAACCGGGCCAACCCGGTCCGGACCCGGTAAAACCGGGTCGGTCCGGACTGGTCCGGTTCTAGCACGATTTAGTAAAAAAAAATTATTTTTTTAAGTGTCCTGTTATTACATCTAAAATGTTTTCTTCTTTACATACTCACATGAAATACAATTATCAATCTTAATATCTTCATTTTAGTCACCAAACTCCCAACAATATTTTAGAATAATGTGCAATCATAATCGAGCCATTAATCATCATTATTTCATCACCACCAAGAGTAAATTACAATAAAAATTTATTTTTCATGTATTTTTATTTTTACCGGGTCATTCCGGGCTGGACCCGAATTTTCCGGGTTTTGACCCGGTTCGGCCC